>CAWUFW010006711.1:0-600000 GCA_963921515.1 Calotriton arnoldi
GAGGAATTTTCACCTGGCTAGGGCTACTAGACTGGGTGCCCCTAATCTGCTGATGGGGGCTTCCTCTGGACAGGGGGCCCGGGGGGTCCACTGACCTCCCTGACCTCTGCAGCCCTGGGCTGACTGAGGCAGGGTAGAGAGGGGCAGGTTACCTGCTCCAGACTGGGTACCACCTTGGAAGGGTCCTCTGCCATCAGGGGTGTGGCCAGGCCAGGCCTGACTACCTCTGTGGCAGTTCCTTCACTAGGGGTAGGGTCAGTTCCCTGAGGAGGCTGACCCTTACCTACTGTCTGGGGGAAGAAGACTTTTCTTCAACCCTTGTGCTCTCTTTCGGGGAGAGTGGGCCATTCTTTCAGGCTCCATCTCTCCAAATTCTTGGGCTGGGGCTGTGGCCATCACAGCCCCACTAACCTTTGCAGGGACGCCCAACATCCTAAGATGGGTTTGGTGTTCAACTTCAGCCCAGGCTGAAATTTCCAAATCATTGCCCATCAGGCAATCTACAGGTAGGGTTGGGGACACTGCCACTCTTTTTGGGCCTGTGACCCCCTCCCAGCTGAGATTGACTATGGCCATGGGGTGATCTGTTCTGACACCATCAATGTTGGTCACCTGGTATTTAAACTCAGGTAAAAGCTGGTGAGGGGGGACTAGTTTCCCTGCCACCATGGTGACACTAGCCCCTGTGTCCCTAAATGCCACAGCTTTCTGACCATTAATCATTGGCTCCAGTCTGTACCTGCCCAATGCTATGGGACCCATGGTAAAGGTGGCATATCCTACACCACCATCAGAATCTGAGGAGTCTGTTGAGGGGTCCTGTCTAAACTAGGGCCCACCTCTGTTCCTCTTGCAAAAGCACCTAACTTTTTGGGTGCACTACTCCCAACTGGAGGATTACTACTGGTAGTACCAGGAGGGGTGGTAGTAGTTGTTGGAGGAACATTTTCTTTATTGCCATTCCTGGGACAACTGGGATCAGATTTCCAGTGCCCAGGCTTTTTACAGACATGGCAATAGGGTTTCTTTTCAGGAGAGGAAGGAGTTTGGGACCCACCCCCAGAAGAGGAATTTTGGGGCCCTGTAGTGGACTTATCCTTGGATTTATCCCCACCTTTCTCTTGGGACTTGGTAGAATCTTTCTTGTGGTCACCACCCTGATTCTTAGGCCTTACTCTGGTTCTGACCCATTTGTCTGCCTTCTTTCCCAATTCTTGGGGAGAGGTCAGATCAGAGTCCACCAGGTACTGGTGTAAAAGCTGGTTTTGACAATTATTAAGGATCTGTTCTCTCATCATTAGATTATAAAATCCTTTGAAATCAGTAACCCTACTGCCAACCAGCCAACCCTCCAGAGCCTTGGATGCACAATCTACAAAGTCTGTCCAGTCCTGAGTCTGTGCCTTCTGGGTATCTCTGAACTTTAACCTGTACTGCTCAGTGGTTAAGCCAAACCCATCTATCAGTGCACTCTTCAGGACCTCATAATCATCAGCATCCTCCTCTCTAACAGTGAGGAGCTTGTCTCTTCCTTTATCTGAAAAGGAGAGCCACAAGATTGCTGCCCACTGCTTTTGGGGGACCTGCTGTACTCTACAGGCCCTCTCCATAGCAGTTATCCACTTGTGGATATCATCCCCACTCTGGTAGGGAGGAACAACCTTGCTCAGGTTCCTATGGTCAGGGACATATTCTCTGCCTCTAGGGACACTGTTGCTGCCACCAGGGGGTTCTAAACCCTCCCTTCTGGAAGCTCTCTGGATCTCCAGGGCTTCTCTATCCAGTGCCAACTGCTTGGTTCTGAGGGCCACTTTGGCTTCCTCATACTGGAGCAGTTTGCACCTTCTCTCAGAGGAGGTCTCTCTTAAGTTAAAGTATGAGCTCCTCTCTTGGACAAATTCTCTGCCAGAGTGATAAGAGTGCTCAGATTCCCTGGAAGGGGATCTGTGCCTCTCATCCACTCTGCCAGTTCTCTTAGGGAGAACTCCTCTGTCCTGTTCAGGCTCCTTGAAGCCTGGCCCTTCAACCACAGAGTCTTGGTCATTCGGATTGTCCTCATCTGACCCAGATACTATGATTGACCCACCCACTGATTCAAACCCTTTAGCTCCTAGAGCCAATCTAAGGTCATCTGCTGTCAGCAGATCTATCAGGTGGAGTGTTGAGGGACTCTGTCCTATCCTCAGGTGTCTGTCAACACACATGGCTCTCAAGTCAGAGAAAGCCATGTCCTTATACTGAGGCTGAGTGGATCCACTGGGTCCACCCTTTAAGGACATTCTAGTGTTGTGCAGTGTTGTACTACCTACACTAGTTTGTGGCCTACTGATCCTAGCTTGAGCTGTGGAAAGGGTGTGCTATCCCTTGGCACACAGCTCTAAGTTCAGTAGAACTTATTGATACTAAGCTTGACTTTATATGTACCTTGAGTACCTATAATGGTTTTCAGTTAGTAATTCAAATAGAGATTTTCTGGTAAAACAATGGCAAGCTGGAATCCCACACGCTGCCCACCAATGTGAGAAGTTGGCCTGGTATATGCTGTTCACTAATTAAAGTGGACACCTTGCACCAGGGCAAATCGACTCTTATGGTAGATAGGTTTAAGACAACCTTTTAAAGAAAGCTATCCTAGTGGTAGCTGTGGAGAGCAGCCTTCAGGCTAAGTCTCGGAGGAATGTAAAGCAGCTTGTTTTACCATATAATCTCTTGAATCACCAAATGAAAAGACACCACACAGGTATATATATCAAATATATATGTATTTATTTCTAAATAACTCTCTACTAATCTCTTTATGAGATTAGAAGACAAACATATGCACAAATCAACGTTTCACAATAAGTTAAGCACACAATATGGCTGGGGCCCTAGGGGCGTACCAGACCATATACTAAGTAAGAGACTTAGAAACAACGACTTGCAAGGAGACAAGGCCTAGGGCCTTCAGAAGTGCTGGGGCCTCACGAAACCACCCAAGGCAGGTAAGTAAAGGACCCACGGGGGACGCGTGCAGTGTGGATACACAGGCGCGAATCGCCGTTAACTTCAATGGGGCAAGTCGCGGTTGGAAATAAAGAGTTTTAGGATACTTCGGGAGAACCTACAAGCAAGTCACTTACAGGGTAAGTAGTTCTAGGGCCCACACCCACAGGAGCACCGTAGTGCTGGAGTTACCTCACCCAGGGAAGCCGGGTGCACAGGTGTCCTTTGGTGTCGGGTCGCGGCGTCGTTTTCAATGGCGAACAAAGAAGACTTGCTGCTTGCGGGAGCTGAAGAAGTGTCCGGTGGAATCCAAGCCTGGATTCTGAAGAAGGATGACCTGAAAGCAGAGGGGACAGTGTTCAAAGTCACTTGGCAGTGACCCGGGGCAAGGAAGATGGATGCCCACCGTCGTCGGTCGCTTCAGGTCGGTTGCAGGTGCCTTGACTCTTCAGCCACGTGGTCCAGGAGGCGTCGACGACGACCAGGAGCTGGATTCGGTGTGTCCCTCGACGTCTGCAGCTGACTGCGGTGTCGGCAACTCGATCGGAGCCAACAAGCCTTGGCAGCCGCAAGTCTCGGGGAGATGAAGAAAAGTCGATGGCGCAGACCAGCAAGGTCTGTGGAACTCACCCAGCGAGGGTAAGTCAGGGCAGGCCTGGAGCAACCAGGGGAGCCCTTCGGTTTCTTTAAGAAGTCTTCTGGGGACCCACAAGCCAGCGGGCAAGGGATCGCAAAGACACCTCGGGCGGAATCACTCAACAGGGGCCCACGGTCACTCGGGACGGTGTAGGCCTCTGATCTTCGGAGGGATTCCTGCTGGAGGTCGGGACCACACGTGGTCCAAAGCACAAGTTCGTAGAACGTTGTGAAGGGGTTGCACTCGACAATAGTGCACGGTACCCAGGGGTCGCGGTTCCTCGTTACTCGTGGGGTCCACTTGCCTCAGCTTCGCTGGGGACTCACGATGGCCTGGGAGAGGTCAGGAAATCCACTTCTTGGGCTGCAGGGACTTCGGACTCCGGCGGGAGCGGCGTAGTTTGCGACCGTCGTTGTCGTTTTTGGTGCCTGCCAAGCAGGGGAGTCACTCCTTGACTCCAAGGGAGATTCTTCTGTCTTCCAAAGGTAGTGGAACGTCGAAGGGCCAGGATTCTTCTGTAGAGCGTCGTCCAGGGGTTATCTGCTTTGCAATGGCAAGGTTCCCCCTCTTATACTAAAAGAGGGGATGGACTAGCTCTATGACCCCACCTATGGGAGGGTCAAGGGAGGGGTGGCTACACCCACTTCCCTTTGTCCAGTTTCGCGCCAGAGCAGGGGCAGGTAGCCCCTGAGCTGGTTTGAACTGGCATATGCACAGAGGAGCCTTCTGCTCCCCCAGTGCAGGACTTCAAAGCACTCTAAGAGTGCACCCACCCAGCCCCAATACACTAAACCCTGTCTGGAAGGTGGTTACACCTCCCTGTGACAGGATGCCTATTGTTGGGCTTCCTCCACTGTGAGTTTCGGTCATCAGCAGGAGGGCAGCCCAGTGTCTGTGACTGGTGGCATCCATTTTGTGATGCCAGGGCTCTTTAGGATTCTACCGCGTTTCCACAGCAGGTACATGTCTTATCCCTCTAGAAGGGTGGAATGCTACCCCCGCCGCCAAGATTGGCGGGGGGTAGTATTCCAAGATGTTTGACACCAAACACGACATGTTTTGATGCAGCCATTCCAAAGTTAGCATTTACCGCGAGGATATAATGCACTTAAGAGTATATGGTTTAACCGCATCCACAAACAGCACCAGAGAATGGACTCTGAGAACTGCAGAGGGGCCCTGCTCATGCAGAGGCACCCCCTCACATAGAAGCCAAGCACCCTGCCCTCAGGATTGATAGGGCCTGCCTTAGGGGTGACTGATAGGTTTATATGTGTGTGCAGGAGAGATATAGGAAACCTATATCTCAGTGAGGGGTGCTAGCACCACCTCACCCAGGCTGCAGTAGCAGGCCTGTGGTGTCAGATTTAGACTGCTTCCCAGGGGTGGCATAACATATGCTGCAGCCCCTGGGAGGCCTGTGAAGTACCTATGCCCTTGGCACCTAAGGTACCATATACTAGGGACTCATAAGGCACCACAGTATCCAATCACTAGTGCACCTAGAGTGCACTCCATGTCATTTAGAGAGAGAGCAGATAGACTGGGGCCCTGAATAGCAGGGTCCCAGTCCAACTAAGTCATAAACTAGCAAAACACCATAAAAAAAGTGGGGGCAACCATATAGTCAGATTCCACCTTCCTACAGTGTCCTTATTCTTTAAAACTCCAACCGCGACATTCCCCATAGAAGTCAACGGCGGCTCACGGCTGTGTTCTCACACTGCACGCATACCCTGTGGGTCCCCTGTGTCACTACCTTGGGTGGTTCCTTGGGGTCCAAGCACTTCTACAGTCACTAGGCCCAGTGTCTAGCTCAGTTGTGGTTCTTATACCACTTTATTGGTATATGGTTTGGTACGCCCCTAGGGCTCAAACGTGTATTTGTGCTATTACTGTTGATAACTGACTTGTAACTTATGTACTTCGAACTCTAGCCTCATAAAGAGACTAGAGGGGTGTGTTTAAGACTAAATACATATATTTTGATATATATACCTGGTGTGGTCCTCTTTCATTTGGGCACTCAAGAGATTATAGACTGGTAAAACAAGCTGCTTTACATTCCTTCAAGACTTGGCCTGAAGGCTGCTCTCCATAGCTACCACTAGGATAGCTTTCAATAAAGGTTGTCTTTAACCTATCTCCAATAAGGGGTTGTTTGGACTGGTGCAAGGTGCCCACTATAATTAGTGGACAGCATATACCAGGCCAACTTCTCACACTCTCTTGCTACTTTCTGCACCCCTCTTGCCTCTTTCTGCACCCCTCATCCCTCTTTCTGCACCTCTCTTGCCTCTTTCTGCACCTATATTGCTTCTTTTTGTACTTCTCTTACCTCTTTCTGTACCCTCTTCTCTCTTTCTGCTCCTCCCTTGGCTCTTTTGCACCCCTCCTCCCTCTTTCTGCACCCCTCTTCCCTCTTTCTGCACTTCTGTTGCCTATTTCTGCACCCCTCTTGCCTCTTTCTAAACCTCTTTTGCTTCTTTATACATTTCTCTTGCTTCTTTCTGCACCTCACTTGCCTCTTTCTGCACCACTTTTGCTTCTTTCTGCACTTCTGTTGCCTCTTTCTGCACCCCTCTTGCCTCTTTCTGCATCTCTGCTGGTTCTTTCTGCACTGTACTTGCTTCTTTCTGCACCTCTCTTGTAAATTTCTGTACCCCTCTTGCCTTTTTCTGCACCCCTCTTGCCTCTTTCTGTACCCCTCATCCCTCTTTCTGCACCTGTCTTGCCTGTTTCTGTACCTCTATTGCCTCTTTTGATACCCTCTTCCCTCTTTCTGCACCTCTCTTGCCTCTTTCTGCACCTCTGCTGCTTCTTTCTGCACTTCTCTTGCCTCTTTCAGCACCCCTCTTACCTTTTTCTTTTCTGTATCTTGCTTGCCTCTTTCTTTACCCCTGTTCCATTTTTCTGCACCCCGCCCGCTTGTTTCTTCTCCCCTCTTGCTACTTTCTGCACCTCTCTGGCCTCTTTCTGCTCATCTCTTGCCGCTTTCTGCACTTCTCTTGCCTCTTTCTGCAACTCACTTGTTTCTTTCTACACGTCCCTTGCTTCTTTCTGCATGCCTCTTGCTTATTTCTGCACCCCTTTTGCCTCATTATGCACCTCTCTTGCTTCTTTCTGCATTTCTCTTGCTTCTTTCTGCACCTCTCTTGCTTGATTCTGCACCACTCATCCCTCTTTCTGCACTTCTCTTGCCTCTTTTGGTTCTTGCTGCACTTCTCTTGCTACTTTCTGCACCTCTGTTGCTTCTTTGTGCACTTTTCTTGCTTCTTTCTGCACCCCTGTTCCCTCTTTCTGCAACTCTCTTGCCTCTTTCAGCAGTTCTCTTCCCTCTTTCTGCACCTCTTTTGCTTCTTTCTGCACTTCTGTTGCCACTTTCTGCACCCCTCTTGCCTCTTTCTACACCTCTGTTGGTTCTTTCTGCACTGTTCTTGCTTCTTACTGCAACTCTCTTGGAAATTTCTGCACCCCTTTTGCTTTTTTCTGCACCAATCGTCCCTCTGTCTGTACCCTTGTTTCCTCTTTCTGCACCTCTCTTGCCGCACCCCTGTTCCCTCTTTCTGCACATCTATTGCCTCTTTCTGTACTTCACCTACTTCTTTCTGCACCTCTCTTGCCTCTTTCTGCACCCCTCTTTCCTCTTTCTGTACCATCCTCCCTCTTAATGCACCTCTCTGGCCTCTTTCTGCACCTCTCTTGCTGCTTTCTGCACCTCTCTTGCCGCTTTCTGCTCTTCTCTTGCCTCTTTCTGCAACTCACTTGCTTCTTTCTACACGTCCCTTGCATCTTTCTGCATGCCTCTTGCTTCTTTCTGCACCTCTCTTGCTTCTTTCTGCACCACTCATCCCTCTTTCTGCACTTCTCTTTCCTCTTTCTGCACCTCTTTTGGTTCTTGCTGCACTTCTCTTGCTTCTTTCTGTACCTCTCTTGCTTCTTTCTGCAACCCTCTTGCCTATTTCTGCACCCCTCATCCATCTTTCTGTACCTCTCTTGCCTCTTTCTGCACCTCTGTTGCTTCTTTCTACACGTCCCTTGCTTCTTTCTGCATGCCTCTTGCTTCTTTCTGCACCTCTCTTGCTTCTTTCTGCACCACTCATCCCTCTGTTTGCACTTCTCTTTCCTCTTTCTGCACCTCTTTTGGTTCTTGCTGCACTTCTCTTGCTTCTTTCTGCATCCCTCTTGCCTCTTTCTGCACCTCTCTTGCCTCTTTCTGCACCTCTGCTGCTTATTTCTGCACTTCTCTTGCCTCTTTCTGCACCCCTCCTGCCTGTTTCTGCACCTCAGTTGCCCTTTCTACACCTCACTTGCTTCTTTCTGCACCCCTCTTGCCTCTTTCAGCACCCCTCTTACCTTTTTCTTTTCTGTATCTACCTTGCCTCTTTCTGTACCCCTCTACCCTCTTTCTGCACTTCTGTTGCCTGTTTCTGCACCCCTCTTGCCTCTTTCTACACCTTTGTTGCTTCTTTATACATTTCTCTTGCTTCTTTCTGCACCTCACTTGCTTCTTTCTGCACCCCTCTTGCCTCTTTCTGCAGTTCTCTTGCCTCTTTCTGCACCTGTTTTGCTTCTTTCTGCACTTCTGTTGCCTCTTTCTGCACCCCTCTTGCCTCTTTCTGCACCTCTGTTGGTCCTTTCTGCATTGCTCTTGCTTCTTTCTGCAACTCTCTTGGAAATTTCTGCACCCCTTTTGCCTTTTTCTGCACCAATCCTCCCTCTGTCTGCACCATTGTTTCCTCTTTCTGTACCCCTCTTGCCTCTTCCTGCACCCCTGTTCCCTCTTTCTACACATCTATTGCCTCTTTCTGCACCCCTCTTTCCTCTTTTTGTACCTTCCTTCCTCTTTCTGCACCTCTCTTGCCTCTTTCTGCACCTCTCTTGCCGCTTTCTGCACTTCTCTTGCCTCTTTCTGCAACTCACTTGCTTCTTTCTGCATGTCCCTTGCTTTTTTCTGCACGCCTCTTGCTTGTTTCTGCACCCCTTTTGCCTCTTTATGCACTTCTCTTGCTTCTTTCTGCACCCTTCCTCCCTCCTTCTGCACCACTCTTCCCTCTTTCTGCACATCTGTTGCCTATTTCTGCACCCCTCTTGCCTCTTTCTGCAGGTCTGTTGGTTCTTTCTGCATTGCTCTTGCTTCTTTCTGCACCTCTCTTGCAAATTTCTGCACCCCTCTTGCCTCTCTCTGCACCCTTGTTCCCTCTTTCTGCACCTCTTTTGCCTGTTTCTGCAACTGTCTTGCCTCTTTCTGCAGTTCTCTTGCCACTTTCTGCACCTCTGTTGCTTCTTTGTGAACTTCTCTTGCCTTTTTCTGCACCCCTCTTGCCTCTTACTGCACCTCCGTTGGTCCTTTCTGCACTTCTGTTGCTTTTTTCTGCACCCTCTTGCTTATTTCTGCACCACTCTTGCCTCTTTCTGCACTCCAATTTCATCTTTCTGCACCTCTCTTCCCTCTTTCTTCAGCTCTCTTTCCTTGTTCTGCACCTCTATTGCTTCTTTCTGCAATTCTCTTGACTCTTTTTACACCCCCTTGCCTGTTACTGAAGTTCTCTTGCCTCTTTCTGTACCTCTTTTGAATCTTTCTGCACTTCTGTTGCCTCTTTCTACATCCTTCTTGCCTCTTTCTGCACCTCTCTTGTCAATTTCAGCAACCCTCTTGCCTCTTTCTGCACCCCAATCTTCCCTCTGTCTGCACCCCTGTTCCCTCTTACTGCACCCCTCTTGTCTCTTTTTGTACCACTCTTGCCTCTGTATGTACCCCTGTTCCCTCTTTCTGCACCTCTCTTGCCTCTTTCAGCAGTTCTTTTGCCTCTTTCTGCACCTCCTTTGCTTTTTACTGCACTTCTGTTGCCTCTTTCTGCACCCCTCTTGCCTCTTTCTGCACCTCTGTTGATTAATTCTTAACTGCTCTTGCTTCTTTCTGCACCGATCTTGGAAATTTCTGCACCCCTTTTGCCTTTTTTTGCACCACTCTTCCCTCTGTCTGCACCCTAGTTCCCTCTTTCTGCACCCCTCTTGCCTCTTGCTGCACCCCTGTTCCCTCTTTCTACACATCTATTGCCTCTTTCTGTACTTCACTTCTGTCTTTCTGCACCCCTCTTGCCTCTTTCTGCACCCCTTTTTCCTCTTTCTGTACCTCTCTTGCCTCTTTCTTCTGCACTCCTGTTCCTACTTTCTGCACCTCTCCTGCCTGTTTCTGCACCTCTCTTGCCTCTTTCTGCAACTCTGTTGCCTGTTTCTACACCTCTCTTGCCTCTTTCTGCACCTTCCTTGCCTCTTTCTGCAGTTCTCTTGCCTCCTTCTGTACCTCTGTTGCTTTTTTCTGCACTTCTCTTGCCTCTTTCTGCACCCCTCTAGCCTCTTTCTGCACCTCTGTTGCTTCTTTCTGCACTTCTCTTGCTTCTTTCTGCACCTCTCTTGCTTCTTTCTGTACCTCTCTTGCTTCTTTCTGCATCCCTCTTGCCTCTTTTTGCACCCCTCATCCCTCTTTCTGCACCTCTCTTGCCTCTTTCTGCACATCTACTGCTTCTTTTTGTACTTCTCTTACCTCTTTCTGTACCCTCTTCCCTCTTTCTGCACCTCCCTTGGCTTTTTCTGCGCCCCTCCTCCCTCTTTCTGCACCCCTCTTCCCTCTTTCTGCATCTCTGCTGGTTCTTTCTGCACTGTACTTGCTTCTTTCTGCACCTCTCTTGTAAATGTCTGTACCCCTCTTGCCTCTTTCTTCACCCCTCTTGCCTCTTTCTGTGCCCCTCATCCCTCTTTCTGCACCTCTCTTGCCTCTTTCTGCACCTCTGCTGCTTCTTTCTGCACTTCTCTTGCCTCTTTCAGCACCCCTCTTACCTTTTTCTTTTCTGTATCTTGCTTGCCTCTTTCTTTACCCCTGTTCCATTTTTCTGCACCCCGCCCGCTTGTTTCTTCTCCCCTCTTGCTACTTTCTGCACCTCTTTGGTCTCTTTCTGCACCTCTCTTGCCGCTTTCTGCACTTCTCTTGCCTCTTTCTGCAACTCACTTGCTTCTTTCTACACGTCCCTTGCTTCTTTCTGCATGCTTCTTGCTTATTTCTGCACCCCTTTTGCCTCATTATGCACCTCTCTTGCTTCTTTCTGCATTTCTATTGCTTCTTTCTGCACCTCTCTTGCTTCATTCTGCACCACTCATCCCTCTTTCTGCACTTCTCTTGCCTCTTTCTGCACCTCTTTTGGTTCTTGCTGCACTACTCTTGCTACTTTCTGCACTTCTGTTGCTTCTTTGTGCACTTCTCTTGCTACTTTCTGCACCCCTGTTCCCTCTTTCTGCAACTCTCTTGCCTCTTTCAGCAGTTCTCTTCCCTCTTTCTGCACCTCTTTTGCTTCGTTCTGCACCTTACTTGACTCTTTCTGTACCTCTCTTGCCTCTTTCTGTACCTCTGTTGGTTCTTTCTGCATTGCCTTGCTTCTTTCTGCACCTCTCTTGCAAATTTCTATACCCCTCTTGCCTCTTTCTGCACCCCTTTTCCCTTGTCTGCACCCCTGTTCCCTCTTTCTGCACCTCTATTGCCTGTTTCTGCAACTTTCTTGCCTCTTTCTGCAGTTCTCTTGCCACTTTCTGCACCTCTGTTGCTTCTTTCTGAACTTCTCTTGCCTTTTTCTGCACCCCTCTTGCCTCTTACTGCACCTCCGTTGGTCCTTTCTGCACTTCTGTTGCTTTTTTCTGCACCTCTTTTGATTCTTTCTGCACTTCTGTTGCCTCTTTCTACATCTTTCTTGCCTCTTTCTGCACCTCTCTTGTCAATTTCAGCACCCCTCTTGCCTCTTTCTGCACCCCAATCTTCCCTCTGTCTGCACCCCTGTTCCCTCTTACTGCACCCCTCTTGTCTCTTTTTGTACCACTCTTGCCTCTGTATGTACCCCTGTTCCCTCTTTCTGCACCTCTCTTGCCTCTTTCAGCAGTTCTTTTGCCTCTTTCTGCACCTCTCTTTGCTTCTTTCTGCACTTCTCTTGCCTCTTTCTGCACCTCTCTTGCCTCTTTCTGCACCTCTGTTGATTCATTCTTAACTGCTCTTGCTTCTTTCTGCACCGATCTTGCCAATTTCTGCACCCTCTTGCCTTTTTTGCACCACTCTTCCCTCTGTCTGCACCCCTCGTTCCCTCTTTCTGCACCTCTCTTGCCTCTTTCTGCACCCCTGTTCCCTCTTTCTGCACATCTATTGCCTCTTTCTGTACTTCACTTCTGTCTTTCTGCACCTCTCTTGCCTCTTTCTGCACCCCTTTTTCCTCTTTCTGTACCTCTCTTGCCTCTTTCTTCTGCACTCCTGTTCCTACTTTCTGCACCTCTCTCTGCCTGTTTCTGCACCTCTCTTGCCTGTTTCTGCAACTCTCTTGCCTCTTTCTACAGCTCTCTAGCCTCCTTTTGCACCTCTCTTGCCTCTTTCTGCACTTCTCTTGCCTCCTTCTGTACCTCTGTTGCTTCTTTCTGCACTTCTCTTGCCTCTTTCTGCACCCCTCTTGCCTCTTTCTGCACCTCTGTTGCTTCTTTCTGCACTTCTCTTGCTTCTTTCTTCACCTCTCTTGCTTCTTTCTGTACCTCTCTTGCTTCTTTCTGCATCCCTCTTGCCTCTTTCTGCACCTCTCATCCCTCTTTCTGCACCTCTCTTGCCTCTTTCTGCACATCTACTGCTTCTTTCTGCACTTCTCTTACCTCTTTCTGCACCTCTCTTCCCTCTTTCTGCACCTCTCTTGGCTTTTTCTGCACCTCTCCTGCCTCTTTCTGCACCCCTCTTCCCTCTTTCTGCATCTCTGCTGGTTCTTTCTGCACTGTACTTGCTTCTTTCTGCACCTCTCTTGTAAATGTCTGTACCTCTCTTGCCTCTTTCTTCACCCCTCTTGCCTCTTTCTGTGCCCCTCATCCCTCTTTCTGCACCTCTCTTGCCTCTTTCTGCACCTCTGCTGCTTCTTTCTGCACTTCTCTTGCCTCTTTCTGCACCCCTCTTACCTCTTTCTTTCTGTATCTTGCTTGCCTCTTTCTTTACCCCTGTTCCATTTTTCTGCACCTCTCCTGCTTGTTTCTGCACCTCTCTTGCCTACTTTCTGCACCTCTTTGCCTCTTTCTGCACCTCTCTTGTCGCTTTCTGCACTTCTCTTGCCTCTTTCTGCAACTCACTTGCTTCTTTCTACACGTCTCTTGCTTCTTTCTGCATGCTTCTTGCTTATTTCTGCACCTCTCTTGCCTCTTTATGCACCTCTCTTGCTTCTTTCTGCATTTCTATTGCTTCTTTCTGCACCTCTCTTGCCTCATTTCTGCACCACTCTTCCCTCTTTCTGCACTTCTCTTGCCTCTTTCTGCACCTCTCTTGCTTCTTTCTGCACTTCTCTTGCTACTTTCTGCACTTCTGTTGCTTCTTTGTGCACTTCTCTTGCTACTTTCTGCACCCCTGTTCCCTCTTTCTGCAACTCTCTTGCCTCTTTCAGCAGTTCTCTTCCCTCTTTCTGCACCTCTTTTGCTTCTTTCTGCACCTTACTTGCCTCTTTCTGCACCTCTCTTGCCTCTTTCTGTACCTCTGTTGGTTCTTTCTGCATTGCCTTGCTTCTTTCTGCACCTCTCTTGCAAAGTTCTATACCCCTCTTGCCTCTTTCTGCACTCCTCTTGCCTCTTGTCTGCACCTCTGTTCCCACTTTCTGCACCTCTCTTGCCTGTTTCTGCAACTTCTCTTGCCTCTTTCTGCAGTTCTATTGCCTCTTTCTGCACCTCTGTTGCTTCTTTGTGCACTTCTCTTGCTTCTTTTTGCACCCCTCTTGCCTCTTACTGCACCTCCATTGGTTCTTTCTGCACTTCTGTTGCTTTTTTCTGCACCCTCTTGCTTATTTCTGCACCACTCTTGCCTCTTTCTGCACTCCAATTTCATCTTTCTGCACCTCTCTTCCCTCTTTCTGCACTTCTCTTTCCTTGTTCTGCACCACTATTGCTTCTTTCTGCACTTCTCTTGCCTCTTTCTGCACCTCTCTTGCCTGTTTCTGCACCTCACTTGCCTCTTTCTGCACCTCTACTTGCTTGTTTCTGCACCTCTCTTGCCTCTTTCTGCACTCCTCTTGCCTCTTTCTGCACATCTGTTGCCTCTTTCTGCACCTCTACTTGCCTCTTTCTGCACCTCTCTTGCCTCTTTCTGCACTTGCTCTTGCTTCTTTCTGCACCTCTCTTGCTACTTTCTGCACCTCTCTTGCTTCTTTCTGCACCCCTCTTGCCTCTTGTCTGCACCCCTGTTCCCTCTTTCTGCACCTCTTTTGCCTGTTTCTTCACCTCTCTTGCCTCTTTCTGCACTTCTCTTGCCTCTTTCTGCACCTCTGTTGCCTATTTGCTGCACCTCTCTTAACTCTTTCTGCAACCTCTCTTGCCTCTTTCTGCACTTCTGTTGCCTCTTTCTGCACCTCTGTAGCTTCTTTCTGCATTGCTATTTCTTCTTTCTGCACCTCTCTTTCAAATTTCTGCACCCTCTGTGCGTCTTTATGCACCTCTCTTCCTCTTTCCATACCTCTCTTGCGTCTGTCTGCACCTCTGTTGCCTCTTCCTGCACCTCTTTTGCCTCTGTCTGCACCTCACTTGCCTCTTTCTGCAGTTCTCTTGCCTCTTTCTGCACCTCTGTTGTTTCTTTCTGCACCTCTCTTGCCTCTTTCTGTACCTCTCTTTCCGCTTTCTGCACTCTCTTGCCTCTTTCTGCACCTCACTTGCTTCTTTCTGCACCATCCCTTGCTTCTTTCTGCACGGCTCTTGCTTCTTTCTGCACCCCTCTTGCCTGTTTCTGCACCTTTCTTGCTTCTTTCTGCACTTCTCTTGCTTCTTTCTGCACCTCTGCTCTGCTTCTTTCTGCACCTCTCTTCCCTTTTTCTGCACTTCTCTTGCCTCTATCTGCACATCTTTCAGTTCTTTCTGCACTTCTCTTGCTTCTTTCTGTACCTCTCTTGCTTCTTTCTGCACCCCTCTTGCCTATTTCTGCACCCCTCATCCCTCTTTCTGTACTTCTCTTACCTCTTTCTGTACCCTCTTCTCTCTTTCTGAACCCCTCTTGCCTCTTTCTGCACCTCTTTTGCCTCTTTCTGCACCTCTCTTGCCTCTTTCTGCACTTCTGTTGCCTGTTTCTGCACCTCTCTTGCCTCTTTCTGCACCTTTCTTGATTCTTTCTGCACTTCTCTTGCTTCTTTCTGCACCTCTCTTGCTTCTTTCTGCACCCCTCTTGCCTCTTTCTGCAGTTCTCTTGCCTCTTTCTGCACCTCTTTTGCTTCTTTCTGCACATCTGTTGCCTCTTTCTGCACCTCTCTTGCCTCTTTCTGCATCTCTGCTGCTTCTTTCTGCACTCTACTTGCTTCTTTCTGCACCTCTCTTGCTTCATTTCTGCACCTCTCTTGCCTCTTTCTGCACCTTTCTTCCTCCTTCTGCACCTTTCTTCCTCTTTGAGCACCTCTCTTGCCTCTTTCTGCACCTCTATTGCCTCTTTCTGCACCTCCCTTGCCTCTTTCTGTACCTCTCTTGCCTCTTTCTACACCTCTGTTGCTTCTTTCTGCACTTCTCTTGCCTCTTTCTGCACCTCTTCTTGCCTCTTTCTGCACCTCTGTTGCCTCTTTCTGCACCTCTCTTGCTTCTTTCTGCACCTCTCTTGCCTCTTTCTGCACCTCTCTTGCCTCTTTCTTCTTCTGTATCTACTCTTGCCTCTTTCTGCACCTCTCTTGCCTCTTTCTGCACTTCTCTTGCCTGTTTCTGCACCTCTCTTGCCTCTTTCTACACCTCTGTTGCTTCTTTCTACACTTCTCTTGCTTCTTTCTGCACCTCAATTGCTTCTTTCTGCACCCCTCTTGCCTCTTTCTGCACTTCTCTTGCCTCTTTCTGCAGTTCTCTTGCCTCTTTCTGCACCTCTCTTGCCTCTTTCTGCACCTCTGTTGGTTCTTTCTGCACTCTCTCTTGCCTCTTTCTGCACCTCTCTTGCCTCTTTCTGCACACCTTTTTCCTCTTTCTGCACCTCTCTTGCCTCTTTCTGCACCTCTGTTGCCTCTTTCTGCACTTCTTCTTGCCTCTTTCTGCACCCTTCTTGCCTCTTTCTGCAGTTCTCTTGCCTCTTTCTGCACCTCTGTTGCTTCTTTCTGCACTTCTCTTGCTTCTTTCTGCACCCCGCTTGCCTATTTCTGCACCTCTTTTGCTTCTTTCTGCACTTTTCTTGCTTCTTTCTGCACCTCTCTTGCTTCTTTCTGCACCACTCTTGCCTCTTTCTGCACCTCTCATTTCCTCTTTCTGCACCTCTCTTGCCTCTTTCTGCACTTGTCTTGCCTCTGTTCTGCACCTCTATTGCTTATTTCTGCACTTCTCTTGCCTCTTTCTGCACCTCTATTGCCTCTTTCTGCACCTCACTTGCTTCTTTCTGCACCTCTCTTGCTTCTTTCTGCACCTCTCTTGCCTCTTTCTGCACCCCTCTTGCCTCTTTCTGCACCTCTCTTGCCTCTTTCTGCACCTTCTCTTGCCTCTTTCTGCACCTCTCTTGCCTCTTTCTGCACCTCTGTTGCTTCTTTCTGCACTTCTCTTGCTTCTTTCTGCACCTCTCTTGCCTCTTTCTGCACCTCTCTTGCCTCTTTCTGCACCTCTGCTTGCCTCTTTCTGCACCTCTCTTGCTTCTTTCTGCACCTCTCTTGCCTCTTTCTGCACCTCTCTTACCTTTTCTTTTCTGCACCTCTCTTGCCTCTTTCTGCACCTCTCTTGCCTCTTTCTGCACTTCTGTTGCCTCTTTCTGCACCTCTCTTGCCTCTTTCTGCACCTCTGTTGCCTCTTTCTGCATATCTACTGCATGTTTCTGCACCTCTCTTGCTTCTGTCTGCACCTCTCTTGCCTCTTTCTGCACTTCTCTTGTTTCTTTCTACACCTCACTTGCTTCTTTCTGCAACTCTCTTGCTTCTTTCTGCAGCTTCTTGCTTCTTTCTGCACTACTCTTCCTTCTTTCTGCACCTCTCTTGCCTCTTTCTGCACCTCTCTTGCCTCTTTCTGTACCTCTCTTGCCTCTTTCTCCACTTCTGTTGCCTCTTTCTGCACCTCTCTTGCCTGTTTCTGCACCTCTCTTGCCTCATTCTGCACTTCTATTGCCTCTTTCTGCACCTCTGTTGGTTCTTTTTGCACTTCTCTTGCCTCTTTCTGTACCCCTGTTGCCTCTTTCTGCACCACCATTGCTTCTTTCTGCACCTCTCTTGCCACTTTAGGCACCACTCTTGCTTCTTTCTGCACCTCTCTTGCCTCTTTCTGCACCTCTCTTGCCTCTTTCTGCACCCCACTTGCCTCTTTCTGCATTTCTCTTGCCTGTTTCCGCACCTCTGTTGCTTCTTTCTGCAATACTCTTGCCTCTTTCTGCACTCCTCTTGCCTTTTTCTGCACCTCACTTGCCTCTTTCTGCACCTCTCTTGCTTCTTTCTGCACCTCTCTTGCTTCTTTCTGCACCTCTCTTCCCTCTTTCTGCACTTCTGTTGCCTCTTTCTGCACCTCTCTTTGCCTCTTTCTGCACCTCTCTTGCCTCTTTCTGCACCTCTCGTTGCCTCTTTCTGCACTTCTCTTGCTTCTTTCTGCACCTCTCTTGCCTCTTTCTGCACCTCTCTTGCCTGTTTCTGCACCTCTCTTGCCTCTTTCTGCACCTCTGCTTCCTCTTTCTGCACCTCTCTTGCCTCTTTCTGCACTCTCTTGCCTCTTTCTGCACTTCTCTTGCCTCTTTCTGCACCTCTGTTGCCTCTTTCTGCACTTCTCTTCTCTTTCTGCACCTCTCTTGCCTCTTTCTGCACCTCTCTTGCCTCTTTCTGCACCTCTGTTGCTTCTTTCTGCACCTCTCTTGCTTCTTTCTGCACCTCTCTTGCCTCTTTCTGCACCTCTCTTGCCTCTTTCTGCACCTCTCTTGCCTCTTTCTGCACTTCTCTTGCCTCTGTTCTGCACTCTCTCTTGCCTCTTTCTGCACCTCTCTTGCCTCTTTCTGCACCTCTCTTGCCTCTTTCTGCACCTCTCTTGCCTCTTTCTGCATGTCACTCTTCTTTCTGCACCTCTCTTGCCTATTTCTGCACCTCTCTTCCCTCTTTCTGCACCTCTCTTGCCTCTTTCTGCACCTCTACTTGCTCTCTTTCTGCACCTCTCTTGCCTCTTTCTGCACCTCTCTTGCTTCTTTCTGCACCTCTCTTGCCTCTTTCTGTACCTCTCTTGCCTCTTTCTGCACCTCTCTTGCCTCTTTCTGCACTCTCTGTTGCCTCTTTCTGCACCTCTCTTGCCTGCTTTCTGCACCTCTCTTGCCTCTTTCTGCAGTTCTCTTGCCTCTTTCTGCACCTCTGTTGCTTCTTTCTGCACCTCTCTTGCCTCTTTCTGCACCCTCTTCCTTTTTTCTGCACCTCTCCTGCCTCTTTCTGCACCTCTCTTGCTTCTTTCTGCACCTCTCTTGCTTCTTTCTGCACCTCTCTTGCTTCTTTCTGCACCCTCTTGCTTCTTTCTGCACCTCTCTTGCCTCTTTCTGTACCTCTCTTGCCTCTTTCTGCACTCCTCTTGCCTCTTTCTGCACCTCTCTTGCCTCTTTTTGCACCTCTCTTGCCTCTTTCTGCACTTCTCTTGCCTCTTTCTGCACCTCTGTTGCTTCTTTCTGCACCTCTCTTGCCTCTTTCTGCATCTCTCTTGCTTCTTTCTGCACCTCTCTTGCCTCATTCTGCACCTCTCTTGCCTCTTTCTGCACCTCTCTTGCTTCTTTCTGCACTTCTCCTGCCTCTTTCTGCACCTCTTACCTCTTTCTGCACCTCTGTTGCTTCTTTCTGCACTTCTCTTGCTTCTTGCTGTACCTCTCTTGCTTCTTTCTGCACCTCTCTTGCCTCTTTCTGCACCTCTCTTGCCTCTTTCTGCACATCTCTCTTGCTTCTTTCTGCACTCTCTCTTGCCTCTTTCTGCACCTCTCTTGCTTCTTTCTGCACCTCTCTTGCCTCTTTCTGCACCTCTCTTGCCTCTTTCTGCACTTCTCTTGCCTCTTTCTGTACCTCTCTTGCCTCTTTCTGCACCTCTCTTGCCTCTTTCTGCACCTCTCTTGCCTCTTTCTGCACCTCTCTTGCCTCTTTCTGCACTTCTCTTGCCTCTTTCTGCACCTCTCTTGCCTCTTTCTGCACCTCTGTTGCTTCTTTCTGCACTTCTCTTGCTTCTTTCTGCACCTCTATTGCTTCTTTCTGCACCTCTCTTGCCTCTTTCTGCAGTTATCTTGCCTCTTTCTGCACCTCTCTTGCTTCTTTCTGCACCTCTCTTGCCTCTTTCTGCACCTCTCTTGCTCTCTTTCTGCACCTCTGCTTGCCTCTTTCTGCACCTCTCTTGCTTCTTTCTGCACCTCTCTTGCTTCTTTCTGCACCTCTCTTGCTTCTTTCTGCACCTCTCTTGCCTCTTTCTGCACCTCTCTTCGCCTCTTTCTGCACCTCTCTTGCCTCTTTCTGCACCTCTCTTGCCTCTTTCTGTACCTCTCTTGCCTCTTTCTGCACCTCTCTTGCCTCTTTTCTGCACCTCTCTTGCTTCTTTCTGCACCTCTCTTGCCTCTTTCTGCACCCTCTCTTGCCTCTTTCTGCACCTCTCTTGCCTCTTTCTGCACCTCTACTTGCTTCTTTCTGCACCTCTCTTGCCTCTTTCTGCACCTCTCTTGCCTTCTTTTCTGCACTCTCTCTTGCCTCTTTCTGCACCTCTCTTGCCTCTTTCTGCACTTCTCTTGCCTCTTTCTGCACCTCTCTTGCCTCTTTCTGCACCTCTGTTGCTTCTTTCTGCACTTCTCTTGCCTCTTTCTGCACCTCTCTTGCCACTTTCTGCACCTCTCTTGCCTCTTTCTGCACCTCTCTTGCCTCTTTCTGCACTTCTCTTGCCTCTTTCTGCACCTCTCTTGCCTCTTTCTGCACCTCTCTTGCCTCTTTCTGCACATCTCTTGCCTCTTTCTGCACCTCTCTTGCCTCTTTCTGCACCTCTCTTGCCTCTTTCTGCACCTCTCTTGCCTCTTTCTGCACCTCTCTTGCCTCTTTCTGCACCTCTCTTGCCTCTTTCTGCACCTCTCTTGCCTCTTTCTGCAGTTCTCTTGCCTCTTTCTGCACCTCTGTTGCTTCTTTTTGCACTTCTCTTGCCTTTTAATGCACCCCTCTTGCCTCTTTCTGCACCTCTGTTGCGTCTTTCTGCACTTCTCTTGCTTCTTTCTGCACCGCTCTTGCTTCTTTCTGCACCCCTCTTGCCTCTTTTTGCACCCCTCTTCCCTCTTTCTGCACCTCTCTTGCCTCTTTCTGCACCTCTCTTGCCTCTTTCTGCACCTATATTGCTTATTTCTGCACTTCTCTTGCCTCGTTCTGCACTTCTCGTGGCTGTTTCTGCACCTCTCCTGCCTCTTTCTGCACCTAACTTGCTTCTTTCTGCACCTCTCTTGCCTCTTTCTGCACCCCTCTTCCCTCTTTCTGCACCTCTCTTGCCTCTTTCTGCACCTCTCTTGCCTCTTTCTGCACCTGTCTTGCCTCTTTCTGCACCTCTGTTGCTTCTTTCTGCACTTCTCTTGCTTCTTTCTGCACCTCTCTTGCCTCTTTCTGCACCTCTCTTGCCTCTTTCTGCACCTCTGCTTGCCTCTTTCTGCACCTCTCTTGCTTCTTTCTGCACCTCTCTTGCCTCTTTCTGCACCTCTCTTGCCTCTTTCTGCACCTACTCTTGCCTCTTTCTGTACCCCTCTTGCCTCTTTCTGCACCTCTCTTGCCTCTTTCTGCACTTCTCTTGCCTCTTTCTGCACCTCTGTTGCTTCTTTCTGCACTTCTGTTGCTTCTTTCTGCACCTCTCTTGCTTCTTTCTGCACCCCTCTTGCCTCTTTCTGCACTTCTCTTGCCTCTTTCTGCACCTCTCTTGCCTCTTTCTGCACCTCTCTTGCCTCTTTCTGCACCTCTCTTGCTTCTTTCTGCACCTCTCTTGCCTCTTTCTGCACCTCTCTTGCCTCTTTCTGCACCTCTCTTGCCTCTTTCTGCACCTCTCTTGCCTCTTTCTGCACCTCTCTTGCTTCTTTCTGCACTTCTTTTGCCTCTTTCTGCACCTCTCTTGCCTTCTTTCTGCAGTTCTCTTGCCTCTTTCTGCACCTCTGTTGCTTCTTTCTGCACTTCTCTTGCCTCTTTCTGCACCTCTCTTGCCTCTTTCTGCACCTCTCATTGCCTCTTTCTGCACTCTCTCTTGCTTCTTTCTGCACCTCTCTTGCCTCTTTCTGCACCTCTCTTGCCTCTTTCTGCACTTCTCTTGCTTCTTTCTGCACCTCTGTTGCTCTCTTTCTGCACTTCTCTTGCCTCTTTCTGCACCTCTCTTGCTTCTTTCTGCACCTCTCTTGCCTCTTTCTGTACCCCTCTTGCCTCTTTCTGCACCCCTCTCACCTCTTTCTGCACCTCTCTTGCTTCTTTCTGCACCTCTCTTGCCTCTTTCTGCACCTCTCTTGCCTCTTTCTGCACCTCTCTTGCCTCTTTCTGCACCTCTCTTGCCTCTTTCTGCACTTCTCTTGCCTCTTTCTGCACCTCTGTTGCTTCTTTCTGCACTTCTCTTGCCTCTTTCTGCACCTCTCTTGCCTCTTTCTGCACCTCTCTTGCCTCTTTCTGCACCTCTCTTGCCTCTTTCTGCACCTCTGTTGCCTCTTTCTGCACTTCTCTTGCCTCTTTCTGCACCTCTCTTGCCTCTTTCTGCACTTCTCTTGCCTCTTTCTGCACCTCTGTTGCTTCTTTCTGCACTTCTCTTGCCTCTTTCTGCACCTCTCTTGCCTCTTTCTGCACCTCTCTTGCTTCTTTCTGCACTTCTGTTGCTTCTTTCTGCACCTCTCTTGCTTCTTTCTGCACCTCTCTTGCCTCTTTCTGCACCTCTGTCTTGCCTCTTTCTGCACCTCTCTTGCCTCTTTCTGCAGTTCTCTTGCCTCTTTCTGCACCTCTGTTGCTTCTTTCTGCACTTCTCTTGCCTCTTTCTGCACCCCTCTTGCCTCTTTCTGCACCTCTCTTACCTCTTTCTGCACCTCTCTTGCCTCTTTCTGCACCTCTCTTGCCTCTTTCTGCACCCCTCTTGCCTCTTTCTGCACCTCTGTTGCCTCTTTCTGCACCTCTCTTGCCTCTTTCTGCACTTCTCTTGCCCCTTTCTGCAACTCTCTTGCTTCTTTCTGCACCTCCTGCTTCTTTCTGCACCTCTCTTGCCTCTTTCTGCACTCTCTTGCCTCTTTCTGCACCTCTCTTGCCTCTTTCTGCACCTCTCTTGCCTGTTTCTGCACCTCTCTTGCCTCTTTCTGCACTTCTCTTGCCTCTTTCTGCACCTCTGCTTGCTTCTTTCTGCACCTCTCTTGCCTCTTTCTGCACCCTCTCTTGCCTCTTTCTGCACCTCTCTTGCCTCTTTCTGCACCTCTCTTGCTTCTTTCTGCACTTCTCTTGCTTCTTTCTGCACCTCTCTTGCTTCTTTCTGCACCCCTCTTCCCTCTTTCTGCACCTCTCTTGCCTCTTTCTGTACCTCTCTTGCCTCTTTCTGCACCCCTCTTCCTTCTTTCTGCACCTCTCTTGCCTCTTTCTGCACTCCTCTTGCCTCTTTCTGCACTTCTCTTGCCTCTTTCTGCACCTCTCTTGCCTTTTTCTGCACCTCTCTTGCCTCTTTCTGCACCTCTCTTGCCTCTTTCTGCACCTCTCTTGCCTCTTTCTGCACCTCTCTTGCCTCTTTCTGCACCTCTCTTGCCTCTTTCTGCACCTCTCTTGCTTCTTTCTGCACCTCTCTTGCCTCTTTCTGCACCTCTCTTGCTTCTTTCTGCACTCTCTCTTGCCTCTTTCTGCACCTCTCTTGCTTCTTTCTGCACCTCTCTTGCCTCTTTCTGCACTTCTCTTGCCTCTTTCTGCACCTCTCTTGCTTCTTTCTGCACTTCTCTTGCCTCTTTCTGCACCTCTCTTGCCTCTTTCTGCACCTCTCTTGCCTCTTTCTGCACCTCTCTTGCCTCTTTCTGCACTTCTCTTGCCTCTTTCTGCACCTCTCTTGCTCTCTTTCTGCACCTTCTCTTGCCTCTTTCTGCACCTCTCTTGCCTCTTTCTGCACCTCTCTTGCCTCTTTCTGCACTTCTCTTGCCTCTTTCTGCACCTCTCTTGCCTCTTTCTACACCTCTGTTGCTTCTTTCTACACTTCTCTTGCTTCTTTCTGCACCTCAATTGCTTCTTTCTGCACCCCTCTTGCCTCTTTCTGCAGTTCTCTTGCCTCTTTCTGCACCTCTGTTGCTTCTTTCTGCACTTCTCTTGCCTCTTTCTGCACCCCTCTTGCCTCTTTCTGCATCTCTGCTGGCTCTTTCTGCACTGTCTCTTGCTTCTTTCTGCACCTCTCTTGCCTCTTTCTGCACCTCTCTTGCCTCTTTCTGCACCCCTCCTGCCTCTTTCTGCACCACTCTTCCCCCTTTCTGCACCTCTCTTGCCTCTTTCTGCACCTCTCTTGCCTCTTTCTGCACTTCTCTTGCCTCTTTCTGCACTTCTCTAGCCTCTTTCTGCACCTCTGTTGCTCCTTTCTGCACTTCTCTTGCCTCTTTCTGCACCTCTCTTGCCTCTTTCTGCACCTCTCTTGCCTCTTTTCTGCACCTCTCTTGCTTCTTTCTGCACCTCTCTTGCCTCTTTCTGCACCTCTCTTGCCTCTTTCTGCACCTCTCTTGCCTCTTTCTGCACCTCTCTTCCCTCTTTCTGCACTTCTCTTGCCTCTTTCTGCACTTCTCTTGCCTCTTTCTGCACCTCTGTTGCTTCTTTCTGCACTTCTCTTGCTTCTTTCTGCTCCTCTCTTGCTTCTTTCTGCACCTCTCTTGCCTCTTTCTGCACTTCTCTTTGCCTCTTTCTGCACTTCTCTTGCCTCTTTCTGCACCTCTCTTGCCTTTTTCTGCACCTCTGCTTGCTTCTTTCTGCATCTCTCTTGCATCTTTCTGCACCTCTCTTGCCTCTTTCTGCACCTCTCTTGCCTCTTTCTGCACCTCTCTTGCCTCTTTCTGCCCCCCTGTGCCCTCTTTCTCCACCTCTCTTGCCTGTTTCTGCAACTTTCTTCTAATTTTCTGCAGTTCTCTTGTCTCCTTCTGCACCTCTGTTGCTTCTTTCTGCACTTCTCTTGCCTCTTTCTGCACCCCTCTTGCCTCTTTCTACAACTCTGTTGGTTCTTTCTACACTGCTCTTGCCTCTTTCTGCACTTCTCTTGCCTCTTTCTGCACCCCTCTTGCCTCTTTCTGCACCTCATCTTGCCTCTTTCTGCACCTCTCTTGCCTCTTTCTGCACTTCTCTTGCTTCTTTCTGCACCTCTCTTGCTTCTTTCTGCACTTCTCTTGCCTCTTTCTACACCCCTCTTGCCTCTTTCTGCACCTCTCTTGCCTCTTTCTGCACCTCTACTTGCCTCTTTCTGCACCTCTCTTGCCTCTTTCTGCACTCCTCTTGCCTCTTTCTGCACCTCTGTTGCCTCTTTCTGCACCTTCTCTTGCTCTCTTTCTGCACCTCTCTTGCCTCTTTCTGCACCTCTGTTGCTTCTTTCTGCACTTGCTCTTGCTTCTTTCTGCACCTCTCTTGCTTCTTTCTGCACCTCTCTTGCCTCTTTCTGCACCTCTCTTGCCTCTTTCTGCACCTCTCTTGCTTCTTTCTGCACCTCTCTTGCCTCTTTCTGCACCCCTCTTGCTTCTTTCTGCACCTCTCTTGCCTCTTTCTGTACCCCTCTTGCTCTCTTTCTGCACTTCTCTTGCCTCTTTCTGCACCTCTCTTGCCTCTTTCTGCACCTCTGTTGCTTCTTTCTGCACTTCTCTTGCTTCTTTCTGCACCTCTCTTGCTTCTTTCTGCACCTCTCTTGCCTCTTTCTGCAGTTCTCTTTGCCTCTTTCTGCACTTCTCTTGCCTCTTTCTGCACCTCTCTTGCCTCTTTCTGCACCTCTGTTGCTTCTTTCTGCACCTCTCTTGCCTCTTTCTGCACCTCTCTTGCCTCTTTCTGTGCACCTCTTTGCCTCTTTCTGCACCTCTCTTGCCTCTTTCTGCACCCTTCTTCCCTCTTTCTGCACCTCTCTTGTCCTCTTTCTGCACTTCTCTTGCCTCTTTCTGCAGTTCTCTTGCCTCTTTCTGCACTCTCTTGCTTCTTTCTGCACTTCTCTTGCCTCTTTCTGCACCTCTCTTGCCTCTTTCTGCACCTCTGTTGCTTCTTTCTGCACCTCTCTTGCTTCTTTCTGCACCTCTCTTGCTTCTTTCTGCACCTCTCTTGCCTCTTTCTGCACCCCTCTTGCCTCTTTCTGCACCTCTCTTGCCTCTTTCTGCACCTCTCTTGCCTCTTTCTGCACCTCTCTTGCCTCTTTCTGCACCTCTCTTGCCTCTTTCTGCACCTCTCTTGCCTCTTTCTGCACCTCTCTTGCCTCTTTCTGCACCTCTCTTGCTTCTTTCTGCACCTCTCTTGCCTCTTTCTGCACCTCTCTTGCCTCTTTCTGCACCTCTGCTTGCCTCTTTCTGCACCTCTCTTGCCTCTTTCTGCACCTCTCTTGCCTCTTTCTGTACCTCTGTTGCTTCTTTCTGCACTTGCTCTTGCTTCTTTCTGCACCTCTCTTGCTTCTTTCTGTACCTCTCTTGCCTCTTTCTGCACCTCTCTTGCCTCTTTCTGCACCTCTGTTGCCTCTTTCTGCACCTCTATTGCCTGCTTTCTGCACTTCTCTTGCCTCTTTCTGCACTTCTCTTGCCTCTTTCTGCACCTCTCTTGCTTCTTTCTGCACTTCTCTTGCCTCTTTCTGCACCTCTCTTGCCTCTTTCTGCACTTCTCGTTGCTTCTTTCTGCACTTCTCTTGCTTCTTTCTGCACCTCTCTTGCTTCTTTCTGCACCTCTCTTGCCTCTTTCTGCACCCTCTTGCCTCTTTCTGCACTCTCTCTTGCCTCTTTCTGCAATTCTCTTGCCTCTTTCTCCACCTCTCTTGCTTCTTTCTGCACTTCTCTTGCCTCTTTCTGCACCCCTCTTGCCTCTTTCTGCACCTCTCTTGCCTCTTTCTGCACCTTCTCTTGCTTCTTTCTGCACCTCTCTTGCCTCTTTCTGCACCTCTCTTCCTCTTTCTGCACCTCTCTTGCCTCTTTCTGCACCTCTCTTGCCTCTTTCTGCACTTCTCTTGCCTCTTTCTGCACCTCTGCTTGCTTCTTTCTGCACCTCTCTTGCCTCTTTCTGCACCTCTCTTGCCTCTTTCTGCACCTCTCTTGCCTCTTTCTGCACCTCTGTTGCCCTCTTTCTGCACCTCTGTTGCCTGTTTCTGCACCTCTCTTGCCTCTTTATGCACTTCTCTTGCCTCTTTCTGTTGCTCTGTTCTGCACCTCTGTTGCTTCTTTCTGCACCTCTCTTGCCTCTTTCTGCAACCCTCTTGCCTCTTTCTGCACCTCTCTTGCCTCTTTCTGCACCTCTGTAGCTTCTTTCTGCACTTCTATTGCTTCTTTCTGCACCTCTCTTGCATCTTTCTGTACCTCTCTTGCCTCTTTCTGCACCCTCTTCCTCTTTCTGTACCTCTCTTGCCTCTTTCTGCACCTCTCTTGCCTCTTTCTGCACTTCTCTTGCCTCTTTCTGCACCTCTCTTGCCTCTTTCTGCAGTTCTCTTGCCTCTTTCTGCACCTCTGTTGCTTCTTTCTGCACCTCTCTTGCCTCTTTCTGCACCTCTCTTCCTCTTTCTGCACCTCTTGCCTCTTTCTGCACCTCACTTGCTTCTTTCTGCACCTCTCTTGCCTCTTTCTGCACCTCTCTTGCTTCTTTCTGCACCTCTCTTGCCTCTTTCTGCACCTCTGTTGCTTCTTTCTGCACCTCTCTTGCTTCTTTCTGCACCTCTGTCGCTTCTTTCTGCACCTCTCATCCCTCTTCTGCACTTCTCTGCCTCTTTCTGCACCTCTCTTGCTTCTTTCTGCACTTCTCTTGCCTCTTTCTACATCTCTCTTGCCTCTTTCTGCACTTCCCTTGCCTCTTTCTGCACCTCTCTTGCCTCTTTCTGCACTTCTCTTGCCTCTTTCTGCACCTCTCTTGCCTCTTTCTGCACCTCTGTTGCTTCTTTCTGCACTTTTCTTGCCTCTTTCTGCACCTCTCTTGCCTCTTTCTGCACCTCTGTTGGTTCTTTCTGCACTTCTCTTGCCTGTTTTATGCACCTCTCTTGCCTCTTTCTGCACCTCTCTTGCTTCTTTCTGCACCTCTCTTGCCTCTTTCTGCACCCCTCTTGCCTCTTTCTGCACCTCTCTTGCCTCTTTCTGCACCTCTGCTTGCCTCTTTCTGCACCTCTCTTGCTTCTTTCTGCACCTCTCTTGCTTCTTTCTGCACCTCTCTTGCCTCTTTCTGCACTCTCTTGCCTCTTTCTGCACCTCTCTTTGCCTCTTTCTGCACTTCTCTTGCCTCTTTCTGCACCTCTGTTGCTTCTTTCTGCACTTCTCTTGCCTCTTTCTGCACCTCTCTTGCCTCTTTCTGCACCTCTCTTGCTTCTTTCTGCACCTCTCTTGCTTCTTTCTGCACTTCTCTTGCCTCTTTCTGCACCCCTCTTGCCTCTTTCTGCACCTCTGCTTGCCTCTTTCTACACCTCTCTTGCTTCTTTCTGCACCTCTCTTGCCTCTTTCTGCACCTCCTCTTGCTCTTTCTTTCTGCACCTCTCTTGCCTCTTTCTGCACCTCTCTTGCCTCTTTCTGCACCTCTCTTGCCTCTTTCTGCACCTCTCTTGCCTCTTTCTGCACCTCTGTTGCTTCTTTCTGCACTTCTCTTGCTTCTTTCTGCACCTCTCTTGCTTCTTTCTGCACCTCTCTTGCTCTCTTTCTGCAGTCTCTCTTGCCTCTTTCTGCACTTCTCTTGCCTCTTTCTGCACCTCTCTTGCCTCTTTCTGCACCTCTGTTGCTTCTTTCTGCACCTCTCTTGCTTCTTTCTGCACCTCTCTTGCCTCTTTCTGCACTTCTCTTGCCTCTTTCTGCACCTCTCTTGCTTCTTTCTGCACCTCTCTTGCCTCTTTCTGCACCTCTCTTTCCTCTTTCTGCACCTCTCTTGCCTCTTTCTGCACTTCTCTTGCCTCTTTCTGCACCTCTCTTGCTTCTTTCTGCACTTCTCTTGCCTCTTTCTGCACCTCTCTTGCCTCTTTCTGCACCTCTCTTGCTGCTTTCTGCACTTCTCTTGCTTCCTTCTGCACCTTTCTTGTTTCTTTCTGCATCTCTCTTGCCTCTTTCTGCACTTCTCTTGCCTCTTTCTGCACCTCACTTGCCTCTTTCTGTACTTCTCTTACCTCTTTCTGCAATTCTCTTGCCTTTTTCTGTAACCCTCTTCCCTCTTTCTGCACCCTCTTGCCTCTTTCTGCACCTCTCTTGCTCTCTTTCTGCACCTCTCTTGCTTCTTTCTGCACCTCTCTTGCCTCTTTCTGCACCTCTCTTGCCTCTTTCTGCACCTCAGTTGCCTCTTTCTGCACCTCTCTTGCCTCTTTCTGCACCTCTCTTGCCTCTTTCTGCACCTCTGTTGCTTCTTTCTGCACCTGCTTTGCTTCTTTCTGCACCTCTCTTGCCTCTTTCTGCACCCCTCTTGCCTCTTTCTGCACCTCTCTTGCCTCTTTCTGCACCCCTGTTCCCTCTTTCTGCACCTCTCTTGCCTGTTTCTGCACCTCTCTTGCCTCTTTCTGCAGTTCTCTTGCCTCTTTCTGCACCTCTGTTGCTTCTTTCTGCACTTCTCTTGCCTCTTTCTGCACCTCTCTTGCCTCTTTCTGCACTCTCTGTTGCCTCTTTCTGCACTTCTCTTGCTTCTTTCTGCACCTCTCTTGCTTCTTTCTGCACCTCTCTTGCCTCTTTCTGCACCTACTCTTGCCTCTTTCTGCACCTCTCTTCCTTCTTTCTGCACTTCTCTTGCCTCTTTCTGCACCACTATTGCTTCTTTCTGCACTTCTCTTGAATCTTTCTGCACCCCTCTTTCCTGTTTCTGCACCTCACTTGCCTCTTTCTGCACCTCTCTTGCCTCTTTCTGCACCGGAGTTGCTTCTTTCTGCACTGCTCTTGCTTCTTTCTGCACCTCTCTTGCATCTTTCTGTACCTCTCTTGCCTCTTTCTGCACCTCTCTTGCCTCTTGTCTGCACCCCTCTTCCCTCTTTCTGCACCTCTCTTGCCTGTTTCTCCAACTCTCTTGCCTCTTTCTGCACTTCTCTTGCCTCTTTCTGCACCTCTGTTGCTGCTTTTTGCACCCCTCTTGCCTCTTTCTGCACCCCCTTCCCTCTTTCTGCACCTCTGTTGCCTCTTTCTGCACCTCTGTGCTCTTTCTGCATTCTCTTCTTCTTTCTGCACCTCTCTTGCCTCTTTCTGCACCTCTCTTACCTCTTTATGCACCTCTCTTGCCTCTTTCTGCACTTCTCTTGCCTCTTTCTGCACCCCTCTTGCCTCTTTCTGCACCTCTCTTGCCTCTTTCTGCACCTCTCTTGCCTCTTTCTGCACTCTCTTGCCTCTTTCTGCACCTCTCTTGCTTCTTTCTGCACCTCTCTTGCCTCTTTCTGTACCTCTCTTGCCTCTTTCTGCACTCTCTTGCCTCTTTCTGCACCTCTCTTGCTTCTTTCTGCACCTCTCTTGCTTCTTTCTGCACGTCTCTTGCTTCTTTCTGCACCCTCTTTGCCTGTTTCTGCACCTCTGTTGCTTCTTTCTGCACCTCTCTTGCTTCTTTCTGCACCTCTCTTGCTTCTTTCTGCACCTCTCTTGCCCTCTTTCTGCACTTCTCTTGCCTCTTTCTGCACTCTCTCGTTGCTTCTTTCTGCACTTCTCTTGCTTCTTTCTGCACCTCTCTTGCTTCTTTCTGCACCTCTCTTGCCTCTTTCTGCACCTCTCTTGCCTCTTTCTGCACCTCTCTTGCCTCTTTCTGCACCTCTCTTGCCTCTTTCTGCACCTCTGTTGCTTCTTTCTGCACTTCTCTTGCTTCTTTCTGCATCTCTCTTGCCTCTTTCTGCACCTCTGTTGCTTCTTTTTGCACCTCTCTTGCCTCTTTCTGCACCTTCTTGCCTCTTTCTGCACCTCTCTTGCTTCTTTCTGCACCTCTCTTGCCTCTTTCTGCACCTCTCTTGCTTCTTTCTGCACCTCTCTTGCTTCTTTCTGCACCTCTGTTGCTTCTTTCTGCACCTCTCTTGCTTCTTTCTGCACCTCTGTTGCTTCTTTCTGCACTTCTCTTGCCTCTTTCTGCAATTCTCTTGCCTCTTTCTGCACCTCTCTTGCTTCTTTCTGCACCTCTCTTGCTTCTTTCTGCACCTCTGTTGCTTCTTTCTGCACTTCTCTTACCTCTTACTGCACCCCTCTTGCCTCTTTCTGCACCTCTGTTGCGTCTTTCTGCACCTCTCTTGCTTCTTTCTGCACCCCTCTTGCCTCTTTCTGCACCCCTCTTCCATCTTTCTGCACCTCTCTTCCCTCTTTCTGCAGCTCTCTTGCCTCTTTCTGCACCTCTGTTGCTTCTTTCTGCACTTCTCTTGCCTCTTTCTGCACCTCTCTTGCCTGTTTCTGCACCTCTCTTGCCTCTTTCTGCACCTCTACTTGCTTCTTTCTGCACCTCTCTTGCCTCTTTCTGCACCCCTCTTGCCTCTTTCTGCACTTCTCTTGCCTCTTTCTGCACCTGTCTTGCCTCTTTCTGCACCTCTCTTGCCTCTTTCTGTACCTCTGTTGCCTCGTTCTGCATTGCCTTGCTTCTTTCTGCACCTCTCTTGCATCTTTCTGTACCTCTCTTGCCTCTTTCTGCACCCCTCTTCCCTCTTTCTGCACCTCTGTTGCCTCTTTCTGCACCTCTCTTGCCTCTTTCTGCAACTTCTCTTGCCTCTTTCTGCAGTTCTCTTGCCTCTTTCTGCACTCTCTGTTGCTTCTTTCTGCACTTCTCTTGCCTCTTTCTGCACCCTCTTGCCTCTTTCTGCACCTCTGTTGCCTGCTTTCTGCACCTCTCTTGCCTCTTTCTGCACCTCTCTTGCTTCTTTCTGCACCTCTCTTGCCTCTTTCTGCACTTCTCTTGCCTCTTTCTGCACCTCTCTTGCCTCTTTCTGCACTTCTCTTGCCTCTTTCTGCACCTCTCTTGCTTCTTTCTGCACTTCTTTGCCCTCTTTCTACACCTCTCTTGCCTCTTTCTGCACCTCTCTTGCTTCTTTCTGCACCTCTCTTGCTTCTTTCTGCACCCCTCTTCCCTCTTTCTGCACCTCTGTTGCCTCTTTCTGCACCTTCTCTTGCCTCTTTCTGCACCTCTCTTGCCTCTTTCTGCACCTCTGTTGGCTCTTTCTGCATAGCTCTTGCTTCTTTCTGCACCTCTCTTGCTCCTTTCTGCACCACTCTTGCCTCTTTCTGCACCCCTCTTCCCTCTTTTTGCATCCCTTTTCCTTCTTCCTGCACCTCTCTTGCCTGTTTCTGCACCTCTCTTGCCTCTTTCTGCAGTTCTCTTCGCCTCCTTCTGCACCTCTGTTGCTTCTTTCTGCACCTCTCTTACCTCTTTCTGCACCTCTCTTGCCTCTTTCTGCACTTCTCTTGCCTCTTTCTGCACCTCTGTTGGTTATTTCTGCATTGCTCTTGCTTCTTTCTGCACCTCTCTTCGTCTTTCTGTAACCCTTGTGCCTCTTTCTGTACCCTCTTCCTCTTTCTGCACCTCTCTTGCCTCTGTTCTACACCCCTGTTCCCTCTTTCTGCACCTCTCTTGCCTGTTTCTGCAACTCTCTTGCCTCTTTCTGCAGTTCTCTTGCCTCCTTCTGCACCTCTGTTGCTTCTTTTCTGCACCTCTCTTGCCTCTTTCTGTACCTCTCTTTCCTCTTTCTGCACCTCTTGCCTCTTTCTGCACCTCTCTTGCTTCTTTCTGCACCATCTCTTGCTTCTTTCTGCACGGCTCTTTGCTTCTTTCTGCACCTCTCTTGCCTCTTTCTGCACCTCTGTTGCTTCTTTCTGCACTTCTCTTGCTTCTTTCTGCACCTCTGTTGCTTCTTTCTGCACCTCTCTATGCCTCTTTCTGCACCTCTCTTGCCTCTTTCTGCACATCTTTTGCTTCTTTCTGCACTTCTCTTGCTTCTTTCTGCACCTCTCTTGCTTCTTTCAGCACCCTTCTTCCTCTTTCTGTACCTCTCTTCCCTCTTTCTGCACTCTCTGTTGCCTCTTTCTGCACCTCTCTTGCCTCTTTCTGCACCTCTGTTGCTTCTTTATGCATTTCTCTTGCTTCTTTCTGCACCTCTCTTGCCTCTTTCTGGCACCTCTGTTGCTTCTTTCTGCACTTCTCTTGCCTCTTTCTGTACCCTCTTCCCTCTTTCTGCACCTCTCTTGCCTCTTTCTGCACCTCTCTTGCCTCTTTCTGCACCTCTCTTGCCTCTTTCTGCACCCCTCTTGCTTCTTTCTACCATTTTGCTTTTATGCACCTCAGTTGCTTCTTTCTGCACTCTCTCTTGCCTCTTTCTGCACTTCTGCTTCTCTTTCTGCACCTCTTTTGCTTCTTTCTGCACTTCTCTTGCTTTATTCTGCACCTCTGTTGCTTCTTTCTGCAGTTCTCTTGCCTCTTTCTGCACCTCTCTGCCTCTTTCTGCATCTCTGTTGCTACTTTCTGCACCCCTCTTACCTCTTTCTGCACCCTCTTCCCTCCTTCTGCACTTCTGTTGCCTCTTTCTGCACTCTCTGTTGGTTCTTTTGCATTGCTATTGCTTCTTTCTGCACTCTCTTTCAAATTTCTGTAACCCTTGTGCGTATTTTTGCACCTCTCTTGCCTCTTTCTGCACTCTCTCTTGCATCTGTCCTACACCTCTGTTGCCTCTTTCTGCACCTCTCTTGCCTGTTTCTGCACCTCTCTTGTCTCTTTCTGCATCTCTCTTGCCTCTTTCTGCACCTCTGTTGCTTGTTTTCTGCACCTCTCTTGCCTCTTTCTGTACCTCTCTTGCCACTTTCTCACCTCTTGCCTCTTTCTGCACCTCTCTTGCTTCTTTCTGCCCATCCCTTGCTTCTTTCTGCAGTTCTCTTGCTTCTTTCTGCACCTCTTTTGCCTGTTTATGCACCTCTGTTGCTTCTTTCTGCACTTCTCTTGCTTCTTTCTGCACCTCTCTTGCTTCTTTCTGCACCACTCTTGCCTCTTTCTGCACCTCACTCTCTTCTTGCTTCTTTCTGCACATCTCTTGGTTCTTTCTGCACTTCTCTTGCTTCTTTCTGCACCTCTCTTGCTTCTTTCAGCACCCTTCACTCTTTCTGTACCTCTCTTCCTCTTTCTGCACTTCTGCTTGCCTGTTTCTGCACCCCTCTTGCCTCATTCTGCACCTCTGTTGCTTCTTTCTGCAGTTTTCTTGCCTCTTTCTGCACCTCTCTTGCCTCTTTCTGCACCTCTGTTGCTTCTTTCTGCACTTCTCTTCCCTCTTTCTGCACCCCTCTTCCTCTTTCTGCACTCTCTTGCCTCTTTCTGCACCTCTCTTGCCTGTTTCTGCACCTCACTTGCCTCTTTCTGCACCTCTACTTGCTTGTTTCTGCACCACTCTTTCCTCTTTCTGCACCCTCTTGCCTCTTTTCTGCACATCTGTTGCCTCTTTCTGCACCTCTACTTGCCTCTTTCTGTACTTCTCTTGCCTCTTTCTGCATTGCTTTGCTTCTTTCTGCACCTCTCTTGCATCTTTCTGTACCTCTCTTGCCTCTTTCTGCACCTCTCTTGCCTCTTGTCTGCACCTCTGTTCCCTCTTCCTGCACCTCTATTGCCTGTTTCTGCAACTCTCTTGTCTCTTTCTGCAGTTCTCTTGCCTCCTTCTGCACCTCTGTTGCTAATTGCTGCACCCCTCTTACCTCTTTCTGCAACCCTTTTCCCTCTTTCTGCACCTCTGTTGCCTCTTTCTCCACCTCTGTAGGTTATTTTTGCATTGCTATTTCTTCTTTCTGCACCTCTCTTCAAATTTCTGTAACCCTCGTGCGTATTTATGCACCCTCTCTTCCCTTTTCCGTACCTCTCTTGCGTCTGTCTGCACCCCTGTTCCCTCTTCCTGCACCTCTTTTGCCTGTTTCTGCAACTCTCTTGCCTCTTTCTGCAGTTCTCTTACCTCTTTCTGCACCTCTGTTGTTTTTTTCTGCACTTCTCTAGCCTCTTTATGTACCTCTCTTTCCGCTTTCTCACCTCTTGCCTCTTTCTGCACCTCACTTCCTTCTTTCTGCCCATCCCTTGCTTCTTTCTGCAGGGCTCTTGCTTCTTTCTGCACCCTCTTGCCTGGTTATGCACCTTTGTTGCTTCTTTCTGCACATCTCCTGCTTCTTTCCGTACCTCTGTCGCTTCTTTCTGCACCACTCATCCCTCTTTCTGCACTTCTCTTGCCTCTATCCGCACATCTTTCGGTTCTTTCTGCACTTCTCTTGCTTCTTTCTGTACCTCTCTTGCTTCTTTCAGCACCCTTCTCCCTCTTTCTGCACCTCTCTTCCCTCTTTCTGCACTTCTGCTGCCTGTTTCTGCACCCCTCTTGCCTCTTTCTGCACCTCTGTTGCTTCTTTATGCATTTTTCTTGCTTCTTTCTGCATCTCTCTTGCCTCTTTCTGCACCTCTGTTGCTTCTTTTTCCACTTCTCTACCTCTTTCTTTACCTTCTTCTTCTTTCTGCACCTCTCTTGTTGCTTTCTGCACCTCCCTTGACTCTTTCTGCATCCCTCTTGCTTCTTTCTACACCTCTTTGCTTCTTTATGCACCTCTGCTGCTTCTTTCTGCACGTCTCTTGCTTCTTTTTGCACCTCTTTTGCTTCTTTCTGCACTCCTCTTCCCTCTTTCTGCACTTCTGCCTCTTTCTGCACCACTCTTGGTTCTTTCTGCACTTCTCTTGCTTCATTCTGCACCTATGTTGCTTCTTTGTGCACTTCTCTTGCCTCTTTCTGCATCCCTCTTGCCTCTTACTGCACCTCTGTTGGTGCTTTCTGCACCTCTCTTGCTTCTTTCTGCACCACTCTTGCCTCTTTCTGCACCCCAATTTCATCTTTCTGCACCTCTCTTCCCTCTTTCTTCAGTTCTCTTTCCTTGTTCTGCACCGCTATTGCTTCTTTCTGCACTTCTCTTGCCTCTTTCTACACCCCTCTTGCCTGTTTCTTCACCTCACTTGCCTCTTTCTGCACCTTACTTGCTTGTTTCTACACCTCTCTTGCCTCTTTCTGCACCTCTCTTCCATCTTTCTGCACATCTGTTGCTCTCTTTCTGCAGCTCACTTGCTTCTTTCTGCACCTCTATTGCCTCTTTCTGCACCTCTGTTGGTTCTTTCTGCATTGCCTTGCTTCTTTCTGCACCTCTCTTGCAAATTTCTGTACTTCTCTTGCCTCTTTCTGCACCTCTCTTGCCTCTGTCTGCACCCCTGTTCCACTTCCTGCACCTCTATTGCCTGTTTCTGCAACTTTCTTGCCTCTTTCTGCAGTTCTCATTGCCTCTTTCTGCACCTCTGTTGCTTCTTTGTGCACTTCTCTTGCCTCTTTCTGCACCCTCTTGCCTCTTTCTGCACTTCAGTTGCGTGCTTTCTGCACTTCTGTTGCTTTTTCTGCACCTCTCTTGCTTCTTTCTGCACCACTCTTGCATCTTTCTGCACTCCACTTTCATCTTTCTGTACCTCTCTTCCCTCTTTCTTCAGTTCTCTTCCCTTGTTCTGCACCACTATTGCTTCTTTCTGCACTTCTCTGTGCCTCTTTCTACACCCTCTTGCCTGTTTCTGCACCTCACTTGCCTCTTTCTGCACCTCTACTTGCTTTTTTCTGCACCCCTCTTCCCTCTTTCTGCACATTTGTTGCCTCTTTCTGCACCTTACTTGCCTCTTTCTGCACCTCTCTTGCCTCTTTCTGTACCTCTGTTGGTTCTTTCTGCATAGCCTTGCTTCTTTCTGCACCTCTCTTGCAAATTTCTGTACCCCTCCTGCCTCTTTCTGCACCCCTCTTCCCTTGTCTGCACCCCTGTTCCCTCTTCCTGCACCTCTATTGCCTGTTTCTTCAACTCTCTTGCCTCTTTCTGCAGTTCTCTTGCCTCCTTCTGCACCTCTGTTGCTAATTGCTGCACCCTCTTAACTCTTTCTGCAACCCTCTTCCCTCTTTCTGCACTTCTGTTGCCTCTTTCTCCACCTCTGTTGGTTATTTTTGCATTGCTATTGCTTCTTTCTGCACCTCTCTTTCGAATTTCTGTAACCCTTGTGCGTATTTTTGTACCCCTCTTCCCTTTTCCGTACCTCTCTTGCATCTGTCCTAACTCCTGTTCCCTCTTCCTGCACCTCTTTTGCCTGTTTCTGCAACTCTCTTGTCTCTTTCTGCAGTTCTCTTTCCTCCTTCTGCACCTCTGTTGTTGTTTTCTGCACCTCTCTAGCATCTTTCTGTACCTCTCTTTCCACTTTCTCACCTCTTGCCTCTTTCTGCACCTCACTTGCTTCTTTCTGCCCATCCCTTGCTTCTTTCTGCAGGGCTCTTGCTTCTTTCTGCACCCCTTTTGCCTGTTTATGCACCTCTGTTGCTTCTTTCTGCACTTCTCTTGCTTCTTTCTGCACCTCTGTTGCTTCTTTCTGTACCACTCATCCCTCTTTCTGCACATCTCTTGCCTCTATCTGCACATCTTTTGGTTCTTTCTGCACTTCTCTTGCTTCTTTCTGCACCTCTCTTGCTTCTTTCAGCACCCTTCTCCCTCTTTCTGTACCTCTCTTCCCTCTTTCTGCACTTCTGTTGCCTGTTTCTGCACCCCTCTTGCCTCTTTCTGCACCTCTGTTGCTTCTTTATGCATTTTTCTTGCTTCTATCTGCACCTCTCTTGCCTCTTTTGGCACCTCTGTTGCTTCTTTTTGCACTTCTCTTACCTCTTTCTTTACCCTCTTCCCTCTTTCTGCACCTCTCTTGCCTCTTTCTGCACCTCTCTTGCCGCTTTCTGCACCTCCCTTGCCTCTTTCTGCACCCCTCTTGTTTCTTTCTACCATTTTGCTTCTTTATGCACCTCAGTTGCTTCTTTCTGCACTCCTCTTCCCTCTTTCTGCACTTCTGCCTCTTTCTGCACCACTTTTGGTTCTTTCTGCACTTCTCTTGCTTTATTCTGCACCTCTGTTGCTTTTCTCTGCAGTTCTCTTGCCTCTTTCTGCACCCCTCTGGCCTCTTTCTGCATCTCTGTTGCTAATTGCTACACCCCTCTTAACTCTTTCTGCAACCCTCTTCCCTCTTTCTGCACTTCTGTTGCCTCTTTCTCCACCTCTGTTGGTTATTTTTGCATTGCTATTGCTTCTTTCTGCACCTCTCTTTCAAATTTCTGTAACCCTTGTGCGTATTTTTGTACCCCTCTTCCCTTTTCCGTACCTCTCTTGCATCTGTCCTAACCCCTGTTCCCTCTTCCTGCACCTCTTTTGCCTGTTTCTGCAACTCTCTTGTCTCTTTCTGCAGTTCTCTTTCCTCCTTCTGCACCTCTGTTGTTGTTTTCTGCACCTCTCTAGCCTCTTTCTGTACCTCTCTTTCCACTTTCTCACCTCTTGCCTCTTTCTGCACCTCACTTGCTTCTTTCTGCCCATCCCTTGCTTCTTTCTGCAGGGCTCTTGCTTCTTTCTGCACCCCTTTTGCCTGTTTATGCACCTCTGTTGCTTCTTTCTGCACTTCTCTTGCTTCTTTCTGCACCTCTGTTGCTTCTTTATGCACCACTCATCCCTCTTTCTGCACATCTCTTGCCTCTATCTGCACATCTTTTGGTTCTTTCTGCACTTCTCTTGCTTCTTTATGCACCTCTCTTGCTTCTTTCAGCACCCTTCTCACTCTTTCTGTACCTCTCTTCCCTCTTTCTGCACTTCTGCTGCCTGTTTCTGCACCCCTCTTGCCTCTTTCTGCACCTCTGTTGCTTCTTTATGCATTTTTCTTGCTTCTTTCTGCACCTCTCTTGCCTCTTTTGGCACCTCTGTTGCTTCTTTTTGCACTTCTCTTACCTCTTTCTTTACCCTCTTCCCTCTTTCTGCACTTCTCTTGCCTCTTTCTACACCCCCTTGCCTGTTTCTGCACCTCACTTGCCTCTTTCTGCACCTTACTTGCTTGTTTCTACACCACTCTTGCCTCTTTCTGCACCCCTCTTCCTCTTTCTGCACATCTGTTGCCTCTTTCTGCACCTTACTTGCCTCTTTCTGTACCTCTCTTGCCTCTTTCTGCATTGCCTTGCTTCTTTCTGCACCTCTCTTGCAAATTTCTGTACCCCTCTTGCCTCTTTCTGCACCCCTCTTCCCTTGTCTGCACCCCTGTTCCCTCTTCCTGCACCTCTATTGCCTGTTTCTTCAACTCTCTTGCCTCTTTCTGCAGTTCTCTTGCCTCCTTCTGCACCTCTGTTGCTAATTGCTGCACCCCTCTTAACTCTTTCTGCAACCCTTTTCCCTCTTTCTGCACCTCTGTTGCCTCTTTCTCCACCTCTGTAGGTTATTTTTGCATTGCTATTTCTTCTTTCTGCACCTCTCTTTCAAATTTCTGTAACCCTTGTGCGTATTTATGCACCCCTCTTCCCTTTTCCATACCTCTCTTGCGTCTGTCTGAACCCCTGTTCCCTCTTCCTGCACCTCTTTTGCCTGTGTCTGCAACTCTCTTGCCTCTTTCTGCAGTTCTCTTACCTCCTTCTGCACCTCTGTTGTTTTTTTCTGCTCCTCTCTAGCCTCTTTATGTACCTCTCTTTCCGCTTTCTCACCTCTTGCCTCTTTCTGCACCTCACTTGCTTCTTTCTGCCCATCCCTTGCTTCTTTCTACAGGGCTCTTGCTTCTTTCTGCACCCCTTTTGCCTGGTTATGCACCTTTGTTGCTTCTTTCTGCACATCTCCTGCTTCTTTCCGCACCTCTGTCGCTTCTTTCTGCACCACTCATCCCTCTTTCTGCACTTCTCTTGCCTCTATCCGCACATCTTTCGGTTCTTTCTGCACTTCTCTTGCTTCTTTCTGTACCTCTCTTGCTTCTTTCAGCACCCTTCTCCCTCTTTCTGCACCTCTCTTCCCTCTTTCTGCACTTCTGCTGCCTGTTTCTGCACCCCTCTTGCCTCTTTCTGCACCTCTGTTGCTTCTTTATGCATTTTTCTTGCTTCTTTCTGCATCTCTCTTGCCTCTTTCGGCACCTCTGTTGCTTCTTTTTCCACTTCTCTTACCTCTTTCTTTACCTTCTTCTCTCTTTCTGCACCTCTCTTGTTGCTTTCTGCACCTCCCTTGACTCTTTCTGCATCCCTCTTGCTTCTTTCTACACCCTTTTGCTTCTTTATGCACCTCTGCTGCTTCTTTCTGCACGTCTCTTGCTTCTTTTTGCACCTCTTTTGCTTCTTTCTGCACTCCTCTTCCCTCTTTCTGCACTTCTGCCTCTTTCTGCACCACTTTTGGTTCTTTCTGCACTTCCCTTGCTTCATTCTGCACCTATGTTGCTTCTTTGTGCACTTCTCTTGCCTCTTTCTGCATCCCTCTTGCCTCTTACTGCACCTCTGTTGGTGCTTTCTGCACCTCTCTTGCTTCTTTCTGCACCACTCTTGCCTCTTTCTGCACTCCAATTTCATCTTTCTGCACCTCTCTTCCCTCTTTCTTCAGTTCTCTTTCCTTGTTCTGCACCACTATTGCTTCTTTCTGCACTTCTCTTGCCTCTTTCTACACCCCCTTGCCTGTTTCTGCACCTCACTTGCCTCTTTCTGCACCTTACTTGCTTGTTTCTACACCCCTCTTGCCTCTTTCTGCACCCCTCTTCCCTCTTTCTGCACATCTGTTGCCTCTTTCTGCACCTTACTTGCCTCTTTCTGCACCTCTCTTGCCTCTTTCTGTACCTCTGTTGGTTCTTTCTGCATTGCCTTGCTTCTTTCTGCACCTCTCTTGCAAATTTCTGTACCCCTCTTGCCTCTTTCTGCACCCCTCTTCCCTTGTCTGCACCCCTGTTCCCACTTCCTGCACCTCTATTGCCTGTTTCTGCAACTTTCTTGCCTCTTTCTGCAGTTCTATTGCCTCTTTCTGCACCTCTGTTGCTTCTTTGTGCACTTCTCTTACCTCTTTCTGCACCCCTCTTGCCTCTTACTGTACTTCAGTTGGTGCTTTCTGCACTTCTGTTGCTTTTTTCTGCACCCTCTTGCTTATTTCTGCACCACTCTTGCCTCTTTCTGCACTCCAATTTCATCTTTCTGCACCTCTCTTCCCTCTTTCTTCAGTTCTCTTTCCTTGTTCTGCACCACTATTGCTTCTTTCGGCACTTCTTGTGCCTCTTTCTACACCCCCTTGCCTGTTTCTGCACCTCACTTGCCTCTTTCTGCACCTTACTTGCTTTTTTCTGCACCCCTCTTCCCTCTTTCTGCACATTTGTTGCCTCTTTCTGCACCTTACTTGCCTCTTTCTGCACCTCTCTTGCCTCTTTCTGTACCTCTGTTGGTTCTTTCTGCATAGCCTTGCTTCTTTCTGCACCTCTCTTGCAAATTTCTGTACCCCTCTTGCCTCTTTCTGCACCCCTCTTCCCTTGTCTGCACCCCTGTTCCCTCTTCCTGCACCTCTATTGCCTGTTTCTTCAACTCTCTTGCCTCTTTCTGCAGTTCTCTTGCCTCCTTCTGCACCTCTGTTGCTAATTGCTGCACCCCTCTTAACTCTTTCTGCAACCCTCTTCCCTCTTTCTGCACTTCTGTTGCCTCTTTCTCCACCTCTGTTGGTTATTTTTGCATTGCTATTGCTTCTTTCTGCACCTCTCTTTCAAATTTCTGTAACCCTTGTGCGTATTTTTGTACCCCTCTTCCCTTTTCCGTACCTCTCTTGCGTCTGTCTGAACCCCTGTTCCCTCTTCCTGCACCTCTTTTGCCTGTTTCTGCAACTCTCTTGCCTCTTTCTGCAGTTCTCTTACCTCCTTCTGCACCTCTGTTGTTTTTTTCTGCACCTCTCTAGCCTCTTTATGTACCTCTCTTTCCGCTTTCTCACCTCTTGCCTCTTTCTGCACCTCACTTGCTTCTTTCTGCCCATCCCTTGCTTCTTTCTGCAGGGCTCTTGCTTCTTTCTGCACCCCTTTTGCCTGGTTATGCACCTTTGTTGCTTCTTTCTGCACATCTCCTGCTTCTTTCCGCACCTCTGTCGCTTCTTTCTGCACCACTCATCCCTCTTTCTGCACTTCTCTTGCCTCTATCCGCACATCTTTCGGTTCTTTCTGCACTTCTCTTGCTTCTTTCTGTACCTCTCTTGCTTCTTTCAGCATCCTTCTCCCTCTTTCTGCACCTCTCTTCCCTCTTTCTGCACTTCTGCTGCCTGTTTATGCACCCCTCTTGCCTCTTTCTGCACCTCTGTTGCTTCTTTATGCATTTTTCTTGCTTCTTTCTGCCTCTCTCTTGCCTCGTTCTGCACCTCTCTTGTTGCTTTCTGCACCTCCCTTGACTCTTTCTGCATCCCTCTTGCTTCTTTCTACACCCTTTTGCTTCTTTATGCACCTCTGCTGCTTCTTTCTGCACGTCTCTTGCTTCTTTTTGCACCTCTTTTGCTTCTTTCTGCACTCCTCTTCCCTCTTTCTGCACTTCTGCCTCTTTCTGCACCACTTTTGGTTCTTTCTGCACTTCCCTTGCTTCATTCTGCACCTATGTTGCTTCTTTGTGCACTTCTCTTGCCTCTTTCTGCACCCCTCTTGCCTCTTACTGCACCTCTGTTGGTGCTTTCTGCACCTCTCTTGCTTCTTTCTGCACCACTCTTGCCTCTTTCTGCACCCCAATTTCATCTTTCTGCACCTCTCTTCCCTCTTTCTTCAGTTCTCTTTCCTTCTTCTGCACCGCTATTGCTTCTTTCTGCACTTCTCTTGCCTCTTTCTACACCCCCTTGCCTGTTTCTTCACCTCACTTGCCTCTTTCTGCACCTTACTTGCTTGTTTCTACACCCCTCTTGCCTCTTTCTGCACCCCTCTTCCATCTTTCTGCACATCTGTTGCCTCTTTCTGCAGCTTACTTGCCTCTTTCTGCACCTCTATTGCCTCTTTCTGTACCTCTGTTGGTTCTTTCTGCATTGTACCTCTTTCTGAACTTCTCTTGCCTCTATCTGCACATCTTTTGGTTCTTTCTGCACTTCTCTTGCTTCTTTCTGCACCTCTTTCCCTTCTTTCAGCACCCCTCCTCCCTCTTTCTGCACCTCTCTTCCCTCTTTCTGCACTTCTGTTCCCTCTTTCTGCACCTCTGTTGCTTCTTTATGCATTTTTCTTGCTTTTTTCTGCACCTCTCTTGCCTCTTTCTGTACCTCTGTTGCTTCTTTCTGCACTTCTCTTACCTCTTTCTTTACCCTCTTCCCTCTTTCTGCTCTCTTGCCTCTTTCTGTGACTCTCTTGCCACTTTCTGCATTTTTCTTGCCTCTTTGTGCACCTCACTTGCTTCTTTCTGCCCGTCTCTTGCTTCTTTCTGCATGGCTCTTGCTTCTTTCTTCACCCCTTTTGCCTGTTTAAGCAACTCTGTAGCTTCTTTCTGCACCTCTCTTGCTTCTTTCTGCACCTCTGTTGCTTCTTTATGTACCACTCATCCCTCTTTTTGCACTTCTCTTGCCTCTATCTGCACCTCTTTTGGTTCTTTCTGCACTTCTCTTGCTTCTTTCTGCACCTCTATTGCTTCTTTCAGCACCCCTCCTCCCTCTTTCTGTACCTCTCTTCCCTCTTTCTGCACTTCTGTTGCCTGTTTCTGCACCCCTTTTGCCTCTTTCTGCACCTCTGTTGCTTCTTTATGCATTTTTCTTGCTTCTTTCTGCACCTCTCTTGCCTCTTTCTGCACCTCTTTTGCTTCTTTTTGCACTTCTCTTACCTCTTTCTTTACCCTCTTCCCTCTTTCTGCACCTCCCTTGCCTCTTTCTGCACCTCTCTTGCCGCTTTCTGCACGTCCCTTGCCTCTTTCTGCACCCCTCTTGCTTCTTTCTACACCCTTTTGCCTCTTTATGCACCTCTGTTGCTTCTTTCTGCGTGTCTCTTGCTTCTTTTTGTACCTTTTTTGCTTCTTTCTGCACTCCTCTTCCCTCTTTCTGCACTTCTGCCTCTTTCTGCACCACTTTTGGTTCTTTCTGCACCTCCCTTGCTTCATTCTGCACCTCTCTTGCTTATTTCTGCACCCCTCTTCACTCTTTCTGCACCCCTCTTCCCTCGTTCTGCACTTCTGTTGCCTCTTTCTGAACCCCTCTTGCCTCTTTCTGAACCTCTGTTGGTTCTTTCTGCATTGCTCTTTCTTCTTTCTGCACTTCTCTTGCAAATTTCTGCACCCCTCTTGCCTCTTTCTGCTCCCCTCTTTCCTCTTTCTGCTCCTCTCTTGCCTCTGTCTGCACCTTTGTTCCCTCTTTCTGGACCTCTTTTGCCTGTTTCTGCAACTATCTTGCCTCTTTCTGCAGTTATCTTGCCTCTTTCTGCACCTCTGTTGGTCCTTTCTGCACACTGTCACTTTTTTTGGCACCTCTCTTGTTTCTTTCTGCACCCCTCTTGCCTCTTTCTGCACCCCACTTTCATCTTTCTGCACCTCTCTTGCCTCTTTCTTCAGTTCCATTGACTCGTTCTGCACCTCTATTGCTTCTTTCTGCACTTCTATTGCCTCTTTCTGCACCCCCGTTGCCTGTTTCTGCACTGCACTTGCCTCTTTCTTCACCTCACTTGCTTATTTCTGCACCCCTCTTACTTCTTTCTGCACCTCTGTTGGTCCTTTCTGCACACTGTCACTTTTTTTGGCACCTCTCTTGTTTCTTTCTGCACCCCTCTTGCCTCTTTCTGCACCCCACTTTCATCTTTCTGCACCTCTCTTGCCTCTTTCTTCAGTTCCATTGACTCGTTCTGCACCTCTATTGCTTCTTTCTGCACTTCTATTGCCTCTTTCTGCACCCCCGTTGCCTGTTTCTGCACTGCACTTGCCTCTTTCTTCACCTCGCTTGTTTCTGCACCCCTCTTGCCTCTTGCCTCTTTCTGCACCCTTCTTCCCTCTTTCTGTACCTCTCTTCCCTCTTTCTGCACCCCTGTTCCAATTTTCTGCACCTCTCCTGCCTGTTTCTGCACCTCTGTTGCCTCTTTCTGCACTTCCCTTGCCTCTTTCTGCACCTCTGTTGCTTCTTTATGCACTTCTCTTGCCTGTTTCTGCACCCCTATTACCTGTTTCTGCACCTCACTTGCCTCTTTCTTCACCTCACTTGCTTATTTCTGCACCCCTCTTACTTCTTTTTGCACCTCTCTTGCTTATTTCTGCACCCCTCTTCACTCTTTCTGTACCCCTCTTCCCTCTTTCTGCACTTCTGTTGCCCCTTTCTGCACCCCTCTTGCCTCTTTCTGCGCCTCTGTTGGTTCTTTATGCATTGCTCTTGCATCTTTCTGTACCTCTCTTGCACATTTTTGTATCCCTCTTGCCTCTTTCTGCACCCCTCTTCCCTTGTCTGCACCCCTGTTCCCTCTTCCTGCACCTCTTTTGCCAGTTTCTTCAACTTTCTTGCCTCTTTCTGCAGTTCTCTTGCCTCCTTCTGCACCTCTGTTGCTTTTTGCTGCACTTCTCTTGCCTCTTTCTACACCCCTCTAGCCTCTTTCTGCACCTCTGTTGCTTATTTTTGCACCCCTCTTCACTCTTTCTGCAATCCTCTTCCCTCTTTCTGCTCGTTTGTTGCCTCCTTCTCCACCCCTATTTCCTCTTTCTGCACCTCTGTTTCTTCTTTCTGCACTTCTCTTGCATCTTTCTGTACCTCTCTTTCTTCTTTCTGCACCCTTCCTGCCTCTTTCTGCACCACTCATCTCTCTTTCTGCACCTCTCTTGCCTATTTCTGCACCTCTCTTGCCTCTTTCTGCACCTCTGTTGCTTGTTTCGGCACTTCTATTACCTCTTTCTGTACCATTTTCCCTCTTTCTGTACCTCTCTAGCCTCTTTCTGCACCTCTCTTGCTGCTTTCTCCACTTCTCTTGCTTCTTTCTGCACGTCCCTTGCTTCTTTCTGCACGGCTCTTGCTTCTTTCTGCACCCCTTTTGCCTCTTTATGCACCTCAGTTGCTTCTTTCTTGACTTCTCTTGCTTCTTTCTGCACCGCTCATCCCTCTTTCTGCACTTCTCTTGACTCTTTCTGCACCTCTTTTGGTTCTTTATGCACTTCTTTTGCTTCTTTCTGCACCTCTCTTGCTTCTTTCTGTACCCTTCCTCCCTCTTTCTGTACCTCTCTTCCCTCTTTCTGCACTTCTGTTGCCTGTTTCTGCACCCCTCTTGCCTCTTTCTGCACCTCTGTTGCTTCTTTATGCATTTCTCTTGCTTCTTTCTGCACCCCTCACTTGTTTTTTCTGCACCCTTCTTTCCTCTCTCTGCAGTCCTCTTGCCTCTTTCTGCACCTCTTTTGCTATTTTCTGTACTTTTATTGCCTCTTTCTGCACTCATGCCTCTTTCTACATCTCTGTTGGTTCTTTCTGTACTGCTCTTGCTTCTTTCTGCACCTCTCTTGTAAATTTCTGCACCCCACTTGCCTCTTTCTGCACCCTTCTTGCCTCTTTCTGCACCCTCATACCTCTTTCTGCACCTCTCATGCCACTTTCTGCACCTCTCTTGCCTCTTTTTTCACCTCTGTTGCTTGTTTCTGCACTTCTCTTACCCCTTTCTGTACCCTCTTCCCTCTTTCTGCACCTCTCTTGCCTCTTTATGCACCTCTTTTGCTTCTTTCTGCCCTTCTCTTGACTCTTTATGCACCACTCCTGTCTGTTTCTGCATATCACTTGCCTCTTTCTGTACCTCACTTGCCTCTTTCTGTACCCCTCTTGCCTCTTTCTGCACCCCTCTTCCCTCTTTCTGTACCTCGCTTGCCTCTTTCTGTACCGATGTTACCTTTTTCTGCAACTCTCCTGCCTGTTTCTTCACCCCACTTGCTGCTTTCTGCACCGCTGTTGCTTCTTTATGCACTTCTCTTGTTTCTTTCTGCACCCCTCCTGCCTCTTTCTGCAGTTCTCTTGCCTCTTTCTGTACCTCTTTTGCTTCTTTCTGCACTTCTGTTGTATCTTTCTGCACCTTCTTGCCTCTTTCTGCATATCTCTTGTAAATTTCAGCACCCCTCTTGCCTCTTTTTGCACCCCTCTTCCCTCTGTCTGCACCCCTGTTCATTCTTTCTACACCCCTCTTGCCTCTTTCTGCACCTCTCTTGCCTCTGTATGCATCCCTGTTCCCTCTTTCTGCACCTCTCTTGCATCTTTCAGCAGTTCTCTTGCCTCTTTCTATACCTCGCTTGCCTCTTTCTGTACCGATGTTACCTTTTTCTGCAACTCTCCTGCCTGTTTCTCTACACCACTTGCTGCTTTCTGCACCTCTGTTGCTTCTTTATGCACTTCTCTTGTTTCTTTCTTTACCTCTCTTGCTTCTTTCTGTACCCCTCCTACCTCTTTCTGCAGTTCTCTTGCCTCTTTCTGTACCTCTTTTGCTTCTTTCTGCACTTCTGTTGCATCTTACTGCACCCTCTTGCCTCTTTCTGCACCCCTCTTCCCTCTGTCTGCACCCTTGTTCCCTCTTTCTACACCCCTCTTGCCTCTTTCTACATCTCTCTTGCCTCTGTATGCATCCCTGTTCCCTCTTTCTGCACCTCTCTTGCATCTTTCAGCAGTTCTCTTGCCTCTTTCTGCACCTCTTTTGTGTCTTTCTACACTTCTGTTGCCTCTTTCTGCACCCCTCTTGCCTCTTTCTGCACCTCTGTTGGTTATTTCTGCACTGCTCCTGCTTCTTTCTGCACCTCTTTTGTAACTTTCTGCACCGCTTTTGCCTTTTTCCGCACCACTCGTGCCTCTGTCTGCACCCTTGTTCCCTCTTTCTGCACCCCTCTTAGTGCACCCCTGTTCCCTCTTTCTGCACATCTTTTGCCTCTTTCTGTACATCACTTGCTTCTTTCTGTACTCCTCTTGCCTCTTTCTGTACCCCTCTTTTCTCTTTCTATACCTCTCTTAGCTCTTTCTTCTGCACCACTGTTCCCACTTTCTGCATCTCTCCTGCCTGTTTCTGCAGCTCTCTTGCCACTTTCTGTACCTCAGTTTCCTGTTTCTGCACCTTTTTTGCTTCTTTCTGTACTTCTCTTGCCTCTTCCTGCACCCTTCTTCCCTCTTTGTGCACCTCTCTTGTTTCTTTCTGCACCTCCCTTGCCTCTTTCTGCAGTTCTCTTGCCTCCTTCTGCACCGCTGTTGCTTTGTTCTGCAGTTCTCTTGCCTCTTTCTGCACCCCTGTAGACTCTTTCTGTACCTCTCTTGCTGCTTTCTGCACTTCTCTTGCCTCTTTCTGCACCTCACTTGCTTCTTTCTGCACGTCCCTTGCTTCATTCTGCACCCCTCTTGCTTCTTTCTGGAAAAAGAACAGGGGTGCAGAAAGAGGCAAGAGGGGTGCAGAAAGAGGGAACAGGGGTGCAGACAGAGGGAAGAGGGATGCAGAAAGAGGCAAGAGGGGTGCTAAAATTTACAAGATAGGTGCAGAAAGAAGCAAGAGTAGTGCAGAAAGAACCAACAGAGGTACATAAAGAGGCAAGAGGTGTGCAGAAAGAGGCAAGAGAAGTGCAGAAGGAAGCAAAATAGGTGTAGAAATTGTGAGAAGTTGGCCTGGCATATGCTGTCCACTAATTATAGTGGGCACCTTGCACCAGTCCAAACAACCCCTTATTGGAGATAGGTTAAAGACAACCTTTATTGAAAGCTATCCTAGTGGTAGCTATGGAGAGCAGCCTTCAGGCTAAGTCTTGAAGGAATGTAAAGCAGCTTGTTTTACCAGTCTATAATCTCTTGAGTGACCAAATGAAAGAGGACCACACCAGGTATATATTCAAAATATATGTATTTATTACTAAACACACCCCTCTAGTCTCTTTATGAGGCTAGAGTTCGAAGTACATACGTTACGAGTTAGTTATCTACAGTAATAGCACAAATACACGTTTGATCCCCACGGGCGTACCAAACCATATACCAATAAAGTGGTATAAGAACCACGACTGAGCTAGACACAAGGCCTAGAGCCTGTAGAAGTGCGTGGACCACAAGGAACCACCCAAGGCAGTGACACAGGGGACCCACGGGGGACGCGTGCAGTGTACGAACACAGCCGCGAACCACTGTTAACTCCTATGGGGAAAGTCGCGATTAAAATTTTAAAGAAAGGGACACTTAGAGGAGGACTTGGAGCAAACTCTTTGAGAACTAGGCTGTTCTAGTGTCAATACCCACGGGAGCACCGGAGTACTCGAGTTACCTCACCCAGGAAGCCGGGTGCATAGGTGTCTTTCGGGGTCGGGTTTCCGTCGTCGCTTTCAATGGCGATCTGCTGCAAAGTGCTGCTGGCGGCCAAGTCGAAAGTGTTCGGGTGGATCCAAAGGTGGATCGAAGATCTGAAGAACCTGAAAGCAGAGGGGACAGAGTCTGGGTCACTAGCCAGTGACCAGGAAGGCGATGAGCAGATGCCCACCGATGTCGAGTGCTTCAGGTAGGTTGACATTCGTCTTAACTCTTCAACCACGAGGTCCATGAGGTGTCGACGCTCCACTCCAGATTCCAATCAGAGATGTGCCTAAGGCAGATGGAAACCATTTTATAGAGGAAGCAGATAGACTGGGGCCCTGAATAGCAGGATCCAAGTCCAACTAAGTCATAAACCAGCAAAACACCAGGAAAAAAGTGGGGGCAACCATATAGTCAGATTCCACCTTCCTACATAACCCCCTGTAGGAGAGTAGGATCTGCTTCACATGGGTACCCCCACTTTTTGCTGATGCTTCACTGTTTTTCGACCTTAGTCTGGCTGGGGCCCTGCTAATCAGGACCCCAGCCCTGCTGCTTCCTCTCTAAAATGGTTTCCATGTGCCTTAGGCACATCTCTGATTGGAATCTGGAGTGCCCTTATAAGTCCCTAGTATATGGTATACTATGTACCCAGGGCATAGGTACCTCAGAGGCCTACCAGGGGCTGCAGCATGTATTGTGCCACCCTGGAAGTCCATCCAAACTGACACCACAGGTCTGCTACTGCAGCCTGGGTAAGGTGGTGCATGCACCCCTTACTGTGATATAGGCTACCTATATCACTATATACATACACACATATAAAACTATAAGTCACTCCTATGGCAGGCCTTATCAATCCTGAAGGCAGAGAGCGTGGTTCCTATGTGAGAGGGTGCCCCTGCATGAGCAGGGCCCCTCTGCAGCGTTCGGAGACCCTTCTCTGATGCTGTTTGTAGTGCAGCCTGACCATATACTCTTAAGCGCATTATAACCTCGCGTTAAATGCTAACTTTGGGATGGCTGCACGGAAACATGTCGTGTTTGGTGTCAAACATCTTGGAATACTACCCCCCTGCCAGTTGTGGTGGCGGAGGTAGCATTCCACCCTTCTAGAGGGAAAGACATGTACACACCGGTATGCCCGGTACTGACTTTCCAAGCCCTGGCATCACAAAGTGGATGCCGCTGCCACAGACACGAGTCTGGCCTCCTGCTGCTGACCGAAACTCCGGCAGGGAGGCCTGGACAATAGGTTTCCTGTCCCAGGGAGGTGTGACCACCTCCCCAGACAGGATAGTGTGTATTGGGGCTGGGCGGGAGCACTCTCTGGTGCTTTGAAGTCCTGCACTGGGGGCACGTTTGGTGTCCCTGTGCATACCCCAGTTCAAACCGGCTCAGGGGCTTCCAGCCCCTGCTCTGGCGTGAAACTGGACAAAGGGAAATGGGTGTAACCACCCCTCTGCCCTGACCCTCCCATAGGTGGGTCCACAGAGTATGTCCAACCCCCTACCTTAGTATAAGTATGGGACCCCAGTCCTTAGGACTTTAGATTTACCTGGACGAAACTCTGATACAGAATCCTGGACCTTCTACGCTCTACATTAAGATTAAAGGACTGAAGAATCTCCCTTGGGGTCAAGGAGTGACTCCCCTGCTTGGCAGGCACCAAAGAAGCAATTGTCCGGTCTGCATCGCCGAAGCTCCCGTGAGACACCGAAGTCTTTGCATCACCAGACATGGATTTCCAGACTTCCCCGAGGCTGCCCTGAGTCCACAGCAAAGCTGAGGCCCGTAGCTTTCGTGGGTAACGTGGAACCGTGACCCCTGGACACCAAACTCATTTGCAAGTGCATCCTCTTCTGGGTATTCCACAAAGTCGTGCTTTGGGCTCCGAGTAGCCCCAGCCTCCAGCACCAACTGCTCCAAAGATCACTGGCCTCCACTCCACGAGTGTCCTGTGAGCCAGCTCCACGTGCACCATCTCGAGGCTCCTTTGCGGTCGCTAGTCCATTGGCTAGTAGGCCCTCCCGAAGGCCAATCTTTTTCTGATTAGGCTCCCTGGTTGCTCCAGGTGTGCCCTGACTTATCCTTGCTGGGTGAGTCCCCCAGACCTTGCTGGTCTGCAACATCGTCCTTCTTTGCTTTCCACAAGACTTGCCGTTGCCAAGGCTTGTTGGGTCCAATCCGGTCGCCGACACCCCTGTAATCGACAGATGTTGTGGGACAGCTCGAATCCAGCTCCTGGTTGTCGTTGACGCCTCCTGGACCTCGTGGCTGAAGAGTCAAGACAACCGTCAACCTACCTGAAGCACTCGACATCGGTGGGCATCTGCTCATCGCCTTCCTGGTCACTGGCTAGTGACCCAGACTCTGTCCCCTCTGCTTTCAGGTTCTTCAGATCTTCAATCCACCTTTGGATCCACCCGAACACTTTCGACTTGGTCGCCAGCAGCACTTTGCAGCAGATCGCCATAGAAAGCGACGACGAAACCCGACCCCGAAAGACACCTATGCACCCGGCTTCCCTGGGTGAGGTAACTCGAGTACTCCGGTGCTCCCGTGGGTATAGACACTAGAACAGCCTAGTTCTCAAAGGGTTTGCTCCAAGTCCTCCTCTAAGTGTCCCTTTTCTTTTAAATTCTAATCGCGACTTTCCCCATAGAAGTTAACGGTGGTTCGCGGTTGTGTTCATACACTGCACGCGTCCCCGTGGGTCCCCTGTGTCACTGCCTTGGGTGGTTCCTTGTGGTCCAAGCACTTCTACAGGCTCTAGGCCTTGTGTCTAGCTCAGTCGTGGTTCTTATACCACTTTATTGGTATATGGTTTGAGTACGCCCTGGGGCTCAAACGTGTATTTGTGCTATTACTGTAGATAACTAACTCGTAACGTATGTACTTGAACTCTAGCCTCATAAAGAGACTAGAGGGGTGTGTTTAGTAATAAATACATATAGTTTGAATATATACCTGGTGTGGTCCTCTTTCATTTGGTCACTCAAGAGATTATAGACTGGTAAAACAAGCTGCTTTACATTCCTTCAAGACTTAGCCTGAAGGCTGCTCTCCATAGCTACCACTAGGATAGCTTTCAATAAAGGTTGTCTTTAACCTATCTCCAATAAGGGGTTGTTTGGACTGGTGCAAGGTGCCCACTATAATTAGTGGACAGCATATGCCAGGCCAACTTCTCACATTGGTGTGCAGCGTGTGGGATTCCAGCTTGCTATTGTTTTACCAGATAATCTCAATTGAATTGATCAACTGAAAACCACTAAGGGTACCTAAGGTACATATAATCAAGCTTAGTAATACAGTAAGTTCTACTGAACTTAGAGTTGTGTGTTAAGGGACAGCACACCTTTCTACAACTCAAGAGAGTTTAGTAGGCCACACTAGAGTAGGTAGTGCATACACCACACCTCACTAGTGATGTCTTCAAAGCCAGGACCCAGTGAGTCCTTGCCAGAAGCCAGTGGGCTTCTTCCCTCCAAGTATGATAAACTCCCATTCTTGGAATTGAGAGCCTTATGCACTACTAGGAAGTTGAAGACAGGCAAAAGTGCCAGCACCCATCACCTCAGGGAGGTGTTACTAGCTGATGATCTCAGCAGGCCCCTAGGGTCTGAAGGGGTAGGCAAAGAGGGTGGGGCAGAAGATGAGGAAGGGGCCAGGGGTGAAGAAACCCAGGCCCCCCTCTGAAACTGGCCAGGAAGGTGAAAATGACCTTGTCCTGGAGAATCCAATTCCTCCTGTGGAGGAGGAGGAGGAGGGAGAGGATCAGACTGACCTCCCCTTTGTCCCCCAGGAAGAGTTCTGAGTGTGCCCAGAAGGTCTAGGTCTCCTTCTCAGGAGTCTAACCACTCTGACACCTCAATAGGGACCTCTGTCTCCTCTCATAGGAGGAATCCTCTCATGAGAGGAGAAAGAGACTGATTCAATATGAGCAAGCTCAGCTTGAACTCAGGAAACAGCAATTGGCTATAGACAGGAGTCCCTAGATCTCTATAGAGAGAGACAAAAGTTGGGACTAGAGTCCCATGGTGGCAGCAGTTTCCCCAAAGATAGGGAAAGGTCTTATGACCATAGAAACCTGAGCAAGATTGTCCCTCCCTACCAGAGTGGGGATGATATCCACAAATGGATAACTGCTCTAGAGAGGGCCTGTAAAGTACAGAGGGTCCCTCAGGAGCAGTGGGCAGCAATCTTGTGGCTCTCCTTTGCAGACAAAGGTAGAGACAAGCTCCTCACTGTTAGAGAGGAGGATGCTGATAATTACAAAGTCTTGAAGAGTGCTCTAATTGATGGGTTTGGCCTAACCACTGAACAATACAGGTTAAAGTTCAGGGATACCCAAAAGCACAGACTCAAGACTGGGTGGACTTTGTTGATTGTTCTGCCAAGGCTCTGGAAGGTTGGTTATTGGGCAGTAAGGTATGTGACTTCACAGGATTGTACAATCTGATAATGAGGGAGCAGATTCTTAATAACTGTCAAAATCAGCTGTTGCATCAGCACCTGGTAGACTCTGATCTGACCTCTCCCCAAGAATTGGGAAAGAAGGCAGACAAATGGGTCAGAACCAGGGTGAAGCAGAAGGTACAGAACCAAGGTGGTGACCCTAAGAAGCAAGATTCGAAAACCTCTGATAAGGGTGGGGAGAAGGGTAAAGATCAAAAGTCTTCACAAGGCCCCCAAAATCTTCTTCAGGTGGGGATTCACAGTCTACCAAAGGGAAAGGCCAAAGAAAACCATGGTGCAAGGTCTGTAAGCAAAAGACCCACTGGACCAGTGATTGCACCAAGTCCAAAGACTCGACTCCAGCCCCCACCAATGCCCCTAAGGCACCTGCTCCCCTAGTGCAGTTACAGTTGGTGGTGGGACTACACAAGCCAAGGGTTTAGTAGGGTTGACCCTGGGTAAAGAGATGAGCTCTGACCTAGTCAGAGAACTCACTCAGGCTGTCCTAGTCTGTGATGGAGGCATGGATATGACCTCCTCTGTGAGTCCCAGTAATCTGGGCAAGTACAGACAACAGCCTTTAATCAATGGAAGAGAGGCTTTGGCATTTAGGGACACAGGGGCAAGTGTCACCATGGTGACACAAGACCTTGTGAATCCTGGGCAGATTATACTTGGTGAGATGTACCAAGTGACCAATGCTAGCAACGTCAGAACAGACCATACTCTGGCAGTTGTTAACTTCTCCTGGGGAGGGGTAACTGGCCTTAAGAAGGTTGTGGTAAGTGCAGACCTACCCGTTGAATGCTTGCTTGGCAATGACTTAGAAACTTCAGCTTGGGCAGAAGTGGAGCTCAGGACCCATGCAGAAATGCTGGGGATCCCTGCAGATGTGTTTGCTGTGACCAGGTCACAAGCCAAAATGTCTAGCACTGAACAGGCCTTGGATTCTGGAATAATGGACCAAGTGCCTTCCAAGAAGAGGAGTAGTAGGGTAAAGGCAGTGCCTTCCCCTTGGCTCAGAAGGAAGATCAGTCCCTTGAGGGGGATGATCTCAGTCCTGAGGAAGGAACTGTCCCAGAGGAGCTTGAACCTGAACAGGTTGAGTTCTTGGGGACAGGGGGACCTTCCAGGGCAGATCTGAGCCAGGAGCAGCAGAGCTGCCCCTCTCTTGAACCCCTCAGACAGCAAGCTGCTGCTGAGGCTGCTGGGAAAGCTAGTGGTCCCCATACTGTGTATTGGGATGATGGACTCTTGTACTCAGAGTGTAGAGACCCCAAGCCTGGTGCTACCAGGAGGTTGGTTATACCTCTGAAGTTCAGGGGCTTCCTATTGACCCTAGCCCATGATATTCCCTTAGCAGGTCACCTGGGCCAGAACAAGACTTGGGACAGAATTGTCCCTCACTTTCACTGGCCCCACATGTCTGAAGACACCAAGGAGTTTTGTCGCTCCTGTGTAACCTGCCAGGCCAGTGGCAAGGCAGGTGGCACTACAAAGGCCCCCTGATACCACTACCTGTGGTGGGGTTCCCTTTGAAAGGGTGGGGATTGACATTGTTGGTCCCATGGATCCCCAAACAGCATCTGGGCACAGGTTTATCCTGGTGGTAGTGGATCATGCCACCAGGTACCCAGAGGCTATTCCCCTTAGGACCACTACAGCACCTGTGGTGGCAAGGGCCCTCCTGGGAATTTTCTCAGAGTGGGCTTCCTAAGGAGGTTGTATCAGACAGGGGTGCAAACTTTATGTCTGGATACTTAAAAGCAATGTGGAAGGAGTGTGGAGTGACTTACAAGTTCACCACACCCTATCACCCACAATGCAATGGTTTAGTTGAGAGATTCAACAAAACCTTGAAGGGCATGATTAAAGGGCTCCCAGAAAAGCTTAGGCGAAGATGGGACATACTCTTGCCCTGCCTTTTATTTGCGTACAGGGAGGTGCCTCAAAGGGGTTGGCTACAGCCCTTTTGAACTTTTGTTTGGTCACCCTGTCAGGGGTCCACTGTGCTTGGTGAAGGAAGGATGGGAGTTACCTCTCAAGCCCCCAAAGCAAGACATAGTGGACTACGTACTGGTCTCCGCTCCCGGATGGCTGAGTATATGAAAAGGCAACTAAAAACCTTGAGGCTAGCCAGGAACTTCAAAAGGCCTGGCATGACCAAAAGGCTGTACTGACTGTTTATCAGCCAGGACAGAAGGTGTGGGTGTTGGAGCCAGTGGCCCCAGCAGCTCTCCAAGACAAATGGAGTGGACCCCATACCATTGTTGAACAGAAGGGTGAGGTTACCTACTTAGTAGACCTAGGAACACCCAGGAGTCCCCACAGGGTTCTCCATGTCAACAGGTTAAAACCATATGTGGACAGGGCAGACATGGGCTTGCTCATGGCTACTGATGAGGGACAGGAGGAAGAGAGTGACCCACTCCCTGACCTGCTCTCACAGAACCCTGGATGATGGGTCAGTGGATGGTGTAGCCTTGGCAGGCAGCCTCACTACCCAGCAGCAGACTGATTGCAGACAGGTGCTCAATCAGTTCAGACACATATTCTCACTGACACCCAGTCAGACTACCTGGTGCACTCATGAAGTGGACACTGGGGACAGTCTGCCTATTAAAAATAAGATTTATAGGCAACCTGACCATGTCAGGGACTGTATCAGGACAGAAGTCCAGAAGATGTTGGATTTGGGAGTTATTGAACCCTCAGATAGCCCTTGGGCTAGTCCAGTGGTCCTTGTGCCAAAACCTCACACCAGTGGTGGGAAAAGAGAGATGAGGTTTTGTGTGGACTACAGGGTCTCAATGCAGTCACTAGGACTGATGCCCATCCAATACCAAGGGCAGATGAGCTAATAGACACTTTGGCCTCAGCCAAGTATCTAAGCACATTTGACCTGACAGCTGGCTACTGGCAGATCAGACTAGCTGATGATGCAAAGCCAAAGACAGCATTCTCAACCCCTAGTGGGCATTATCAATTTGTGGTGATGCCCTTTGGTCTGAAGAATGCACCTGCCACTTTTCAGAGGTTGGTGAATACAGTCCTTACAGGTCTGGAAGCCTATAGTGCAGCATATCTAGATGATATTGCTGTCTTTAGCTCCACCTGGGAGGATCACCTGGTCCACCTCAGAAATGTTTTACAGGCCCTGCAGAAAGCAGGCCTGACTATCAAGGCCACCAAGTGCCAGATAGGGCAGAGTCAGGTTGTGTACCTGGGCCACCTTGTGGGTGGAGGCCAGGTTCAACCACTGCAGAGCAAGATCCAGACCATCATGGACTGGACTGCTCCAACTACCCAGACTCAGGTGAGAGCCTTCTTAGGCCTGACTGGGTACTATAGGAGATTTGTCAAGGGTATGGATCAATAGTGACACCCCTGAATGACTTAACTTCCAAGAAAATGCCCAAAAGGTTCAGTGGACAGTTAGCTGTCAAAAGGCATTTGATGACCTGAAGCAGGCCATGTGCACTGCTCCCATTCTACAGAGTCCTGATTACTCCAAGAAGTTCATTGTTCAAACTGATGCATCTGAATTGGGGGTAGGGGCTGTACTGTCACAATTGAATGATGAAGGTCAGGATCAGCCAGTAGCTTTCATTAGCAGAAGGCTGACCCCTAGAGAGAAACGTTGGTCAGCCATTGAGAGGAGGCCTTTGCTGTGGTCTGGGCTCTGAAGAAGTTGAGGCCATACTTGTTTGGTACTCACTTCCTTGTTCAAACAGACCATAAGCCCCTCTTATGGCTAAAACAAATGAAGGGTGAAAACCCCAAACTGCTTAGGTGGTCCATTTCCCTACAGGGGATGGACTTCACAGTGGAACATAGACCTGGGAGTAACCATGCCAATGCAGATGGACTCTCTAGGTACTTCCACTTAGAACATGAAGACTTAACTGGGCAAGGTTAGTTTAATGTCCCTACGTTTGGGGAGGTTGTGTAGGAGAGTAGGATCTGCTTCACATGGGTACCCCCACTTTTTGCTGATGCTTCACTGTTTTTCGACCTTAGTCTGGCTGGGGCCCTGCTAATCAGAACCCCAGCCTAGCTGCTTCCTCTCTAAAATGGTTTCCATGTGCCTTAGGCACATCTCTGATTGGAATCTGGAGTGCCCTTATAAGTCCCTAGTATATGGTATACTATGTACCCAGGGCATAGGTACCTCAGAGGCCTACCAGGGGCTGCAGCATGTATTGTGCCACCCCTGGAAGGCCATCCAAACTGACACCACAGGTCTGCTACTGCAGCCTGGGTAAGGTGGTGCATGCACCCCTTACTGTGATATAGGCTACCTATATCACTATATACATACACACATATAAACCTATAAGTCACTCCTATGGCAGGCCTTATCAATCCTGAAGGCAGAGTGCGTGGTTCCTATGTGAGAGGGTGCCCCTGCATGAGCAGGGCCCCTCTGCAGCGTTCGGAGACCCTTCTCTGATGCTGTTTGTAGTGCAACCTGACCATATACTCTTAAGCGCATTATAACCTCGCGTTAAATGCTAACTTTGGGATGGCTGCATGGAAACATGTCGTGTTTGGTGTCAAACATCTTGGAATACTACCCCCCGCCAGTTCTGGCAGCGGGGTAGCATTCCACCCTTCTAGAGGGAAAGACATGTACACACCGGTATGCCCGGTACTGACTTTCCAAGCCCTGGCATCACAAAATGGATGCCGCTGCCACAGACACGAGTCTGGCCTCCTGCTGCTGACCGAAACTCCGGCAGGGGAGGCCTGGACAATAGGTTTCCTGTCCCAGGGAGGTGTAACCACCTCCCCAGACAGGATAGTGTGTATTGGGGCTGGGCGGGAGCACTCTCTGGTGCTTTGAAGTCCTGCACTGGGGGCACATTTGGTGTCCCTGTGCATACCCCATTTCAAACCGGCTCAGGGGCTTCCAGCCACTGCTCTGGCGTGAAACTAGACAAAGGGAAAGGGGTGTAACCACCCCTCTGCCCTGACCCTCCCATAGGTGGGTCCACAGAGTATGTCCAACCCCTACCTTAGTATAAGTATGGGACCCCAGTCCTTAGGACTTTAGATTTACCTGGACGAAACTCTGATACAGAATCCTGGACCTTCGACGCTCTACTTTAAGATTAGAGGACTGAAGAATCTCCCTTGGGGTCAAGGAGTGACTCCCCTGCTTGGCAGGCACCAAAGAAGCAATTGTCCGGTCTGCATCGCTGAAGCTCCCGCCGGACGCCGAAGTCTTTGCATCACCAGAGGTGGATTTCCAGACTTCCCGAGGCTGCCCTGAGTCCCCAGCAAAGCTGAGGCCCGTAGCTGTCGTGGGTAACGTGGAACCGTGACCCCTGGACACCAAATCGCATTTGCAAGTGCATCCTCTTCTGGGTCTCCCACGAAGTCGTGCTTTGGGCTCCGAGTAGCCCCAGCCTCCAGCACCAACTGCACTGAAGATCACTGGCCTCCTCTCCACGAGTGTCCTGTGAGCCAGCTCCACGTGCACCGTCTCGAGGCTCCTTCACGGTTGCTAGTCTGTTGGCTAGTAGGCCCTCCTGAAGGCCAATCTTTTTCTGATTGGGCTCCTTGGTTGCTCTATGTGTGCCCTGACTTATCCTCGCTGGGTGAGTCCCCCAGGCCTTGCTGGTCTGCAACATCGTCCTTCTTCACTTTCCACGAGACTTGCCGTTGCCAAGGCTTGTTGGGTCCAATCCGGTCGCCGTCACCCCTGCAATCGACAGACGTTGTGGCATAGCTAGAATCCAGCTCCTGGTTGTCATCGATGCCTCCTGGACCTCGTGGCTGAAGAGTCAAGACAACCGTCAACCTACCTGAAGCACTCAACATCGGTGGGCATCTGCTCATCGCCTTCCTGGTCACTGGCTAGTGACCCAGACTCTGTCCCCTCTGCTTTCAGGTTCTTCAGATCTTCGATCCACCTTTGGATCCACCCGAACACTTTCGACTTGGTCGCCAGCAGCACTTTGCAGCAGATCGCCATTGAAAGCGACGAGCGAAACCCGACCCCGAAAGACACCTATGCACCCGGCTTCCCTGGGTGAGGTAACTCGAGTACTCCGGTGCTCCTGTGGGTATAGACACTAGAACAGCCTAGTTCTCAAAGGGTTTGCTCCAAGTCCTCCTCTAAGTGTCCCTTTTCTCTTAAATTCTAATCGCGACTTTCCCCATAGAAGTTAACGGTGGTTCGCGGTTGTGTTCATACACTGCACGCGTCCCCCGTGGGTCCCCTGTGTCACTGCCTTGGGTGGTTCCTTGTGGTCCAAGCACTTCTACAGGCTCTAGGCCTTGTGTCTAGCTCAGTCGTGGTTCTTATACCACTTTATTGGTATATGGTTTGGTACGCCCCTGGGGCTCAAACGTGTATTTGTGCTATTACTGTAGATAACTAACTCGTAACGTATGTACTTGGAACTCTAGCCTCATAAAGAGACTTGAGGGGTGTGTTTAGTAATAAATACATATATTTTGAATATATACCTGGTGTGGTCCTCTTTCATTTGGTCACTCAAGAGATTATAGACTGGTAAAACAAGCTGCTTTACATTCCTTCAAGACTTAGCCTGAAGGCTGCTCTCCATAGCTACCACTAGGATAGCTTTCAATAAAGGTTGTCTTTAACCTATCTCCAATAAGGGGTTGTTTGGACTGGTGCAAGGTGCCCACTATAATTAGTGGACAGCATATGCCAGGCCAACTTCTCACACCCCCCCCCCAAACGAAAGGAGATAAGGCTAACCTTGGCCAGTTGAGCCTTTATTGACTAAGTGGCCATATAAGGAAGCACCTGCACTAGCATGGTTGCCCCTATCTTATGGTCCACTAAGCAATCCCTCACCCTAAGGGTATGAGAGGGTCTCCACCATGGGGAATTACTACCTGTGGTGTGCTTTGGTAAAGTACAAGGTTGGTGAGGTGTCTGAGAAGGGAAGTGAGGCCCTAGGAAGGTTGGTCTCAGCTTCCTCAGATCACTGGTCACCATGTATGCCTGTCTTTCCATGACTGAGTTGCACTGTGCTCTAAGGGTCAACCTTTGGCTGCCTACAGCTGGGGGTTGGGTCCCTTTGGATGGACCACTGGAGGGACATGGCAGGTTTGGAACCTTTTGGTCCCAGGTTTGCCCTTGCCTAACAGAGTCCTTCTGGGGGAGGTCCCTACACAAAGGTATGGGGGATCCCTCAGTGTGTCGAGGAATTTTCACCTGGCTAGGGCTACTAGTCTGGGTGCCCCTAATCTGCTGATGGGGGGGTTCCTCTGGAAAGGGGGCCCTGGGGGATCCACTGACCTCCCTGACCTCTGCAGCCCTGGGCTGACTGAGGCAGGGTAGAGAGGGGCAGGTTACCTGCTCCAGACTGGGTACCACCTTGGAAGGGTCCTCTGCCATCAGGGGTGGGGCCAGGCCAGGCATGACTACCTCTGGGGCAGTTCCTTCACTAGGGGTAGGGTCAGTTCCCTGAGGAGGCTGACCCTTACCTACTGTCTGGAGGGAAGAAGACTTTTCTTCAACCCTTGTGCTCTCTTTTGGGGAGAGTGGGCCATTCTTCCAGGCTCCATCTCTCCAAAGTTTCCCTGGGCTTGGGCTGTGGCCATCACAGTCCCACTAACCTTTACAGGGACGCCCAGCATTCTCAGATGGGTTTGGTGTTCAACTTCAGCCCAGGCTGAAATTTCCAGATCATTGCCCATCAGGCAATCTACAGGCAAGGTTGGGGACACTGCCACTCTTTTGGGCCTGTGACCCCTTCCCAGCTGAGATTGACTATGGCCATGGGGTGATCTGTTCTGACACCATCAATGTTGGTTACCTGGTATTTAAACTCAGGTAAAAGCTGGTGAGGGGGACTAGTTTCCCTGCCACCATGGTGACACTAGCCCCTGTGTCCCTAAATGCCACAGCTTTCTGACCATTAATTATTGGCTCCAGTCTGTACCTGCCCAATGCATTGGGACCCCTGGTAAAGGTGGCAAATCCTACACCACCATCAGAGTCAGAGGAGTCTGTTGAGGGGTCCTGTCTAAACTAGGGCCCACCTCTGTTCCTCTTGCAAAAGCACCTAACCTTTTGGGTACACTACTCCCAACTGGAGGATTACTACTGGTAGTACCAGGAGGGGTGGTAGTATTTGTTGGAGGAACATTTTCTTTATTGCCAATCCTGGGGCAACTGGGATCAGTTTTCCAGTGTCCAGGCTTTTTACAGACATGGTAATAGGGTTTCTTTTCAGGAGAGGAAGGAGTTTGGGGCCCACCCCCAGAAGAGGACTTTTGGGGCCCTGTAGTGGATTTATCCTTAGATTTATCCCCACCTTTCTCTTGGGACTTGGTAGAATCTTTCTTCTGGTCACCACCCTGATTCTTAGTCTTTACTCTGGTTCTGACCCATTTGTCTGCCTTCTTTCCCAATTCTTGGGGAGAGGTCAGATCAGAGTCCACCAGGTACTGGTGTAAAAGCTGGTTTTGACAATTATTAAGGATCTGCTCCCTCATAATCAAATTGTACAATCCTAAAAAGCCATGCACCTTGTTGCCATGTATCCAACCTTCCAGAGCCTTAGTAGCACAATCTACAAAATCAACCCAGTCTTGAGTCTGAGCCTTTTGGGTGTCTCTGAACTTCAACCTATACTGTTCAGTGGTTAGGCCAAACCCATCTATCAGAGCACTCTTCAAGACTTTGTAATTGTCAGCACCCTCCTCTCTAACAGTGAGGAGCTTATCTCTACCTTTGTCTGCAAAGGAGAGCCACAAGATTGCTGCCCACTGCTCCTGAGGGACCCTCTGTACTTTACAGGCCCTCTCTAGAGCAGTTATCCATTTGTGGATGTCATCCCCACTCTGGTAGGGAGGGACAATCTTGCTCAGGTTTCTATGGTCATAAGACCTTTCCATATCTTTGGGGAAATTGCTGCCACCATGGGACTCTAGTCCCATCTTTTGTCTCTCTCTATAGAGATCTAGGGACTCCCTGTCTATAGCCAATTGCTGTTTTCTGAGTTCAAGCTGGGCTTGCTCATACTGAATCAGTCTCTTTCTCCTTTCCTGAGAGGATTCCCTCCTATGAAAGGAGACAGAGGTCCCTATTGAGGTGTCAGAGTGGTTAGACTCCTGAGAAGGAGACCTAGACCTTCTGGGCACACTCAGAACTCTTCTTGGGGAGACAAAGGGGAGGTCAGTCTGATCCTCCTCCTCCTCCTCCACAGGAGGAATTGGGTTTTCCAGGACAAGGTCATTTTCACCTTCCTGGCCAGTTTCAGAGGGGTGGCCTGGGTTTCTTCACCCCTGGCCCCTTCCTCATCTTCTGCCCCACCCTCTTTGCCTACCCCTTCAGACCCTATGGGCCTGCTGAGATCATCAGCTAGTAACACCTCCCTGAGGTGTTGGGTGCTAGCACTTTTGCCTGCCTTCAACTTCCTAGTATTGCATAATGCTCTCAATTCCAAGAATGGGAGTTTATCATACTTGGAGGGAAGAAGCACACTGGCTTCTGGCGAGGACTCACTGGGTCCTGGCTTTGAAGACATTACTAGTGAGGTGTGGTGTATGCACTACCTACTCTAGTGTGGCCTACTAAACTCTCTTGAGTTGTAGAAAGGGTGTGCTATCCCTTAACACCCAACTCTAAGTTCAGTAGAACTTACTGTATTACTAAGCTTGATTTATATGTACCTTAGGTACCCTTAGTGGTTTTCAGTTGATCAATTCAATTGAGATTATCTGGTAAAACAATAGCAAGCTGGAATCCCACACGCTGCACACCAATGTGAGAAGTTGGCCTGGCATATGCTGTCCACTAATTATAGTGGGCACCTTGCACCAGTCCAAACAACCCCTTATTGGAGATAGGTTAAAGACAACCTTTATTGAAAGCTATCCTAGTGGTAGCTATAGAGAGCAGCCTTCAGGCTAAGTCTTGAAGGAATGTAAAGCAGCTTGTTTTACCAGTCTATAATCTCTTGAGTGACCAAATGAAAGAGGACCACACCAGGTATATATTCAAAATATTTGTATTTATTCCTAAACACACCCCTCTAGTCTCTTTATGAGGCTAGAGTTCGAAGTACATACGTTATGAGTTAGTTATCTACAGTAATAGCACAAATACACGTTTGAGCCCCAGGGGCGTACCAAACCATATACCAATAAAGTGGTATAAGAACCACGACTGAGCTAGACACAAGGCCTAGAGCCTGTAGAAGTGCTTGGACCACAAGGAACCACCCAAGGCAGTGACACAGGGGACCCACGGGGGACGCGTGCAGTGTACGAACACAGCCGCGAACCACCGTTAACTCCTATGGGGAAAGTCGCAATTAGAATTTAAAAGAAAAGGGACACTTAGAGGAGGACTTGGAGCAAACCCTTTGAGAACTAGGCTGTTCTAGTGTCAATACCCACAGGAGCACCGGAGTACTCGCGTTACCTCACCCAGGGAAGCCGGGTGCATAGGTGTCTTTCGGGGTCGGGTTTCGTCGTCGCTTTCAATGGCGATCTGCTGCAAAGTGCTGCTGGCGGCCAAGTCGAAAGTGTTCGGGTGGATCCAAAGGTGGATCGAAGATCTGAAGAACCTGAAAGCAGAGGGGACAGAGTCTGGGTCACTAGCCAGTGACCAGGAAGGCGATGAGCAGATGCCCACCGATGTCGAGTGCTTCAGGTAGGTTGACCGTCGTCTTGACTCTTCAGCCACGAGGTCCAGGAGGCATCGATGACAACCCGGAGCTGGATTCGAGCTGTCACACGATGTTTGTCGATTGCAGGGGTGTCGGCGACCGGATTGGACCTAAAAAGCCTTGGCAACGGCAAGTCTTGTGGAAATGGAAGAAGGACGATGTTGCAGACCAGCAAGGTCTAGGGGACTCACCCAGCAAGGATAAGTCAGGGCACACCTGGAGCAACCAGGGAGCCAAAGCAGAAAAAGATTGGCCTTCGTGAGGGCCTACTAGCCAACGGACTAGCGACCGTGAAGGAGCCTTGAGACGGTGCACGTGGAGCTGGCTCACAGGACACTCGTGGAGTGGAGGCCAGTGATCGTCAGTGCAGTTGGTGCTGGAGGCTGGGGCTACTCGGAGCCCAAAGCACGACTTCGTGGGAGACCCAGAAGAGGATGCACTTGCAAATGCAATTGGTGTCCAGGGGTCACGGTTCCACGTTACCCACAACAGCTATGGGCCTCAGCTTTGCTGGGGACTCAGGACAGCCTCGGGGAAGTCTGGAAATCTACCTCTGGTGATGCAAAGACTTCAGCGTCCGACGGGAGCTTCAGCGATGCAGACCGGACAATTGCTTCTTTGGTGCCTGCCAAGCAGGGGAGTCACTCCTTGACCCCAAGGGAGATTCTTCAGTCCTCTAATCTTAAAGTAGAGCGTCGAAGGTCCAGGATTCTGTGTCAGAGTTTCGTCCAGGTAAATCTAAAGTCCTAAGGACTGGGTTCCCTACTTATACTAAGGTAGGGGTTGGACATACTCTGTGGCCCCACCTATGGGAGGGCCAGGGCAGAGGGGTGGTTACACCCCTTTCCCTTTGTCCAGTTTCGTGCCAGAGCAGGGGCTGGAAGCCCCTGAGCCGGTTTGAACTGGGGTATGCACAGGGACACCAAGTGTGCCCCGAGTGCAGGATTTCAAAGCACCCGAGAGTGCTCCCGCCCAGCCCCAATACACACTATCCTGTCTGGGGAGGTGGTCACACCTCCTGGGACAGGAAACCTGTTGTCCAGGCCTCCCCTGCCGGAGTTTCGGTCAGCAGCAGGAGGCCAGACTCGTGTCTGTGGCAGCGGCATCCATTTTGTGATGCCAGGGCTCTGGAAAGTCAGTACCGGGCATACCGGTGTGTACATGTCTTTCCCTCTAGAAGGGTGGAATGCTACCCCCGCCGCCAGAACTGGTGGGGGAGTAGTATTCCAAGATGTTTGACACCAAACACGACATGTTTCCGTGCAGCCATCCCAAAGTTAGCATTTAACGCGAGGTTATAACAGCATCAGAGAAGGGTCTCCGAACGCTGCAGAGGGGCCCAGCTCATGCAGGGGCAACCTCTCACATAGGAACCACGCACTCTGCCTTCAGGATTGATAAGGCCTGCCATAGGAGTGACTTATAGGTTTATATGTGTGTATGTCTGTAGTGATATAGGTAGCCTATATCACAGTAAGGGGTGCATGCACCACCTTACCCAGGCTGCAGTAGCAGACTTGTGGTGTCATTTTGGATGGCCTTCCAGGGGTGGCACAATACATGCTGCAGCCCCTGGTAGGCCTCTGAGGTACCTATGCCCTGGGTACATAGTATACCATATACTAGGTGTGAGAAGTTGGCCTGGCATATGCTGTCCACTAATTATAGTGGGCACCTTGCACCAGTCCAAACAACCCCTTATTGGAGATAGGTTAAAGACAACCTTTATTGAAAGCTATCCTAGTGGTAGCTATGGAGAGCAGCCTTCAGGCTAAGTCTTGAAGGAATGTAAAGCAGCTTGTTTTACCAGTCTATAATCTCTTGAGTGACCAAATGAAAGAGCACCACACCAGGTATATATTCAAAATATATGTATTTATTGCTAAACACACCCCTCTAGTCTCTTTATGAGGCTAGAGTTCGAAATACAAAAGTTATAAGTTATTAATTCACAGTAATAGCACAAATACACGTTTGGGCCCTAGGGGCGTACCAAACCATATACCAATAAAGTGGTATGCGAACCACGACTGAACTAGACACTAGGCCTAGAGCCTCTAGAAGTGCTTGGACCACAAGGAACCACCCAAGGTAGTGACACAGGGGACCCACGGGAGACGCGTGCAGTGTAAATACACAACCGCGATACGCCGTTAACTTCTATGGAGAAAGTCGGGATCGGGAAAATAGAGGAAAGGGACACTTAAAGAGGACTAGGACAAAACCCTTTGAGATCTAGGACTTTGAAGAGTCTCTACCCACGGGAGCACCGGAGTACTCGTGTTACCTCACCCAGGAAGCCGGGTGCATAGGTGCCTTTCGGGGTCGGGTTTCGTCATCGATTCGAATGGCGATCTGCTGTAAAGTGCTGCTGGCGGCCAAGAGAAAAGTGTCCGGGTGGATCCAAGAGTGGATCGGAGTTCTGAAGAACCTGAAAGCAGAGGGGACAGAGTCTGGGTCACTAGCCAGTGACCAGGAAGGCGATGGACAGATGCCCACCGATGTCGAGTGCTTCAGGTGCGTTGATGGTTGTCTTGACTCTTCAGCCACGAGGTCCAGGAGGCGTTGTCGGTCACCAGGAGCAGGATTCAGGCTAGTACACGATGTCTGTCGAGTGCTGACGTGTCGGCGACCGGATTGGACCCAACAAGCCTTGGCAACGGCAAGTCTCGGTGAAGATGTAGATCGTCGATGGTGCAGACCAGAAAGGTCTGTGGAACTCACCCAGCGAGTGTAAGTGAGGGCAGGCCTGGAGCAAGCAGGATGCCAAGTAAGAAAAGGATTGGCCTTCATTAAGGGCTACTAGCCAACGGGCTAGCGACCGCGAAGGAGCCTCGTGACGCCGCACGTGGAGCTGGCTTACAGGACACTCGTGGAGTGGGGGCCAGTGATCTTCGGTGCAGGTGGTGCTGGAGGCTAGGGCTACTAGGAACCCAAAGCACGACTTCTTGGGAGACCCAGAAGATGATGCACTTGCAAATGTTCTCGGTGTCCAGGGGTCATGGTCTCAAGTCACCCACGATAGCCACGGGCCTCAGCTTTGCTGGGGTCTCAGGGTAGCCTCGGGAAGTCTGAGAATCTACCTCTGGTGATGCGATGACTTCGGCGTCCGACAGGAGCTTCAGAAATGCGGACCGGACAGATGCTTCTTTGGTGCCTGCCAAGCAGGGAGTCACTCCTTGACCCCAAGGGAGATTCTTCAGTCCTCTAATCTTGTCGTAGAGCGTCGAAGGTCCAGGATTCAGTTTCAGAGTTTCGTCCAGGTATAATCTAAAGTCCTAAGGACTGGGTTCCCCTACTTATACTAAGGTAGGGGGTTGGACATACTCTGTGGCCCCACCTATGGGAGGGCCAGGGCAGAGGGGTGGTTACACCCCTTTCCCTTTGTCCAGTTTCGTGCCAGAGCAGGGGCTGGAAGCCCCTGAGCCGGTTTGAACTGGGGTATGCACAGGGACACCAAGTGTGCCCCGAGTGCAGGATTTCAAAGCACCCGAGAGTGCTCCCGCCCAGCCCCAATACACATTATCCTGTCTGGGGAGGTGGTCACACCTCCCTGGGACAGGAAACCTATTGTCCAGGCCTCCCCTGCCGGAGTTTCGTCCAGCAGCAGAAGGCCAGACTTGTGTCTGTGGCAGTACCATCCATTTTGTGATGCCAGGCTTTAGAAAGAAGTTACCGGCCAGGCCAGGGTTAACATGTCTCTCCCTCTAGAAGGGTGGAATGCTACCCCCGCTGCCAGAATTGGCGGGGGTAGTATTCCAAGATGTTTGACACCAAACACGACATGTTTAGGTGCAGCCATTCCAAAGTTAGCATTTAACGCGAGGTTATAATGCGCTTAAGAGTATATGGTCAGGCTGCACTACAAACAGCATCAGAGAAGGGTCTCCGACCGCTGCAGAGGGGCCCTGCTCATGCAGGGGCACCCTCTCACATAGGAACCACGCACTCTGCCTTCAGGATTGATAAGGCCTGCCATAGGAGTGACTTATAGGTTTATATGTGTGTATGCGTTTAGTGATATAGGTAACCTATATCACAGTAAGGAGTGCATGCACCACCTTACCCAGGCTGCAGTAGCAGACCTGTGGTGTCAGTTTGGATGGCCTTCCAGGGGTGGCATAATACATGCTGCAGCCCCTGGCAGGCCTCTGAGGTACCTATGCCCTTGGTACATAGTATACCATATACTAGGGACTTATAAGGGCACTCCAGATTCCAATCAGAGATGTGCCTAAGGCACATGGAAACCTTTTTACAGAGAAAGCAGATAGACTGGGGCCCTGAATAGCAGGATCCCAGTCCAACTAAGTCATAAACCAGCAAAACACCATAAAAAAAGTGGGGGCAACCATATAGTCAGATTCCACCTTCCTACACTAGGGACTTATAAGGGCACTCCAGATTCCAATCAGAGATGTGCCTAAGGCAGATGGTAACCATTTTATAGAGGAAGCAGATAGACTGGGGCCCTGAATAGCAGGATCCCAGTCCAACTAAGTCATAAACCAGCAAAACACCAGGAAAAAAGTGGGTGCAACCATATAGTCAGATTCCACCTTCCTACAGAAATAAGCAAGAGAGATGCAGAAAGCTGCTAGAGAGGTGCAGAAAGAGGCCAGAGAAGTGCAGAAAGAGGGAAGAGGATACAGAAAGAGGTCAGAGAAGTGAAGAAACAAGCAACAGAGGTACAGAAAGAGGCAAGAGAGGTGCCGAAAGGGAGATGAGGGGTGCAGAAAGAGACCAGAGGGGTGCAGAAAGAAGCAAGAGAGGTACAGAAAGAAGCAAGAGAAGTGCAGAAAGAAGCAACAGAGGTGCAGAAAGAGGCTAGAGGGTACAAACAGAGGCAAGAGAGGTGCAGAAAGAGGGCAGAGGGGTGCAGAAAGATGCAAGAGGGGTTCTGAAATTTGCAAGAGAGGTGCAGAAAGAAGCAAGAACAGTGCATAAAGAACCAACAGAGGTGCAGAACGAGGCAAGAGGTGTGCAGAAAGAGGCAAGATAAGTGCAGAAAGAAGCAACAGAGATGCAGAAAGAGGCAAGAGAATTGCAGAAAGAGGCAAGGGCGGTGCAGAAAGAGGCAAGGGAGGTGCACAAAGAGGGAAGAAGGGTGCAGAAAGAGGCAAGAGGGGTGCAGAAAGAAGTAAATGAGGTGCAGAAAGAAGCAAAAGAAGTGCAGAAAGAATCAACAAAGGTGCAGAAAGAGGCAATAGAAGTGCAGAAAGATTCATGAGAGGTGCAGAAAGAGGGAACAGGGGTGCAGAAAGAGGCAAGAGTAGTACAGAAAGAGAGAAGAGGGGTGCAGAAGGAGGCAAGAGGGGTGCAGAAAGCAGCAAGTGAGGTGCAGAATGAGGCTTTACAGCTACAGAAAGAGGCAAGAGTGGTGCAGAAACAGACAAGAGAAGTGAAGACTGTGGCAATAGAACTGCTGAAAGAAGCAACAGAGGTGTAGAAAGAGGTATGAGAATTGCAGAAAGAGTCAATGGAGGAGCAGAAAGAGGCAAGGGAGGTGCACAAAGAGAGAAGAAGGGTGCAGAAAGAGGCAAGAGGGGTGCAGAAATAAGTAAATGAGGTGCTGAAAGAAGCAAAAGAAGTGCAGAAAGAAGTAACAGGGTGTTGGAAGTTGGCCTGGTATATGCTGTCCACTAATTATAGTGGGCACCTTGCACCAGTCCAAACAACCCCTTATTGGAGATAGGTTAAAGACAACCTTTATTGAAAGCTATCCTAGTGGTACCTATGGAGAGCAGCCTTCAGGCTAAGTCTTGAAGGAATGTAAAGCAGCTTGTTTTACCAGTGTATAATCTCTTGAGTGACCAAATGAAAGAGGACCACACCAGGTATATATTTAAAATATATGTATTTAGTCTTAAACACACCCCTCTAGTCTCTTTATGAGGCTAGAGTTCAAGTACATAAGTTACAAGTCGAATATCAACAGTAATAGCACAAATACACGTTTGAGCCCTAGGGGCGGACCAAACCATATACCAATAAAGTGGTATAAGAACCACGACTGAGCAAGACACAAGGCCTAGAGCCTGTAGAAGTGCTTGGCCCTCAAGGAACCACCCAAGGTAGTGACACAGGGGACCCACGGGGACGCCTGCAGTGTGAGAACACAGCCGCGAGCCGCCGTTGACTTCTATGGGGAATGTTGCGGTTGGAGTTTTAAAGAAAAAGGACACTTAGAGGAGGACTTGGAGCAAACCCCTTTAGAACTGGGTTGTTCTAGAGTCTATACACACGGGAGCACCGGAGTACTCGAGTTACCTCACCCAGGGGAGCCGGGTGCAGAGGTGTCTTTCGGGGTCGGGTCTCGTCGTCGTTTTCAATGGCGATCTGCTGCAAAGTGCTGCTGGTGACCAAGTCGAAAGTATTCGGGTGGATCCAAGTTTGGATCGAAGATCTGAAGAACCTGAAAGCAGAGGGGACAGAGTCTGGGTCACTATCCAGAGATCAGGAAGGCGATGAGCAGATGCCCACCGATGTAGGGTGCTTCAGGTAGCTTGACGGTCGTCTTGACTCTTCAGCCACGAGGTCCAGGAGGCGTCGACGACAACCAGGAGCTGGATTCGAGCTATCCCATGATGTTTGTCGATTGCAGGGGTATCGTCGACCGGATTGGACCCAACAAGCCTTGGCAACGGCAGGTCTCATGGAAATAGAAGAAGGACGGTGGTACAGACCAGCAAGGTCTGCGGGACTCACCCAGCAAGGGTAAGTCAGGGCACGTCTGGAGAAACTAGAGAAGCCCAAGCAGAAGAAGATTTGCTTTCGAGAAGGCCCACTAGCCAACGGACTAGCGACCGTGAAGGAGCCTCGAGTGGATGCACTTGGAGCTGGCTCACAGGACACTCGTGGAGTGGAGGCCAGTGATCTTCGGTGCAGTCGGTGCTGGAGGAAGGAGCTACTTGGAGCCCAAAGCACAACTTCGTGGGAGACGAGGAAGAGGATGCACTTGCAAAAGTACTCGGTGTCCAGGGGTCACGGTTCCACGTTACCCACGAAAGCTACGGGCCTCAGCTTTTCTGGGGACTCAGGGCAGCCTCGGGGAAGTCTGGAAATCCACCTCTGGTGATGCAAAGACTTCGGTGTCTGGCGGGAGCTTCAGCGATGCAGACCGGACAATTGCTTCTCAGGTGCCTGCCAAGCAGAGGAGTCACTCCTTGACCCCAAGGGAGATTCTTCAGTCCTCTAATCTTGAAGTAGAGAGTCGAAGGTCCAGGATTCAGTGTCAGAGTTTCGTCCAGGGTAATCTAAAGTCCTAAGGACTGGGGTCCCATACTTATACTAAGTTAGGGGGTTGGACATACTCTGGGGACCCACCTATGGGAGGGTCAGGGAAGAGGGGAGGTTACACCCATTCCCTTTGTCCAGTTTCACGCAAGAGCACGGGCAGGTAGCCCCTGCAACTGGTTTGAACTGGCATTTGCACAGGGACACCAAATGTGCCCCCAGTGCAGGACTTCAAAGCACCAGAGGGTGCTCCCGCCCAGCCCCAATACACACTATCCTGTCTGGGGAGGTGGTTACACCTCCCTTCGACAGGAAACCTATTGTCCAGGCCTCCCCTGCCGGAGTTTCAGTCAGCAGCAGGAGGCCAGACCCGTGTCTGTGGCAGTGGCATCCATTTTGTGATGCCAGGGCTTTGGAAAGAAGTTACTGGGCAGGCCGGTGTGTACATGTCTCTCCCTCTAGAAGGGTGGAATGCTACCCCCGCCGCCAGAACTGGCGGGGGGTAGTATTCCAAGATGTTTGACACCAAACACAACATGTTTAGGTGCAGCCATCCCAAAGTTAGCATTTAACGCGAGGTTATATTGCGCTTAAGAGCATATGGTCAGGCTGCACTACAAACAGCATCAGAGAAGGGTCTCCGAACGCTGCAGAGGGGCTCTGCTCATGCAGGGGCACCCTCTCACATAAGAACCAAGCACTCTGCCTTCAGGATTGATAAGGCCTGCCATAGGAGTGACTTATAGGTTTATATGTGTGTATATAGGTAGTGATATAGGTAACCTATATCACAGTAAGGGGTGCATGCACCACCTTACCCAGGCTGCAGTAGCAGACCTGTGGAGTCATTTTGGCTGGCCTTCCAGGGGTGGCATAATACATGCTTCAGCCCCTGGCAGGCCTCTGAGGTACCTATGCCCTGGGTACATAGTATACCATATACTAGGGACTTATAAGGGCACTCCAGATTCCAATCAGAGATGTGCCTAAGGCACATGGAAACCATTTTAGAGAGGAAGCAGCTAGGCTGGGGTTCTGATTAGCAGGGCCCCAGCCAGACTAAAGTCGAAAAACAGTGAAGCATCAGCAAAAAGTGGGGGTACCCATGTGAAGCAGATCCTACTCTCCTACAGTCCAGTTGAGTCTTCATGTTCTAAGTGGAAGTACCTAGAGAGTCCATCTGCATTGGCATGGTTACTCCCAGGTCTATGTTCCCCTGTAAAGTCCATCCCCTGTAGGGAAATGGACCACCTAAGCAGTTTGGGGTTTTCACCCTTCATTTGTTTTAGCCATAAGAGGGGCTTATTGTCTGTTTGAACAAGGAAGTGAGTACCAAACAAGTATGGCCTCAACTTCTTCAGAGCCCAGACCACAGCAAAGGCCTCCCTCTCAATGGCTGACCAACGTTTCTCTCTAGGGTCAGCCTTCTGCTAATAAAAGCTACTGGCTGATCCTGACCTTCATCATTCAATTGTGACAGTACAGCCCCTACCCCCAATTCAGATGCATCTGTTTGGACAATGAACTTCTTGGAGTAATCAGGACTCTGTAGAATGGGAGCAGTGCACATGGCCTGCTTTAGGTCATCAAATGCCTTTTGACAGCTAACTGTCCACTGAACCTTTTTGGGCATTTTCTTGCATGTTAAGTCATTCAGGGGGGTCACTATTGATCCAAACCCCTTGCCAAATCTCCTATAGTACCCAGTCAGGCCTAAAAAGGCTCTCACCTGAGTCTGGGTAGTTGGAGCAGTCCAGTCCATGATGGTCTGGATCTTGCTCTGCAATGGTTGCACCTGGCCTCCACCCACAAGGTGGCCCAGGTACACAACCTGACTCTGCCCTATCTGGCACTTTGTGGCCTTGATAGTCAGGCCTGCTTTCTGCAGGGCCTGCAAAACATTTCTGAGGTGGACCAGGTGGTCCTCCCAGGTGGAGCTAAAGACAGCAATATCATCTAGATATGCTGCACTATAGGCTTCCAGACCTGTAAGGACTGTGTTCACCAAACTCTGAAAAGTGGCAGGTGCATTCTTCAGACCAAAGGGCATTACCACAAATTGATAATGCCCACTAGGGGTTGAGAATGCTGTTTTTGGCTTTGCATCATCAGCTAGCCTGATCTGCCAGTAGCCAGCTGTTAGGTCAAATGTGCTTAGATACTTGGCTGATGCCAAAGTGTCTATTAGCTCATCTGCCCTGGGTATTGGATGGGCATCAGTCCTAGTGACTGCATTGAGAACCCTGTAGTCCACACAAAACCTCATCTCTCTTTTCCCACCACTGGTGTGAGGTTTTGGCACAAGGACCACTGGACTAGCCCAAGGGCTATCTGAGGGTTCAATAACTCCCAAATCCAACATCTTCTGGACTTCTGTCATGATACAGTCCCTGACATGGTCAGGTTGCCTATAAATCTTATTTTTAATAGGCAGACTGTCCCCAGTGTCCACTTCATGAGTGCACCAGGTGGTCTGACTGGGTGTCAGAGAGAACATATGCCTGAACTGATTGAGCACCTGTCTGCAATCAGTTTGCTGCTGGGCAGTGAGGCTGCCTGCCAAGGCTACACCATCCACTGACCCATCATCAGGGTTCTGTGAGAGCAGGTCAGAGAGTGGGTCACTCTCTTCCTCCTGTCCCTCATCAGTATCCATGAGCAAGCCCATGTCTGCCCTGTCCACATATTGTTTCAATCTGTTGACATGGAGAACCCTGTGGGGACTCCTGGGTGTTCCTAGGTCTACTAAGTAGGTAACCTCACTGTAGGAAGGTGGAATCTGACTATATGGTTGACCCCACTTTTTTCCTGGTGTTTTGCTGGTTTATGACTTAGTTGGACTGGGATCCTGCTATTCAGGGCCCCAGTCTATCTGCTTCCTCTATAAAATGGTTTCCATGTGCCTTAGGCACATCTCTGATTGGAATCTGGAGTGCCCTTATAAGTCCCTAGTATATGGTATACTATGTACCCAGGGCATAGGTACCTCAGAGGCCTACCAGGGGCTGCAGCATGTATTGTGCCACCCCTGGAAGGCCATCCAAACTGACACCACAGGTCTGCTACTGCAGCCTGGGTAAGGTGGTGCATGCACCCCTTACTGTGATCTAGGCTACCTATATCACTATATACATACACACATATAAACCTATAAGTCACTCCTATGGCAGGCCTTATCAATCCTGAAGGCAGAGTGCGTGGTTCCTATGTGAGAGGGTGCCCCTGCATGAGCAGGGCCCCTCTTCAGCGTTCGGAGACCCTTCTCTGATGCTGTTTGTAGTGCAGCCTGACCATATACGCATAAGCGCATTATAACCTCGCGTTAAATGCTAACTTTGGGATGGCTGCACGGAAACATGTCGTGTTTGGTGTCAAACATCTTGGAATACTACCCCCCACCAGTTCTGGCAGCGGGGGTAGCATTCCACCCTTCTAGAGGGAAAGACAGGTACACACCGGTATGCCCGGTACTGACTTTCCAGAGCCCTGGCATCACAAAATGGATGCCGCTGCCACAGACACGAGTCTGGCCTCCTGCTGCTGACCGAAACTCCGGCAGGGGAGGCCTGGACAATAGGTTTCCTGTCCCAGGGAGGTGTGACCACCTCCCCAGACAGGATAGTGTGTATTGGGGCTGGGCGGGAGCACTCTCGGGTGCTTTGAAATCCTGCACTGAGGGCACACTTGGTGTCCCTGTGCATACCCCAGTTCAAACCGGCTCAGGGGCTTCCAGCCCCTGCTCTGGCGTGAAGACTGGACAAAGGGAAAGGGTGTAACCACCTCTCTGCCCTGGCCCTCCCATAGGTGGGGCCACAGAGTATGTCCAACCCCCTACCTTAGTATAAGTAGGGGAACCCAGTCCTTAGGACTTTAGATTTACCTGGACGAAACTGTGACACAGAATCCTGGACCTTCGACGCTCTACTTCAAGATTAGAGGACTGAAGAATCTCCCTTGGGGTCAAGGAGTGACTCCCCTGATTGGCAGGCACCAAAGAAGCAATTGTCCAGTCTGCATCACTGAAGCTCCCGTCGGACGCCGAAGTCTTTGCATCACCAGAGGTGGATTTCCAGACTTCCCCAAGGCTGCCCTGAGTACCCAGCAAAGCTGAGGCCCGTAGCTGTCGTGGGTAACGTGGAACCATGACCCCTGGACACCGATCGCATTTGCAAGTGCATCCTCTTCTGGGTCTTCCACAAAGTCGTGCTTTGGGCTCCGAGTAGCCCCAGCCTCCAGCACCAACTGCACTGAAGATCACTGGCCTCCACTCCACGAGTGTCCTGTGAGCCAGCTCCACCTACACTGTCTTGAGGCTCCTTTGCGGTCGCTAGTCCGTTGGCTAGTAGGCCCTCCCGAAGGCCAATCTTTTTCTGCTTGGGCTCCCTGGTTGCTCCAGGTGTGCCCTGACTTATCCTCGCTGGGTGAGTCCTCCAGATTTTGCTGGTCTGCAACATCGTCCTTCTTCTATTTTCCACGAGACTTGCCGTTGCCAAAGCTTGTTGGTTCCAATCCGGTCACCGACACCCCTGCAATCGACAGACGTCGTGGGACAGCTCGAATCCAGCTCCTGGTTGTCATCGACGCCTCCTGGACCTCGTGGCTGAAGAGTCAAGATGACCGTCAACCTACCTGAAGCACTCAACATCGGTGGGCATCTGCTCATCGCCTTCCTGGACACTGGCTAGTGACCCAGACTTTGTCCCCTCTGCTTTCAGGTTCTTCAGATCTTCGATCCACCTTTGGATCCACCCGAACACTTTCGACTTGGTCGCCAGCAGCACTTTGCAGCAGATCGCCATAGAAAGCGACGACGAAACCCGACCCGAAAGACACCTATGCACCCGGCTCCCTGGGTGAGGTAACTCGAGTGCTCCGGTGCTCCCGTGGGTATTGACACTAGAACAGCCTAGTTCTCAAAGGGTTTGCTCCAAGTCCTCCTCTAAGTGTCCCTTTTCTTTTAAATTCTAATCGCGACTTTCCCCATAGAAGTTAACGGTGGTTCGCGGCTGTGTTCATACACTGCACGCGTCCCCCGTGGGTCCCCTGTGTCACTGCCTTGGGTGGTTCCTTGTGGTCCAAGCACTTCTACAGGCTCTAGGCCTTGTGTCTAGCTCAGTCGTGGTTCTTATACCACTTTATTGGTATATTGAATTTTGAATTTTATTACATTTGCATAGTTACTTAAAAACCATTGCAATGCGAGTTTCAGATAATACAATAAAATCATGATAAGACAATAATTACATATATTCAAAATTCATGGCTCCTTAAAAAGGTTAAAAGAGTTAAATTGCTATTAGATAAAAATGGCTTTGTTCTTCATACACATAGTTCTCAATGTGAATTATGCGTTCTGCCCGGCTTCATTACTCTGTTTGGGCAATGCTATTGTCCAAAAGGGGACGTTATTGAAAACCCGGTCCAAGTACTTATATGGAGGTTTCCCAGGTCGACCTTAATGGTGGCAGTCTCGTGTCATAGTTAAGAGTGTGCACAGTAGTCGCGGCTTCCCCTTAGCCTAGGTGGAGTTTAAGCGTTCGATGGCATTTTTTTCTCGGCTGCATCTAGGAATCTCACAAGTCTGCAGTTTAATTGAGGTGTTGCTGGGTCAAAACATGCCAAGACTGCTTGTCTCCTTGAGTGAATATTCCTTTGGTTTAAGGGGACTCTTAGCAGCTGTCTCCTTTCCTGTGTCAGCTCCTTACAGGAGCATAGTAAATGGGTAATGTCGCCCTGGCCATTTTGCACAGACTACAAGATGTTCGAGATGGCTCCCTCTTCCATGGAGGAAGGTTCTGAGTGCACGGGATCAAGCCAAGGCGAAGTTTTAAGAATTTTAGTTTCTGTGGTTTCGGATAGCCCAGATTAAAATATTTTTGAGGGGCCAAGACTTTATAGTTGTTCACAGTCATCCAGGCATGCGATCTTACTGAGAAAGCTGCTTTGTCTTCCACCAAAGCCAGCTTTTTCAAGGATTTCCACACTAATTTCTTAAAAGCTGAATGGTGGATCTGCGTGTTCCAAATGGCCAAGAGTCCAGTGCATGCTAGAGCCTCCTGAAGATAGCTTCTTGCAGGAGAATCCTCCCTCTGCTGAAGATCTTGCCATAGAAGTTTATTTATTGGTATATGGTTTGGTACGCCCCTGGGGCTCAAACGTGTATTTGTGCTATTACTGTAGATAACTAACTTATAACGTATGTACTTCGAACTCTAGCCTCATAAAGAGACTAGAGGGGTGTGTTTAGTAATAAATACATATATTTTGAATATATACCTGGTGTGGTCCTCTTTCATTTGGTCACTCAAGAGATTATAGACTGGTAAAACAAGCTGCTTTACATTCCTTCAAGACTTAGCCTGAAGGCTGCTCTCCATAGCTACCACTAGGATAGCTTTCAATAAAGGTTGGGGCATATCAACAACGAGTGGCGATAATTATCGCCCAGCGCGCCTAGCGCTGATTTCCTTAACGCCGGCTATCGCTAAATTAAATCGCCGAGTTAGCGCGTTATCAACAACGCATAACTCAAGGGCGATATATAATCCAGCGATAGCGGCGGAAAAGCCCCTTATCGCCACATAAACGGAGATAAGCGAGCAGCGTTAACTGTTCAGCTCGCTGATATGGGAGTGTGGATGTAAACATACAATCCACCTCCCATAGGGAATACTGCTAAGTCCGGATTTCAGCAGACGTTAGATTAGGCAATAATGGGAGTTTAGCGCGATTCCCATTATCGCAATGCGGGTCTGTGGCTTCCTTGTAAATATGGAGAAGCTGATTATGGGAGGTATTCACATGTATTTAGTTGAGGAACGCCTACTTTGCATCTCATTAGAGATGCGATGCGAGGCGTATTCAAAACGGCGGCTGTCACACGGAAACACGCGTTAGCGTGTGTTTGATGATAGGGCGATGTTTAATTCGCCGCTTTTCGGCCAAAAACGGCCGATAAAGCGGCGAAATCGGGCTTGATAATATGCCCCGTTGTCTTTAACCTATCTCCAATAAGGGGTTGTTTGGACTGGTGTAAGGTGCCCACTATAATTAGTGGACAGCATATGCCAGGCCAACTTCTCACATTGGTGTGCAGCGTGTGGGATTCCAGCTTGCTATTGTTTTACCAGATAATCTCAATTGAATTGATCAACTGAAAACTGTAGGAGAGTAGGATCTGCTTCACAGGGGTACCCCCACTTTTTGCTGATACTTCACTGGTTTTCGACATTAGTCTGGCTGGGGCCCTGCTATTCAGAACCCCAGCCTAGCTGTTTCCTCTTTAAAAGGGTCTCCATGTGCCTTAGGCACATCACTGATTGGGATCTGGAGTGCCCTTGTAAGTCCCTAGTATATGGTATACTATGTACCAAGGGCATAGGTACCTCAGAGGCCTGCCAGGGGCTGCAGCATGTATTATGCCACCCCTGGTAGGCCATCCAAACTGACACCACAGGTCTGCTACTGCAGCCTGGGTAAGGTGGTGCATGCACCCCTTGCTGTGGTATAGGTTACCTATATCACTAAAAGCATACACACATATAAACCTATAAGTCACTCCTAAGGCAGGCCTTATCAATCCTAAAGGCAGAGTGCATGGTTCCTATGTGAGAGGGTGCCCCTGCATGAGCAGGGCCCCTCTGCAGCGTTCGGAGACCATCTCTGATGCTGTTTGTAGTGCAGCCTGACCATATACTCTTAAACGCATTATATCCTCGTGGTAAAATGCTAACTATGGAATGGCTGCACCAAAACATGTTGTGTTTGGTGTCAAACATCTTGGAATACTACCCCCGCCAATCCTGGCGGCGGGGTAGCATTCCACCCTTCTAGAGGGAAAGGCATGTTAACTCTGACGAGTCCGGTAACTTCTTTCCAGAGCCCTGGCATCACAAAATGGATGCTGCTGCCACAGACACGAGTCTGGCCTCCTGCTGCTGGACGAAACTCCGGCAGGGGAGGCCTGGACAATAGGTTTCCTGTCCCAGGGAGGTGTGACCACCTCCCCAGACAGGACAATGTGTATTGGGGCTGGGCGGGAGCACTCGGGTGCTTTGAAGTCCTGCACTGGGGGCACATTTGGTGTCCCTGTGCATACCCCAGTTCAAACCGGATCAGGGGCTTGCAGCCCCTGCTTTGGCGCGAACTGGACAAAGGGAAAGGGTGTAGCCACCCTCTGCCCTGACCCACCCATAGGTGGGGCCACAGAGTAGTCCATCCCCTATTTTTGGAATAAAGGTAGGAACCCAGTCCTTAGGACTTTAGATTATACCTGGACGAAACTCTGAAACAGAATCCTGGACCTTCGACGCTCTACTCACGATTAGAGGACTGAAGAATCTCCCTTGGGGTCAAGGAGTGACTCCCCTGCTTGGCAGGCACCAAAGAAGCATCTGTCCGGTTCGCATCACTGAAGCTCCCGTCGGACGCCGAAGTCATCGCATCACCAGAGGTGGATTCTCAGACTTCCCGAGGCTACCCTGAGTCCCCAGCAAAGCTGAGGCCCGTGGCTATCGTGGGTAACGTGAGACCGTGACCCCTGGACACCGAGCACATTTGCAAGTGCACCATCTTCTGGGTCTCCCAAGAAGTCGTGCTTTGGGCTCCGAGTAGCCCTAGCCTCCAGCACCACCTGCACCGAAGATCACTGGCCCCCACTCCACGAGTGTCCTGTAAGCCAGCTCCACGTGCGGCGTCACGAGGCTCCTTCGCGGTCGCTAGCCCGTTGGCTAGTAGCCCTTACCGAAGGCCAATCTTTTCTTTACTTGGCAGTCTGGTTGCTCCAGGCCTGCCCTCACTTACCCTTGCTGGGTGAGTTCCCCAGACCTTGCTGGTCTGCATCATCGATGATCTACATCTTACTCGAGACTTGCCGTTGCCAAGGCCTGTTGGGTCCAATCTGGTCGCCGACACCTTTGCACTCGACAGACATCAAGCAACAGCCCGAATCCTGCTCCTGGTCGCCGACAACGCCTCCCGGACGTCGTGGCTGAAGAGTCAAGACGACCGTCAACGAACTTGAAGCACTCGACATCGGTGGGCATCTGTCCATCGCCCTCCTGGTCACTGGCTAGTGACCCAGACTCTGTCCCCTCTGCTTTCAGGTTCTTCAGAACTCCGATCCACTATTGGATCCACCCGGACACTTTTCTCCTGGTCGCCAGCAGCACTTTGCAGCAGATCGCCATAAGAAACGACGACGAAACCCGACCCCGAAGGCACCTATGCACCCGGCTTCCCTGGGTGAGGTAACACGAGTACTCCGGTGCTCCCGTGGGTAGAGACTCTTCAAAGTCCTAGATCTCAAAGGGTTTTGTCCTAGTCCTCTTTAAAGTGTCCCTTTCCTCTATTTTCCCGATCCCGACTTTCTCCATAGAAGTTAACGGCGTATCGCGGTTGTGTATTTACACTGCACGCGTCTCCCGTGGGTCCCCTGTGTCACTACCTTGGGTGGTTCCTTGTGGTCCAAGCACTTCTAGAGGCTCTAGGCCTAGTGTCTAGTTCAGTCGTGGTTCGCATACCATTTTATTGGTATATGGTTTGGTACGCCCCTAGGGCCCAAACGTGTATTTGTGCTATTACTGTGATTTAAGATCTTATAACCTATGTACTTGAACTCTAGCCTCATAAAGAGACTAGAGGGTGTGTTTAGTAATAAATACATATATTTTGAATATATACCTGGTGTGGTGCTCTTTCATTTGGTCACTCAAGAGATTATAGACTGGTAAAACAAGCTGCTTTACATTCCTTCAAGACTTAGCCTGAAGGCTGCTCTCCACAGCTACCACTAGGATAGCTTTCAATAAGGTTGTCTTTGACCTACCTACCATAAGAGTCGATTTGGACTGGTGCAAGGTGCCCACTATAATTAGTGGACAGCATATGCCAGGCCAACTTCTCACAAAAACCACTAAGGGTACCTAAGGCACATATAAATCAAGCTTAGTAATACAATAAGTTCTACTGAACTTAGAGTTGTGTGTTAAGGGACAGCACACCCTTTCTACAACTCAAGAGAGTTTAGTAGGCCACACTAGAATAGGTAGTGCATACACCACACCTCACTAGTAATGTCTTCAAAGCCAGGACCCAGTGAGTCCTTGCCAGAAGCCAGTGGGCTTCTTCCCTCCAAGTATGATAAACTCCCATTCTTGGAATTGAGAGCATTATGCAATACTAGGAAGTTGAAGGCAGGCAAAAGTGCCAGCACCCAACACCTCAGGGAGGTGTTACTAGCTGATGATCTCAGCATGCCCTCAGGGTCTGAAGGGGTAGGTAAAGAGGGTGGGGCAGAAGATGAGGAAGGGGCCAGGGGTGAAGAAACCCAGCCCCCTCTGAAACTGGCCAGGAAGGTGAAAATGACCTTGTCCTGGAAAACCCAATTCCTCCTGTGGAGGAGGAGGAGGGAGAGGATCAGAATGACCTTCCCTTTGTCCCCCCAGGAAGAGTTCTGAGTGTGCCCATGTTGTAATTTGGCAGCATTTAAGTTAAGCATTAGCTGAAGACAGCCTGTATTTAGAGGCTAAATTGTCCGCTTTGTGGAATCCATTTTGTATTTCTGGCAGCCATTTTGGCTGCCATGTGCTACCATGTGCTCGCCATGTGCTCTGTCCTACCTTCCTGTCAACTGCTCTTGAAATCTGCCTAGAGACAAGTTATATATAGTTCCTCTTGCTTTGCACATGCTCAGTTGAGCTTGCAGCTGTTCCGAGTTTATAAATGTCAGGATGTGTCTACTAAAAGTAGAAACTGTTAGCTCCACCCACTTGTCGACTGTGCATTCTCTGTATGACCTTATATGTGCCTAAAACCAGCATTTGTGTTAGTACCGCCTTCATTTGAGCCCCTGTGTGGGTATAAAAGGACCAGGATCCTTCCATTCAGTGTGCTACTTCATGCATTACTGAAGGGTGATGTGCGAATGTTAGCTCCACCTCATGAGGTTTAATAAACTCTGTCTTTTCTATTTCCAGTTTCTGTGCCAACTTCTTCCTAAGTGTCTGAGGACTCTGTGCAGAGAAGGGAGAACCCCTAAGCACTGGTAGGCCTTGCTGAGGCTCACTACAACAAATTGGCGCTTCCAACGTGGGACTCATCAGCGACTCGGATGCCCGAAGGACTGGTCGCGACGAAGGATTGGAATCTCGCTTTTGGACGCGATCGCTGCCTGAGGAGACCAGAGTCTTGGCACCCACGGCGTTTTTCCTTTCTTTCTGATCTGACCATCCCAGCGGCGCCGGTCCTTGACTGAGATCTCTTTTGTTGATTCGCCGTGCAGTGACCATTTGGTCGATTTGAGAACTTGGCAGTTGGAACCTGGACACCATTTGATTGGTAAGAGCCGTTTTGCGGCACTTGCTGTTGGTTTGATGCCTTTGATTGGTAAGGTAGTTTTAGTAACACTTACTGTGGCTTTGTTTGTATGATTGGCCAATTTTGGAATCTGTTTTGTAATTATATATGTATTGCAATACATATAGGCAGGTAATGAGGAGAATTTTCTCTATTTAAAATTGTTTGAACAGCGCAACGTACGAAGAGTACCTTAAGCGCTACTTTGATTATAATACTGCATATTTTGCACTATTTTTTGGCATGCCTGTTTTCAGCACACTTCGTAGGATGTGTTGCTTTTGTAGTGGTACCAATTTGAGACTTGACGAAGCACAACCAGCCCCCCGGAGGGGACGCCTAATAGGGATATGTATATTAAGTATGGTATTTCTTCTATAATGTACTGCACGTTATGGAACAAATATACTAGTAAAGATCCTGAGTTGCGTTGGCCTATGTATGGGTCATTTGATTTGCGAAAAATTCAGTATGTGGAACAATGTATGTTTAAACGAAAGACTAGGCAAGATATGTTTGATTGTGTGCGAATGTGGGAGAAAGAAGTGCGTGAGCGAATGAAGCGTGAGCAAGCCTTGATTGACAAAGAACAGCGAAAGACCATTTATGCGAAAGCATTAGAGTTAAAAAACAAGGAGATGAGAGAAATTAAAGAGAGGGAAGATAGGGAACGCCATTTACAGGTGACTGGCCAATACGCTGTTAGGCAGCCCCTTTATCCTATCCTTAATAAACCGCAAGATGATTTCTTGTTATTAGATCGTTCTCCACCTCCGTATATTTTTTCTTCTGCTCCTCATGAGTCAGATGAGGACTCTTTTTCAGACCAGGACAAAGCTCGAGAAACTCGTTCCATGTTATCTGCTGAGCGTGCATCTGACATCAGATCTACTGCGCGTAAAGCCGTTCGTAGTACTACCAGTGCTTCTGAACTTTTAGATAGTATAAAAGGATGGCAGGAAAGGGAGCAAATATATTTTACCGATACATTTGCTGCAGAGGTTATTGAACGATTTAGGAAGTATTCGGTAGAAATGGAGCCCGATGATGTAGCAACTGATTGTAAACGATTACGTGACGGTCTTTTTGTCTTCTCCCAGGTGGCTGACACAATCAGACGCTTGGTTAAACTGCGTGTTGAAGCAGCCCGTTTGCAAGAGGAGAAAAAGGCAGCAGAAGCAGCTGCACTAGCATCTCAGATCAGCATGGCACAAACTTCTACTCCTGAAACAGATAAGAATGCTGTAATTCATGTGAAACCCATGCGGGAAGCCGCACCTTTATATGTTCCTCCTAAAGGAACGGGTACAGAGGATGATAAGACTTCTCTTAATGCGAAAGGGTACTTTATTTATAATTGGGTTTACACTCCTTGGAATAGAGCAGATGTTATGGTCCTTAAAAATGCATTGCCTGACCCGCGAAAGAATCCAGCAGCCTTTTATGAGGAAGTTGAGGGTGCAATCAGCTCTTGTACTATGACTTTGTCGGATATTGATTTGTTTTTTGGATTAATATTACCACCTGATATGTGGAGAACTGTGCGCAAAATAGATGATAATGCGACATTTGGAGCATTGTGGAAAGATTTAGAGCGGTTAGATGAAGATAGAGAACCTGCACAGAAACCGTGTCAGTTAACCCCTTCCATGCTCATGACGAGCTCAGCTCGTCATGCTGCGCAGTGCTCGTGTGCGCATGACGAGCTGAGCTCGTCATGAACCCGTCCGCTTAATGCAACGCCTCGCACAGGGCGAAAATCGGCCGCGCATGGAAGGGGTTAATTTTAAATCTTCCGGCAGCTATATTAGTTAAGTTAAAGACGATCATTCCCCCTAAAAAGATAGATTGGACAGTGCTAGCGTCTTGCAAGCAAAAGGTAGATGAATCAGTTTCTGACTTCTTCACACGTTTTGAAGAAGCATTTCACGATTTTAGTGGCCAGTCATTGACAGATGACACGGGTAGGCATCTGTTTGTCGATAAATATGTCGCAAATCTTTTGCCAGGAATAGCTAGTCGCTTAAAGGCCAGTGAGAGTTCATGGACTACATCTTCTCCGGTTTCTCTTTTAACTATGGCCCAGTATTATGAGCGGCAAGAATTAGAAGCCAAAGGTAATGAGGACAAAAAGTCTAAAGAGTTGAAAACAAAGGTTATGTTGGCTCAAGCTTATGGCCCGCCTTCTAGAGATAATGATAGAGGTGGACGTGGATCTTATGGTTCGTCCTTTCCTTCCTCTGCCCGTTCGAATTTGTCTGTTGATCAGTGTGCGTACTGCAGAAAATTTGGACATTGGCTTTCTGATTGTCCAGTGCTGCGTGCTCAGCAGAATCTACGTGGTCGGGGACAAATGAGAAATCGTTCAGGATATCAAGGGCCTAGAGGAAGCGCGAATGATCGTGCTCGGTTTGATGCTAATACACGTGGGCAGAATGGGTTTAACACTTTTGATAGAAGGAACCAATATCAAATGTCTGACTATGTGCCCTCTGATTTTCAAGATTCTGCTTATGCATAGGATTGCCTAGGATGGGGTAAGGAATCAGTTGAAGTTCCAGTAGATCAGAGGGGTCCCTATGTTACAGCACATGTTTTGGGTTCTACTGATCAGTTTCTGGTTGATACAGGAGCTACTCGTAGCGCCTTGTCTAAACAATTGGTTCCAAGGGCTCCCCTGTCTGGCTTAACCATTACATCGATAGGTTTCGATGGAACACCTTCCCTTAGCCCATTGTCACAACCACTTGCATTCAATGTTGATAAGTTTACTGCTCCATGTCCGTTTTTGCTTTCTCCAAACACACCAGACAATATTGTGGGTCTTGATATGCTTAAATATTTCAGGGCTACGATAAGGTGTTCTCCGGAAGGAGTACGGGTTATTTTGAATGACAACTACCCTGTGATTGAGAGATCTTGTATTGTTAAAGAGGACATTGCACTAGCCTCACTCCCTAGTACTTTGTGGGCTACTTCGGATACTGATGTAGGGCAAATGGTTATTCCACCAGTACATATTAGTGTCAAGGAGGGCGCTTTATTGCCAAGACTGCCTCAGTATAAAATTTCTCGAGAAGGAGAAGAAGCACTCACACGTATTGTACATGATTTAATTAAGGTGGGGGTTGTGGAAGAAGTTCCTTACAATATTTGCAATAGTCCGATTCTTCCCATTTTGAAAAAAGATACTGACACTAGGATTTATAGATTTATTATCGATTTGAGAGAAGTCAACAAGATTGTAGTACCACAGTACCCTGTAGTCTCTGACATAACGACATTGCTTACCCTGGTCCCTCCAACAGCAACTACATTTTCTGTAATTGATCTGAAGAACGCTTTCTTCTCGATTCCTATTCATCCTGATAGCCGATATTTGTTCGGTTTCACTTTGAATAATAGATCATACAGATTTTGTAGAGTTCCTCAAGGCTATACTGAGAGTCCTAGTATTTACAGTCAAGCATTGAAGAGACAGCTTGATTCCTTTACCTTGCCTAAAGGAGTGGCTCTCATACAATATGTCGATGACATCTTGTTGGCAGCCGATACACCTGAGCAGTGTGAGAAATGCACTTTGTCTTTGCTTTCTTTTCTTGCTACACACCACCATAAAGTATCACGAAAGAAATTGCAATATTGTAGACCGAAGGTGACCTATTTAGGACACCTTCTGTCTAAGGAGGGCCGTGCACTGACACCAGATCGCATTCAAGCAATTTTAGACACCCCAGTACCTTCCACGCAGAAAGATGTCCGTGCATTCATTGGTCTGACTTCGTTTTGCAGGCAATGGATATTGGGTTTTTCACACATTGTTAAACCCTTGCTAGCACTTTTGACTAAAAACACTCCGATCCCCCTTCCATGGACAGATGAATGTCAAAATGCTTTTTGTCAGTTGAGACAAGCTCTTTGCTCTGCACCAGTGTTAGGCACACCAGATTACACGAAGGCTTTTACACTCTATGTACATGAGAAAGAAGGATGTGCATTGTCAGTTTTAGTACAGACACACGGGGACAAACAGCGTCCTTGTGCATACCTTTCTGCAGTTCTTGACCCTGTTGCTCGTGCATTGCCTGGGTGTTTCCGTTCAGTTGCAGCGACGGCTGTGTCCATACGTCAGAGTGAAGGGATAGTTTTGTCACACAAACTGTTGGTGCTAGTACCCCATGCAGTAGATGCCCTTTTGAATCAGACTAAGACTCAGCACTTAACTAGTGCTCGTTTGACAGGATACGAATTGACACTGCTAGCACCTCATATTACCTTGAAAAGATGTGCGACACTGAACCCAGCCACTTTGTTGCCATATCCTGTGACTCAGTCTCAGTCAAAGGAGCCTCACGATTGTATATTCCTTACTGAGGAACAGACAAAGGGTCGCATCGATTTGCAAGATACGCCCCTTCCAGATGTAGATGGGGAACTGTGGGTTGATGGGTCCTGTTTGAAGTTACCAGATGGCACGACTTCAGCTGCTTATGCAATTACCACGCTTGAGACAGTAGTGGAAACAGCTCGCATACCTCAGAAGTCAGCTCAAGCAGCTGAACTAATAGCTTTGACACGAGCGTGTGAGCTTAGCACTGACTTGTGTGTGAACATTTACACGGATAGTCGCTATGCTTTTGGAGTGGTTCATGATTTTGGCCTACTCTGGAAGGAAAGAGGCTTTCTTACATCCCATGGGATGCAGATAATGCACGGAGAGTTAGTGCATAATCTCTTGACTGCACTTACATACCCAAAGAAAGTTGCTATTATGAAGTGTAGCGCACACAAGAAAGTGACTGACAAAATAGGACAAGGCAATGCCTTTGCAGACCGCGTAGCCCGTGAGACTGCGATGCAGCGAAGCACTACACCCATGTACGTAGTGAAATCACAAGCTGAGCGTTGGCATGATGCTAGAGAGGAAGTATTGGATATACAGAGATCTGCTTCTGTGGAAGAGCTTGAGCAATGGTCTAAAGAAGGAATATTAGATGATGAGGGTTGTTGGCGTAACAAAGAAATGAATAAGTGGAAATTGCCTGCGGCCTATTTACAACCTATGGTTCAAATGGCACATGGGCTGGCACATGTTGGAGCTCTAGCAATAACTAAATTGCTTACACAAGTTTGGGAGCATCCTGAAATTGCTAGCACAGCCAAAAGGGTAGTACAGTCCTGTTTGATCTGTTGGCAGTATAATCCTGGAAAAGGGACACGAACTCCTACAGGAGGGTTTGCTACACCAACCGCACCTTTTGAAGTTTTGCAGATGGATTACATCCAACTCGAACGCTGCAATAATCTGAAATATGTCCTAGTGGTGGTATGTGCCTTTAGCAAATGGATAGAGGCATACCCTACGAAGGATAATACTGCTCTCACCACAGCAAAGGTGCTTCTAAAGGAGTTTTTCCCTAGATACGGTGTTTGTAAACTTTTGTGGAGTGACAATGGACCTCATTTTATTGGGCAAGTTGTTGAGCATGTCCTGAAAGGATTAGGGATCAAACAGAAATTCCATACAGTTTTCCACCCGCAATCAGCAGGATTGGTGGAAAGGTATAACGCTACTTTAAAATCAAAGTTGGCGAAAATACTGGCTTCCACGTCCCTAAAGTGGCCAGATGCACTACCTTTGGCATTACTATCCATAAGATCGGTGCCACATTCACGATCAGGTCTTACCCCCTATGAGGTGGTGTTTGGGAGACCGATGAACATTTGGGGAATTCCTAAGCCACGCCCCATACATGATGTTCCTTGTGTTCTGATGAATGATTATTTGGCACAGTTAACTGACAGTTTGATTTCTATTCATCAACAGGTTCGAGAAGCTCTTCCTGACAGATCTACAGGTGAGGCCCACGAACTCCGTCCTGGTGACCATGTAATGGTCAAGGTCTTCGACAGATCGAACAGCTTGGAGCCAAGGTGGCGAGGACCAGAGCAGGTGCTCCTTGCGACAAGGACAGCAGTTCGAGTGACAAACAGAAAGAATTGGATCCACAGCACACACTGCAAACGTGTGTCGCCTGCCTTGGTGGAACCTGCTGTGTTGACCGACCATCGAGAGATTCTGGAGACGGAGAAAGGCCAAGCTATCTCACCTGATGAATCTGCGGAAGTCTTCCCGGACCACACGATCACTGGAGTATCCAGATATCAATTGAGACCGAGGAAAGGATCTGCAGTTTTGAAAAAGACTGGTTGAGCTACCACCCTGGGTTAGTGAAACGGAGAGCCATTGTGGCAAGGGGAGGGGGATCAGCCCTGTATTAGTGTAGTGACACCTACTTTGGCCCATGGTGAAGAAATCAGCGGCTGCCCAGGGAGAAGAGCTCCAACGACTGTTTTCAACAAGTTTTCAGAAAGATCAATCATTACTGCTGCTAAAATGAAAAAACAAATCATTTGTGCTGTAGGGTTTGTTGTTGCTATGGTGGCTATAGCAGCAATTACGTGGTACATCGAGAAGGTGGCTCCTGTTCGACAGCTTTTTGTTGCCACTACGCCAGTACCCGTGGAACACCACTACTTTACTCTTCCTTACCATGAGCAAAAGCATCGACAATCTTACCTGAACAATACTTTTATCCAGATGTTGCACCATACTCACAATGCTACGAATACTACCAACTGTTGGGTGTGTGGGATGATACCTGCACATCAAAAGAAAGGAGGAACACCTTTTATTCCTCTTCCATTTTCTCACAATGGTTCTTGTCAAGCTTGGTATGCGCTCTTGTTTGCATATGGAAAGCCTTCAGTAGGTGGGATTATTTTTCAACTTAATAAAGTGTGTTATCAAAATAAAGAAGGTTATCCACAAGCCAAAGGGACTAAATGGGAATGGGAAGAGTATCAACCGGACAATATTTCAACACCATATGTTTTCACAAATGTGAGAATAATAAAGAACATTGGACCTTTTGTGATTTCTGTGACAAAAGCTAAAGCAGATTTGTGTATTTGTAGTGTTGGAAGAATTCCAGTGGGGAGGAGCGAGTGTACTGTAATCCTGACCATTGAAGGTGCCAATAAGAGCACTTTCACAGCCTCGCATAACACGTATTTTGTGTGCGGAAATAACGGATATTATCAATTACCTGTTGGGTGGTCAGGAATCTGTTATGTATCTTTTCTGTTGCCCCCTGTGTTTCTGGCACCTGCATTGTATCACCGTGATTTTAAACTGTACAATGACATTTCCACAAACAGAAATAAGAGGACAATAAGTATGGATGAAGTTGACCAAACCGACACTACCCTACAACAATATGTTGATTTCAACTTGGGCTTATTTTTCTTTGTGGGTGCTGCATTAAATAGCAGGAAGATTAGGCGACTGACTCGTGTTGTGGAAGCTGTTACTAATCAGACAGCTATGGCACTTGGGAACATTACAGAGGAACTACAGATTGCAAGGATTGTAGCACTCCAGAATAGGATGGTGCTAGACGTGATTTTGGCTGATCGAGGTGGTGCATGTCGCATCATCGGTAGCAGCTGTTGTGTATTCATACCAGATCACTCACCTTCAGTATATGACGCAATATCAAAATTGCATAAGATTGCTGCAGAAATTCATCCAGAGACTGGAACTTGGACTTTTGCTGGATGGTTTTGGACTCTTGTTTCTGCTTGGGGCTGGAAGCTACTGACTATCCTGTGTGTAATAATTATAATATTTTTTACATGCTGTGTATGTATCCAATGTGGTCCAATGCTTTGCTCCATTTGCATTTCTGCTTGTATACCTGCCAGAGGGAACATTGCTGAAACAAAGGCCCAACAAATGTTGAATAAAGAGGTGGCCGAAATAATGTTAATAGATGTACGGGATGAATATCTAGATTACCCCAGATAAACGAATGTCTTCAGCCAATGCTGAAAGGGTCGTCTGTTGTAATTTGGCAGCATTTAAGTTAAGCATTAGCTGAAGACAGCCTGTATTTAGAGGCTAAATTGTCCGCTTTGTGGAATCCATTTTGTATTTCTGGCAGCCATTTTGGCTGCCATGTGCTACCATGTGCTCGCCATGTGCTCTGTCCTACCTTCCTGTCAACTGCTCTTGAAATCTGCCTAGAGACAAGTTATATTTAGTTCCTCTTGCTTTGCACATGCTCAGTTGAGCTTGCAGCTGTTCCGAGTTTATAAATGTCAGGATGTGTCTACTAAAAGTAGAAACTGTTAGCTCCACCCACTTGTCGACTGTGCATTCTCTGTATGACCTTATATGTGCCTAAAACCAGCATTTGTGTTAGTACCGCCTTCATTTGAGCCCCTGTGTGGGTATAAAAGGACCAGGATCCTTCCATTCAGTGTGCTACTTCATGCATTACTGAAGGGTGATGTGCGAATGTTAGCTCCACCTCATGAGGTTTAATAAACTCTGTCTTTTCTATTTCCAGTTTCTGTGCCAACTTCTTCCTAAGTGTCTGAGGACTCTGTGCAGAGAAGGGAGAACCCCTAAGCACTGGTAGGCCTTGCTGAGGCTCACTACAACACCCAGAAGGTCTAGGTCTCCTTCTCAGGAGTCTAACCACTCTGACACCTCAATAGGGACCTCTGTCTCCTCTCATAGGAGGGAATCCTCTCATGAGAGGAGAAAGAGACTGATTCAATATGAGCAAACTCAGCTTGAATTCAGGAAACAGCAATTGGCTATAGACAGGAGTCCCTAGATCTCTATAGAGAGAGACAAAAGTTGGGACTAGAGTCCCATGGTGGCAACAGTTTCCCCAAAGATAGGGATAGGTCTTATGACCATAGAAACCTGAGCAAGATTGTCCCTCCCTACCAGAGTGGGGATGACATCCACAAATGGATAACTGCTCTAGAGAGGGCCTGTAAAGTACAGAGGGTCCCTCAGGAGCAGTGGGCAGCAATCTTGTGGCTCTCCTTTGCAGACAAAGGTAGAGACAAGCTCCTCACTGTTAGAGAGGAGGATGCTGATAATTACAAAGTCTTGAAGAGTGCTCTAATTGATGGGTTTGGCCTAACCACTGAACAATACAGGTTATGTTTCAGGGATACCCAAAAGCACAGACTCAAGACTGGGTGGACTTTGTTGATTGTTCTGCCAAGGCTCTGGAAGGTTGGTTATTGGGCAGTAAGGTATGTGACTTCACAGGATTGTACAATCTGATTATGAGGGAGCAGATCCTTAATAATTGTCAAAACCAGCTTTTACACCAGTACCTGGTGGACTCTTATCTGACCTCTCCCCAAGAATTGGGAAAAAAGGCAGACAAATGGGTCAGAACCAGAGTAAAGACTAAGAATCAGGGTGGTGGCCAGAAGAAAGATTCTACCAAGTCCCAAGAGAAAGGTGGGGATAAATCTAAGGATAAATCCACTACAGGGCCCCAAAAGTCCTCTTCTGGGGGTGGGTCCCAAACTCCTTCCTCTCCTGAAAAGAAACCCTATTGCCATGTCTGTAAAAAGCCTGGACACTGGAAAACTGATCCCAGTTGCCCCAGGATTGGCAATAAAGAAAATGTTCCTCCAACAACTACTACCACCCCTCCTGGTACTACCAGTAGTAATCCTCCAGTTGGGAGTAGTGTACCCAAAAAGTTAGGTGCTTTTGTAAGAGGAACAGAGGTGGGACCTAGTTTAGACAGGACCCCCTCAACAGACTCCTCTGACTCTGATGGTGGTGTAGGATTTGCCACCTTTACCATGGGTCCTAATGCATTGGGCAGGTACAGACTGGAGCCAATAATTAATGGTCAGAAAGCTGTGGCATTTAGGGACACAGGGGCTAGTGTCACCATGGTGGCAGGGAACCTAGTCCCCCCTCACCAGCTTTTCCCTGAGTTTAAATACCTGGTGACCAACATTGATGGTTTCAGAACAGATCACCCCATGGCCATAGTCAATCTCAGCTGGGAAGGGGTCACAGGCCCAAAAAGAGTGGCAGTGTCCCCAACCTTGCCTGTAGATTGCCTGATGGGCAATGATCTGGAAATTTCAGCCTGGGCTGAAGTTGAACACCAAACCCATCTGAGAATGCTGGGCGTCCCTGTAAAAGTTAGTGGGGCTGTGATGGCCACAGCCCCAGCCCAGGGAAACTTTGGAGAGATGGAGCCTGGAAGAATGGCCCACTCTCCCCCAAAAGAGAGCACAAGGGTTGAAGAAAAGTCTTCTCCCCTCCAGACAGTAGGTAAGGGTCAGCCTCCTCAGGGAACTGACCCTACCCCTAGTGAAGGAACTGCCCCAGAGGTAGTCAGGCCTGGCCTGGCCCCACCCCTGATGGCAGAGGACCCTTCCAAGGTGGTACCCAGTCTGGAGCAGGTAACCTGCCCCTCTCTACCCTGCCTCAGTCAGCCCAGGGCTGCAGAGGTCAGGGAGGTCAGTGGACCCCCAGGGCCCCCTGTCCAGAGGAACCCCCATCAGTAGATTAGGGGCACCCAGGCTAGTAGCCCTAGCCAGGTGAACATTCCTCAACACACTGAGGGATCCCCCATACCTTTGTATAGGGACCTCCCCCAGAAGGACTCTATTAGGCAAGGGCAAACCTGGGACCAAAAGGTTCCAAACCTGCCATGTCCCTCCAGTGGTCCATCCAAAGGGACCCAACCCCCAGCTGTAGGCAGCGAAAGGTTGACCCTTAGAGCACAGTGCAACTTAGTCATGGAAAGACAGGCATACATGGTGACCAGTGATCTGAGGAAGCTGAGACCAACCTTCCTAGGGCCTCACTTCCCTTCTCAGACACCCCACCAGCCTTGTACTTTACCAAAGCACACCACAGGTAGTAAGTCCCCATGGTGGAGACCCTCTCATACCCTTAGGGTGAGGGATTGCTTAGTGGACCATAAGATAGGGGGCAACCATGCTAGTGCAGGTGTTTCCTTATATGGACACTTAGTCAATAAAGGCTCAACTGGCCAAGGTTAGCCTTATCTCCTTTTGTTTGGGGGGGGTTATGTAGGAAGGTGGAATCTGACTATATGGTTGCCCCCACTTTTTTCCTGGGGGCATATTAACAACGGCCAGCGATAATTATCGCTGGCCGTGCTTAGCGATAATTATATTATCGCTGGCTATCTCTGGCATTTATCGCCCTGGTAGCGCGTTATTAACAACGCGTTACTCCAGGGCGATAAAAATACCAGAGATAGCGATGTTATCGCCCTTTTGCAGGGAACATCGCTAGTTTTCCAGCGATGTTCCCTGCAAAGGGCGATAACTTGCTGATACGACCCACAGGGTCGTATCAGCAGAATCCACCTCCTATGGCTAACATAGGTAAGTCGGGATTATAGCAGACGTTAGATTTTGGCAAAAACGGCCGTTTTCGCCAAAATCTAACGTCTGCAATAATCCTGTGGGCTGCCTTGTAAATATCGCGATGTGCACATCGGCAATATTTACAACGTAGCCCATCTGGGGTACGCCCAGTAACGCCCACTTTGCATCTCATTAGAGATGCAAGGATGGGCGTTGGGGGAAAGGGCGATAGTGCAGGGATTCACGCGATAGCGTGACCTTGCTGATTAGGCGATAGAATTATCGCCGCTTTCCGTCCAAAAACGGATGCTAAAGCGGCGATAATTGTCTATCGCCTGGTTGTTAATATGCCCCCTGGTGTTTTGCTGGTTTATGACTTAGTTGGACTGGGATCCTGCTATTCAGGGCCCCAGTCTATCTGCTTCCTCTATAAAATGGTTTCCATGTGCCTTAGGCACATCTCTGATTGGAATCTGGAGTGCCCTTATAAGTCCCTAGTATATGGTATACTATGTACCCAGGGCATAGGTACCTCAGAGGCCTACCAGGGGCTGCAGCATGTATTGTGCCACCCCTGGAAGGCCATCCAAACTGACACCACAGGTCTGCTACTGCAGCCTGGGTAAGGTGGTGCATGCACCCCTTACTGTGATCTAGGCTACCTATATCAATATATACATACACACATATAAACCTATAAGTCACTCTTATGGCAGGCCTTATCAATCCTGAAAGCAGAGTGCGTGGTTCCTATGTGAGAGGGTGCCCCTGCATGAGCAGGGCCCCTCTGCAGCGTTCGGAGACCCTTCTCTGATGCTGTTTGTAGTGCAGCCTGACCATATACTCTTAAGCGCATTATAACCTCGCGTTAAATGCTAACTTTGGGATGGCTGCACGGAAACATGTTGTGTTTGGTGTCAAACATCTTGGAATACTACCCCCGCCAGTTCTGGCCGCGGGGTACCATTCCACCCTTCTAGAGGGAAAGACATGTACACACCGGTATGCCCGGTACTGACTTTTCAGAGCCCTGGCATCACAAAATGGATGCCGCTGCCACAGACACGAGTCTGGCCTCCTGCTGCTGACCGAAACTCCGGCAGGGGAGGCCTGGACAATAGGTTTCCTGTCCCAGGGAGGTGTGACCACCTCCCCAGACAGGATAGTGTGTATTGGGGCTGGGCGAGAGCACTCTCGGGTGCTTTGAAATCCTGCACTGGGGGCACACTTGGTGTCCCTGTGCATACCCCAGTTCAAACCTGCTCTGGCGCGAAACTGGACAAAGGGAAACGGGTGTAACCACCCCTCTGCCCTGGCCCTCCCATAGGTTGGGCCACAGAGTATGTCCAACCCCCTACCTTAGTATAAGTAGGGGAACCCAGTCCTTAGGACTTTAGATTTACCTGGACGAAACTCTGACACAGAATCCTGGATCTTCGACGCTCTACTTCAAGATTAGAGGACTGAAGAATCTCCCTTGGTGTCAAGGAGTGACTCCCCTGCTTGGCAGGCACCAAAGAAGCAATTGTCCGGTGTGCATCGCTGAAGCTCCCGTCGGACGCCGAAGTCTTTGCATCACCAGAGGTGGAGTTCCAGACTTCCCCGAGGCTGCCCTGAGTCCCCAGCAAAGCTGAGGCCCGTAGCTGTCGTGGGTAACGTGGAACCTTGACCCCTGGACATTGATCGCATTTGCAAGTGCATCCTCTTCTGGGTCTCCCACGAAGTCATGCTTTGGGCTCCCAGTAGCCCCAGCCCCCAGCACCAACTGCACTGAAGATCACTGGCCTCCACTCCACGAGTGTCCTGTGAGTCAGCTCCACGTGCACCGTCTCAAAGCTCCTTTGCAGTCGCTCGTCTTTTGGCTAGTAGGCCCTCCCGAAGGCCCATCTTTTTCTGCTTGGGCTCCCTGGTTGCTCCAGGTGTGCCCTGACTTATCCTCGCTGGGTGAGTCCCCCAGACCTTGCTGGTCTGCAACATCATCCTTCTTCTATTTTCCAAAAGACTTGCCGTTGCCAAGGCTTGTTGGGTCCAATCCGGTCGCCGACAACCCCTGCAATCGACAGACGTCATGGGACAGCTCGAATCCAGCTCCTGGTTGTCGTCAACGCCTCCTGGACCTCGTGGCTGAAGAGTCAAGACGACCGTCAACCTACCTGAAGCACTCGAAATCGGTGGGCATCTGCTCATCGCCTTACTGGTCACTGGCTAGGGACCTAGACTCTGTCCCCTCTGCTTTCAGGTTCTTCAGATCTTCGATCCACCTTTGGATCCACCCGAACACTTTCGACTTGGTCGCCAGCAGCACTTTGCTGCAGATCGCCATAGAAAGCGACGACGAAACCCGACCCCGAAAGACACCTATGCACCCGGCTCCCCTGGGTGAGGTAACTCGAGTACTCCGGTGCTCCCATGGGTATTGACACTAGAACAGCCTAGTTCTCAAAGGGTTTGCTCCAAGTCCTCCTCTAAGTGTCCCTTTTCTTTTAAATTCTAATCGCGACTTTCCCCATAGAAGTTATCGGTGGTTCGCGGCTGTGTTCATACACTGCACGCGTCCCCCGTGGGTCCCCTGTGTCACTGCCTTGGGTGGTTCCTTGTGGTCCAAGCACTTCTACAGGCTCTAGGCCTTGTGTCTAGCTCAGTCGTGGGTCTTATACCACTTTATTGGTATATGGTTTGGTACGCCCCTGCGGCTCAAACGTGTATTTGTGCTATCACTGTAGATAACTAACTTATAATTAATGTACTTCGAACTCTAGCCTCATAAAGAGACTAGAGGGGTGTGTTTAGTAATAAATACATATATTTTGAATATATACCTGGTGTGGTCCTCTTTCATTTGGTCACTCAAGAGATTATAGACTGGTAAAACAAGCTGCTTTACATTCCTTCAAGACTTAGCCTGAAGGCTGCTCTCCATAGCTACCACTAGGATAGCTTTCAATAAAGGTTGTCTTTAACCTATCTCCAATAAGGGGTTGTTTGGACTGGTGCAAGGTGCCCACTATAATTAGTGGACAGCATATGCCAGGCCAACTTCTCACACTCACCCTTCTGCTCAACAATGGTATGGGGTCCACTCCATTTGTCTTGGAGAGCTGCTGGGGCCACTGGCTCCAACACCCACACCTTCTGCCCTGGCTGGTAAACAGTCAGTACAGCATTTAGGTCATGCCAGGCTTTTTGAATTTCCTGGCTAGCCTCAAGGTTCTTAGTTGCCTTTTTCATGTACTCAGCCATCCTGGAGCGGAGATCAAGTACATAGTCTACTATGTCTTGCTTTGGGGGCTTGAGAGGTAACTCCCATCCTTCCTTCACCAAGCACAATGGACCCCTGACAGGGTGACCAAACAAAAGTTCAAAAGGGCTGTAGCCAACCCCCTTTTGAGGCACCTCCCTGTATGCAAATAAAAGGCAGGGCAAGAGTATGTCCCATCTTCGCCTAAGCTTTTCTGGGAGCCCTTTAATCATGCCCTTTAAGGTTTTGTTGACTCTCTCAACTAAAACATTGCATTGTGGGTGATAGGGTGTGGTGAACTTGTAAGTCACTCCACACTCCTTCCACATTGCTTTCAAGTATCCAGACATAAAGTTAGCCCCCCTGTCTGATACAACCTCCTTAGGGAAGCCCACTCTTGAGAAAATTCCCAGGAGGGCTCTTGCCACCACAGGTGCTGTAGTGGTCCTAAGGGGAATAGCCTCTGGGTACTTGGTGGCATGATCCACTACCATCAGGATGAACCTGTGCCCAGATGCTGTTTGGGGATCCATGGGACCAACAATGTCAATCCCCACCCTTTCAAAGGGAACCCCTACCACAGGTAGTGGTATCAGGGGGGCCTTTGTAGTGCCACCTGCCTTGCCACTGGCCTGGCAGGTTACACAGGAGTGACAAAACTCCTTGGTGTCTTCAGACATGTGGGGCCAGTGAAAGTGAGGGACAATTCTGTCCCAAGTCTTCTTCTGGCCCAGGTGACCTGCTAAAGGAATGTCATGGGCTAGGGTCAATAGGAAGCCCCTGAACTTCAGAGGTTTAACCAACCTCCTGGTGGCACCAGGCTTGGGGTCTCTACACTCTGAGTACAAGAGTCCATCATCCCAATACACTGTATGGGGACCACTAGCTTTCCCAGCAGCCTCAGCAGCAGCTTGCTGTCTGAGGGATTCAAGAGAGGGGCAGCTCTGCTGCTCCTGGCTCAGATCTGCCCTGGAAGGGCCCCTGTCCCTAAGAACTCAACCTGATCAGGCTCAAGCTCCTCTGGGACAGTTCCTTCCTCAGGACTGAGATCATCTCCCTGAAGAGACTGATCTTCCTTCTGAGCCAAGGGGGAAGGCACTGACTTTACCCTACTACTCCTCCTCTTGGATGGCACTTGGTCCATTATTCCAGAATCCAAGGCCTGTTCAGTGTTAGACATTTTGGCCTGTGACCTGGTCACAGCAAACACATCTGCAGGGATGCCCAGCATTTCTGCATGGGTCCTGAGCTCCACTTCTGCCCAAGCTGAAGTTTCTAGATCATTGCCAAGCAAGCATTCAACTGGTAGGTCTGCACTTACCACAACCTTCTTAAGGCCAGTTACCCCTCCCCAGGAGAAATTAACAACTGCCAGAGTATGGTCTGTTCTGACATTGCTAGCATTGGTCACTTGGTACATTTCACCAAGTATAATCTGCCCAGGATCCACAAGATCTTGTGTCACCATGGTGACACTTGCTCCTGTGTCCCTAAATGCCAAAGCCTCTTTTCCATTTATTAATGGCTGTTGCCTGTACTTGCCCAGATTACTGAGACTCACAGAGAAGGTCACATCCATGCCTCCATCACAGACTAGGACAGCCTGAGTGAGTTCTCTGACTAGTTCAGAGCTCATCTCCTTACCCAGGGTCAACCCTACTAAACCCTTGGCTTGTGTAGTCCCACCACCAAATGTAACTGCACTAGGGGGAGCAGGTGCCTTAGGGGCATTGGTGGGGGCTGGAGTAGAGTCTTTGGACTTGGTGCAATCACAGGTCCAGTGGGTCTTTTGCTTACAGACCTTGCACCATGGTTTCTTTTGGCCCTTCCCTTTTTTAGACTGTGAATCCCCACCTGAAGAAGATTTTGGGGGCCTTGTGAAGACTTCTGGTCTTTACCCTTCTCCCCACCCTTATCAGAGTTCTTAGAATCTTGCTTCTTTGGGTCACCACCTTGGTTCTGTACCTTCTGCCTCACCCTGGTTCTGACCCATTTGTCTGCCTTCTTTCCCAATTCTTGGGGAGAGGTCAGATCAGAGTCCACCAGGTACTGATGCAACAGCTGATTTTGACAGTTATTAAGAATCTGCTCCCTCTTGATAAGATTGTACAATCCTGTGAAGTCACATACCTTACTGCCCATCAACCAACCTTCCAGAGCCTTAGCAGAACAATCCACATAGTCTACCCAGTCTTGAGTCTGTGCTTTTGGGTATCTCTGAACTTTAACCTGTATTGTTCAGTTGTTAGGCCAAACCCATCAATCAGAGCACTATTCTAGACTTTGTAATTGTCAGCATCCTCTTCTCTTACAGTGAGGAGCTTGTCTCTACCTTTGTCTGCAAAGGAGAGCAACAAGATTGCTGCCCACTGCTCCTGAGGGACCCTCTGTACTTTACAGGCCCTCTCCAGTGCAGTTATCCACTTGTGGATGTCATCCCCACTCTGGTAGGGAGGGACAACCTTGCTCAGGTTTCTATGGTCATAACACCTTTCCCTATCTCTGGGGAAATTGCTGCCACCATGGGACTCTAGTCCCATCTTTTTTCTCTCTCTATAGAGATCTAGGGACTCCCTGTCTATAGCCAATTGCTGTTTTCTGAGCTCAAGCTGGGCTTGTTCATACTGAAGCAATCTCTTTCTCCTCTCATGAGAGGATTCCCTCCTATGAGAGGAGACAGAGGTCCCTACTGTGGTGTCAGAGTAGTTAGACTCATGCGAAGGAGATCTAGCCCTTCTTGGCACACTCTCAATTCTTCCGGGGGGGACAAAGGGGAGGTCATTCTGATCCTCCTCCTCATCCACAGGAGGAACTGGATTTTCCAAGTCAAGGTCATTGTCACCTTCCTGGCCAGTTTCAGAGGGGGGGTCCTGGGTTTCTTCACCCCTGACCCCTTCCTCATCTTCTGCCCCACCCATCTGCCTACCCCTTCAGACCCTGGAGGTCTTTTGAGATCATCAGACCGAAGCACCTCTCTGAGGTGTTGGGTGCTGGCACTTTTGCCTGTCTTCAGCTTCCTAGTACTGCACAACTCTCTCAATTCCAAGAATGGGAGATTATCATACTTGGAGGGAAGAAGCCCACTGGCTTCTGGCAAGGACTCACTGGTTCCTGGCTTTGAAGACATTACTAGTGAGGTGTGGTGTATGCACTACCCACTCTAGTGTGGCCTACTAAACTCTCTTGAGTTGTAGAAAGGGTGTGCTATCCCTTAACACACAACTCTAAGTTCAGTAGAACTTACTGTATCCTAAGCTTGTTTTATATGTACCTAAGGTACCCTTAGTGGTTTTCAGTTGATCAATTCAATTGAGATTATCTGGTAAAACAATAGCAAGCTGGAATCCCACACGCTGCACACCAATGTGAGAAGTTGGCCTGGTATATGCTGTCCACTAATTATAGTGGGCACCTTGCACCAGTCCAAACAACCCATTATTGGAGATAGGTTAAAGACAACCTTTATTGAAAGCTATCCTAGTGGTAGCTATGGAGAGCAGCCTTCAGGCTAAGTCTTGAAGGAATGTAAAGCAGCTTGTTTTACCAGTGTATAATCTCTTGAGTGACCAAATGAAAGAGGACCACACCAGGTATATATTTAAAATATCTGTATTTAGTCTTAAACACACCCCTCTAGTCTCTTTATGAGGCTAGAGTTCAAAGTACATAAGTTACAAGTCGAATATCAACAGTAATAGCACAAATACACGTTTGAGCCCTAGGGGCGTACCAAACCATATACCAATAAAGTGGTATAAGAACCACGACTGAGCTAGACACAAGGCCTAGAGCCTGTAGAAGTGCTTGGCCCTCAAGGAACCACCCAAGGTAGTGACACAGGGGACTCATGGGGGACGCGTGCAGTGTGAGAACACAGCCGCGAGCCGCCGTTGACTTCTATGGGGAATGTCACGGTTGGGGTTTTAAAGAAAAGGACACTTAGAGGAGGACTTGGAGCAAACCCCTTTAGAACTAGGTTGTTCTAGAGTCTATACCCACGGGAGCACCGGAGTACTCGAGTTACCTCACCCAGGGAGCCGGGTGCATAGGTGTCTTTCGGGGTCGGGTTTCGTCGTCGTTTTCAATGGCGATCTGCTGCAAAGTGCTGCTGGCGGCCAAGTCGAAAGTGTTCGGGTGGATCCAAAGGTGGATTGAAGCTCTGAAGAACCTGAAATCAGAGGGGACAGAGTCTGGGTCACTAGCCAGTGACCAGGAAGGCGATGAGCAGATGCCCACCAATGTTGAGTGCCTCAGGTAGGTTGATGTTCGTCTTGACTCTTCAGCCACGAGGTCCAGGAGGCGTCGACAACAACCAAGAGCTGGATTCGAGCTATCCCACAACGTCTGTCGATTGCAGGGGTATCGGTGACCGGATTGGACCCAACAAGCCTTGGCAACGGCAAGTCTCGTGGAAATGGAAGAAGGACAATGGTGCAGATCCTCAAGGTCTGTGGGACTCACCCAGTGAAGGAAAGTCAGGGCACACCTGGAAAAATCAGTGAGCCCAAGCAGAAGAAGATTGGCCTTCGGGAGGGCCTACTAGCAGACGGACTAGCGACCGCGAAGGAGCCTCAAGTGGACGCACTTGGAGCTGGCTCACAGGACATTCGTGGAGTGGAGGCCAGTGATCTTCAATTCTTTCGGTGCTGGAGGCTGGGGCTACTCGGAGCCCAAAGCACAACTTCGTGGGAGACCCAGAAGAGGATGCACTTGCAAATGCGATCCGTGTCCAGGGGTCACGGTTCCATGTTACCCACGACAGCTACGGGCCTCAGCTTTGCTGGAGACTCAGGGCAGCCTCGGGGAAGTCTGGAAATCTACCTCTGGTGATGCAAAGACTTCGGCGTCCAGCGGGAGCTTCAGCGATGCAGACCGGACAGTTGCTACTTTGGTGCCTGCCAAGCAGGGGAGTCACTCCTTGACCCCAAGGGAGATTCTTCAGTCCTCTAATCTTGAAGTAGAGCGTCGAAGGTCCAGGATTCTGTGTCAGAGTTTCGCCCAGGTAAATCTAAAGTCCTAAGGACTGGGGTCCCATACTTATACCAAGTTAGGGGTTGGACATACTCTGGGGACCCACCTATGGGAGGGTCAGGGCAGAGGGTGGTTACACCCCTTTCCCTTTGTCCAGTTTTGCACCAGAGCAGGGGCTGGAAGCCCCTGAGCAGGTTTGAACTGGGGTATGCACAGGGACACCAAGTGTGCCCCCAGTGCAGGATTTCAAAGCACCCGAGAGTGCTCCCGCCCAGCCCCAATACACACTATCCTGTCTGGGGAGGTGGTTACACCTCCCTGGGACAGGAAACCTATTGTCCAGGCCTCCCCTGCCGGAGTTTCGGTCAGCAGCAGGAGGCCAGACTCGTGTCTGTGGCAGCGGCATCCATTTTGTGATGCCAGGGCTTGGAAAGAAGTTACTGGGCAGGCCGGTGTGTACATGTCTCTCCCTCTAGAAGGGTGGAATGCTACCCCGCGGCCAGAACTGGCCGGGGGTAGTATTCCAAGATGTTTGACACCAAACACGACATGTTTCCGTGCAGCCATCCCAAAGTTAGCATTTAACGCGAGGTTATAATGCGCTTAAGAGTATATGGTCAGGCTGCACTACAAACAGCATCAGAGAAGGGTCTCCGAACGCTGCAGAGGGGCCCTGCTCATGCAGGGGCACCCTCTCACATAGGAACCACGCACTCTGCCTCCAGGATTGATAAGGCCTGCCATAGGAGTGACTTATAGGTTTATATGTGTGTATGTATGTAGTGATATAGGTAGCCTATATCACAGTAAGGGGTGCATGCACCACCTTAGCCAGGCTGCAGTAGCAGACCTGTGGTGTCATTTTGGATGGCCTTCCAGGGGTGGCACAATACATGCTGCAGCCCCTGGTAGGCCTCTGAGGGACCTATGCCCGGGGTACATAGTATACCATATACTAGGGACTTATAAGGGCACTCCAGATTCCAATCAGAGATGTGCCTAAGGCACATGGAAACCATTTTCGAGAGGAAGCAGCTAGGCTGGGGTTCTGATTTTCAGGGCCCCAGCCAGACTAAAGTCGAAAAACAGTGAAGCATCAGCAAAAAGTGGGGGTACCCATGTGAAGCAGATCCTACTCTCCTACAATAGAGGTGTGTAAAAAAGCAAGAGAAGTACAGAAAGAAGCAACAGAGGTGCAGAAAGAGGCAAGAGGGGTGCAGAAAGAGGCAAGAAAAGGGTAGAAAAAAGTAACAGAGGTGCAGAAGGAGGCATGAGAACTGCAGAAAGAGGCAAGAGAGTTGCACAAACAGGCAAAAGAGGTGCAAAAGGAGGGAATAGGGGTGCAGACAGAGTCAAGAGAGGTACAGAAAGAGGGTAGAGGGGTGCAGAAAGAGGCAAGAGGGGTACATAAATTTGCAATAGAGCTGCAGAAAGAAGCAAGAGTAGTACAGAAAGAACCAACAGAGGTGCAGAAAGAGGCAAGAGGGGTGCAGAAAGAGGCAACATAAGTGCAGAAAGAAGCACAAAGGGTGCAGAAAGAGGCAAGATAGCTGCAGAAAGAGGCAAGAGAGGTGCAGAAAGAGGCAAGAGAGGTACAGATACAGGCAGGAGAAGTGCAGAAAGAGGGAACAGGGGTGAAGAAAGAAGCTATAGAGGTACAGAAATAGGGAAGAGGAGTGCAGAAAGAGGCAAGAGGGGTGCAGAAAGAAGTAAGTGAGGTGCAGAAAGAGGCAAAAGAGGTACAGAAAGAGGGAACAGGGGTGTAGATAGAGGCAGGAGAGGTGTAGAAAGAGGGAACAGGGGTGAAGAAAGAGGGAACAGGGGTGAAGAAAGAGGCAATAGAAGTGCATAAAGAGGCAAGAGAAGTGCAGAAAAAGGCAGGAGAGGTGCAGAAAGAGGGAACAGGGGTGCTGAAAGAGGCAAGATAGGTACAGAAAGAGGGACGAGGGGTGCATAGAGAGGCAAGAGGGGTGCAGAAAGAAGCAAGTGAGGTGCAGAATGAGGCAAGAGAGCTGCAGATAGAGGCAAGAGTGGTGCAGAAATAGACAACAGAAGTGAAGAAAGAGGCAAGGAATGGCTGAAAGAAGCAACAGAGGTGTAGAAATAAGCAAAAGCAGTGCAGAAACAGGCAAGTAAGGTGCAGAAACAGACAAGAGGGGTGCTGAAAGAGGCAGGAGATATGCAGAAAGAAGCAACAGAGGTGCAGAAGGAGGCAGAAAACTGCAGAAAGAGGCAAGAGAGGTACCCGAAGAGGAAAGAAGCGTGGAGAAAGAGCCAAGAGGGGTGCAGAAAGAAGCAATAGAGGTGTGTAAAAAAGCAAGAGAAGTACAGAAAGAAGCAACAGAGGTGCAGAAAGAGGCTAGAGGGGTGCAGAAAGAGGCAAGAGAACTGCAGAAAGAGGCAAGAGAGTTGCACAAACAGGCAAAAGATGTGCAAGAAGAGGGAACAGGGGGCAGACAGAGGCAAGAGAGGTACAGTAAGAGGGAAGAGGGGTGCAGAAAGAGGCAGGAGGGGTACATTAATTTGCAATTGAGCTGCAGAAAGAAGCAAGAGCAGTGCATAAAGAACCAACGGAGGTGCAGAAAGAAGCAAGAGGGGTGCAGAAAGAGGCAAGATAACTGCAGAAAGAGGCAAGAGAGGTGCAGAAACAAGCAGGAGAAGTGCAGAAAGAGGGAACGGGGTGAAGAAAGAAGCAATAGAGGTACAGAAAGAGGGAAGAGGAGTGCAGAAAGAGGCAAGAGGGGTGCAGAAAGAAGTAAGTGAGTTGCAGAAAGAGGCAAAAGAGGTACAGAAAGAGGGAACAGGGGTGTAGATAGAGGCAGGAGAGGTGCAGAAAGAGGGAAAAGGGGTGAAGAAAGAGGCAAGAGAGGTACAGAAAGAGGGAACATGGGTGCTGAAAGAGGCAAGAGAGGTACAGAAAGAGGGAAGAGGGGTGCATAGAGAGGCAAGAGGGGTGCAGAAAGAAGCAAGTGAGGTGCAGAATGAGGCAAAAGAGCTGCAGAAAGAGGCAAGAGTGGTGCAGAAATAGACAACAGAAGTGACGAAAGATGCAAGGAATGGCTGAAAGATGCAACAGAGGTATAGAAATAAGCAAAAGCAGTACAGAAACAGGCAAGTAAGGTGCAGAAACAGACCTGAGGGGTGCTGAAAGAGGCAGGAGTAGTGCAGAAAGAAGCAACAGAGGTGCAGAAGAGGCAGAAAACTGCAGAAAGAGGCACGAGCAGTGTAGAAAGAGGAAAGAAGTGCAGAAAGAAGCAACAGAGGTGCAGAATGAGGCAAGAAAACTGCAGAAAGAGGCAAGAGAGGTGCAGAAATAGGAAAGAGGTGTGCAAAAAGAGCCAAGAGGGGTGCAGAAAGAAGCAATAGAGGTGTGTAAAAAAGCAAGAGAAGTACAGAAAGAAGCAACAGACTTGCAGAAAGAGGCTAGAGGGGTGCAAAAAGAGGCAAGAGGAGTGTAGAAAAAAGCAACAGAGGTGCAGAAGGAGGCAAGAGAACTGCAGAAAGAGGCAAGAAAGTTGCACAAACAGGCAAAAGAGGTGCAAGAAGAGGGAACAGGGGTGCAGACAGAGGCAAGAGAGGTATAGAAAGAGGGAAGAGGGGTGCAGAAAGAGGCAAGAGGGGTACATAAATCTGCAATAGTGCTGCAGAAAGAAGCAAGAGCAGTGCATAAAGAACCAACAGAGGTGCAGAAAGAGGCAATAGGGGTGCAGAAAGAGACAAGAGAAGTGCAAAAGAAGCAAAAGAGCCCAGAAAGAGGCAAGAGAACTGCAGAAAGAGGAAAGTGAGGTGCAGAAAGAGGCCAGGGAGGTGCACAAAGAGGGAAGAAGGGTGCAGAAAGAGGCAACAGAAGTGCAAAAAGAAGCAAAAAGGGTGCAGAAAGAGGCAAGATAGCTGCAGAAAGAGGCAAGGGAGGTACAGCAAGAGGCAAGGGAGGTGCAGAAAGAGGGAAGAAGGGAGCAGAAAGAGGCAAGAGGGGTGCAGTAAGAAGTAATAGAGGTGCAGAAAGAATCAAAAGAGGCAATAGAAGTGCAGAAAGAGGCAGGAGAGGTGCAGAAAGAGGCAAGAAAATTGCAAAAAGAAGCAAAAGAGGTGCAGAAGGAGGCAAGAGAACTGCAGAAATAGACAAGAGAGGTGCAGAAAGAGGAAATATGTGTGTAGATAAAGGCAAGAGGGGTGCAGAAAGAGGCAAGAGAAGTGGAGAAATAAGCCACAGAGGTACAGAAAGACGCAAGATAACTGCAGAAGGAGGCAAGAGAGTTGCAGAAAGAGGAAAGATGTGTGCAGCTAGAGGCAAGGGAGGTGCAGAGAGAGGCAAGGGAGGTGCACAAAGAAGGAAGAAGGGTGCAGAAAGAGGCAAGAGGGATGCAGAAAGAAGTAAAGGAAGTGCAGAAATAAGCAACAGAGGTGCAGAAAGAGGCAATAGAAGTGCAGAAAGAGGCAAGTGAAGTGCAGAAAGAAGCAACAGAGGTGCAGAGGGAGGCAAGAGAACTGTAGAAATAGACAAGAGAGGTGCAGAAAGAGGAAAGATGTGTGCAGATAGAGGCAAGAGGGGTGCAGAAAGAGGCAAGAGAAGTGCAGAAACAAGCCACAGAGGTACAGAAAGAGGCAAGAGAGCTGCAGAAGGAGGCAAGAGACTTGCAGAAACAGGCAAAAGAGGTGCAGAAAGAGGCAAAAAAGGTGCAGAAATAGGCAAGAGAACTGCAGAAAGAGGCAACAGAGGTGCAGAAACAGGCAACAGAGGTGCAGAAAGAGGCAATAGAAGTGCAGAAAGAGGCAAGAGAGGTACAGAAACAGGCAGGAGAAGTGCAGAAAGAGGGAACAGGGGTGAGGAAAGAAGCAATAGAGGTACAGAAAGAGGGAAGAGGGTGCAGAAAGAGGCAAGAGGGGTGCAGAAAGAAGTAAGTGAGGTGCAGAAAGAGGCAAAAGAGGTACATAAAGAGGGAACATGGGTGTAGATAGAGGCAGTAGAGGTGCAGGAAGAGGGAACAGGGGGGCAGAATGAGACAAGAGGGTTGGAGAAAGAGGGAACAAGGGTTCAGACAGAGGGAAGAGTGGGGCAGAAAAAGGCAAGAGGGGTGGAGAAATTTACAAGAGGTGCAGAAAGAAGCAAGAGCAGTGCGGAAATAACCAATAGAGGTGCAGAAAGAGGCAAGATGGGTGCAAAAGGAGGCAACAGTAATGCAGAAAGAAGCAAAAGAGGTGCAGAAAGAGGCAAGAGAACTGCAGAAATATGCAAGAGAGGTGCAGAAAGATGCAAGCGAGGTGCAGAAAGAGGGAACAGGGGTGCAGACAGAGGCAAGAGAGGTGCAGAAAGAGGGCACAGGTGTGCAGAAAGAGTCAAGAGGGGTGCAGAAAGAGGGAACAGGGGTGCAGAGAGAAGAAAGAGGGGTGTGGAAAGAGGCAAGAGGGTGCGGAAAGTGGCAAGAGGGGTGCGGAAAGAGGCAACAGAAGTGCAGAGAGAAGCAAAAGAGGTGCAGAAAGAGTCAAGAGAACTGCAGAAAGAGGCAAGAGTGGTGCAGAAATAGACAACAGAAGTGACGAAAGATGCAAGGAATGGCTGAAAGATGCAACAGAGGTGTAGAAATAAGCAAAAGCAGTGCAGAAACAGGCAAGTAAGGTGCAGAAACAGACAAGAGGCGTGGTGAAAGAGGCAGGAGAAGTGCAGAAAGAAGCAACAGAGGTGCAGAATGAGGCAGGAAAACTGCAGAAAGAGGCAATAGAGGTGCAGAAATAGGAAAGAGGCGTACAAAAAGAGCCAAAAGGGGTGCAGAAAGAAGCAATTGAGGTATGTAAAAAAGCAAGAGAAGTACAGAAATAAGTAACAGAGGTGCAGAAAGAAGCTAGAGGGGTGCAAAAAGAGGCAAGAGAAGTGTAGAAAAAATCAACAGAGGTGCAGAAGGAGGCAAGAGAACTGCAGAAAGAGGCAAGAAAGTTGCACAAACAGGCAAAAGAGGTGCAAGAAGAGTGAACAGGGGTGCAGACAGAGGCAAGAGAGGTACAGAAAGAGGGAAGAGGGGTGCAGAAAGAGGCAAGTGGGGTACATAAATCTGCAATAGAGCTGCAGAAAGAACCAACAGAGGTGCAGAAAGAGGCAATAGGGGTGCAGAAAGAGGAAAGTGAGGTGCAGAAAGAGGCAAGGGAGGTGCACAAAGAGGGAAGAAGGGTGCAGAAAGAGGCAACAGAAGTGCAAAAAGAAGCAAAAAGGGTGCAGAAAGAGGCAAGGGAGGTACAGCAAGAGGCAAGGGAGGTGCAGAAAGAGGGAAGAAGGGAGCAGAAAGAGGCAAGAGGGGTGCAGTAAGAAGAAATAGAGGTGCAGAAAGAATCAAAAGAGGCAATAGAAGTGCAGAAAGAGGCAGAAGAGGTGCAGAAAGAGGCAAGAAAATTGCAGAAAGAAGCAAAAGAGTTGCAGAAGGAGGCAAGAGAACTGCAGAAATAGACAAGAGAGGTGCAGAAATAGGAAAGAGGCGTGCAAAAAGAGCCAAGAGGGGTGCAGAAAGAAGCAATTGAGGTATGTAAAAAAGCAAGAGAAGTACAGAAAGAAGCAACAGACTTGCAGAAAGAGGCTAGAGGGGTGCAAAAAGAGGCAAGAGAAGTGTAGAAAAAAGCAACAGAGGTGCAGAAGGAGGCAAGAGAACTGCAGAAAGAGGCAAGAAAGTTGCACAAACAGGCAAAAGAGGTGCAAGAAGAGTGAACAGGGGTGCAGACAGAGGCAAGAGAGGTACAGAAAGAGGGAAGAGGGGTGCAGAAAGAGGCAAGTGGGGTACATAAATCTGCAATAGAGCTGCAGAAAGAACCAACAGAGGTGCAGAAAGAGGCAATAGGGGTGCAGAAAGAGACAAGAGAAGTGCAAAAGAAGCAAAAGAGCCCAGAAAGAGGCAAGAGAACTGCAGAAAGAGGAAAGTGAGGTGCAGAAAGAGGCAAGGGAGGTGCACAAAGAGGGAAGAAGGGTGCAGAAAGAGGCAACAGAAGTGCAAAAAGAAGCAAAAAGGGTGCAGAAAGAGGCAAGGGAGGTACAGCAAGAGGCAAGGGAGGTGCAGAAAGAGGGAAGAAGGGAGCAGAAAGAGGCAAGAGGGGTGCAGTAAGAAGAAAAAGAGGTGCAGAAAGAATCAAAAGAGGCAATAGAAGTGCAGAAAGAGGCAGGAGAGGTGCAGAAAGAGGCAAGAAAATTGCAGAAAGAAGCAAAAGAGTTGCAGAAGGAGGCAAGAGAACTGCAGAAATAGACAAGAGAGGTGCAGAAAGAGGAAATATGTGTGTAGATAAAGGCAAGAGGGGTGCAGAAAGAGGCAAGAGAAGTGGAGAAATAAGCCACAGAGGTACAGAAAGACGCAAGAGAACTTCAGAAGGAGGCAAGAGAGTTGCAGAAAGAGGAAAGATGTGTGCAGCTAGAGGCAAGGGAGGTGCAGAGAGAGGCAAGGGAGGTGCAGAAAGAAGGAAGAAGGGTGCAGAAAGAGGCAAGAGGGATGCAGAAAGAAGTAAAGGAAATGTAGAAAGAAGCAACAGAGGTGCAGAAAGAGGCAATAGAAGTGCAGAAAGAGGCAAGTGAAGTGCAGAAAGAAGCAACAGAGGTGCAGAGGGAGGCAAGAGAACTGCAGAAATAGACAAGAGAGGTGCAGAAAGAGGAAAGATGTGTGCAGATAGAGGCAAGAGGGGTGCAGAAAGAGGCAAGAGAAGTGCAGAAACAAGCCACAGAGGAACAGAAAGAGGCAAGAGAGCTGCAGAAGGAGGCAAGAGACTTGCAGAAACAGGCAAAAGAGGTGCAGAAAGAGGGAACACAGGTGCAGACAGAGGCAAGAGAGGTGCAGAAATGTGTGCATGAAAGGTGCAGAAAGAAGCAAGAGCAGTGCAGAAAGAACCAACAGAGGTGCAGAAGGAGGCAAGAGGGGTGCAGAAAGAGGCAACAGAAGTGCAGAAAGAGGCAAAAAAGGTGCAGAAATAGGCAAGAGAACTGCAGAAAGAGGCAAGAGAGGTGCAGAAACAGGCAACAGAGGTGCAGAAAGAGGCAATAGAAGTGCAGAAAGAGGCAAGAGAGGTGCAGAAACAGGCAGGAGAAGTGCAGAAAGAGGGAACAGGGGTGAAGAAAGAAGCAATAGAGGTACAGAAAGAGGGAAGAGGGGTGCAGAAAGAGGCAAGAGGGGTGCAGAAAGAAGTAAGTGAGGTGCAGAACTAGGCAAAAAAGGTACATAAAGAGGGAACAGGGGTGTAGATAGAGGCAGTAGAGGTGCAGGAAGAGGGAACAGGGGGGCAGAATGAGACAAGAGGGGTAGAGAAAGAGGGAACAAGGGTTCAGACAGGGGGAAGAGTGGGGCAGAAAAAGGCAAGAGGGGTGGAGAAATTTACAAGAGTGGTGCGGAAAGAAGCAAGAGAAGTGCGGAAATAACCAATAGAGGTGCAGAAAGAGGCAAGATGGGTGGAAAAGGAGGCAACAGTAATGCAGAAAGAAGGAAAAGAGGTGCAGAAAGAGGAAAGAGAACTGCAGAAATATGCAAGAGAGGTGCAGAAAGAGGCAAGAGAGGTGCAGAAAGAGGGAACAGGGGTGCAGACAGAGGCAAGAGAGGTGCAGAAAGAGGGAACAGGTGTGCAGAAAGAGGCAAGAGGGGTGCAGAAAGAGGGAACAGGGGTGCAGAGAGAAGAAAGAGGGGTGTGGAAAGAGGCAAGAGGGGTGCGGAAAGTGGCAAGAGGGGTGCGGAAAGAGGCAACAGAAGTGCAGAAAGAAGCAAAAGAGGTGCAGAAAGAGGCAAGAGAACTGCAGAAAGAGGCAAGAGGGGTGCAGAAAGAAATAAGAGAGGTGCCAAAAGAAGCAAAAGAAGTGCAGAAAGAAGCAACAGAGGTGTAGAAAGAGGCAAGAGAAGTGCAGAAACAGTCAGGAGAGTTGCAGAAAAAGGGAACAGGAGTGCAGAAGGAGGCAAGAGAGGTACAGAAAGAGGGAAGAGGGGTGCAGAAAGAGGCAAGAGGGTGTTATGTTTCATATATGTACCCTGATATAGGCCCAGGTAATATCAAACACCTTCACCTACATTATCTCCCTTATACTACACAGTAACGAGCCTTTAGGATTAAACCTTTACCTAGTTCTAGTCCTGGGCGCAGAAGGAGCGTTTTCCCTGAACAATAGCATCCTATAACTTCATCAATGGACTCATACAGTATGAATGAATATTCATGAGGGTTCTTAGAAACCAGGCAGGGGCTACACCACCTGCCTAATATCTATGTACAAGGTTCATCCCATATGTCATCGTCAAATCCAACAATGGCTAATACAAGAAACAAGGGAAAAAGAAACCATAGATACTTTTTGTGTAAATACAGCACATCTTGCTAGGGTTAGCAGAGGGAACCGAGACTTCCAGGCCAACAAACTAACCAGAGACGCTGAGGCTCCTGCATGCAGACGCTCCAGCTGACAGTGGTCTAACACATCTCTTGTGGGGGTCCAACTCGAGACCAGGACGGGGTCCCATACTCTCTCTCTCCTGGTAATGGGGTTCGACCAAATCCTAGAGGGATTCTTGGCTTCACACCTACTCACATGCTAGGTACACTTAGGTACATCTAGATAGGCATCGTAGGAGTACGCGCACCTTTTTCTCATGCATTTTATAGTCATGTATGTATTCATGATTATTGCAAGATGGTAGAACTGTACTAGACTGTTATTTTCACTGTACTGCTAATCATATATATCTGCTACTGTCTAACGGTTGTTTCTGCACATCTATTTCTCACTAGAAGAACAACTGTGCAATAAATTCTTATTGTAACACGCCCAACTGTTTCTTCTGTGTAACTCGCTGAGACCAAATACTTGAGCACAAGTGACTGAGCGAAACGTAGTATATTGTTTCCACGATCCTGGGGGATCAGGGTTGTCATGTTCTGAGGTTGCCAGAAACTATTCTCTCCCCGATAAGAGGAGATTCTAGTGTCACTGTGAGCTAGCTAAAACAGAAAGGCTACCATTCTCGGTGGGGGTGCTCAGAGCCAGTCTGCCACCAAACCCACAGTTTATGTTATCCGGAACGCGCAGATCCTGTATGGGTAATATAGGAACTACACGACATGGCGCCGCCAACGTTGGTTGGGTACTTATTTAACAGTAGAATCTGAGTAGTTTAGTCATGCTAATTCTCAGAGACCCCTACTCACAAAATGCCAGAGACGTCTGGAGTGGGTGGGCACAAACTCCGCCACAGCTGAGTAGGCAAAAAAATCCTATTTATTAGCTGTTGGTTAATCAAGCTCGAAGGACACAGTGTTCCTAAAATTGTGCAAATAAAACCTTATCTTAGTTCCCTTGAACAAACTTCTTTGTTACAAAAATGACTGAGGGCGAAAATAACCCAGTAGGGGAACTACACCTCTCGGCCGGAGAAGAAGATTCAAACGCAATACAAATTGCACCAAAATTCAGACATACAATCACCCTGAAACTGTTAGAAAATGGTTTATCAGCTAGGGATGGCTTAGTAGTTTTCGTGATTGAGGCACACGAATCAAACAAAACAGAGGTATTTTATTCGAGGGTTACATTCCCGGAAGCAGATCTGAGAACACAGACATTTCACTACTATACAGAAGGAGATGCACCAGTGGAATATGGTCCGTTCGAGGACATAGAGGTTCCACTCACGTACCAGGAACACTTATACTGGTTTAAAGGCGCCCTACCCCACATAAGAAATAGAGTAAGATTAGGCCCGCTCGGAGGAGAGGGGGCAACATGGCCAATATTAGTGGCCTACACACCACATCCTGACATTGAAACAATGCCACAGGCAGACTTACTCATACAACACAAGGATTTAATTAAAATCTACAGAAACCTGACGCAATTCGTCATGAGGACTTTCACAGTCCAACCTGCAACAGTTGCAACGAATGGTACTCAATCTCAAGGTACAGTAACTAAAATCACACCACAGACATTACACGCGGTAATGGGCAAAATGCCCACGAAACGTGAACAAATGCCATTCTGGGTAGCTCAGAAAATAACTCAGCTCGAGGCAGTATTCCCGAATACTACCCCGTATGAAAAACACAGAATGCTAACAATCTGCTTGACCATGGGGATAACACCACAAGTAGAAGATTGTACCACTTGGGGTACAGTCTTTGCTGCCATATAAACCAGAACTCATGGTATACCATCCTTAGCTGTAGTACCAGATGTATTAAGACAAATACAAAACAAGTACGGAGCAGAACCTGCCCTGAACTTAGGGATGAAGTTACTAGGTAACTATGACCAGGTATCAGCCATAATACTAGCTAATATTAAAGGGGAAGCAGCTTCAGTGGCAATCCACCAACGCCTAAGGGAGTTCAGTCCGTTAGATCAACAACACAAACTACCTAAAATAATTGAAACTGCATATGCAGAATTAGGCAGAGACAGTTTAGGTGGAAAAGCTTTAAAACCACAACTGATGGGCAGTTCTGAAAAGGACACTACCAAGCAAACACCTGCTTCTTCTACAAAGAAGTGGGATAATAAAAAACAACAAAACTTTAAAGGAAACAGATCTGAATCCCGAGGTAGATCTCCTCCACAGGAGCCCTCCGAAAAGAGGTATAACCTCAGAAATAGGGATAACATTAGGAAACCTGACAGGTATCAGGATACTGATACACGTTCCTCTCGTTCCTTTCAGAGTTCATCGAAAAACTCCGAGAGGGAAGGACGGTCAGAAAGACAAGAAGAGTGTACAAAGTCCAGAGACCAACAGCACGCTCAAGACTATACTTCCAAAAAAGAAGAAAAGCCAAAATCAAAACCTCAGTTTAAGAAGAAGAAAGTTGCAGGCCTGAAGATCAGACATTCCAGAATTCTGAGGACACAACTTCTGAACGGGGAATGGGCTCAGACGATGCTAGACAGTGCAGCAGAAGTAACAATAGCTCGCCAGAACCTGATGGAATTTCTGTTGACAGCGGACTTGAATGATTACATCACGGTGGAAACACCAGACACGAGGGTGAGCATCCTACATAAGTTATATGAAATAACACTCCAAATGGAGGGGGACAAGCCCAGGAAAGTTAAAGGTCAATTTTGGAAGAATCTGTCATCTGGTTATGACATCCTATTAGCTTCACAAGATTAGCCGCCAGCATTCGTTATGGAGTGCCCTAGGGGAGAAACAGTAATGTTTCTAGCCTTCTCCGACCTCGCTCCCATTCAATTAAAACACACATATGCATGGGAGTGGGCAGTTGCCCTAGCTCCAGCATTGTACAAAAATCATGCCGGTTGGGATGAGAATTCAACCCACTACGTGATCCCGTTAAAAGTTTCACCAAATGCACAGAGACAATATCCAATAAAACAAGAAGCTAAAAAATAGGTCAGGGAGATCTTAGATCAACTTGAATATCAAGGGGTCATTGAAACATGTACCTCACCAATTAACAATCCTTTGTTTCCTGTCATGAAACCTTACAATACATATCGTCTAGTTTTAGATTACAGACATTTGAACACTTGCACTAAGACGGTCCCTGTCCAAAATGCACACAGTGCCGCATTAATGAATACCATTGTGCGGAAAAAATACAAAACTACGCTTGATATCTCAAATGTATTTTTCTGCCAAAATATAGCACCTGAAAGCAGGTATTTGACCGCATTCTCAGCGTTGGGGTCCCAGCGACAATTTTGTCGTCTCCCCCAAGGGTATAAGAATAGCCCAGGGTTATTTTCAGCAAGAGTAACTGAGGGGCATATCAGCAAGGGCCGGTGATAATTATCGCAAAGCGCACTTAGCGCTAGGATAATTATCGCCGGCTATCGCTGCTTTCTATCACGGAGATAGCGTGCTATCAGCAACGCTTATCTCCAAAGCGATAGAAATGCAAGCAATAGCTGGAAAACAGTGTGATTATCGCTGGGAAACCAGCGATAATCGCACTGTGACCGGCGATACCTTGCTGATAGGGCAGGGTGGTCTTAGCCATGTAATCCACCTCCCATTGGATTACATGGCTAAGTCAGAATTAAAGCATGCGTAAGGAAAGTAGCGATAACCGTGGTTAGCGCTACTTTTCTTATCGCTATGCTTGTTAGCGATTCCCTTGATAATTGGAGAAATGTCGGTTAGCAACATTTCTCCAGTTATTTCGGGAAGGAACGCCCACTTTGCATCTCATTAGAGATGCAAAGCTGGGCGTTCAGTAAACAGGCGCTAAGGCATGGATTCACGCGTTAGCGTGTCCATGCTGATAGGGCAATAAAATTATCGCTGCTTTTTGTCCGAAAACGGACACGAAAGCGGCGATAATTTTATCGCCTCGCCTTGCTGATTTGCCCCTGAGTAACTCCAAAATTTTGATGAGGAAGCATTTTCCTGTGTGGATGATATTTATCTGATGGACGATGACTTAAAAAGGCACTTGACCAGGGTGAGCACCATAATTATGGGATTCGCCTCTGAGGGCTACAAATTTAATTTAAAAAATCAAAATCGCCCACCTCAATGTCCTGTTTTTAGGAAGTGAAGGGAAAAGTCTGGCAGCTAACTTTTAGAAAACTGTGTGCTGCTCCAACCTCCAAAATCATTAAAAAATGTACAATCAATACTGGGATTCAGTGCAACCTTGTAATAGAACATACATTTTGGATTACCCAGAAAGAGTAAAATCTTTCTACGATTTAATAAAACCTGACTTTTCAGTTAGACAATGGACACAGGAACACACAAACATCCTACGTTCACTACAAGAAGACATGATAGCTTCAAAACACTTACAGACGCGGGTAAACGTACGCAACTTAGTGATCCGCGTAATAGCGGGTCAATGCGGGTAAACTTACTTAACCTTCAATGAAGGCGAAACAGTACCAATCGCTTACAAATCACACCTGTACACAAACGCAGAAATGCATTTCACTTCAACAGAAAAACTCCTGACCGCAGTTCAGACCGCTGTAGCAAGAGAAAGAGCACTGGCTCAGGGAAAAGGCATAAGTGTCGTAACACAGGTACCAGTTTTAGAAGCTGTTACACAGGTTAGGATTCCGAATGCAAAAGCCTTACATCCGAGATGGATACAATGGGCTAATTCTCTTACTGCAACAGATGTTGAATACAGATTTGATCCAAGTCTAAAAACCCAAGCATTTCTGCAATACAAATAACCCTGGGCATAGTACTACGCTACGCTCACGGATCATTCGTTGTTTGTGCTACTACACACTACGCAAATTGCACGTAGCACAGTGCAAAAACTGTGCTAATAGACGTAGCGTAGCAACATAATTATCAACACCTACAAATGCTTTGGTAAAGCAATTTTACATGCTAAAAAGCATATAACCAGCTCACAAAAATGAACTTTGAGAATGAAAATATCAGGCAATGAGAGAGGTGATGATTTTGGGGTCCCCCCTAACCTAGGGGGAGGACCAAGCAGATGCCTTGAACACAAAGAGCATATCATGCTGAATGATTCAGTGGTGGTCCCTTCGTCCTAGGACCACCACTGAAAAGCATTGAAACCCTTTCATGAAGCTTTTGCATTTGACTCGTGAGAGACATCTAGTAACGACTAGTGGAACTGCAGCTTGATGTATTAATAATTTCAATGCTTTTGCATTTGACTCGTGAGGGACATCTAGTAACGACTAGTTGAACTGCAGCTCTTTGTAGAATTATTTTGATATTGGACACTATAATTTTCCCTGCCCACTGCTAATCTCGTCCCATAATGCTTTGCAGGGCCTTTGGTTGGGATTGTATTTTTGCCCATAACTGTGCTTGGGGTGGTGCTAGGAGGAAGGGACCACCACTGAATCATTCAGCATGATATGCTCTTTTTGTTCAAGGCATCTGCTTGGTCCTCCCCCTAGGTTAGGGGGACCCTAAAATCATCACCTCTCTCACTGCTTGTTAATTTTTCGTTTTCATTTTTGTGAAATGACTATATGCATTTTAGCATATAAAGACAGAGATACTTATTTTATCTTAACTTGCACTGTGCAAGATGCCGTTGTCAATTATTGCACAGTGTAGACAAGCACACAGCTACGCATTACACAATTTGCATTGCTATTCGTAGTTCAAAGTGTACTTCGCATAGCTACGTGTAGTGCTACTACGCAAACTACGCCCAGGGTTAAATACGAACAAGAATATCCTCTACCGAATTAAATCTTGCCTCTAGATCAGTATTAATATATAATTTACACTGACAGATCTGCTCAACCGTCCATAGGGAGTAAGCAACAATACAGCGCAGCATGTGCTATCGTTAAAGGTCGCATGCGGGATGGAAAGTTCCACCTAAGTTGCACCAAAACGCAGTCTCTTGGAGACTGCACGGCTCAGTTGGCAGAGTTAAAAGTACTGGCACTGGTGAATACGGATCATGAATTCCCCACACTGATAGTGTCTGATTCTTTTTACTGTGTGCAATCATACAATGAATATTTACATCATTGGGAACAAAACGGGTTCAAAGACACAAAAGGTGGCACAATTAAACATAAAATGCTATGGGAACAGGTAGTTGAGTTGAGAAACGAAATACCACAGGCTCACGTGATTCATACACTGAGTCATCAATGTGATGGCGTTCACGTTGAAGGGAATTCATTGGCTGATGAAACCGCGAAAGGGGCTGTACGCACAGCTTCCGTAGCTGCAATCACTCGTTCAAAAACGAGGATAGACGGTGAGATTATGGTTGCTGTCATTGCTTCACGCAAAGGCAGCTCAGCAGTACCAAAGAAATTTCCACTCAAGTACTCCTACAAGTTAGATGCAAACAACATTCCATATGCTCAGATTCCTGGAGTGAGGGACAGAGTAATACCAAATATAGATCATAGGCAAGGTTTGATTATTGCAGCACACAAGGGTTTGGGCTCTGCACATATAGGCGTTACAGTGACTATTTCATTGTTGAAACAGCGCTACTGGTGGCCAGGTCTAACAAAGTAAACTAAAGACTATGTCTTGAAATGTGACATCTGCCAGCAGATGAAAGGATCCACCATAACACGCCCGGCACAGATACCGTTATTAAAATCAGACAAACCTCTCGCTTGTGTGTATCTGGACCACTGCGGCCCCTTACAATCAGATGGGGCCTACAAGTATATCATGGTTGCAGTGGATTCATGCTCAAGATTCCTATGAGTATGGCCTCAGTGCTCGGCTGACGCTCGAACTGTTATCAAAGATTTGCGAGTCTTTATAGGGACATACGCAGTTGGCACGTTACATTCTGAACGTGGCCCGGCGTTTAGCTCTTGGGCTTACAAAGAGGCCATGGAAAGTATGGGCGTAGCATTGCGGTACTCCTCTCCATACCATCCTGAGGGAAATTCGGTTGTAGAGAGGAAGAACCAGTACCTAAAGCAATCTTTAACAGCTAGGGCATTAGGCAAGGGCGGTAGTTGGGTCAATCAGATATATGGGGTACAGCGAGCTCTCAATAACCAGCCCAGAAGTTCTCTAGGGGGTGTCACTCCTTACGAGGTCCTATTTGGGAAAAGAATGTGGGTACCTGATCTTGATTGTGAAGGCGCAGTGGTGGATGAAAAACCATTCGATATTCATGATCGTTTGGCTGTTTTACAGGATCTAAATGAATCCAGGACACAACAAAGTAACGTCCTCCTGAAACAGACCGCCACTGGGGAAGTCAAGGCAGTCACGGCAAGACCTGTCTGGATCCCAAAAGTCGGGGATCTGGTCAGAGAGAAAATAGCGGACAAAAAAGCATTCGGACCATCATACAGAAAGCCTGTACCTGTCCTAGCAGTTCAAGGAACAAGAACTGTACTTTTGCCGCCTCTTGCCGGGAAAAAGGAGAAATGATTTGTCTCAATCGACTTAATCAAACCGCACTATGTGGCCGATACTGAACAATAGGCCTCGTGGACTCCGCTGTAGCAGACGCCCTCCTCTAGCTACAATCCAAGAAGTTCAAACAGAAAGACTCATCACGTTCAAAGAGCCTCCTGTACGGAATGAAGGACTATGCAACAATGCTATGGAACTCGTTCCCCTTGAACCCGAAGTTCAACTTCAAAATCAAATTAAAAATAATGCACAAGTTGCAATAAGACCAAATACTGATGTTTACATCAACATGCCTCGACAAGAGCAAACTGCGATTTCAACAAATCCTGATGCAATTCCTACAATTGATCAAACTGCTTCTGGCTACTTCATGAACTTTGATACGTTTTCCTTGGATCCAAGTGAACCAGAAACGACGCCAGCCCAACAAACACGCAAGCAGCAGATTATGGACTTTCTGAACTTTCTCAAAAAGACTTACCTGGTATCTCCTGGGGTAGAACTATGGGTAATTACTGGGATACTGTTCTTTCTTTTCTGGCTAGGCTTAGATATAACTTTTAGTATGATTATTAATGGACGATACCTTCAACAAAGACCTGCAGCCGAAACAGTAAATCTGATTCTGAAACCACATCAGTCCTCACATCGTGAACAAAGAGATTTGTCATCAGTGAACATTACAGCAGTTCCTATACCGGACGGTATAGTTTGGGACAAGGTTGATTTCAATATATTCGGTCCTACTGAACTTTTAAAAATTTCTCAAGTATTTAAAATTTCATTGAGTGATATCATTACCTCCAGTACATTTTCTGATGATTGGGACTCTGAAACTATTAATGATATGTTGTCTGATTTAGAGAAAACTGCTGCATTTCCGAACACTGAAATGTTAGAAGGTACTTCAGACTATGACACTTTGTACTGTTACCAACATTATGGTCATCATTTCTTGCACAAATCTATATCACCTAGAAATGTTTTTGAGTACCACCAGTGGGAACCTTGCCCTACACCACCAAAAGGTAGTTCGCATACATTTGCACAGAAGTTTTCATATTTTTCAGGGTTTAACACCACTGACCCTACCTCGTATTATTACTAGGTTGCACCGACATCAGCACTGAAAATTATGTTAACAAACACCAAACAGATATACTCTGCTTCCTTTATCACCCAATTGTCTGAACAGGGTTTTGACCTATGGAAGGACACAATAGACTTAAAATCAGTCTGGGGTTCTAGAGACTGGCAAGTCCAGGGGACAGAGGCGCTATTTAGAGCGTGCCTCATTCCACAGCAGATGATATTTCTAAATGACACTGTGCAACAAAAGTCCTGTCTTGGACTAGCCAAAAAGAAGGACCTGCACACACCTCGGTTTCCAACACCATCACAGATGGAGGGGTGGCAAAATTCAACTTCACAAGAAGGGGCAACAGTAGATGACATTTTACAGTACAATAGATCAGACCCTAATTGGAAGAAATGGGTGGTTTGGCCCCTAGACACGAACATATGTCAGAAAAGATTCTGGGGTATAACAGAAGGGTTCAGTATCCATTTGCCAGACCCACGCTATGTACAAAGAGAACACCCAGGGGTACTGACATCCTACAGTGTTGGAAAGTTGTGCCTTGATTGGCTAGAGACCTCAACACTCACAGAAATGAAACAACACTTATCCTTACTCACACAAGATATGGATCTTAGGGATTTTTTATTAGGTCCCAGGAAACCCCGTCAGAAACGTTTCATATATGCTGACATTTATGCTGCCTACAATGAAAATTGGAAAATATCCCAACAAGAGGCTGCAGAGAGAATACGGGAAATAGACCGTATTAACTTAGAAAAGGCATTAGCAGTAGTGGATAATGGGTTAACAACTTTGACCTCAGGATCTATTCCTTAGGCAACATTGTATCTTCTGCAATAGACATACTGGAACAAGTTTTGGCCATATTACAACATGGGCAATCTCAGTTACGTTCTATCATGTTGTTAAGCTGGACACTGCAATCTTTGCGTGAAGGCTATGTGCCTTGGCGTTTTATCAACAGTACGTCTCTGTTTTCTGAATACAATCTAACAGATAAACAGGTAGAAATGGCACAAAGGGGAGCAAAATATACAATGTTGCGCATTGAAAAGCTGGCTAGATTACCATTTACGGTAGCGGAATCGCCATCAACGGAATGGCTAATCCATGGCCACATAACTCTGCTGGTCACTACTTTTCAGTTTCAATATTGCCTTGAGCAAAGGCAGGCAGGCAGGCAAATATGAAAAATTGGGTGAGGAATACATTAAGGAATCTTGGGAATTACTGTACAGATTTCGAAGCCGGAGTGGGGATCGAGAAGTGTTTCTAAGTGGTACAAACTGCAAGAACGCTTTAAGCGGTTCTCTCATGTGCCAGGATATTTCCCTGCACGGAGCTTGTAATGGTTCAGTAGCGAACTTGTCCTGCCACATGAAAGGGACTCCAGTGGCCGTGATTACTCTGGTATTCAGGCTACTCTCGAATGGGAGTTACTTGATGCTGAACGAACAGGGTTGCTGTGGGATGCTTCCGGGCATTGCTTATCCCATTACTGTGAACTCCAGGGTTACTTGCTGTATGCAAGTATTGTTTCCCCCAGTAAATACAGTCAGGGAGGCGCCGTTATGGCCTTCGTTGAATGTTTCCTTTATACAGTTTGATACTTTGAGCAGACTGAAAGCCATGCTTTTACAGCAAACCGTACCCTTAACCTCCGCTCGAGAGACCTTTGATCTTCAAATCGCAAGGACCTCGACTGAGATACAGGCACTCATATGTACAAACTGCCCCTTTCATTTCACAGAACTGGTGGGTCGTATCTTTAATATGTCTGATACGAGTGGTATTGTACACCTATGTAAGACCATAGGGTCAGGATTTCTAAGCACCTTTCAGACAATCCTCGGAGTTATTCCAAATTTTATGCACTCCGTATTGGGAAGCGTTTTTGGAGGTCTTAAGCTGATCCTGCTCTCAATAGCAGGTATCCTGATTGTCATATGTTTGCTACGCAATGGACGGCCCAATCACCAACAAGATGGCAAAAGCACTCCTGGAGCGCAAATATCGTGAGCGCATGGTACAACATCTGGGCACACCTCGCCTACGGGAACTGAGCGCCTCTTGGTTCCTATCATTTAGACCAGTCTGGATGGACTGCATCTTACCTGTTCTTCGATGCCTGTTCTGTGGAGAAGAATGCGTGTTGGATCTCTGTCTGACACTTGCATCGGACACACCTACTGACTTGAATACCAGGCTGGAACCCGTGAGGTCCCATGCTCGGCAATGTCCCCAGCGTATTTCTATACTGATGGCTGCATTCCTCGAGAACCTGCAGGTACCTTTTACTACAACTGGGTTAAGCATCAGCTCTTCCACTAGCACTCAGGTATCGACTACAGCACCAGCTGCCTCTGTACCAGCTATTGGCAGTTCTGAATATCATCTGTGCTCCATTGACGTACTCTGCGAGGTGTTACAGGGACTGTCCTCTGCAGCGGCAAGTAACTACGATGTTGCGTCTCCCAGCCAGGACACTTAGGGGCCGATTCCGATCTCGGTCGGAGCGCACCCAACTACCATTCGGTCGGGAAAAAGCCATGCGAAAGCCTGTTTCCCGACCGAACCGTACGTGAGTCCGGCCGAGCGAGTACGATGCGAGTCGCCGACCGACTCGTCCGGGCGTCCCGACAACTCCGACCGACTCGCTCGGACTCGAACCGCTCCGACCGACTCGGTCGGACCCGGTCGCACCGCGCAATGGAGCGTTTCCCGGCCGGGTAAGTACGATCGCGCGCCGCGGGCGAGTCCGACCGAGCCGCGCACTCCGGCTCGTAAGAGCTGTCGGAGCCGTACTTTGGGGGTCCGTGTCGGACCCCCTGTCGGCATAGCCGCGCGAGCGCACACAGGGGGACCCAAGGGTCCCCCTACCTGTGCGTGTGCGCCGCGAGCGCTCGCGGCGTACCCGCTGTAGGGCGCCCTTGTCCGCCTCGCACCCATTGAGGCAATGGGAGCCCGCGTACGCGTTCATGCGACCGGCTCCCATTGAGTTCAATGGGAGTCCGACCGACTCGTGTCCGATAACATACGGCCGCATCGTACTCGTTCGGTCGGACTGCACGGGTCCGATTCGGTCGGAAATCTCTCCGGGTCCGGCTCGGTCGGAGAAATTTCCGGCCCGAATCGGAATCGACCCCTTAATCTATAATTGGCTCATCGTGTGATGGGAAAGAATTCTGAATTTTTCCTTTTTGATTTCAAGTCTCAACTAAATTTGGAACACTTCCTAAAATTGACACTTTCGCTGGAAAAGCATGGCCTTCTAACGCTTGTAGTGGTTCGGCTTACATAAACAAACTCAACTAGGACTTTGGCTTAAGTGACATTTCCAATACTAGCTTTCGAAAATGATTTTTTCTCCACCCCCGATTAGACTATTTTTAAATGGTTTTAATGACAATATCTTATGAAGCTCATTGATAGTTTTTTGCGCTGCTACCCAGTAAAAACAGTAATTCGCTAGCATTTTTATCATTGTTGACTGTTACGAAGAGGAGTGGGTGTTATGTTTCATATAGGTACCCTAATAAAGGCCCGGGTAATATCATACACCTTCACCTACATTATCTCCCTTATACTATACAGTAACAAGCCTTTAGGATTGAACCTTAACCTAGTTCTAGTCCTGGGCGCAGAAGGAGGGTTTTCCCTGAACAATAGCATCCTATAACTTCATCAATGGAGTACAGAAACAAGCAAGTAAGGTGCAGAAAGAGGCAAGTGAGGTGCAGAAATAGACAAGGGGGTGCAGAAAGAGGTAAGAGAAGTGCAGAAAGAAGCAATAGAGGTGCAGAACGAGGCAAGAGAACTAAAGAAAGTGGCAAGAGAGGTACAGAAAGAGGATAGTGGGGTGCAGAAAGAGGCAAGAGGGGTGCAGAAAGAAGCAAGAGAGGTGCAGAAAGAGGCAAGTGAACTGCAGAAAGAGGCAAAAGAGGTGCAGAAAGAGGGAAGAAGGGTGCAGACAGAGGCAAGAGAGGAGCAGAAAGAGGAAAGAGAGGTACAGAAAGACGCAAGAGGGGTGCAGAAATTTGCAAGAGAGGTGCTGAAAGAAGCAAGAGCAATGCAGAAAGAACCAACAGAGGTGCAGAAAGAGGCAATAGGGGTGCAGAAAGAGGCAGCAGAAGTGCAGCAAGAGGAAAGAGGGGTGCAGAAAAAGTGAAGAGCGGTGCAGAAACAAGCAAGAGAGGTGCAGAAAGAAGCAACAGAAGTGCAGAAAGAACCAAAAGAGGTGCAGAAAGAGGCAAACGAAGTGCAGAAAGAGGGAGGAGGAGTGCAGAAAGAAGCAAAAGAGGTGCAAAAATAAGCATGAGACATGCATAAAGAAGCTAAAGAGGTGCATAAAGAGGCATTTGTATACAAATGTTCCAAAGTAGAGTAATTCAAAATTTATTAAATCATTGTAAGAAGTATAAAAAAAGATAAGCAGGGTATAGGAAGAAGCAAGAAATTGAAAGTGTAGTAGATATTGCTTTTGAATTGAAACAAAAATTATTTATATTAATATTGAAGAGAATGAGAACATTGGATAAAACAATGGTGTTTATGAAGGAGAAAAGCAAAAGAAAAGACTAGTTAATAGAAGTAACTTTTGTAAAACTTTTACTGGTCAATGGAAGCCCACTTTCACTGCTGAGCCTTTCTTTAATTAAGAAAGCTATTTTCAACAGAACATATTAGTACATGCAGTTGATACTAGTGGTCGATGCAATGAGATGAAAGATGGTTGTCCCATTCCTAAAGAAAAAATGGTTGTCAGGAGTGTGGAAGAAGTAATAGCTGAAGAAGTTCAAGGGAAGCGTACACAAGGTCCTGTATTTAATTGGGATTGTAGCAGTATTTGCGGTATTCAACAGGAATCTATTGACATATTGCAATTTTTTTTTACGAGAGTATGAAAAAAAAAGTCTTAAACAGAGGATTAAGATGTTACAAGGACTAGATCCATGTAAAATAAGAAAATATAGTAAGTTGCAGGGTCATTCTCTAGCTTGTCTTTCAAGAAAAGTGTGTAAAAGTACTTTTCATCATTTAAGAATGTTAGTAGTACACCACTCAGAAATACGGAAGTTAGTATGGAGAGTTTACTATGTAAAAACTCCTGCATTATGTTTAAGTGAAGTGAACACAGCTCTTTTGCATGGTTCAGTTTCAGATGTTCAAAAAGTTTGTAATGATATACAGTTTTGTTTTTTTGGTTCACAAGAGGAGTGTGGAGAAAGTGAGAGCTTGATAAGTGTAGTTGTTGAAGAACATGGGAAAGACATTAGTATTGATGACTTTCCAGAAGAAATTACACAGTTTAAAACAGTTTCATATGAAAAAGCAAACTATGTTTGTATTCTTTGTTGACGTACTCATTATAGAATTCAAACTTGGAATGTATATTTATATTTAAAAAGTGAAAAGGAAAACAATGATAAGTGGCAGCAATTTGGTGTTTATTTGTTGGTAGAAGTTCGGTTTCAGTTGGCTACTGATCAAGTTATTTGTAAATATTGTTACAACAAATTAGAAGAGAACAAAATGCCAGCTAGAGCAGTACGTAACAACTTAGAGTTGGAAGCTGTTCCTCCAGAATTGGCAGATTTTAATGCCTATGAGTCCATTCTTATTCAATCTGTGCACCTGTTTCAGGCTATAGTTTGTATGGAGCCTAAAACAGGTAAGCTGCCGCCAACAGATTTACAAAGAGGTCTGAAAGGAAGAGTTGTGTACTTACCTTTAGATTTTAAGAAAAATGTTGAAACTGTTGGTGTAGACAGGGAGGGAAATGAGCCAGTAGGTATTCTAGTTAATGGTGTACCAACAAAGAGTCAGAAAATATGGCAAGAGTTTGTAGATGTTAATAAACTTCAAAAGGCTACATTATATCTGGTACAGAATAATATTTATTATAAGAATGTAAATGTTGATGAACAGGTAATATGCTTAGAAGATGAAACAGAAATGTCAAGTGTCCAAATAGAAAAGGTGGATAATTGTAGGAGTGAGGAGATTTATGAACATTATACTATACATCCTCTACATTCAAAAGAAGTGATAGGAAACAGTATTGAATTATTTCAAATGAAGGAAGCCAAGGGAACTCCTAAAGGTGTATGAAAAAAACGTTTAGAAGCTCATTGTTTTCCACAGTTTTCCTCACTGGAGAAGGTGAACGATTTGATGAGAGAGCTGTATGGATTCCAGCTTCAGAATACCGCTTAACATGATTTTACTCTGAAGATCCAAGATTTCGACACAGCATTCCATACTTATTTCATCTTCTGTTTGAAAGAGATTTGTCTGCACTTTCATATGCAGTGAAGCACATGTTGAAAACAGGAGTTCATCTTCCACATGTTTCTGCAAAAGAATTCATGAACAAAATTCAACAAAGAGCTGAATCACATTTAATTAATTTGATGGCATGTCAACGTGGTGCCAATGAATATTGGTTTTGTCGTCACAGTGAACTTAAATGTATGTTGAGCAACTTAGGTACACCTACATGGTTTGTAACACTTAGCTGTGATGAATATGCATGGCAAGATTTACTTGAATTTCTACGAGAAGCAAATTCAAATGAAAAAATATTGAATTGAAGACACCCGGATAACTCTGTTCCTTGGATCCTGTAAATGTGTGCAGGTATTTTAACCATTGGTTTCAAAGTATGATGTCATTTATCTGCAATAAAAGTATTCCTCCTCTTGGACAAGTTACTGATTTCTTTTGGCGAAAAAAGTACCAAGCCAGAGGTGCTCCTCATATACACATGCTATTATGAATACAGAATGCTCCAAAATTTGGATCTGATACTGATGAAAGTGTTTTGTCTTTCATCAAACAGTATGTTACCTGTGCCATTCCAAGAGAAGGAGGAGAAAAAGCTTGAGACAACAAGTTGTACGGTTTGAAAGTCATCGAAGTGGAAAATATTGTCGACAAAAATACAAGTCTAAAGGGAAATTTTAAACAAAATGTTATTTTGGATTCCCACGTCCAATAATTTCTAAAGGAAGAGTAAATAGTTTTATGTCAGCAGTAAGGCATACAATAACTCGGAAATCTCCGAAGAATACATACAACTTAAAAAGAACCGAAGATTGAAAGTATATTAATGACTACAATCTAGTGATTTTGAAAATGTGGAATGCAAACATGGATATTCAATTGATGTTGCACGCTATGTTACTTCATATATAACCAAATCTGAAAAGACAGAGATAAAAGAAATGTGGGAAGAAATTTCACAATAGAAGAGTCTTAGCAAGAAATTGTACAGCTTTAGTTTGAAAATGCTTTCCCATCGAGAGATTGGATCCTATGAATGTTCGGATCGCTTGAGCTCTGTGAGTTGTTTATTCAAAGTCAAGATAAATCATTTGGGTAAGTTTAGGTGTTGCCTCATCACAAAATAGAGTTTTGAAAACATTACAAGAAATTGAATATTTAGCACTGAATGAACCAGAAAGTACAGATATTTTTAAAACTAATATGTTGGATACATACTATCCCAAAAGGAGTCCACATCTGGAAAAGCTATGTCTGTATGAAATACTTCAACATTACAGCTTTAAAAGAAAAGTTACAGAAAATATAAAAGAAGAAAAATATGCAGTAATTGTATGTGATGGATGTTTAGTAAAAGATGCCAAAGGAAATCTTATTAACCACAGAAAACTCAGTTGCGAAACTCCAGATAAGAGGGAATTTTTCAATTTAGCACTACTGCAACTGTTCAAGCCATGGCATAGTGAAATAGAATTACTTGGAGATTTTGACTGCTATGAAGATTCTTTTAATGCAAGTAAAGATAGCATTCAATGCACAATTTCCCTACATATCTACCAATGTTAAATGATGAGATATAACAAGAAATTACTATTGCAGATGAAATAGCTAGAGTCAGTTCTCAAGATAGTCAAAGTACTGGTCCACTAAGTCAAGATCCACTGGGACAACCCATTATCGAAAATGAAGCAGCAATAGCCATGAATGAGGTAGAAACTACAATGCAACAAGCACAACAGGATATTATTCCACTGGAAAAGTTAGAAGAACAACTACATATTGAACCAAAAGAAATATATCTACAAGTGACACAACAGATACAACATGGTTTGCTGCATGAAAGAAAATGCCAATGTTCATCATTTAAACCTATTTTATGTACATCAGTGGTCAAGCTGCAACAAGAAAAAGTTTCTTAATTAAAGTTTGACCAGTTATCTACAGGAAACTACAGAATCACATTTATCTTGTGTTGTAACAGCTCCAACTGGATTAGCAGCACACAACATTAAAGGGATTACTTGACATAGATTACTTATGCTACAAGTTGAACATGATAATAAATTGGAATATCAGAAGCTATCTGAAGAAGATTGTTATGAAGTGTCAAGAGTACTGAAGACAATGAAACTTTTAATCATTGATGAGGTGAGCATGGTCTCAAACTTAATGCTCACCTTTGTACACTAGAGACTGCAACAGATTTTAAAAACAGATTACGATGTTCTGTTTGGAGGAAAACATTTAATTTTATTCGGAGATCTACTACAACTAACTCCTGTAAAAGGACAACCTGTTTTTAAAACACTTGTCCAGAAAAGCAAGTGATGAAGATTATGGAAATATTCTTCAAGACATAAGAATTGGTGTCGTGACGAAACATGGTAAACAAGTTTTAGAAAGTCAGCTATTAAGGAACTCTTTACAACTGGAAACACAGCAGCTGAAGTAATGTACAACATGCTTGGAGAAAAGCAGTCTATAGTTTGCCTAATGCCTACACTACAAGAGTGTTCTACATTTAAACAAGAACTTTTGAAACTGGAAAAACAACAAATAGTGAAAATTGAATCTATTGATAAAATTGAATATCGGGGAGTGACTATTCTTCTCACAGGGAAAATACAGGCTAAATTGCATTCTTCAGAAAAGTCTATATCTAAAACTGCAGGCTTAGACAAGACTTTACATGTATGTATAAACTGTCGGGTAATTTTACGCCGTAATTTGAATGTAGAAGAAGGTTTAGCAAATGGAGAAATGGGAAAAGTTGTTGATTTTGTAAAATTTCAGAACAGAGATGGAATAGAATTTTTGATTACAAAATTTGATCAGATTAAAGAGGTAAGACAGATTGGGCGTTGTGTTGTACGTTTTTTGCTTGTAAAAGATTTGTATGTTTGGAGAAAACAGTTTCCTCTGTCTTTAGCATATGCAGTATCTATTCATAAATCTCAAGGTTTAAGTATAGACAGTGCTTTTGTAAATATTGGAAGTACAGTGTTCAAAGAGGGAATGGCATATGTAGCATTGTCTCGAGTAAGAACTTTGTCTCGTTTGTATTTGATAGATTTTGATGAGAAAAAGGTTAGTGCTGATACAAATTGTGTAAGAGAGTATAATCGTTTAAGAAGAATGTATACACCTGATTTAAGTGAATATCCCATATATGAGAAACGTGTTGTGTGTCTAAAATGAAAATATGTCAAACATTCAACTGAGGTTGAAAAAAAGAAAATAATTGAAGAGAAACTTGAAGGTGTAAAGAAAAAGAAAATGGAAACTATTGATGACATTGTAGGATACCAGTTGGAAAATAGTTCAGGTATCAACTGCTATGCTAATGTGATTCTGAATGTTGTGTTTTAACTACAAGATCTTCATCATGAAATCATGGGAAGTCATGAAAAAAGATTCTGTTCTTACTACATCATGTATTTCAACAGTTGATAAGTGACAGAAGTAAAATCCATACTGCTTCTGGCATTCAGCATCTTTTGGATATTTGTACTGGTTCATTGACATTTACTCTCAATATACAACAAGATGCACAAGAATTTCTAATGGCTATGCTTGGAATATTCGAAGATAAAGGAATACAGATTGAAAACTTATTTGGACTAAGTTACAGATGGGATCATAAATGTGAAGAGTGTTCATTTACTTCCACCACTGAGATACAAACAGAATGATTCATAAACTTGACGATACCAGACTGCAAATCAGTACCTTTTAACAAATTGATAAAAACAGCCGATCAGGACATGAAATGTTCGCATTGTAGATCAGAGATGTTGTCTACATTACATATAGAAAGATTTGGAAAATATGTCATTTTAATGCTGCAACGTTGTAGAGCAAATGGAAGAAAATTGGAAACCAAAATTAAAAATTTTGATAGAAGTCAAATATCTATTTCAGGAAGAACTTATATAGCAATGGCAATTTTTTTCCATGATGGACCTACTACAACATCTGGACACTATACTGTGTATTTAAAGTGTAATAAAGGATGGACACATTGCAGTGATGCCCACTTGGAATTCAAACCTAGATTGCCTTATGAATTACCAAATTCATATTTTATATTTTTGAAGCTAAAATTTTGAATACATCATTCGGCCTATTGGGAAGATGTGAACAGAATGTAGACAGGACTGCAAACAATTGGGATTTATAATTAGAGTTTGGAATATTATTTGCGGTAATTGATATTGCATTTGGAAAACTGCGTTTAAGAGTAAATAGTTTATATATTTGTTGTCTATATTATACCAGATGTCAATGAGAGTCTACATTTTGGAAAATGTATTTGACATAAATAAAAGAGTTAATGTAGATGAAGGAACTAATTAGCAAAGTGTACATAGAAAAACACATAGCTACACATATTAAAAATGATGCTCTACGCTGATGTAGGTTTTTCTTTCTACAATCAATTTGATTGTTTTTTCCCCCCGCTGTTCAATGATGATACTACATTGAAATCACTGTGTATGGTGAAGTTAAGTGGAATCTGAGAACAGCAAAAAAGGGAAACTAAAAATGTTATGTAATTGTAAATTTATGTTCTTAAAAATATAATGTTATAATTTCTGTAAAACATTACATTAAATAACAGTTTTTCTTCTTATTATTTATAGTAGCTACTTGTGAAGTTTGAAAACAGTTTTAATGCTGTTTAGGACAATACTACTCTAAAATACTTTTACTGTATGTAAATTATGTCAAGGTAAGAATACATCAAATAATATGGATGATAACGTGAAAAAATGTATCAAGTTTATTTATGTTATTTGTTTCTAATATAAATAATGTTGATGCTTTACATTATTTGGAAATTAGCATCATGTTGCTGATGTAATCAGCCAGGCAATGATCCTTTCACGGAAACACTACCTGTGGTGCCATCTATTCTTTCTAGCATAACTCTTGCACTAATAGGATAACCCAGGCATTATACTTGCATTCTTCCTTTCACACAGGCACTACCCATGCACTCATCCAATGACCCAGCCATTACTCTTACAGTCATACTTTTACTCAGGCACTACTCATGCACTCATAAAGTTAAGGAGGAACTACCTATACACATATGCAATCAATCAAGTTTTGCCTACACATTTGTACAATCACCCAGGGAATAGTCTTGCACTAAACCATTCACTCAGGCACTACCTGTGCACTCAGCTATTCCCTCAAGGACTATGCATGCACTTATCCAATGACTCAGGCACTAGCTATGCACTCATCCAATAACACAGGCATTACTCTTTCAGCCATCCTTTTAGTGAGGCACCACCTATACACTGATCTAAGCACCCAGTCATTACAGTTCCACTCTTAAAATCACTCAGGCACTACCCATGCACTCATCCAATCAACCAGGCAGTACCCCTGCAGTTATGCAATCACTGAGGTACTGCACATGCAGTCATACAATCACTCAGGCACTACTGTTGCACTCAAGCATTCACTCAGGCACTACCCATGCACTCAGGCACTACCTATGCACTCATCCAATGACCCAGGCATAACCCTTGCAATGATACTTTCACTCAGGTACTTACCATACACTCATCCAATCACCCAGGCATATCCCTGCACTTATGCAATCAACTCCGGAACAATGAGAGGTTCTGGAGTATTGAAGACAACCCCTGCAGATGTTGATGGTTGTGTTCCATCATTATTGGCTGCTTCTTCCCTTCTTCGGCGCTTTACCTCTCGTGCAAGACGAAAAGGGTGTATTGTGTCAAGATGATTTTTCATGGAAGAAGTACCACATGAGTACTTCTTTTTTGATCCTCTTGAGAGGACTTTGTGACAAATTGTACATGTCACCTTACATCCGTTTACTTTCTTTTTACCTTCAGGCACACTGGCTCCTCCACCTCTTCCATCTCCTTCTCATGCTCTTCAGGGAACGCTGATGCCAGTTTTTTGGGGGGAAAAATGAAAAACACCCTAAAAAATAGAAAATTAACAGAGCCTACGAAACAGGTAGTCTTCAAGCCAGACAAACCCAAAATAAAAGGACTATAAGAGGTCTTGGTTCCACCCACCAACAAAATGAAAATCTCTTTAACCAATGAGAAGCTTTCTTTGTATGTGACAAGAAGTGAAGTAGGAGTCGCACACCCGTTGGGTGTACCTTGCGCACCTGTTGCGAATAAGTTGCGCACCCGTAAAATTTACTAAATGTAATATAAAACTGAAAATTACTTTTGGGATATTGTGTTTCAAAGTATTTCAATGAAAAGTGTTTATGCAAGCAGATATTTAAACTTGAAACATTCATATTTCATACTTTTGAAAATTACCACGGAGTCGCATCCCCTACGCGATCCCAATAATACGTGATGGCAGGATTCACGACCCCTACGCGTCAGATGTGCGATGGTGCCACTTACATAAAAATGTGCTTTAAAATCTTACAAATATTGCACAAGAACACTAATACTAATTTTTAGAATTGATTAATAAACATCATAGTTAAAAAATATATTATTTCAGTGTAAGTATGTATTTTAGGTTTACATTCGTGTAACGGATTCACGCACGCAATGTGTACATTTGCGTCTGGTACACAATACCATCACGAACCACAAAAATCAAACTGATAACCTCTTTATTACTATTTTTTGTATTCAGTAATAAACCTCTACGTGAAAAAATATAGTAATTCATTCTAAATATGATTTTTAGAGTGATATTTGAATAACGGATCTGCGTACCCACCGCGCAGGGTAGCGTACAATACGCAACGCTTTTTTTAACAACAAAAAGTTATTATAGAAAAAGAACAAAACAAGTTTCATACTATTAAAAGCAATCATACAAAATGTAATTTCGGAATTAAAAAATAAAAATAATATGCTGAACATTTTTTTTATTTTTCTTTTTGAATTTAAAATTCTGTTATATAACATCACACTGTACACAATTACAAACAAGAAAACAATGTTAATTCAAATAAATAACACTATCAATCTTTGATTAGCTATCGTACATATATTTTTAAAAACTGATTATTATTTTAAAACTTTTTTAAAATACTTTAAAAAACATAGACAAAAAATATAAAAAATAATTACAAATATTTTTTCATAAATAAAATGGTTTAAAAACCTTAGAAGTTGATTGGAAAAACAATAGGTTTCAGGGAAGTTATAGTTAGGAATTATCATTTAAAAAGCCTTTGAAATTCACTGAAAAAAACAACTCACGCCACTGCATTGCACTACTGATGACGTCACATATTACATCACTCATGACATGGTCAGTGACAGCAGTGATGACATCACTGATGAAATCTCAAATGACATCACTGATGATATCATCCAGTGACTATGTTTCTGAAAAGTTTAAGAACAGGCGAATAGCGTTACTGGAATAAACCATCAACTGATGTGTACACTACCTCCGAGTGATCGCTTTATTGGACTTTGTTTATGATATATATATATATATATAGATATATATATACACATTACCCACTGGCGGTCGCCAGTAGGTAGTTATAGTTAGAACCTAATTTCCATAGGAAAAGCGTTTTTGTTTTGTCAATAACTTTGGCGCCGTTTGACGAATCTTCACGAATATGTCAAAACTAATTATTCATTCAGGTCAGCTCCTGTCTTGAAAGTTTGGGGGTGATTCGTGGAGGGGGGGCTGAGAAAAAAGGGGGGTCCCAAAACGTGTTTTCTCCATGTTAATTTCTGTTGGAAACTTTAGACACGGCTACAGCCCGAACTGCTGAACGGAATTACACCAAATTTGGCAGAGAGATAGCTCTTGGTCCAGAAATCACGCTTTTGTTTAAATGGTGTTAATCCGTTCAGTAGTTTTTGCGATATTTAAAGATTAACAGATTTCGATATTTGAGAATTGTGAGATCTTATTGGCTGAGGCGTTCCAAGCACGAGCTTGCCTGGGATTGGGTGCCAACACTTTAAACTAGGAAGCGTTGGCAGCCATTTTGTGAGTTGGTTGAAACGAGTAGGGGGAAAAGGGGGGAAAAAAGTAGAAGAGGGTAGGGTAGGAACCCTGTGAGCTTCCTAGGGTGCTCGGGTGGTGTCACAGGGAGTCGGAATGTAAAGAAACATTTTTATGTTTTCAGCAGGATTCGCGTAGGGACTAGAAATCACGGCAGGAAAAAGAAAAAAAAGCGCGGTGTCGAGTGCTTCGTTTAATTAAGCCCCCGGGTGGGCCAGTTCCCAGGAGCAATGTTTAGTTATGATGCGGGGTTTACTTCTGTCACGGGGACTGCCACTTCCTTGGAGCAAATATAATGATATGAGGGGGGCACGGATCTTCCCTCCCTCTCCGCTCCAAGGAGCAGCACGTGTTTGGAGGTATATGTAAAATTGAACTGCGATCTTTAAGGTATGCAGACACAGGTTTATTGACATTCTTCCTAGCTTTCTCAATCTGACGACAGAATTGATTTGACCATTTCCACTTCTGTCTTTGGCATATATTGGAGTATACAAAGACAGTTTGAGGCAAAAGCAACATTAATTGTCTAAAGGTATCCTTCATGAGCATTTCCAGACCTACCCCAGTATATGTGCCTAGGTGATTGCCACCACAGAAATATTAAATTTTACAGATATCGATATTTGAGAATTCTGACATCTGATTGGCTGAGGGTTACGAGCACGAGCTCGCGGCTCATTGGCTGTGAACGGTTGAAATTAGGAAGAGTTGGCAGCCATTTTGTGACTTAGTCCATCAGCTCGCATCTTTCCGTGTAGAAGCCATCGGGTCTGTAGTTTTACCTCTGCGAGGCAACACTGGCATCTGTGTCTGTGTAAGATACTCCTTTCATGCTGCCTCTCCCCACATCATGAGGTCGCGGCTATGCCTTTAGAAGCCAGTCTGTTGGCTCAGAGCTCTCTGAGTCAGTCTGTCGGCACGACCCTCTACACAACCCAAACACCACTGCACTACCTAACTAAACACTAAACCACTACTGCCAGCACAAGGCCCTACACTACAGAAACACCACTGCACTACCTTAAACCCTAAAACACTACCCCAGCACGACCCCCTACACTACAGAAACACCACTGCACTACCCTAAACCCTAAAACATTACCCCAGCACGACCCCCTACACTACCCAAACACCACTGCAGTACGTAACTAAACACTAAACCACTACTGCCAGCACGACCCCCTACACTACAGAAACACCACTGCACTACCTTAAACCCTAAAACACTACCCCCAGCATGACCCCCTACACTACAGAAACACCACTGCACTATCCTAAAACATTACCCCAGCACGACCCCCTACACTACCCAAACACCACTGCACTACGTAACTAAACACTAAACCACTACTGCCAGCACGACCCCCTACACTACAGAAACACCACTGCACTACCTTAAACCCTAAAACACTACCCCCAGCACGACCCCTAAACTACAGAAACACCACTGCACTACCCTAAACCGTAAAACGCTACCCCCAGCACAACCCTCTACACTACCCAAACACCACTGCACTACCCTAAACCCTAAAACACTACTCACAGCAGGACCCCCTACACTATGTAAAGACCACTGCCCTACCCTAAACCCTAAATGTACCCCCAGCACCACCCTCTACACTACACAAACACCACTGCACTACCATAAACCCTAAAACACTACCCACAGCAGGACCCCCTACACTACACAAACACCACTGCACCACCCTAAACCATAAAACACTACCAGTCCATTGGCTCACAGCTCTGCATTTGCAAGCCGACGGCTCATAGCTCTCTCTGTCCAAGCCGAGCCCACGGGCCGTAGCTCTCCCTTTGCAAGGCTGCCCGACGGCCTGCAGGTCTCCCTGTGCTAGCCGGATCGCAGTTGTCAGTCTGCGAACCGATATTGGGAATTTAAGGCGGCTCTAAAAAGAGCCTTTGTGTTTATTAGTTGGAGCTACATATAAGTGCAGATGCACAGCTTCAGGTTATTCAGAAAAACTCTATTTCCCTGATCTGTGAAGTCTACTCCATCACTTCTGTAGATATCAGCCATATCATAACGTATGTTGTTGTAGATCGACCCCATTCTATGGTCTCTGAGGTATGCAGACACAGCTTTGTTGACATTCTTCCTAGATTTTTCAATCTGAGGACAAAATTTGTTTGACCATTTCCACTTCTGTCTTTGGCATATATTGGAATATACAAAGACAGTTTGAGGCAAAAGCAACATCAATTGTCTAAAGGTGTCCTTCATTAGCATTTGCAAACCTACCCCAGTCAATGTGCCTAGGTCATTTCCACCACAGTGCACAATCATGAGGTCAGGGAGTTGGAGATGCAAACATGTTTTAACCAAAGGGAGTAATTGGTGCCACTTTAATCCTCTCTGTCCAAACCATTTAATGTCCACATTTTGTAAACCTAGGTCTAAGTCAATACGTCTCTGTTCTGCATACCTCTTGCACCAGAAAACATAGCTATGTCCTACGATCCACACTAGCATTTTGAAGGTGTAGCTGGAAGATATGGATAGATGTCTGTAGCTCATGCAGTCCGTTCGTAGAATAAGAGATATGTTTAAAGATGGGGAACTACTTTTTTTCTCATACAAAACGATAACTGATTGGGAGATGAAAAACATTGTTTACTAAAAAGTAGGGTGCATATTAGTTTGTCGAAAAGCATCTTTGTGATTTGTTATTAAAAAGCAGTTTCAACGTAGAGTTCATATGATAGGATAAAATTTGCTCAGTTCAACCACACCTGCTACTTGCATTTGGAAGGCACTGTTCGAACTTAAAACAATGGTGAACTTTTAACCTGCACGTGCCCTTAAATGTTCGAGAAAATGTTGCAAAAAAATATCGTTAGGTTTGAAAAAATGATGAACTTTTAACCTGCATGTGTCGTAGAATGTTCTAGAAAGTTTGTTGATAGAATACGTTGAACTTCTCACCTGTATGTGTTCTTAAATTTTTTTTAAACTGTTTATATGGAAAGTTCAAAAATAACCAATAGAGAAGTTTTGCAATTTGAAAAAATAAAGGAACTATTCTGATTTGTTCTTTACATGTATTTATGTGCTGAGCAACAGGAAATTGTGCCATTACTGATTCCATTCTTGATGAGAGCGGTGCATTACATGTACTGTGTGACAAAGAAAGAATTGCAAATTTGGCAGGGAGAAAGGTCTTGGTGCAGAAAGCGCTGTTTTGTGGAAATGGTGGAAATCCGTTCAGTAGTTTTGAGATATTAAAGGAAAAAAGATATATATATCTGGACTGTGCCTAACTCCCGAGGAGGAGCTTGCCTCTGATTGGCTGCTAACAATTCAAACCAGGAAGTGTTAGCAGCCATCTTGTGCCTCGCATCGAGTGAAAATATAAAAGAAAGGTCCTGGGGGCAATTTAATATACCGGAGCTCTGTCTGTGCGAGATACCGCTTTCACGCTGCGTCTCCCTACATTAGCAGGTAACGCACCCTTTTCCACCATCAACAGCATACCTCCAACAATATACTTGGGCCCGGAAGTCTGCCTCTGCGAACCACTTGTCGGCTCACAGCTCTTCGGGTGCGAGTTCTCGGGCCCGCAGTTGTATCTGTGAAGCCAATACTGGAAATATACCGGAGGTGTCTCTCTGCGAGATACGCTCTTCACGCTCCCTCTCCCCACATCAGTAATTCGCAGCTATCCCTTTGGAAGCCGATGGCCCGCACCTTTCTCTATACTAGTCGGCCCGCAGGTGTTCCTCTGCGAGCTGGCCCACAGCTCTTCCTCTGTGAACTGACGGGCCGCGGTTCTTTCTCTATGAGCCTGCTAGTCAGCTCGCAGTTCTTCATCTACGAGCCAGACCGCCGGCTCTTAAGTCTCTGAGAACAGATGTAATGGAGGCAACGATCATGCAGGTCGGACACCCAACACTGCTCCGACATCCCCCAGTAGGAGCTCCTTGTCCGCCATCTCCCCTCACCCCCACCCCCCACAAACAAATGTGACAGTCACGTTAGGTTGGAGAAATAAGAATCTTAGTCATGTATGGATTTACATATAAAACATTTTATTAAAACAAAACAACAACAAATAAAACTATGTACAGCCATGTCGTGTCATCGCTGGACCATTTGTGAATCACGGCCTGTAAGACAAAAAGAAAGATAAGATGGTGCGTCATGCATCCAGCAAAGGAGAAAGAGAAAGCGAGAAAGAGTGAGGGAGAAAGAGAGAAAGAAAGAGTGAGAGAGAGAGGAAGACAAAGAAATAGAGAAAGAGTGAGAGAGAGAAAGAGAGAAATAGTGTGAGAGAGGAAGAGAGAGAGAGAGAGAAAGAGTGAGAGAGAGAGAGAGAGAGAGAGAGAGTGAGAGAGAGGAAGAGTGAGAGAGAGGAGAGAGAGGAAGACAGACAAAGACAGAGAAAGAGAAAGAGTGAGAGAGAGAGAGAAAGAGTAAGATACAAGGAAAAGAGAGAGAGAGAAAGAGTGTGAGAAAGAGGTAGAGAGAAAGAGAGAAAGAGAGAAAGAGTTAGAGAGAGGAAGAGAGAAAGAAAGAATGAGAGAGAGGAACAGACAGAGAAAGAGAGAAAGTGTGAGAGAGAGAAAGGAAGAGATGGAGAGGGAGTGTTGACACTGGAGAAAATCTTCGCAGCTTACCTTTGTGCCTCCGGTGGGTCTCCAACCACGTGTCGGGACATAGTGCACCCTTAAGTTTAGTGATCTGAAAGATAGTATAGAATTAGTAATTGCAAAGTACATACAACTGCACACGCCTAATTATCTGTTTCGGCAACGCGCACGCAGGCTGCTGCAGCCCATCCACTCCCACTGCTCGGAGGTGTCTGTGCGCTCTTGTGCGCCCAGGCTGCTGCACACTATCCACTCCCACCGCCCAGAGGTGACTGCCAGCTGCTGCGGAAAGCAGTATCTCTGCTCACCTTCCGCCACCGGCGTGTGTGTAAGAGGGTGCACCACGTGCTGAAGCAACTTTGTCAGGCATTGTCAGGATGGCCACGCATCATCGCAGTTTGTACACGCGTTCAGCTGTGGTGGTGTGGGGGGGGGACGTCGATTCGTGAATCACAGCCTGTTAGATAAAAAGCAAGATAGGATTGTGCGTCATTCGTCCATCAAAGGAGAGAGAAAGAGAGAGAGAGAAAGAAAGAGTGAGAGGAACACAGAGAGAAAAAGAAAGAAGGAGTGAGAGGAAGACAGAGAGAAAGAGAGAAACAGTGGGAGTGACAGGAAGAGAGAGAAAAAGAAAGAAAGAGTGGGAGGAAGACAGAGAGAAAGAGTGAGAGAGATGAAGAGAGAGAGAAACAGTGAGAGAGAGAAAGAGTGAGAGAGAGGAAGAGAGAGAGAAAGAGTGAGAGAGAGGAAGAGAGAGAGAGAGAAAGAGTGAGAGAAAGGAAGGGAGAGAGAGAAAGAGTGAGAGTGAGGAAGAGAGAAAGTGTGAGAGAGAGGAAGACAGAGAAAGAGAGAAAGAGTGAGATACAAGGAAGAGAGAAAGAGAGAAAGTGTGAGAGAGAGGAAGAGAGAGAGAAACAGTGTGAGAGAGAGGAAGAGAGAGAGAAAGAGTGAGAGAGAAAGAAAGAATGAGAGAGAGAAGAAGAGACAGAGAAAGAGAGAAAGAGTGTGAGAGAGAGAAAGGAAGAGATAGAGAGTGAGAGAGAGAGAGAAAGAGTGTGAGTGACAGAAAGGAAGAGAGGGAGAGTGAGTGTTGACACTGTGGAGAAAATCCTCACAGCTCACCTTTGTGCCACCAGTGTGTCTCCAACCACGTGCCGGGATATAGGGCAGCCCTCAAGCTTAGTCATCTGAAACATAAAAATGGAATCAGTAATGGATGAGTACATACAACTGCGTATGCCTAAATTGCTGTCCCGCCTATGTGTATCCAGGCTAGTGTACCCCATCCACTTCCACTGCCCAGAGGTGTCTACCCGCTGCTGTACACCCAGGCTGCTGCACTCCATCCACTCCCACTGCCCAGAGGTGTATGACAGCCGCTGCGCACCCAGGCTGCTGCACCCCATGCACTCCCACTGCCCGGAGGTGACTGCGTGCCGCTGCGCACCCAGGCTGCTGTACCCCATCCACTCCCACTGCCCAGAGGTGACTGCCCGCCGTTGCGCAAACAAGCCTCTCTGCTCACCTTACACCACCGGCGTGTGTCGGAGAGGGTCCACCACGTGCCGAAGAAACCTCCTCACCTGTTGTGTACACGCGGAGAGTGGAGCTCACAATTCAGGTTGAGTGTTGATTGCCGGATGGCCACGCTTCATCACAGGCCTGCAAGACAAAAAGCAAGATAAGATTGTGCGTCATGCGTCCATCAAAGGAGAGAGAAAGAGAGATAGAGAGAGAAAGAAAGAGTGAGAGGAAGACAGAGAGAAACAGAAAGAAGGAGTGAGAGGAAGACAGAGAGAAAGAGAGAAACAGTGGGAGTGACAGGAAGAGAGAGAGAAAAAGAAAGAAAGAGTGAGAGGAAGACAAAGAGAAAGAGAGAAAGAGTGAGAGAAGAAGAGAGAGAGAAAGAGTGTGAAGGAGAGAAAGGAAGAGATGAAGAGGGACAGTGAGTGCTGTGTCTCCAACCACGTGCCGGGACCTAGTGGAGCCCTCAAGCTCCCACATCTAAACATAGTACAGAATTAGTAATGGGAGAGTATATATGATTGCATACGCCTAAATTGCTGTGCCGCCTTTGTGTATCCACTCCCGCCGCTCAGACGTATTTGCCCACCGCTGTGCACCCAGGCCTCACTGCTCACCTTTTCGCAGACAGGGCACCCTCCGCATCATGCAGTCCCACTCCGCAGGCCAACAGGTCTCACATTTGGTGCTGCGTCTTGATTTTGCCATGCCAGAGGACATACTAGTACACCTATCATCATCGCAGGTTGCACACCCGCTCAGTCCTTGCAGTGCCACTAACTCAGTGAACAGTGAGGCCACGCACGTGGTGGTAGGACTCCCTGTTCGGTGGCTCAGGCCTACACTGCGGTCCAGCAGGGCACACAAAACCTGAGCTGTCCAGACCGCCGGGACGGGCCATCACCGCAGGCTGTACACCCGCTCCGCAGTTACGGTACCCGTACCTCAGTGGACCAAAAGTCACCGTCCCATGCCGGTGTGCCTGTGCCGGCCGCAGTGCATCCGGTGCGAGCAACTCTGAAGTGGCGTCGAGCACGTGCACCCGGTCTTTTTTATTGGCAGGGTCACGTGTCCTGTGACGCCTGTGCTGGATGGGTGTGGTGTGGGTGTATACTAGCCGTGAGGGAGTGGCTGTGGCGTACTGACAACTAGGGTGTGACCAGCAGATCACTGCAATGAAAATCTGGGCCATGTAGCGTTGTTGTCCTTCCCTGTAAGTGTAAGCAGAGCGGGCTGGCCTGGCGTATGCCAGTTCTGCGTGAGGCTGTGAAGAATGACTCCGGAGCTATGGGCGTGGCTCCATCGTGAGCTGTATGAGGAATCAACTGATGCGGCACTGTTGCCAGATTGGGCTAGATCACGCACAATTGGGCTATATTTTTCCCGGTTGTGCGGTAAAATTTAGGTTTGTGCTAGTTGCCAGATTATAAATATATATACAGCCCTCCAGCAAACTAGTATGTTAAAGCGCTTTATTAGACAAATATTTACTTGGCAGCCTGCTGCAACATCAATTCCAATCCATTCACCACCTGCTTGACGATGTCCCTGCCCCTCCTTCCTTAAAGTAGCAATATTGGGCTAGTTTGGGCTAGTTTTTGGTTGTCTTTGGGCTAGAGAATGCTTAAAAAATCTTGCAACACTGGCATGCCTGTGTTCTTGTTGTAGTGCTGCCGTCATCCGGGTCGCAAGCATCAATGTGTCACTCTCTGAGCCAAGTCCCTGAACATGGCCAACATGGAAGGGACGGGGAATCACTGACTCTACATTCATCCATAGTTCCACACAAGAAAGATGGTGGACATGACACATCTGTGTGGGTGTGAATGTTTATTGCACATTCAGTGGAGTATTGCAGCTGTAGCAATACTGGGCCATGCAAAATCCAAATTTCAGTTTTTGGGACATGGAGGGCAGCCAATTAGAGACAAGCTCGTTGTCGGAGTTAGGGTGCGCCAACATATGTACTTATACAATCACTCCACCAATCCCCACACACTTATAAATTCACTATACACTCTCCTTGCAGTACTCTAGTCATCCAGTCTCTACGTACGTACTTGTACAATGACCAGGACAAAGTTACATAACCAAAGTTTTCTCCCACTGTCAAAGGTAAGTTGGTTGCATACGCTGTCCAGAACACAATGTAATGTGGTAGGGCCCAGGGGCAGTATGTTGCATACATAATGAACACACGGACACAGATAGATAGTGGAACTGGATACGAGCACGTGCACTCGACTCCTTTTTATTACCAGGGTCACATGTCCAGTGACGTCTGTGCTGGATGCGTGTGGGGTGAGTGTAAGCCAGCCCTCCGGGAATGGTTGGTGCTGGTAACAAGTACAACAGTAATCATCAGGTCACACACAGAGATTCAATCATAAAGGGTCCATGACTTGTGCTCCACTAAGTTAGGGACACCAGATCTGAAATCATACACAAAATAAACTGTCATAAAGGGTCCATCAGTTGTGGTGGACTGAGGTAGGAGCATCAGAAGCCTTCCGCGTGTGCACAGCTAGCGATGATGCGTGCGTGGTCCGGGCAGGCCGCACTGGGAGCAATGTGACATGCCTACTGGACTCCGTCATCTGGAATCGCGACTCAATCTGAATTGTGAGCCCTGCTGTCCGCAGTGTAGATCGAAGGCAGTAGTCAGCACAGACATTGAGGAAAGCTTTTTGTCACTTCCTCTTGAGAAAATTCAACTACATAGAGTACAATTCTGTCTGCAATTAATAAATCAAGACTGAATTCAAATTGTGAGCTCTGCTGTCCGCAGTGTAGACTGCCATTCAGTGTTCCTTTGGACTTGCAAGATGAATTTGGTCATTGTACTAAAGCTATAATTGATATCAAAAAAGTTCTTGAAGCAAGGATACTAAAAGGATATTATGTAGGTTTAAGGGTACATGGCGATGACTTATGGTGCAGTGAGCTAGTGGCACCTGAAGCACTCAGCGTGTGTGCATCCTGCGATGATGCGTGGTCCGTGTGGGCCGCACTGGTAGCAATGTCTTTTGTTTAATGAATTCTGCCTTAATAAGGCCATGTGGCATTTACTTGTGGTGCACTGAGTTAGTGGTACCTCTGGCGTTCAGTGTGTACGCAGCCTGCGATGATGCGTGGTCCGGGCGGGCCGCACTGGGAGCAATGTGTCATGCCTACTGGACTCCGTCATCTGGAATCGCGACTCAATCTGAATTGTGAGCCCTGCTGTCCACAGTGTAGATCGAAGGCAGTAGTCTGTACAGACATAACTGTGCAGTGCTGTGCTGCTATGTTTGCAGGGGGCTTGTGTCAAGGAGGCCCGCGGTCATGGCGGCAGTCACATGGCAGGGTGAGGGTCGCCGCTCTGGCAGATGCGTTGGCTTTCACACAAGTGAACCACGCCCAGAACCCCGGCCTATTTATTCACACTTCTACGCTGGAGTGGCATACGTTGGACCAGCCCACTGCGCTTCCGCTTACAGGGGGCGACGACACAGGTTCATGACCGAGATCTTCCCCACTGCCTGAGGTAACATGGTTGCGTCCACTGTCCATAACACTACAAGCACCAGCTTGTTTTTGGATCGCACAGCAGATAGGTTTAATGAACATTATAATTAGAAATTAGCATTTAAAAAACCTTAGAAATTCACTGAAAAAACCATAGGTTTCAGGGACGTTATAGTTACAAATTATCATGTTAAAAACCTTTGAAATTCACTGAAAAAACCATAGGTTTCAGGGACGTTATAGTTACTTGCACATTTCACTCGTACAAAACCATAGAAATTCGGCCGTTATAGTTAGTTGGGCTAACTATAACTCACGCCCCACAATGCACTGCTGATGACGTCACATATTACATCATTCATGACATGGTCAGTGACATCACTGATGACATCACTGATGACATCTCAAATGACATCACTGATGACATCACTGATGACATCATCCACGTGAAAATCTGATGCACCTCCTCATACCTTAATAAAACATTTGATACACCCATTCTAAAATACAGACTACCATTTTCGAAACAATACAGACAACAATACCAGTTACTACATACGCACGCACTTATTCATAGGTCTACACACACATCCACTCATTCACCCATAAAGTCACTCATACATGCAGTCACTCATACATGCAGTCACTCATCAATACAACACTATCATATGCACTCATACACCTATACAGACACTCACACACTGCCACATATCCAGAGTTACTCACACACCTAGTCAGTCATGCAAAGAATCAATCATACTTCCATTTACTCACCTATACAGTTATACAGACACCACCTCACTTATTCATACAGATACTAACACATAATTACTCTCTTATAGAATCACTGATACAAATACACATTTATCCATGCAGCCACTCTCACAATTACTGACTCTCACATATAGTTATTTATATACACCATCACTCACATATACTGCCTTTTACATATGTACTTACTTGCACATGTACCACTGAGACATCCATTCACTCACCAACACACCCATACACACACTCACCCACCCATACAGCTGTTTCCACATGCACTCTTCAACCCATACACCCAGTTAATCAACCACTCACACATCTATGCACAGAGTCACACACCTCCCACCCACCCACACACACACTCAGGCAGCCATACAAATACTCAGGCAAGCAATCAATAACCCATATAGACACTCATGCAGCTACTCACCAACCCATGCAGCAGCTTACACAACAACAGACAGACTGATACAGAATTTCACACAGTTTAGTCACTAACCCATGCATTCAGAAAGACACATTTAATCACTCACTTATACAGTCAGTCACATACCTACTAAATCCTCCTTACAGACACTTATACACCCACTCATTCTTCAATACAGCTTGGCATATATATAAAACAAATTTAAACTTTACAGAAACACACAGGCACTGGATGATGTCATCAGTGATGTCATTTGATATGTCATCAGTGATGTCATCAGTGATGTCACTGACCATGTCATGAATGATGTAATATGTGACATCATCAGCAGTGCATTGTGGGGGCATGAGTTATAGTTAGCTCAACTAACTATAACGGCCGAATTTCTATGGTTTTGTACGAGTGAAATGTGCAAGTAACTATAACGTCCCTGAAACCTATGGTTTTTTCAGTGAATATATATATATATATATATATATACACACATTACCCACTGGCGGTCACCAGTAGGTAGTTATAGTTAGAACCTAGTTTCCATAGGAAAAGCGTTTTTTGTTTGTCAATAACTTTGGCGCTGTTTGACAAATCTTCACGAAATTGTCAAAACTAATTATTCATTCAGGTCAGCTCCTGTCTTGAACGTTAGGGGCTGATTCGTGAAGGGGGGCCGAGAAAAAAGGGGGGTCCCAAAACGTGTTTTCTCCATGTTAATTTCCATAGGAAACTTTAGACCCGGCTACAGCCCGAACTGATGAACGGAATTACACCAAATTTGGCAGAGAGATAGCTCTTGGTCCAGAAATCACGCTTTTGTTTAAATGGTGTAAATCCGTTCAGTAGTTTTTGAGATATTTAAAGATTTACAGATATCGATATTTGAGAATTTTGAGATCTGATTGGCTGAGGCGTTCCAAGCACGAGTTTGCCTGGGATTGGCTGCCAACACTTCAAACTAGGAAGTGTTGGCAGCCATTTTGTGAGTCGGTTGAAATGAGTAGGGGGAAAAAAAGTAGAAGAGGGTAGGGTAGGAACATTGTGAGCTTCCTATGCTGCTCGGGGGTGTCACAAGGAGTCGGAACGTAAAGAAACATTTTTATATGTTTTCGGCAGGATTCGCGTAGGGATTAGAAATCACGGCAGGAAAAAGAAAAACGAAGTGCGGTGTCGAGTGCTTCGTTTAATTAAGCCCCCGGGTGGGCCAGTTCCCGGGAGCAATGTTTAGTTACAAGGCGGGGTTTACTTATGTCACGGGGACCGGCACTTTCTTAGAGCAAATATAATGATATGGGGGGGTACGCGTCTTCCCTCCATGTCCGCTCCGAGGAGCAGCACTTGTATATGTTTTCATCGGGATTTGCATAGGGACTGGAAATCATGGCGGGAAAAAGAAAAACGAAGTGCGGTGTTGAGTGCTTCGTTTAATTAAGCCCCCGGGTGATCCAGTTCTCGGGAGCAATGTTTAGTTATGGTGTGGGGTTTACTTCTGTCACGGGGACCACCACTTCCTTGGAGCAAATATAATGATATGAGGGGGGTACGGGTCTTCCCTCCCCCTCCGCTCCAAGGAGCAGCACGTGTTTGGAGGTATACGTAAAATTGAAGTGCGATCTTTAAGGTATGCAGACACAGGTTTATTGACATTCTTCCTAGCTTTCTCAATCTGAAGACAGAATTGATTTGACCATTTCCACTTCTGTCTTTGGCATATATTGGAGTATACAAAGACAGTTTGAGGCAAAAGCAACATTAATTGCCTAAAGGTATCCTTCATGAGCATTTCCAGACCTACCCCAGTATATGTGCCTAGGTGATTGCCACCACAGTGCACAATCAAGAGGTCAGGGGGTTGGAGATGCAAAGAGGTTTTAACCAAAGGCAACAATTGGTGCCACTTTAATCCTCTCTGTGTAAACCATTTAATGTCCACATTTTGTAAACCTAGGTCTTTGTTAATACGTCTGTGTTCAGCATACCTTTTGTACCAGAAAACATAGCTGTGTCCATTGATCCATACTAGCATTTTGAAGGTATGGCTGGAAGGAATGAAAAGATGTTTGTAGCTCATGCAGTCCGTTGGTAGAATGATAGATATGTTGAAAGGTGGATGTTAGAAATGGGGGTCTCTAGTTGGCAGAGGTAGGTACCTTTGACCAAGTAGGGGCCCTGGCTTCTAGTAAGGGCAAGGGGGGTACACTCCTAAAATAACCTCTGCTCACCCCCTTGGTAGCTTGGCATGAGCAGGCAGGCTTATCTCAGAGGCAGTGTGTAAAACATTTGTGAACACATACAGTAATACAGTGAAAACACTACAAATGGATACCACACCAGTTTAGAAAAATAAGTAATCTTTATCTAGATTTAACACAAGACCAAACGACAAAAATCCACAATACAGTACTTAAAAATATGACTTTCAAATGGTAGAAATAGCTTAGTTCAATGTAGATGGTATATGCAACACTTTACTCTCAAAGTACCTTGGACGCGTCACGCAAAACAAACAAAAGGGTCGCAGGGAAGGTGATGCGTCGGTTCCTTGCTTCGGGGAGATGATGCGTTGGTTCCTTACTGCAGCGCAGGGGAGGTGATGCGTCAGTGACTTACCGGAGAGGAGGTGATGCGTCGGTTTCTTACTGCATTCTGCTTACGATGCGACAAGATGGCACCTCGATGAGATGCGACGATCCGGTGCTATGCGAAAAAATGGCGTCTTTGATGCAATGCGACAACTTGGATGCGATGCGTGCCCGCCCGACAGCCATGCAGTGAAATCGATGAACTTTGGAGCCGCGACAGGCCCTGCGACACGCTTCTCCGGTGATGTGATGGCAACCTCTGCAGCGGCGGCACGCTTCTCCGGTGATGCGACACGCTTCCTCGGCGATGCGACAGCGAACAGCTGCGGCGGCGACACGCTTCTTCGGCAATGCGACGGCAACTGTTGCGGTGGCGACACGCTTCTTCCTCGTTGCGTCGTGCTTTCAGCTCCCAGCGACACGCAGTCTCCAGAGGGCCCAAAACAACAGCAGGCACTCTCTGCAGGTAGAACTCCCAGCAAGGGAATTCAGGGGGAGCTGGTGGTGAAGTCTTTGTGTCCCTGTGACTTCAGAACAGGAGGCAAGCTCAACTTCAAGCCCTTGGAGATCTTCCTCAAGATAGTAAAAGTACCTACAAAGTTCCTTTTCTCCTTTCCTTGGCAAAGAGTAACCACTGCAGGCCAACCCCAAACAGCAAACATCACAGGAGCAGTCTCCTACTTCAGCTTCCTTGGTTTCCCTCCTTGGCAAAGGGTTCGTCTTGATTCCCAGAATTGATCTAAAGTTCTGGGGTCTGGGCCCCAATATTTATACTGCAAAATCCTTTGTTCTCTGAAGGCAGAGAGTGTCTGTGTCCAGCCAAACCAGTTCTGCCCTCCCTGGTGCAGCTTCCTGGCAGGAGGTGGAGACAGCATTGTTGAAAAGCAGACCTGGCCCAGGTAGCTTAATGGAAATCTCCTCCCCCTACTATGTATTCTATGAAGGCTCAGTCAATTGAAAGGAAATCTCCTCCCCCTACTCTCTATTCAATGCAGGTCCTATTCAGCCCAGCCCTGACCCATCAGACTGCTGGAGCCAAAGCCCTCTCCAGCCCCCTGTCACTCGCAAACCAGACATGGAATACACAAACCTAGCAGAGGTATACTGGATGGTTAGGCAAGAAAATACCTACTTTCTAAAAGTGGGATTTTCAAACACAGAATGTAAAAATCACCCACACTGAAAGATGTATTTTAACATTCTGAGTTCAGGCATACTAAACTTTATTTTCCTATCTGGTTCCTAGGGTCAGTTAGGATTATAAGATGTTATAATCAAACTGCCCATTCTGGCCTATGGGAACAGATAGCCTTGCAATAGTGAAAAACGAAATTGGCTGTAATTCACTATCAGGATATGCCACACACATCGGGGCATGTCCTACCTTTCACATACAATGCACCCTGCCCATAGGGGTACCTTGGGCCTACCTTAGGGGTGACTAACATGTAGAAAAGGGAAGGTTTAGGGACTGGCAAGTGGGTACACTTGCCAAGTCGACATGGCAGTCTCAGACTGCACACAGGCTCTGCAATGGCAGGCCTGAGCCATATTTTACAAGCTGCTTCTGTGGGTGGCACAATCAGTGCTGCAAGCCCACCAGCAGCATTTGATTTACAGGCCCTGGGCACTGATGGTGCACTGTACTAGGGTCTGACAAGTACATCAAATAAGCCAATCATGGAGTCACTAATCCATTACAACAATTTACAATAGAGAGCATAGGCACTTTAGCACTGATCAGCAGTGAAAAAGTGCCCAGAGTCAGAAAACCACCAACAACAGGTCAGAAAATAGGCTAGGAGGAAGGCAAAAAGTTCAGGGGGTGACCTTGCAAAAAGGGCCAAGTCCAACACAACCCCCTTCCAGCCTAAACACAGGGTAGACCAATCACTACCTTGATGGGCTTCCCTGCTTTGGGCGATAGAACACGGACCCTGGCCCGCAACTGCAGGGGCATACTCCAGTTCTACGCCAATCTGAACCCATTTGGATCCCTCTGTCCATACTCTCAGGGCCCACTAAGTTAAGCCGTGGGGAACCCTTCTCCTTACCTGTGGACACCATCTGTGCAGCACCTAACCTTAGCTTGCTCACAGGTGTGTCCCAATAGACAGACAGTACCCACATGGCCAAAACAGAGGTGTGGCCCAGTCCACACCCAGGGTGTGACTCTGGTCCCCCCAGGGACACTCTGTCCACCAGGACAGCAAGCCACAGTGGCCACTGACTGTCAGTGATGAGACCCAGGCCTTATGCCTCTCAGGGCTCTCAAACCTCTGTGGCTTCAGAGAGCGGGGGGCAGTAGCCCCAGGTGCCTGGCACCCTTGGTCCACTCTCCTTTCTGTCAGGTCATGTATGACATCCTGACACTGACCCACCAACCCCGGGCCTGTACCCGGAGGCTGGACAGGAGACTTGGGTGGGCTTTCCCACACCTGGCCCTCCTCCTCGGGGCTCTGCACCCTCCCACCTGGAGCGGTACCCCCTTCCAGAATTGTCAGGGCACCTGTGGCAGGTGTCCTGCATAATTCACCCACCAGTTCAGGGGATCTATCCTGCAACTGAGACCCCAGCTTAGGGTCTGTACCCTTAGACTGGGTAGAGGTCAGGGGTGAGGCTGCTCTCTCCCCTCCCGCCTTACTGGGGTCCTACACCCTCCCACCTGGAGTGGTGCCCCCAGAAGACAAACCGGTAGGGACACTGATTACAGTTGTCCTTCCCTCCAGGTCAGGCAACACCTGAATCTGGCTTCTCAACCCAGGGACTAACCCCTGTGGCTGAGCACCTGCCCAGTGCACCAGAACTTCCTGGGGGGCACTCATGCCCCCCGAGGGTAACATATAACTCATGTGTTGTGTGACAGTCTGCCTGGCGCAGATCTCCCGACCCCTGTCCATCTGACAGTGCGTGAAGATCCCCCAGGACAGAAGTGGTGTCACCATGGTTGCTCCTAGGAGGCTCAGCCCTTCTGGCTGGCCCCTGACCCACTGGTTCTTCCACAGGGGACTCTCTCCCCCTCTCACCCCTCAATCTGGACCTCTGCACCCTCCACTTAGGAGTGGCACTGCCAGACACCAGAACTGATGGAGGTCTGCTTACAGACACTCCATGTTCTCCTGACAATAAGAGGTCCCCCTCAAATGGACTACTAGTACAGCTTAGGCTCCCTACCTGGTGTTCCCTTAAGGAACAATCCAGGCCCTGAGACTGAGGTTGGGCACTTTCGGGATACATCCCAGTCTCACTCCTTCTCCTAGGAGACAGGACGTGAGGCCCTACAACCTTCCCACTACAACGGGACCTAGCTGGGCTACTCTGAACCTCTCCCACCACTCTGGGCTGGAAGATACCCAAACCACTCCTCTTAGGATCAACCCCAGATGCCTCTTCAGACCCTTTGGAATCCACCAAAAGGTCTGCCTCCAGTGTGAGCTCCCTGAGGTCAGAGAACTCACATTCTACCAGGCGTTGGCATAGTTCTGGAAAACGGGGACTTAAAATATGCTCTCCACGAATTGAGTCATACAACCCCACACAGGTGTTAACAAAACTATCCTTTACCTCATCATCCAGTGCCTTGCACACGTACCCCACACCACTCTCCTGAGATTGGCAAGACAGTGTCTGACTGTCTCTGTCACTCAACCCACACTCTTCTGGGCAGTCTTCACACTCACACACCAGGACTTCAACCATGGGGGAACCCCTCTCCCTGAACCTCTCATCTAGAGTCAGTAGAGTGTCCCTCCCTCCACTAGGACTATGAACCCCTGTGCCAGTTCCCCAATCCACCTCAGGGACACTGCACACCACTGGAGCTACCTCACATCCTTGAACCCATTGGTGTATGTTAACCCCCTCCTTCAAGTCAGGTGCCCCATCTCTGGGTGTGTGTACTGCTCCCTCAGCACTCAATAATACAATTTTGCTGCCACCATCTGAGCTGGACTCCACCTCCAACTCAGCCAAGCTTACTTGCTGAGCTACACACATTTCTTCTTCTTGGGCTAAGGCCCTCTTGGCCTCAGCCCTTTCGAGCTCCTCATAAAGCTCTCTCAGCCTCTGCTCACAAGCCAGAAGCCAACCATCTTTTTCTGTTTCTCCCTCACTTTCAGGGAAGTCCTCCTCCTCTTCAGACTCTACTGGTAGTGTTGGCCCCCAGCGGGGTAACTCATAATAAAATAGGGATGCCTCTACATCCTCCCGGGACCTCCTCTTCACAGGCAGCCCTCTTTCCTTGCAAAACACACGTAGCTCCTTCATTGTGTAGATGAACATGTGCCAGAAGTCAAGTTCCATTTTGCAACAACTAACCAGAGGCTTAGTATCAAAAAATACTTCCAGGAGGACACTAGAAAACAGAAAATCAGTATGTGGTTGTGTTATGGTCTGCATTCACTAGTAATGTACACCAATCACTGTATATGAGATACAAATGCAAGTCCAAATCCTCACCGCTGACCACCAATGTTAGAAATGGGGGTCTCTAGATGACAGAGGTAGGTACCTTAGACCAAGTAGGGGCCATTGCTTCTAGTCAGGTTAAGGGGGCTACACTACTAAAATAACCCCTGCTCACCCCCTTGGTAGCTTGGCACGAGTAGGCAGGCTTATCTCAGAGGCAGTGTGTAAAGCATTTGTGAACACATACAGTAATACAGTGAAAACACTACAAATTGACACCACACCAGTTTAGAAAAATAAGTAATCTTTATCTAGATTTAACACAAGACCAAACGGCAAAAATCCACAATACAGTATTTAAAAATATGACTTTCAAATAGTAGAAATAGCTTAGTTCAATGTAGATGGTAAATGCAATACTTTACTCTCAAAGTACCTTGGATGCGTCGCGCAAAACAAACAAAAGGGTTGCAGGGAAGGTGATGCGTCGGTTCCTTGCTTCAGGGGAGGTGATGCGTCGGTTCCTTACTGCAGCGCAGGGGAGGTGATGCGTCGGTTCCTTACCGGAGAGGAGGTGATGCGTCGGTTTCTTACTGCGTTCCGTTTACGATGCGACAAGATGGTGCCTCAATGCGATGCGACGATCCGGTGCGATGCGAAAAAATGGAGTCTTTGATGAGATGCAGCAACTTGAATGCGATGCGCGCATGCCCGACAGCCGTGCGGCGAAATCGATGAACCTTGGAGCTGCGACAGGCCCTGCGACACATTTCTCCAGTGATGCGATGGCAACCTCTGCGGCGGCGGCACGCCTCTCCGGTGATGCGACACACTTCCTCAGCGATAGGATGGCGAACAGCTGCGGCGGCGACACGCTTCTTCAGCGATGCGACGGCAACTGCTGCGGCGGCGACACGCTTCTTCCTCGTTGCGTCGTGCTTTCAGCTCCCAGCGACACGCAGTCTCCAGAGGGCCCAAAACAACAGCAGGCACCTCTCTGCAGGTAGAACTCCCAGCAAGGGAATTCAGGGAGAGCTGGTGGTGAAGTCTTTGTGTCCCTGAGACTTCAGAACAGGAGGGAAGCTCAACTTCAAGCCCTTGGAGCTCTTCCTCAAGATAGTAAAAGTACCTACAAAGTTCCTTTTCTCCTTTCCTTGGCAATGAGTAACCACTGCAGGCCAACCCCAAACAGCAAACAGCACTGGGGCAGTCTCCTCCTTCAGCTTCCTTGGTTTCTCTCCTTGGCAAAGGGTTCATCTTGATTCCCAGAAGTGATCTAAAGTTCTGGGGTTTGGGCCCCAATATTTATACTGCAAAATCTGTTGTTCTCTGAAGGCAGAGAGTGTCTATGCCCAGCCAAAACCAGTTCTGTCCTTCCTGGTGCAGCTTCCTGGCAGGAGGTGGAGACAGCATTATTGAAAGCAGACCTGGCCCAGGTAGCTGAAAGGAAATCTCTTCCCCCTACTCTCTATTCTATGAAGGTTCAGGCAAGTGAAAGGAAACCTCCTCCCCCTACTCTCTATTCAATGCAGGTCCTATTTAGCCCAGCCCTGACCCATCAGACTGCTGGAGACAAAGCCCTCTCCAGCCCCCTGTCACTCACAAACCAGACAACCTAGCAGAGGCATGCTGGATGGTTAGGGAAGAAAATACCTACTTTCTAAAAGTGCGATTTTCAAACACAGAATGTAAAAATCACCCACACTGAAAGATGTATTTTAACATTCTGAGTTCAGGCATACTAAACTTTATTTTCCTATCTGGTTCCTAGGGTCAGTTAGGCTTATAAGATGTTATAATCAAACTACCCATTCTGGCCTATGGGAACAGATAGCCTTGCAATAGTGAAAAACGAAATTGGCTGTAATTCACTATCAGGACATGCCACACACATCAGGGCATGTCCTACCTTTCACATACAATGAACCCTGCCCATAGGGGTACTTTGGGCCTACCTTAGGGGTGCCTAACATGTAGAAAAGGGAAGGCTTAGGGACTGGCAAGTGGGTACACTTGCCAAGTCAACATGGCAGTCCCAGACTGCACACAGGCTCTGCAATGGCAGGCCTGAGCCATATTTTACAAGCTGCTTCTGTGGGTGGCACAATCAGTGCTGCAAGCCCACCAGCAGCATTTGATTTACAGGCCATGGGCACTGATGGTGCACTGTACTAGGGTCTGACAAGTAAATCAAATAAGCCAATCATGGAGTCACTAATCCATTACACAATTTACAATAGAGAGCATATGCACTTTAGCACTGATCAGCAGTGAAAAAGTGCCCAGAGTCATAAAAGCACCAACAACAGGTCAGAAAATAGGCTAGGAAGAAGGCAAAAAGTTCAGGGATGACCCTGCAAAAAGGGCCAAGTCCAACAGTGGAGAAGAAGCTTTTTTTTGAGAAAACGATAACTGATTGGTTGATGAAGAACATTGTGTAGTGAAAACTAGGATGCATGTTACTTTCGTGAAGAAGTATGTTACTGATTGGTTAATAAAAAAAATTTGAAACGTACACTACAAAGGATACTATCAGACGTGCGGAGTGCAACCGCACCTGCTACTTGCATTTGGAAGGTACTGTTCTGAACTTAAAAAAATGGTGAACTTGTGACCTGCACCTGCTGTTGAATGTTCCAGAAACTGTTAGGATGAAGTACGGTGAACCTATGACCTGCACGTGGCGTTGAATGTTCCAGAAACTGTTAGGATGAAGTATGGTGAACTTATGACCTGCACGTGGCGTTGCATGTTGCAGAAACTGTTGGGATGAAATTTGGTGAACTTGTGACCTGCAGCCTTCCGTTGAATGTTGCAGAAACTGTTGGTATGGAAATTGGTGAAAAGTTGATTGGGGAGGAGTAGAAATAACTGTGGTATTAAAATATGAAATGCAAAATTAATTAGAACTGGTAAGCTATTAAAATTAATTTTTTTAAATGAGTAGTATGTCTAGAAGAAGTGTATTCTTTAAAATTTGCAGTAGTATTATTAGATATAGGCTTCTGAATTGTTGTAAGGGTTCGGGGCTGTATGGCGATATGGCAGTGTGGGGGAGTGTCCAATCCACAAAATAGGAAAACCAGTTTGGGGGGTTTTAGAAGAGAGTTACAGAGAGTTAATATGAGTAACCAATAGGAATGTGTTTTGCAAATTGAAATAATGATGGAAGGATTTTGATTTGTTATGTACATGTATTTATGTGCGGAAAGAGATGGAAATTTTGCCATTACTAGTTCTATTCTTGACGAGAGTCTAGAATTACATTTATTGTCTGAGAAAGAAAATATTGCATGCGTTTGTGAAATTCGAAATCTGCATACCAACTACAGAGGTGAGTTACAAATTAATAACGTGTGTTATATATTGTGGAGTAGTGGTTAAGTCTTTGAGGCGATATTTTTAAGTTTGAAAATATTATTTTTAAAATAATATAGTGTTGCTGAAGTGTGCTGTTTCTCATTTGTTACAAAATGTGCATAGAGTGTGAGTAGTTTCTGAACGAGTACTACATATATATTTAGGAGTTTTCGATGAAGAAGTGTAGTTTGTCATGTTTTAAGCAGTATATGGTTTTGAAAGTGAGGGACAGGGTTAATTTGGGTTCCAAAATGGATTCGGGCAACATAAAGAAAATGTGGCACATTTGCACGTTGTTACTTGTCGAAAAATAGTGGGGAGGGGGGGTTTAGAAGAGGCATGTTTTATTAACTTGAGGGAAATAACAAAAAAAAGAAATGTTGCGTGCAGACGTTGTGCTCGGACTTTTGACACTGGTGAGCTATATTTGTATATAAGTGTAGGCAACTGTCACAGTCCCTGGCCATGCAGAATGTGCAGACATTAGAAGGCCGGCACAGCGATAGACTAAGAATAACACGTCCCTTTGTATATGTATTTTTACACGTGTTATGCATCGGGAGATTCGTTAACTATATAACAGTGGTATATATCTATTTGTATGTTTCTTTTAAGTATGTGCTACTAGGAAAAGATACAGCTCTATGTACGCATGCTTTCAGAGATATGGTGACACTTAACTATGATATGAAAAGGGTTTCTGCTTTGCATTTGGATAGAGTCAACACTGTTTGTAGTTGCTGAGTAGTGAAGAATGAAAAGACAGAGGAGGTGAAATACATGGTGGTAAAGGGATTAGTGATTATGGTACTTCGTATGAGTGTTTGGGAAGGTATTGTTGAAGTGCGCTGTATATATTTAAGTGTTTTCGAGAAATGAGGAATGCAGTCTCTTATGTTGAAAGGTCTGCATGGTGTTGCAAGTAAGGTACAGGGTTGAATTAATATCGAAAATCGGTCCCGTCAATGTAAGAGAAATAGGGATGTTTGTAGATTTTTGCCTTGTCGGAAAATACAGGTGGGGGGGGGCGTTTGTTTACAAGAGATACGTTTTATGAATGTGTGACAGATAAAAAAGAAATGGAAATGTTCCGAGCATATTTTGTGTACGAATTTGTTCACACTGGTGAAGTACAAGTGAATATAAATGGAGGGAATTGTCAGGGCCTTTCCCTGTGCTGATTCTGCGTATATTAGAGGGCCGGCAGATCAAGAGTTTGGGAATGACACGTCCCTTGACCCCCCCTCCTTCCTCCCGCTCTCTAACGGTTTGTCTCCCGTCGTTTGTAAAGGGAACGTAAGAGAGGCCCATGTACCCTGAAAAATAGCACTTAAACCTTGTCTGGCTTGTTGGTGGCATCAGTGCAGCGCAGAGAAAGTTGCAATTGGTTTCAGTGGTACACGAGAGCAGTGTGTGATGTTGCAAGGGTTACATGGTCTTGTGTCTAAGGTACAGGGATAAATTGGGGTCCAAAATAGGCCGGGGTAATGTACAAGAAATGGCCTTCTGCAGATTGAAACTTGTGGGAAAATACTGTGGGGGGTGGCTTTAACATGGACATGCTTTATTAACTTCAGTGAGATGAAAAAAATGAAATGTTGTTTGCACACTTTGTGCATTGGTTTGTGCACACGTGAATATAAGTTAAGGTATTGTCAAGCTTCCTGCTCGTGCTGAACCTGCGTACATCACAGGGGCGGCAGATCGAAAGACTGGCATTGACACGTCTCTTGAGCCCCCCCTCCCTCCTTCCTCCCACTCTCTATCGGTTCTGCTCCCGTCGTTTGTAAAAGGAGGGTAAAAGAGGCCCATCTACTGTTAAAAAAAGAGAACTTAGACCTTCACTGGCTTGTTGGTGGCATCTGTACAGCGCAGAGAAAGTTGCAATCGGTTTCAGTGGTACACAAGTTCAGTGTGTGATGTTGCAAGGGTTACATGGTCTTGTGTCTAAGGTACAGGGATGAATTGGGGTCCAAAATCGGCCGGGGTAATGTACAAGAAATGGCCTTCTGCAGATTGAAACTTTTGGGAAAATACTGGGGGGGGGGGCTTTAACACGGACATGCTTTATTAACTTCAGTGAGATGAAAAAAATGAAATGTTGTTTGCACACTTCGTGAATCGGTTTGTGCACACTTGTGAAGCACACGTGAATATAAGTTAAGGTATTGTCAAGCTTCCTGCTCGTGCTGAACCTGCGTACATCACAGTGGCGGCAGATGGAGTGACTGGCAATGACACGTCTCTTGAGCCCGCCCCCACCCTCCCTCCTTCCTCCCGCTGTCTAACGGTTCTTCTCCCATCGTTTGTAAAAGGAAGGTAAAAGAGGCCCATCTACCGTTAAAAATAGCATTTAGACCTTCACTGGCTTGTTGGTGGCATCTGTACAGCGCAGAGAAAGTTGCTATCGGTTTCAGTGGTACAAAAGTGCAGTGTGTGATGTTGCAAGGGTTACATGGTCTTGTGTCTAAGGTACAGGGATGAATTGGGGTCCAAAATCGGCCAGGGTAATGTACAAGAAATGGCCTTCTGCAGATTGAAGCTTCTGGGAAAATACTGGGAGGGGGGGCTTTAACACGGACATGCTTTATTAACTTTGCTGAGATGAAAAAAATGAAATGTTGTTTGCACCCTTTGTGCATTGGTTTGTGCACACTTGTGAAGCACACGTGAATATAAGTTAAGGTATTGTCAAGCTTCCTGCTCGTGCTGAACCTGCGTACATCACAGGGGCGGCAGATGGAGTGACTGGCAATGACACGTCCCTTGAGCCCTTCCCTCTCCTTACTCCCGCTCTCTAACGATTCTTCTCCCGTCGTTTGTAAAAGGAAGGTAAAAGAGGCCCATCTACCGTCAGAAAATAGCACTTAGACCTTCACTGAGTTGTTGGTGGCATCTGTACAGGGCAGAGAAAGTTGCAATCGGTTTCAGTGGTACACAAGTGCAGTGTGTGATGTTTCAAGCGTTACATGGCCTTGTGTCTAAGGTACAGGGATGAAGTGGGGTCCAAAATCGGCCGGGGTAATGTACAAGAAATGGCCTTCTGCATATTGAATCTTGTGGAAAAATACTGGGGGGGCTTTAACACAGACATGCTTTATTAACTTCAGTGAGATGAAAAAAATGAAATGTTGTTTGCACACTTCGTGCATTGGTTTGTGCACACTTGTGAAGCACACGTGAATATAAGTTAAGGTATTGTCAAGCTTCCTGCTCATGCTGAACCTGCGTACATCACAGGAGCGGCAGATCGAGAGACTGGCAATGACACGTCCCTTGAGCCCCCCTCCCCCTCCCTCCTTCCTCCCGCTCTCTAATGGTTCTTCTCCCGTCGTTTGTAAAAGGAAGGTAAAAGAGGCCCATCTACCGTTAAAAATAGCACTTAGACCTTCACTGGCTTGTTGGTGGCATCTGTACAGCGCAGAGAAAGTTGCAATCGGTTTCAGTGGTACACAAGTGCAGTGTGTGATGTTGCAAGGGTTACATAGTCTTGTGTCTAAGGTACAGGGATGAATTGGGGTCCAAAATCGGCCGGGGTAATGTACAAGATATGGCCTTCTGCAGATTGAAGCTTCTGGGAAAATACTGGGAGGGGGGGGTTTTAACACGGACATGCTTTATTAACTTCGGTGAGATGAAAAAAAATGAAATATTGTTTGCACACTTCGTGATTGGTTTGTGCACACTTGTGAAGCACACGTGAATATAAGTTAAGGTATTGTCAAGCTTCCTGCTTGTGCTGAACCTGCGTACATCACAGGGGCGGCAGATCGAGAGACTGGCAATGACACGTCCCTTGAGCCCGCCCCCCCTTCCTCCCGCTCTCTAGCGGTTCTTCTCCCGTTGTTTGTAAAACGTAGGTAAAAGAGGCCCAACTTCCGTGAAAAATAGCACTTACACCTTCACTTGCCTGTTGGTGCCATTTGTACAGCACAGAGAAAGTCGCAATCGGTTGAATGCTACATGAGTGCAGTGTGTTATTTTGCAAGGACTACATAGTCTTGTGACAAAGGTACAGGGATGAATTGGGGTCCAAAATCGGCTAGGGAAATAGTCTTCTGCAGATTGAACCTTGTGGGAAAATACTGGGGAGGGGCTTTAACAGGGACATGCTTTATTAACTTCAGGGAAAAGAAAAAAAATAAATGTTGCCTGCATACTTGGTGCACGGGTTTGCTCACACTGGTGAAGCACACGTGAATATAAGTTAAGGCAATTGTCAGGCTTCCTGCTCGTGCTGAAGCTGCCTACATCACAGGGGCAGCACATCGAGAGACTGGGAATGGCACGTCCCTTAACCTCCCCTCCTATTTGTTCCCGGTCTCTAATAGTTCCTCTCCCCTTGTTTGTAAAAGGAAGGTAACAGAGGGCCTTCTGCGTTCACCCTCACTGGCCTTCTGGGGACATGTGACGAGCACAGAGAAAGTTGTAATGAACTTCTATGCTATAGAAAAACCTCACAGAGTTGCAACTTACATATTGCCCCAATTTACATTGCTTGATGATTTTACTTAATAGTTTAACTTTGCTGAGGTACGTCTATGCTTCAACATGTATTTTCACACGAGTTATGTATTGGAATATCTGATACCTATAAAACACAGGTATAGATCTATTTGTATGTTTGTTTTAAGTATGATGCCACTAGGAAAAGGGACAGGGAGATGTATGCATCCTTTCAGTAATATGGTGAGACTTTCAACTGTGACATGGAAAGGGTTTCTGGTTTGCATTTGGGTAGGCCCAACATTGTTAGTAGTTGCTGAGTAGTGAGATGCAAGAGGCGAATGAGGTTAAAGACATGATAGGAAAGGAATTAGTGATTATGGTACTTTGTATAAGTGTTTTGGAAGGTATTGTTGAAGTACACACTATGGGGCCGATTCCGATTCCGGCCGGAAATCTCTCCGACCGAGCCGGACCCGGAGAGAATTCCGACCGAATCGGACCCTAGCAGTCCGACCGGACGAGTACGATGCATTCGCATGCTATCGGACTCGGTTCGGTCGGACTCCCATGAAGTCAATGGGAGCCGGTCGTACAACGCGTACGCGGGCTCCCATTGACTCCAATGGGTGTGAGGCGAACAAGGCCGCCCCCTACAGCAGGTACGCGTCCATGCGCATCGCGGCGTACATGCACAGGTAGGGGGGACCCATGGTTCCCCCCTGTGTGCGACTCGTGTGCCTACGCGTACAGGGGGGTCCGACGCGGACCCCCAAAGTCTGGCTCCGACAGCTCTTTCGAGCCGGATGGCGCGAGTCGGTCGGACTGCTCGCGGCACGCATCGTATTTACCCGGCCGGGAAACGTCTCCATAGCGCGGTGCGAGTCGTGTCCGTGCGAGTCGGTCGGAGCGTGTTGAAGCCACGTACGAGTCGGTCGGCGATTTCGCGGGAGCTTGCATCGTACTCGCTCGGCCGGACCCGCGTACGATTCGGTCGGGAAACAGGGCTCCGAATCGGATCCGGTAAATCCGAATCCGATTCGGAGCACTACCGGCCGAGATCGGAATCGGCCCTTATATATTTAAGTGGAATGAGTAGTGTTTTGAAATTTGAAATCTAGAAAATAGTAATGTAAATAATTGCTTGGTAGTTAATATTAGTAATCATATGTCATTATTTTAAAATATTAAATAGATGTAAGAAACTATTGGAAGTGTTCTTTGTTTTTCAGAAAATTATTTTGTTTGGATCACAAATTCAAGATGGCAAGAAAAGATGAAAAGCAAAGGAAACAAAAAAGAGATCTACTTAAAGAAAAAGAAACAAAATGTGTTAGAAACAAATGAGAATGTTACCAAGGATAAAGTTTGTTTAGGTAAGACCACTAAACAGTTTCTTAAAAAAGTTATGGAGAAATTATATGAGAACAATAGGAATGAAAGGAAGAAGAAAAGTTTTTCAACTAAGGAGAAGGAGAATGACACTTCAAATGGAAAAAAAAAATAAGGAAAAAACACAAGTTACACAAAGACAAAAACAATTTCAAGAGATTCGACAACGACTCTTTCGAAGTAGAGTAATTCAGAATTTATTGAAACATTGTAAGAAGTATAAAAAGATTACTAGCTTACAAACAGAAGCAGCAGATTGAAACTGTAGTTGATACTGCTTTTAATTTGAAACGAAAATTATTTATTTTGATTTTAAAAAGAATGAAATCTTTAAATAAAATAATGAAGTTTCTGAAAGACAAAAGCAAAAGAAAAAGACTTGTTAATAGAACTAACTTTTGTAAAAGTTTCAGTGGTGAATGGAAACACACTTCTACTAGTGAGCCTTTCTTTAATGAAGAAAGCTACTTTCAACAAAATAGTTTACCATTTGCAGTTGATACTCGAGGTCGCTGTTACAAAGTTCGGAATGGTTGTCCCATTCCAAAAGAAGAAATAGTTGTTATAAGTTCAGAAGAATTAATAGCTGAAGAAGTGCAAGGGAAACGCACACAAGCTCCTGTATATAAGTGGGATTGTAGCAGTATTTGCAGTATTCAACGGGAATCTATTGACATAATGCGAAATTGTTTACGACAATATGCACAGAAAAGTGTTAAACAGAAGATTAGGTTGTTACAAGGACTAGATCCATGTAATGTAAGACAATATACTAAGAAGCACGGACATTCTCTGGCTTGTCTTTCGAGAAAAGTGTGTAAAAGTACTTTTCATCACTTAAGAATGTTAGCAGTACACCACTCAGGAATGCGGAAGTTTGTAAGGAAAGTGTATTATGTAAAGACTCCTGCATTATGTTTAAGTGAACTGAACACAGCTCTTTTACACGGTTGTTTATCAGATGTAGAAAAAATGTGTGATGAAATTGAATTTTGTTTTTTGGTTCAGAACAGCAGTGTGTAGAAACTGAGAGCTTGACAACTGTAGATGTTGAAGAACATGGGAAAGAGATTAGCATTGATCAGTTTAAAGAAGAAATTAGAAAGTTTAAGACAGTGTGTTCTGAAAAACCAAACTATGTTTGTATTTGTTGTCGACGTACTCATTATAAAAGTCAAACTAGGAGTGTTAATTTGTATTTAAAAAGTGAAAGGAGAACAATGATAGGTGGCAGCAATTTGGAGCTTACTTGTTGGTAGAAGGTCGATTTGAGTTGGGTACTACTACTGATCAACGTATTTGTAAATATTGCAAATTAGAAGAGAACAAAATGCCAGCTAGAGGAGTACATAACAATTTAGAATTAGTACCTATTCCAGAGGAACTGGCAGATTTGAATACATATGAGTCGGATCTTATTCAATCTGTTCACCCATTTCAAGCTATAATTCGCATGGAGCCTAAAACAGGTAAACTGCCACCAACAGACTTACAAAGAGGTCTGAAAGGAAGAGTTGTGTACTTACCGTTAGATTTTAAGAAAAATATTTAAATTAATGGTGGAGACAGAAAGGAAAATGAGCCAGTAGGTATTCTAGTAAACGGTGTACCAACAAAGAGTCGGAAAATATGGCAAGAGTTTGTAGATGTTAATAAACTTCAAAAGGCTACGTTATATCTTGTACAGAACAATATTTATTATATAACTGTAAATGTTGATGAACAGGTAATAAGTTTAGAAGATGAATCAGAAATTTCAAGTGGTCAAATAGAGAAAGTGGACAAGTCGAGGAGTGAAGATATTTATGAACATTACACAATATGTCCTCTACATTCAATAATAAGTAATAGGAAACAGCATTGAGTTATTTCAAATGAAAAAAGCACAGGGAACTCCAATGAGTGTATGGGAGAAAAGGTTAGAAGCTCGTTGTTTTCCACAGCTGTTCCCCACTGGAGACGGTGGACGATTTGATGAGCGACCTGTACGGATTCCAGCTTCAGAATATCGCTCAACAATATTATACTCTGAAGATCCTAGATTTCGACAGTGCCTTCCATATATATTTCACCTTTTGTTTGAAAGTGATTTGTCTTCTCTTTCGTATGCAGTAAACCACATACTTAAATCGGAGTTCATCAATCACTTGTTTCAGTGAAAGAATTCCTGGACAAAGTTCAACGAACAGATGAAAATTTAGAAGCACAGTTAATTAATTTGATGGCATGTCAACGTAGAACCAATGAGTATTGGTATCATTGTCATGGTGAACTTAATTGTTTGTTAAGAAACTTAGGTACACCTACATGGTTTGTAACACGTAGCTGTGCGGAGTATGCATGGGAAGATTTACTTGAATTTCTACGAGAAGCAAATTCCAAAATAAAAAATATTGAAATGAAGACACCTGGAAAACTGTGTTCATTGGATCCTGTAAATATGTGCAGGTATTTTAATCATGGGTTTTAAGCTATGATGTCTTTTATCTGCAATAAAGATAATTGTCCTCTTGGAGAAGTTATTGATTTTTTTGGTCGAAAAGAGTATCAAGCAAGAGGTGCTCCACATATACACATGCTATTATGGATAAGGAATGCTCCAAAATTTGGAACGGATACTGATGAAACAGTATTGTCTTCCATCGAACAGTATGTTACCTGTGAGATTCCAAGAGAAGGAGGAGAAAAAGCTTGAGACAACAAGTTTTACGTTTCCAAAGTCACCGTTGTGGAAAGTACTGTCGACGAAAGTGCAAGTCTAAAGGAACATTTTATACCAAGTGTCGGTTTGGATTCCCACGTCCAGTAATTTCTAAAGGAAGAGTAAATTCTTTTATGTCTGCTGTAAGGCATACAATAACACGGAAATCTCCGAAGAATACGTACAACTTAAAAAGAATAGAACAGTCAAAGTATATTAATGACTACAATCCAGTTATTTTGAAAATGTGGAATGCAAACATGGACATTCAATATGTTGCAGATAACTCAATTGCCATTGCACGCTATGTTACATCATATATAACGAAATCAGAAAAGACAGAGATGAAAGAAATGTGGGAAGAAATTTCACAAGAGAAGAGCCTTAGCAAAAAATTGTACAGCTTTAGATTGAAAATGTTTTCCCACAGAGAAATTGGATCCTATGAATGTTCCGATCGCTTGTGCTCTTCCAGTTTATATTCAAAGTCACGAGGAATCATTTGAGTAAGTTTAGGTCTTGCCTGCACACGAATAGAGTGTTGAAAACATTAGAAGAAATTGAATACTTAGCAGTAAATGAACCGGAAAGTAAAGAAATTCTTAAAACTAATATGTTGGATACATACTATCCCAAAAGGAGTCCACATCTGGAAGAGCTATGTCTGTATGAAATACTTCAACATTACATCTTTAAAAGAAATGTTACACAGAATTTAAAAGAAGGAAAATATGCAGTAATTGGATGTGACGGTTGTTTAGTAAAACTTGCCAAAGCAAATCTCATTAACCACAGAAAACTCAGTTGCGAAACTCCAGATAAGAGAGAATTTTTCTATTTAGCACTTTTGCAACTGTTCAAGCCATGGCATAGCGAAACTGAATTACTTTGACATTTCGACTGCTATGAAGATTCTTTTAATGCATGTAAAGATAGCATTGCATATACAATTTTCCCTACATATCTACAAATGTTAAATGATGAAATTGAACAAGAAAAGACTATTACAGCTGAAATAGCTAACAACAGTTCTCAAGATAGTCAAAGTTCTGGTCCAGCTAGTCAAGATCCACTGGGACAACCAATAATCAAAAATGAAGCAGCAATAACCATGTATGAAGTAGAAATTGCAATGCAACAAGCACAACAGGAGAATACAACGTTGGAAAACTTAGAAGAACAACTAAATATTGATCAGAAAGAAATATATGTACAAGTAACAGAACAGATACAACATGGTTTGTTGCATGAAAAAAAGGAATGTATATGTTCATCATTTAAACCTATTCTTATGTACATCAGTGGTCAAGCTGGAACAGGTAAAAGTTTTTTAATTAAAGTTTTGACCAGTTATCTACAAAAAACTACAGATTCACATTTATCTTGTGTTGTAACAGCTCCGACTGGATTAGCAGCCCACAATATTAAAGGAATTACTTTACATAGATTACTTATGTTACCAGTTGAACATGATAATAAATTAGAATATCAGAAGTTGTCTGGAGATGCTTCTTATGAAGTGTCAAGAGTGCTGAAGAAAATGAAACTTCTAATCATTGATGAGGTGAGCATGGTCTCAAACTTAATGCTTGCCTTTGTACACTTGAGAATGCAACAGGTTTTAAAAACAGATTAGGATGTTCTGTTTGGAGGAAAACATGTAATTGTATTTGGAGATCTACTACAACTAACTCCTGTAAAAGAGAACCAGTTTTTAAAACACTTGTGCATGAAGACACTAGGAAATGTTTGGGATGTATTTGAAATTTTAATATATGGTTACATTTTGAATATAAAGAACTTATAAAGAATATGCGACAAGCAACTGATGAAGATTATGGAAATATTCTGAAAGATATAAGAATTGGTGTCCTAACGAAACATGGTAAACAAGCTTTAGAAAGTCGGCTACTAAGGAACTTGTGTACAACTGAAAACACAGCAGCTGAAGTAATGTATAAGAAGATTGGAGAAAAGAAGTCTATAGTTTGCCTAATGCCTACACTGCAAGAGTGTTGCACATTTAATCAAGAGCTTCTGAAATTGGAAAAACTAAAAATAGTTCACTTTGTATCTATTGATAGAATAGAGCATCAGGGAGTGACCATTCTTCTTTCAGAAAAACTACAGACTAAATTGGACTCTTTGGAAAAGTCTGTATCTATAACTGCTGGCTTAGAAAAAACTTTTGATGTATGTATAAACTGTTGGGTAATTTTACGGCATAATTTGAATGTAGAAGGAGGTTTAGTAAATGGAGCAATGGGGAAAGTTGTTGATTTTGTAAAATATCAGAACAGAGATGGAATAGAATTCTTGAAAATAAAATTTGATCAGATTACAGAGGTAAGACAGATTGGGCGTTGTGATGTATGTTTTTTGCTTGTAAAAGACTTGTATGTTCGCAGAAAACAGTTTCCTTTGTCTGTAGCATATTCAGTAACTATTCATAAATCTCAAGGTTTAAGTGTAGATAGTGCTTTGGTAAATATTGGAAGTACTGTGTTCAAAGAGGGAATGGCATATGTTGCATTATCTTGAGTTAGAACATTGTCTGGTTTGTATTTGATTGATTTTGATGACAACAAGATTAGTGCTGATGTAAATTGTGTAAGAGAATATAATCGTTTAAGAAGACTTTATGCACCAAATTTAGGTGAATATTCCATTTATGAGAAACGTGTTGTGTGTTCAAAACGAAAATATGTTAAAGAATCAAGTGCGGTTGAAAAGTATAAAAAAAATCGAAGACAAAGGAAAAGGTGTAAAGAAACAAAAAATGGAATGTGTTGATGACGTTGTGGGATGCTAATTGGAAAATAGTTCAGGTATCAACTGCTATGGTAATGTTATTCTGAATGTTGTATTTTACCTACAAGATCTTCATCATAAAATTATGGGAAATCAGGAAAAAAGATTATGTTCTGCACTTTATAATGTATTTCAACAATTGACAACTGACAGAAGTAAAATCCATACTGCTTGTGGTATTCGCCAACTCTTGGATATATGTACTGGTTCTTTGACCTTCAGTCTTAATATACAACAAGATGCACAAGAATTTCTGATGGTTATGCTTGGAGTATTAGAAGATGAAGGAATACAGATTGAAAACGTATTTGGACTAAGTTACAAATGGGATCATAAATGTGAACAGTGTTCATTAACTTCAAGCACTGTAGTCGACACAGAACAATTCATATACTTAACAATACCTGACTGCAAATCTGTAGCTTTTAACAAACTAGTAAAAACAGCAAACCATGATATGAAATGTTCTCATTGTAAATCAGAGATGTTATCTACATTACACATAGAAAGGTATGGAAAATATCTGATTTTAATGCTACAACGTTGTAGATCAAATGGAAGAAAACTGGAAGCCAGAATTAAAAATGTTGTTGCCAGTCAAATATCTATTTCTGGAAGAACTTTTACAACAGTGGCTATTATTTTCCATGATGGACCTACTATGACATCTGGACACTATACTGTGTATTTAAAGTGTAATAAAGGATGGACACATTGCAATGATGCACACTTGGAAATAAAACACAGATTGCCTTGCGAATTACCAAATTCATATTTGATATTTTTGAAGCCTAAGTTTTGAATACATCATTCGGCCTATTGGGAAGATGCAAACATGCTTTAACGAATTCATATTGGATATTTTACGAACCAAAGTTTTGAATACATTATTTGGCCTATTGGGAAAATGTGAACAGAAAGTAGGGAGCCCTGGAAACAATTACTAATTATAACTAGTGTTGGGACTATTATTTGTGCTGATTGATAATGCATTTGGAAAAATTGCGTTGAAATGAAAATAGTTTACATATTTGTTTTGTATATTGTAGGAGAAGTAAATTTGTGTACATTTTAAAAATGTTGTTGAGTTAAATAAAAGACATCCTGTAGAAGAAGGATGTAATGAAAAAAATTGTAAGGAGGAACACATATAGGTACAGATATTGAAAATAATGTTGTAAACTCATTTGTTTTTTTTTTAACAATCTAGTTGATTGTTTTTTTTCCCCTGCTGTTTCATGTTGATAGTACATTGAGATCACTGTGTATAGTGAAGTTAAGTGGAATCTGAGAACAGCAAAAAAAGGGAAAATAAAATGTTATGTAAATGTTAAATTATGTTGTAGTCTTTAAAAAGTAACGGTGTAATTTGTGAAATACATTACATTACATAATAGTTTTTCGGTTTATTTTATTGTACATAGTGGTAAACTTTTAAAAGATTTTTAATGATAAATAGCACAATAGCACTTTGATATTTACTGAAAAACATAGGTTTCAGGGACGTTATAGTTAGCAATTAGCATTTAAAAAACCTTTGAAATTCACTGAAAAAGCCATAGGTTTCAGGGAGGTTATAGTTAGAAATTAGCATTTAAAAAACCATAGAAATTCACTGAAAAAATTATAGGTTTCAGGGACGTTATAGTTAGTTGGAAATTTCACTCATACAAAACCAGAGAAATTTGGCTGTTATAGTTAGTTGAGCTAACTATAACTCGCGCCCCCGCAATGCACTGCTGATGACGTTACATATTACATCATTCATGACAGTGACATCACTGATGACATCTCAAATGACATCACTGATGACATTACTGATGACATCATCCATGTGATCCTCTGATGCACCTCCTGACACCCTAATATAACCTTTGATACACCCACTCTAAAATATAGACTACCATTTTCGAAACCATAGACACACCAATACCAGTTACTACATACCCACTCACTGATTCCTAGGTCTACACACACATCCACTCATTCACCCATACAGTCACTCATACATGCAGTCACTCAACAATACAGAACTATCATTTGCACTCATACACCTATACAGACACTCACACACTGACACTCATCCATAGAGTTACTCACACACCTAGTCAGTCATGCAAAGAATCAATCACACTCCCCTTTACTCACCTATACAGTTATATACACACCACCTCACTTATTCATACAGATACTAACACATACTTACTCTCTTATACAATCACTGATACAAACACACACCCATCCATACAGCTACTCTCACAATCACTCATTCTCACATATAGTCATTTATATACTGAAACACTCACATATACTGCCTTTCACATATGTAGTTACTCACACATGTACCACTGAGACATCCATTCACTCACCAACACATCCATACACACACTCACCCACTCATACAGCCCTTCCCAGATGCACTCTTGAGCCCATACACCCAGTGAATTACCCACTCACACATCTATGCACAGATTCACACACTCCCCACCCACCCACACAGATACTCAGGCACCCATACAGATACTCAGACAACCAATCAATAACCCATATAGACACTCATGTAGCTACTCACCAACCCATGCAGCTGCTTACACACCAACTGACAGACTGATACAGACATTCACACAGTTTAGTCACTAACCCATGCATTCAGTAAGACACGTTTAATCACTCACTTATACAGTCAGTCAAGCACCTACTAAATCATCCATTCAGACATGTATACACCCACTCATTCTTCAATACACCTTGGCATATATATATAAAAACATATTTAAACTTTACAGAAACACACAGTCACTGGATGATGTCATCAGTGATGTCATAAATGATGCCATTTGAGATGTCATCAGTGATGTCATACGTGATGTCACTGACCATGTCATGAATGATGTAATATGTGACATCATCAGCAGTGCATTGCGGGGGTGCGAGTTATAGTTAGCTCAACTAACTATAACAGCCGAATTTCTATGGTTTTGTATGAGTGAAATTTCCAACTAACTATAACGTCCCTGAAACCTATGGTTTTTTCAGTGAATTTCTAAGGTTTTTTAATTGATAATTTCTGACTATAACGTCCCTGAAACCTATGGTTTTTTCAGTGAATATCTATATATACATAGCTGCCTACCTATTGATCCACCAATATTCACTACTATAATCAACAATTAAGGTACATTACTGTTTGGGACCATTAACATACATTTATGAGTAGGGCCAGTAAAAGAATGTGTAACTGATCAGGGCCATTAGACCTGGTTGCTGTGTGGGACACTATGTCTGATAAATAAAGAGGGTTATTGATTGGGGCCATTAAAGCTCATTTTCGCGTGGTGGTGGCACAAAGATGAATCTCCAACTCAGAGCTATCATCACAATTTGACATCACTGGGGCCTATTAGAGTTTTGTAAGGCCCCATTGCCTAGGGAGACTTAGTGCATGTACTGCCTGTGACCATTGATTCTGACTGGAATCTACAGATTAATTTTATTGCCTGGACCATTCAAACATGCCACTTTCAAGGTGAAATGACAAATTACTGTCTAAGAAAATTGACTTTCATTTCCCTGAGGGGTCATTGGCACTTGCTGCGTATTCATCAACCCTCTTTCCTTCGAATCTAAGAGACAACCTCACACATACATACAACATAGGGACTGTTGTAACTAAACAAAACTAAATGTGTATGTAAATGTGCATGCTAAGCCAACACTGCATGGACACCTTTTTGGAAATGGCTGTCGTTTGGAGAGTCAGTTGGTCAAGGTAAAACCAAGAGCATTTGTAAAGTCTTTTCTATCTGTGCGTTAGTGAAAGGGCGGGTATGTACCTCTGTTATATCCCTTTAATAGTGACATATTATTTTGTTCATATTTATTTGATTCTCTTGAATGCTCACACTCTGTTTGCCTGGTTTCTACTGTTGCCCAGTGTGGCATTCCTTACTGGAGAGCAGTGTCCCCAGTGGTTCCAGCCTGCTCTTCCTGCGTTTGTTGTACTCCTACATTTTCAAATAAACCCCTTTTTCCTTGGACCTCGTCTGTTCATCAGAGTGTTCTTTTTTGACTCGATCACAACATAAATTTGGCGACAACAGAAAAACTGGAGCACAAGCCCACCGAGGACTATTTTAAAGAGACGCTACAGGAATCTGACACTACCTGTTACGAAGGAAGCACTGGGTCCAATTTCAAGTAAATCCTTTATTGCACTGAGGAGCGCAGAAGGACACAACCAGCAACCAGTGTCCCACTTCCAACTGCCCCTTACACCAAGCATTCCTGGTTACCAAGCAACACAACACTTCCCCCTCCTTGTTAACAAAAAGAAACAATGCAGGAATAATGTCAAAAAATAAAATAAAAATAAAAATAAAAGGAAACCTAATAAAACAGTAAGCAAAAAGATAAATGCAATAAAAACGTTAAGAAATTAACATTGCAAATTCTTCACCATATAATCCTTTAACCAACCTGGAGCTTTCCTTTCCCTAAACAATCTCTGTTTAAGGCTTAGAGAATCACAAGGAATCATCCCAGAGTCCACCTCCATAGAAGACCTAGGATGAACCACCCCTTCCCCCCCTCAAGGACAGGAGAGTCAACGTTAGAACTGGAAGCTGAATCACCAAGGGAAACTGATGAATTATCCTCAGGGTGGGAATTAGATTTAAAAACAACATCATCCTCCATCCAATCAAAATTACCATTGAAATGATTTGTCTCTCTCACTCCACCAGGTCTTTCCTTGGCCACTCTTTTAAGATTCCACACTTCACCATTCCTAAGTCTGACAGCATTTTGCAAGACTTCAACAACCTCCTCTGCATCAAAGAAAACACTCTCACCTTTACAAACAAAACCAGGTTTTTTAACACGAACCCAATCACCAATTTCAATCTGAGTGGGTTTTGTACAATGTTAAGAATCAAAATATTCTTTGCTTCTGTCATGTATGCGTTCCATTCTGTTCCAAACATCTTCCTTAGACCAATGTACCACACCAGACGAACACATCCAACCTGGATTAAATTTAGATCTTGGTTTGCGACCACGCATTATCACAAAGGGAGGTAACCCAGTAGCCTCTGTGGAATTTACACGATAAGCCGAAATCATCTTACCAACTTGTGTGACCCAATCCTCAGAACCACTCATAGCCAACTTTATAATACCCTTCAAAACACGATTAAACCTTTCCACCATTCCATTTCCACTTGGTTTGTACAAAGACGTGGTTCTATGCTTAATGCCCAACCTCTCAAAGTAAGTTCTTGCTTTGTTTGACAACAACTGAACACCATTATCACTTATCAAGGACGCAGGAATACCTTCAGAAGTGAATACCTCATCCAAAAATTATAAAATAGCAACTGTATCAGCCTTGTCCACCACTTTAACCACGGGCCAACATGAAAACAAATCCATAAGTACAGTTGTATATTTCTGTGAATCACCATTCTGATCTCGTACCGGTCCCATGATATCAATAGCCATGGTATCCCATGGTTCCTTTGACATAATACTGTCACGCATTGGAGGTCTAAAAGTTCTCAATGATTTATCAGCGTTACAACATGCACCACACTCCCTTACCATTCTCTCAGTTTCTATATCCAGACCAGGCCACCAGAATAATTTGTTTAAGAAAGTGTTGCTTCTAGTGATGCCAGAATGCCCTTTATGACATAACTCAACAATAGTAGAACGTAAACTTTGCGGAGGAATGATTTTCTCTCCCCTTAACAAAAACCCATCATTAAAAGAGAGCTCCGACCTAACCTCCCAAAAAGGTCTAACAGCTTCAAGCAAAGTATCTTTGCGGGGCCAACCATTCATTACGTAAGGAACTTCCACTTCCAGAACCTTATCTTTTTGAAATTCCAACTCCCACTCAGTCTTATTAATAGCAGAACGACCTTGATCATGTATCAGTGCCACCTGAAAGTTGTTCCACTTATCATCCTCACATTCCTCTAACATTGCAGGCATTCTGGAAAGAAAGTCAGTCACTACATTATCCTTCCTAGGGGTATACACTATCTTGTAGGTAAAGTTTTGCATACGCATAGAAATTCTGGCAAGTCTAGTGGATACATTGGTAGAACCTTCTGCCGTCAAGATTTTAACCAACGGTTTATGATCACATCTCAAAGTACAAACCTTCCCCCATGTGAAGGATTTAAAATGGTCCAAACCCCAAGCACATGCTAATGCCTCCTTTTCTATGATGGGATATTTTTCTTCACAAGGAGACAAGGACCTGGAGGCGTAAGCAATAATATGTTCCTTGACTTTCTCATCCACCTGGGACAAAACAGCCCCCAAACCTTTGTTGCTCGCATCAGTAGTGACGATGCTATCAGCAGCAGGGTCAAAACTACTTAAACTGGTTGCGCTTGCAATTGCAGTTTTAATAGTTTTGAAATCCTTTACACATTCTGAAGACCACTCAAAATTTGTATTCTTCTTAAGTAATTGACGAATATTATAACACCTATCAGCAAAATTTGGAATCTTTTTTGCGCAAAATTCTGCCAAACCCAAGAAGGACCTAATGACATCCTTGTTAGTTGGTGTAGACGCATTCTCAGTTGCTGAAACAAGAGAAGGTTTTGGTCTGACTCCATTCTCATCAATAGTATGTCCTAAATACGTAACACTTTTAATCGCAAAATTGCACTTTGAGAATTCAATGGTAAGACCTTTTTTTTCCAAAGTACTTAATACATTGAGAAGCCTAGATTCATGCTCAGATTTACTTTTGCCAAAAATCAAAATTTCGTCCTGAAAGAATGTTACACCTTCTTCCTTATTGAATAACTGAAACATAAGGCGCTGAAAAACAGCCGCCGCTGATGCCAGGCCAAAGGGCCGCATTTCTTCTTACGGAAAGTTAATTGGCGCAAAATACATCTGAATTGTCCTTGGATAATGAAATCATTCTTCCAACTCCCAACTAATCCCTCGGTGCGATATATGTCTAGTGACAGATGTGCGTGCCTCTTTACACGTCCCTCTGGTGTTCCCCTGCCCGAGTGCATACACGAGGCAAGGGACTGCGTCCCTGATGGCTTCTCCAACACTATAAAAAATCAAGCACAAACACGCATTCTCAGCAGGCCATGCCCCATGAATGAAATAATGACGTGTTCAAGGGCTGGTGGGCCAACCCGTCCAATGTGAGGTCACAGTGCAGCCAGGGATCGGACCCTTCAACTCGGTAAGTCAACCTAGATTCCATCACAGGCAGGGCTTGGCTGAGAGTTGCAGTCATCCTTGAACTTGTTTTAAAAACAGGCTTATAAGGCAGGAGCAAGTCATCGTAAAATACTACGGGGCAGATTTACAAGTCCCTTGCTTCACTTTTACGCTGCAGTTGCGTCACTTTTGTGACGCATCGGCAGCGTAAAAAATGCGGCCTATTTACAACGTGACGCAACTAGGGAGATGCGTCACGTTGTAAAGCCCTGCGTCACATTATACCTGCGTCAGGTATAATGTATGCAGAGTGGGCGTTCCCACGCAGGAAGGCCTCGTAAAAGTGACGCAGTGAAATCTACAAGATTTCACTGCGCCACTTTTAGGACGCCACTGCGTCAAAACCTTACGCCTGCTTGAAGCAGGCGTAAGTAGTGACGCAGTGTAGTTGGAATAAGCCTCAACACGCATTGCTGGAGTTGCGTCGTGCTTGCGACACGACTCCAGCAATGCGTGACTTTTCCGCCAACAGATGCGTCAGAATTTCTGACGCATCTGTCAATACTTGCGCCATAGTGCGCCGTATTGTAAATACGGCGCATCTATGGTGGCGCAAGGGTTTCTGAGGGTGGCGCAGGGAAAGTGACGCATCTAACAGATTCGTCACTTTCTTGTAAATCTGCCCCTACGAACCCCACACCGCTATTTATTCTTTTTAAGAGGGAACAATAGATTCATTTTACAGCACGAATTCCTTAATGTAATGGCCGAACGGCAACAGATCTATCCAAAGCGATCTGAAGAGGAATTTGTATTTCAGTACCTTAGAAACATGCAGGATACCCTTGGAGTGTGATTTCTCCAAAATGTCAAATAAATTATGCGCCTGGAAGAAAACGGTGCGCTGCGTTCAGGGCGGGCGTTGGCAGAATGCGGCTTCCTGTGCCCATCTTTTGCCTCCTATGGTCACACATACTGAACAGAGTTCACAGAAACTTATTCATAGTAGTTTTAAAAAGCTCTTCTTTGAGAAACAGTTTTCAATAATCAATACACAAATAAATCCAGTGCAATAATCCATATTACGATAGGCGAAAGCAACCGACATTTTGTGTGAAGCACTCGCGGAAAACAAAAAATGGAACAGGTGCAGAAAACGCAATTTCCACGCGTTATTCCCCAAAACTCAGAATTCCGGTTATGTCCTCGTCTCTGGAATTAATCGCACCCCCAGTATCGATATTGATGGCCAAAGAATGAACAGGGCTTATTTAACATTGTTCCCAATGGAGCTAATAGTGTCGTGTCTGTGCCTTTCAATCAGCTGGGTCTGCCATGTGCCGCCATGTTGCAGCTGAGACTCTGTGATGCACAGTGTGGCCTTGGCTGCATGTGGGGTTGCAGCAATCGCAGTTGAGACTTTTGAAGCTGAGGAGCTGTGCAGGGCACGAACATATGCCGTTGTGCAGGACAAAGATCTGCACATCCGCACGTGTTACATTTGGCATGGCAGCTGCCTCAAAGAAAACAGGATGAAAATGTGCAATAGGTGGGGGAGGTAGGGAGTTTGTTAGCAGAGCATTTTTGAACGTGAATAGTTTTTCATTTCTGATTGATAAATTCTGATACTTTCTGTGAGTAAAGACTTGGGGGCAGATTTACAAGGCCCTTGCACCACTTTTGCGTTACTTTTCCCATGTTAAAAATGACGCAAAATTGGCGCAAGGGCCTTGTAAATCTGCCCCTTGGTGTATCTGATTTTCGCATGATAATAACTCCAGAAACAGCACAAAAAAATTGAGTTAAGTATTGATTGATCGATTGATTAATCGAAGTATTCTCAAAGCCTGTTTCTATGCTTCACGTTATGTATCTCAAGTATCGCCGCCAGTGGCAGTACCATAGCCAGTGAGATAAAAAAGAGGATTCTGTTTAAATCCTTGGTACTTGTGCGTCAGCGTCAGGCATTCTACGAGTCCACCTCACGGTATCTTTCAGAGAAGATCATACCGTATGAACCGGGGAAACTTTGCATTTCTCCGAAGCTCTCCTGACTGTGGTTTCTTGTCAATGCCGATGAAAGACAGGCGGCTCCCGCTTGGACTCTGGGGGGCAGATTTACAAGCCCCTTGCGCCACTTTTGCGTCATTTTTAACATGGGAAAAATGACACAAAAGTGGCGCAAGGGGCTTGTAAATCTGCCCCTGGATTACTCAAAATGATTTCCTGTTCCGGAAAGCTGTAAAAACCTTTCTGTGGTAAGCAAGGCCTTGTTGGCAGGATTGTCCGTTTCCTAGCGCCTGAGCAGTGTTTTGTGTAGCTGCGTGCTTTATATTCCGATCATTCATTCATTCATTCATCTGACGTGCATTTTTTGCATGATCATTATGTTACCCAATACCTCACCATGATGACTTGAATAAATAGAATTTTGATAACATTTTGAGAATCCGGTTGGTTGTACTGAAGCGAAGACTACATATCCCAAAGGTAAAATGGTGTCCTCCTGCCATGGAGGGGTGCTGCAGCTGCAGACATGCATGCCCTTAGCACCTTTAACATCCAACACTGAACACCGCTTTTATTTTCTCTCCAACTCATCCACGTTTTACTGAGAATACAAAGGCAACTGTTCCTACGAGTTCAAATGCCGTGCTACTTTGTCAAACTAGAGGTTGTGCAGAGCTGCCGACTTTGGAGCTGGGGAATCAGGCTCGAGCCTCGGAGTCGGCTCAGCTTCCTGTGATTCTGGGCAAATCACTTAATCTCTCCGTGCCTACCAAAAAATGAATGTGTCCTTGTGTAACGTAACTGGTGCTCATGTAAAGCACTCCAATAGCTTTGGGTCGAGTTCGGGCCATATAAATCTGCAAAAAAAAAAAAACCTATGCTGTTTTGTAAGAATTGTTACTTACCAATAGGAGTTGTACTGTTTATTGCTTCATGCACCAAGAAGGCACTAGGGGGATATTACCAAGGAATTGCGATAATTATCGCAAAGCGCGCTTACGCTGTTTTTTTTATCGCCGGCTATCGCTGGATTTCATCGCGGAGATAACGCGTTATTATCAACGCTTATCTCCAAGGCGATAAAAAATCCAGTGATGGCGGCGAAACCCAGCAATAGCGCAAGATATCCCGCGATAAATTCAACGCGCTAATGAAAAGCTTGCTAATAGGCAGGTGAGGACTTAACCTTACAATCCACCTCCCATTGACTAGAATGGTTAAGTAAGGTTTTTAGCAGGTATTAGATTCCAGCGATAATCGCGGTTAGCGCAAATTTTTTTATCGCTTTGCGGGCATTGCTAGTAGGGGGAAGTTGTGTTTGCGACTGTTTTCAGTCGCTTTTAGTTGGGAATGCCTACTTTGCATGTCCTTAGCGATATATATCGCTGACATGCAAAGCAGCACCAAAACGGTCGCTTTCGCCATAAATCTGTCGCTAACAGCTGTTAGCGACAGCTTGCTAATAGGGCGATAGAAATATCGCTGCTTTAGCGGCAAAAAGTGCAGCTAAAGCGACGATAAGGCCCTTGCTAATATGCCCCCTAGATCGTTAGCAGGGGGTTGGCATACTTCAGCATGGCAAGTGTTCGGTTCGAAGGCAGGTGAAAGGTGTGTGAGAAGCACTGTGGTGTCACACGTGAGTGACCAGAATGCTTCATATCTTGTCTTAGTTTGAAAAGAACTGGAGACAGCTAGAACTCAGGCATTTTACAAGCATTTGATTCATGTAAATAGGCAGGGAGTCTCTGTAAGACCCACCCAGCAGTGACTGAAGGGCAGCAAAATGTCCCTCACGCGGTACAGGCAGTCAGGCTCCCCTCTAAATCATCTCCTGAGTGACAGGAGAGGACCCCCATCTTGTCTTTGACTCAGTTTTTGAAAATGGTGAAATGTTAGAAAGCTATATATATATATATAGTAGTTTATAATGCTGTTTTGAAGACACAAATCTCTGGGTTTGCGCAACTGTGCCCATAGGACATATAAGACATATGCTATTAGCTGTATTATGCATGTGCATATCTGGTCATGCAGAAAGCATGATTATTGACCGGATGATAAATATACAAAGTTACTGATCTGGCTATTTAGTTTCAGGAATTTTCAAATCGTAATGGTTCAGTGCCTAATTTTTTTTTCTTTTTTAAATTAGTATCAGTGCCAATCGATAAATGTTCTTGCCTGATATAGGTTATTAATTGAGGAAATATGATTGCTTGCCTGGTGGATGAGGTAACAAGCTGAAGTCTAGTTATGCGATTGGGTGCTTAAATGCGACTCTCCTACCTATGCTAGATGAAGAGTAAAGCGGGTGGAGACAAGGTTATTCAAGTGCTGTTATAGGATCATGCACAGCAATCTGATGATCACTAAAGATATACTGGATCAATGTGATTTTGTTAATTGAGCCATGATTACATAGCCAGCCTAATGACATTTCCTAATCAGTGGAAAGGAGACTGTCAAAAATGTCAGGGGCTAGAACCTGCAGTCGTATGCAGGCTCGGCTTTAGCATTAGTGGCTCCCGGTGCAACAATCTTTGTTGGCAATCCCCCTCACCCCCGGAATGACCTCCTTCTTCATGTATTCCCTCTGTACCAACTTCCTGTGGTGCCCCTCATTCCTACTTAGCCCCACTCTCATATTTATTTATTTTTATAAAGCTACTCATCCCAATGTAAAGCACCAGAGCCCAGTACATCACAAATATATTGTACAGAGATGGAGCCATACAAGTGTGTAAATAAATCTATAAGAAATGTTACTTAAAGCAATGAGGACTACAAGGTATATAAGTCACATGGCGTCCATACAGGTAGGCATTATATGTTAGAAGCACTTGGTCTGGAGAAACAAAGCACCAGAGTTTTTCACACAGTGTTAAAACCAAAGTTGCTGTGCTGCATTGCGTGAAAAGGAGAGAGCACAACAGCACCATATCTACTGAGATAAGGTGCTGTTGCTCTCTCCTTTAGTGCTGGCATACCTTAGGCTGACTACACCAGTGCACGTACCCTTGCACCATAATGCAAGGGGCTGTCAATGATGTCAGGTATATGTTTTATACTGGAAGGGTACCATTCTGGCACCAAATTCTATGCTTTGACAAAGTTGACACTTTACCTCTTTGTGTGTGTGCTCTATGGTAATTTGGAAAGGATTAGAGAAAATAAATCTTTTCTCCAGGTTTACGTCTGCCTTGAGGAGGTGTAATTTTCTGATGCAAATCCCTTTCTACGAAAGTAAGTAAATATCGATTAGAGTAAAAATCCTTGAGTTGGTGCATGGGAACGTTCATGTACCACCCATGGTACCCCTGCTTGACACAGTGCTACTATGCATTATTTTAGGGCTACTTTCCAATGCAATTTAGGATTTATACTGAAAAGTTAATCCCAAAACAACACTCCACACCATATTTATGTTACTTTTGTTGCAGGCTCAGAGTAGTAGTAAATCTGCACCATAAACTCAGAATTTGAAATGAAACACAATTAAAGAATGGGTGCCATACTAATAAAATTGTATTGTAAGATTGAGGAAAAACAATAAGGTTCTAAACCTATACTTTTAATATCCATCCAGCCCTTTAATGCAACTTTATAGCTCAAAATGCTATCTGGGAAGGATTGTAGCTTCTGAACTTCAAGTAATAAAAGGATCTCTGTGACAAAAGCAGTAAGCACTGACTACCTACATAAGATAAAAATGTATGATCTGCATGTTACACATTGTGCTTTGCTGGATTACTATTCCTCCATGCTACTTTATCATGAGTCAAAACTAAGATTAGACGAATCACGGATCTCTCCATCAAGTGCATTAACCACCAGAATTATCATGCCTTTTTTATTATCCTCCGAAAAATTTCCAGCACACAAGGATCTCTGCAGGCTGCTCTTATCTCATTTCAACTTGCCATGGGAAGGGCGCCACCTCGAGCTTGATGCCTGGTGCAGAAGCACTTGAGACACTGCCTTAATGCCAGCGCTGGATGTATGCTTCCCATTTACCTTCATATTAAATATCTGTACTTTTCTGTGCATTTGCCCAACAAATCCTCCAAATTCCATGGAGTTCTGAGAGTGGGCGGTGTATTGCTTGGCCATACCTAATGAAGTCCCCATGGCTGCTGAGGGTCGTTGAGGACCACAAGCCCCTATTTTTGCCACAAGTAAGTCCCCCACAGCGGGATTGCTGAGAGGTTTTCGGAGGCCCCACCACCTTTCACAACCACTCTGCAGAGGGACCTCCAGGCACATTACTTTTAGGGGAATGAAATCCCATTGGCTGCTGAGGGTCGTTGGCGGACAAGAACCCCTACTGTTGCCACCTGTAAGTCCACAAGAAGAACAAACCCTAGCATCTCTGAATTATTCAGAACAAAGACATATAGCTACAATATTAAGAACCCGAGATCAGACCAGTTCAGTTTATAATTTATTTTTCTTCAATATAAATGTATTTATAATTTGCAATAAAAGATTTTTCCAGATATATACATACATTTTGTTAGCTCAACATAAGTTCAGAACATAAGTAGAAAAACAAGACAAAGAAAACACAACAACATAGCATATTATTTCAAAAACACTCACACCCAGTCATAATATACGAGAACATACAGATCAAACACTAAAAACAGAGATGTCATAATGTAATATCAGTTGTTTCATTTTATCATTGAAATTCAAAGAAAAGGGTATTATATACAAATCTTTTTCTGTCCTTTTCCTTATTTATAGAACAGAAAAGAAAAGAATTGCTGGGAGGCCATCAGAGGCCCAACCCCCTTTCACAACCACTCTGCAAAGAGGCCTTCTTGCACACTGCTGGTTGGAGGAGGATATCGTTTGCAGTCAAGAACCACTATTGTTGCTACAAGTAAGTCCCCCACTGCAGGATTGCTGGGATGTCACTGGAGGCCCTGCCCCCTTTCTCAATCACTCTGCAAAGGGGCCCTCTGGTGCACTACTGTTAGGGGGATGATGTCCTCTTGGCTGCTGAAGGTCGTTGGGGGCCAAGAATCCCTATTGTTGCCACAAGGAAGTCCTCAATAGTGGAATTGCTGAGACGTTACCGGAGGCTCCACCCCTTTTCTCAACTACCCTGCAAAGGGGCCTTCTGACACACTACATGTTGGTGGGATGAAGTCCTTATGACTGCTGAGGGCGGTTTGGGGCCTACTGCTGCCACAAATTAGTCCCCCACAGCAGGATTGCTGAGACATCATCAGAGGCCCGCACCCTTTCTCTAGCACTCTGCAAAGGGGTCTCCTGGCACACTACTGGTTGGGGGATTAAGTCCCCTTGGTTGCTGACCAAACACCTAACACCTAACCCCGGAACCACTTCCTACTCCAGCAACGCCAGCCAGCTCACCATCTCCTCATGGACCCCAGTCACCACCGAAGACACCAAGTCAACCATGAAAGGCATCCACTCGGAAGCCCCCATGGATCCCTGCCCCCCGCACATCTTCCATAGAGCCGCCACCGCAATCGCTCCAGAACTACGATGCACCATCAACACAACCTTCGAAACCGGCATCTTTCCTGATGACTGGAAATGCGCAAAAGTAAGATACTTGCTCAAGAAGCCATCATCAGATCCCACGGACCTCAAGAACTACCGACCCATCCCAATCTGGATTCCGCCAACCCAAGTCACTGAAAAGACCACCAACACCCAACTAACAAAATTCATCGAAGAGAACTCCATCCTCGACCCCTCCCAATCTGGATTCCGCAGCAACCACAGCACCAAGACTGCTCTACTTGCCGTCACAGACGACATCCGCACCCTCCTCAACCAAGTATACACCTCGGCCCTGATCCTACTCGATCTCTCTGCAGCCTTCGACACCGTCTCCCACAGCACACTCACTGCCAGACTCCACAACCCCGGCATACAGGGAACCGCCCTCGACTGGCTCCGCTCCTTCCTCACCGGCAGAACCCAAAGAATCAGACTGCCACTCTTCCTCTCCGAACCAACGAAAATCAACTGCGGAGTCCCCCAAGGATCGTCGCTCAGCCCCACTCTCTTCAACATCTACATGGCCCCCCTCCCCGCCATCCCGAGACAGCACGGACTCAACATAGTATCCTACGCCGACGACACCCAGCTCATACTCTCTCTCACCAAGGATCCCATCACCACCAGACTCAACTTCCAGAAAGGAATGAAGGACGTTGCATCCTGGATGAGCAGCAGCTGCCTGAAACTCAACTTGGAGAAGACAGAGGTCCTCGTCCTCGGACCCTAACCCTTTGCATGGGACAACACCTGGTGGCCCACTGCCCTCGGCAACCCTCCTATCCCCATGGACCATGCCCGAAACCTCGGCATGGTACTCAACTCCTCCCGCTCCATGACCCGACAGGTCAACGCCGTCGCCTTCATCTGTTTCAACACCCTCTGCATCCTCCGAAAGACCTTCAAATGGATCCCCCCTGAATCAAGGAAGACCATCACCCACGTACTCATAACCAGCAGACTAGACTACAGAAATGCCCTCTACGCCGGGATCAACAAGTCTCTTCTCTGGAAACTCCAGACCATACAGAACGCCACAGCCAGACTCGTCCTCGGTATCCCTTGACACGAACACATCACCCAACACCTGCGGAACATCCATTGGCTCCCCGTCAAGAAGAGAGTAACTTTCAAGATACTTACCCATGCCTAAAAATGCCTCCACAACACTGGACCCCAATACCTCAACAACAGAATCTCCTTCCACATACCCAAAAGAAACCTCAGATCCTCCCAACTCGCCCTCGCCGAAACCCCGCACATCAGCAGAACCAGAATAGGTGGAAGAGCCTTCTTCTACATCGCAGCCAAGACCCGGAACGAGCTCCTGACCTACATCTGATGCGCCCCCTCTCTGAACATCTTCAGGAAGACACTCAAGACCTGGCTCTTCAACTGAGCGGAGCTGCTAACCCCCCCCCCAGCGCCTTGAGACCCTCACAGGTGAGTAGCATCCTTTACAATCCCCTGATTGATTGATTGATTAATTGAGGTGTGTTGGGGGCCAAGAATCCCTATTGTTGCCACAAGTAAATCCCCACTGTGGAATTGCTGAGACTAGGGGTGAGCGTGCTGGTAAACTCCGCTCTGCTGGCAGGTTGGCAGGGTTTTTGTTGAACTCCACGTTCCAAGCGGAGCACGGAGTGGCAAAACTCCACAAACTCCACCAGCAGAGCAGAGTTTACCATCCCCCCTATGATTAAATCGATAATCTTGCAAAATTGTGTTTGCTTGGGATTTTTCACTAGGGTTAGTTATATTTATTGGTTTCAAAGATGAGTCTAGTCTTGTCAGATTTTGGAAAACTGATGTTGGTATTGTATGCTTGAAAATTTTCTGTAAATCTCAGCAACTGTAAGCACAGAGAGAGGATAGCATGCTGGGAATGATTGGCTTCAGCAATGTGAAAAAATTGGGATATACATTCTATTTGAATAATGTTGTTACATTACTGTGTTAATTAATATGATAATCTCAATAAAAATAATTAAATTGAAAAATATAATTAGTAAACTACATTTGACATCAGAGAGCTACATTTGGAAAGTCACAGAACTCTTCACATACAGCACAATCCATGAGAAAACAGAAACTAGTAAAATATGCAGCAACAGACTGCATTACATTTATTACTTAGGCTGAGTTTAAGGGGTGTATTTACTGTGCTGTGTTTGTGTCACAAAAATGACGCAAGTCAACACAAAATCTTTTTTTTCCAGTTCACTTTCCCCCACAAAACTTGTTTTGCACTGGAAATTCACTTGAAAGTAGTGCAAAGCAGCGCACCAAGGGGGCGATCCATGAGTAGTTTATGGTCGTTCTCATGTAACCACTCATAACTTTGGATGCAAAACACTATCCACTAAAAAAATCAGACCGGGTTTTCTGTAAAAAAATAACGACCTTTTGAAATGGACACTATCAAGGAGAAATACTTTTATTTTTCCTTTCTTTTCCGACTTTGCATGTGTGCTGCACTGTAGAGCACAGATGCACAACAGGAAACGTTTTACATTTATGTAAGAATAGTATTTTGTACTGGAAGTTACCCTTCCAGAGTAAAACTAAGACTGTGTTCTTGCAGACACCTTTGCACTCTGGTGCAAAGTGTGTGTGTGTGTTCATGGCACTAGGGAGAGAGAGGAGGAGAGTGTAATATCTCTGTAGCAATGGCGCTGTCCTGCTCTCTCCTTCTCATGCAACACAGGACAGCATTTCTGACTGCTGCTCTGTGCTGCATGATAATTTAGTAAATGGACTCCTACATTTGTTGAATGATCTGTAATAGGCTATGAATAATTGACTGGAGAGGAGTGGTGAGAAAAGATCACGAGGATATAACTGAATCTCTGATCAGGTGAATTGAGTCTGAGGGGGGTGTCCAAGAATGCCAGATTTTCTACAACAGATTGTCAGCTATTGAGACCTAGATTAACACTTCTGCAGTACAGCACTGAGTGAAAATCAGAGGCACTGCTTTGCGCAATTGAGAAAAAAAACGAACAGCACCAAATTTAAAGAGAGTTGTGCATTCATAATGTCATTGGCTGCATTTGCGCTAAGAAAGCCATTTCAGTGCAGTGCCAAGTGTTGCCCTGCAGCATAGGTGCGGCCCTGCAGCTCCTTGTGTGAGATTTGTTTCTTGAGATACATCCTCCACTGCAAAGTTTGATCTGAGGATTTCTGTCCAAAGATAAGGCACGTAAAATATGAAATTTTGTGATACTTACACATCTAACGCTTAGGAATATCAGACACTTTTCAGGTGACCACTTATTAGCTCTAAGATTTAACTTGGCATTCAGATTTTACTCAAAGCAAGTCAGGTTATTTTAGAAGATTTTGTTTGAAATGAAAAGTTAACATGTGTTGCATTGTTCCCTCCTCACACTGCCCCTTTTAAAAAAAAATTTGGTTGGCTGATGGTTATACTGCAAACTGATTCTGGCGTTGGGTTCATGACAAATTTTGGCACAAATTAGTTTTTTTGTATCACCATGGCTTACAAAATTGCCAATGCAAATATACTAAGGTCCTCATTTATGAGAAAGTCATGCAGTGCAGCCCAGCAAGTCACCTTTGTTGACAGGAAAAGGGCAAGAATGGGCTGAATTTGTCAATACGGTGCATTGCTGTCCTTTCCCTTGCACTGATGCCCTTTTGGCAGCCTAGTACCAATGCAAGCACACTTGCACCATGTTGCAAGTGTGCTTGGGTTGCATGCAGGATTGTTTATGTGCAGGAAAGGGCACCTTCCTGCACAAAAACAATCCTGGGAGGCATTTCCTCTTTCTGTGTCTGCTGCAGAATGCAGCACACACAGAACGAGGAAAAAACAAGGGAAAAAGAGATATTTCTTCTCGTTAAGCACCCCTTGGAAAGGTGTAAGTTTTAGGTGCATCCTCAGGTTTACAAGTTCTTGTAAATCTGGGGATGCATCAAAATCAATGGAAGTTGTGTTGGAACACCGGGAACACCAGTGCAATGCTAATAGAATTGTCTACTGAGGGTAGATTAAGGGAATTTGGCGCTTCCAGGCACAGTGCACAAAATTGCTGTAGCATGATACATTAGTGTGGTGCTAAAAGAGAAAGGATGTCAACCCTGCATCCTAAATACAGAAGCAAAACATAAACGTGAGTCTCCTAGCACATGCAATATCATGTAAACACAATTATGAGTCATTCCTCTTTTCTTATATTCTTTAATCTTTTCTTTTTATTTTATTCGAATTCTTCTGCCAGCCAACTTGTGTTTCATCAGTGGGTGTGTCACCCAATGACTTCCTCAGGGCTGAAAATTCAAATTTGAACCTATCTTACAATTTTATCCATTGCCTATACCTTTAAGTTGTACATCAAGTATGTCTTCCAGTTAATTCCTTGTAAATCGTTTGGAGTGATGGTGGAGTTATTGGTATGATTAAGCACCTAAAGCACAATTCCCACATAGCTGATACCACTTTGTGTACATATTAATTACATATGCAACATGTTTATGGCATCTAAGCACCTCTCTCGTTTGATTGCCACTAATACCCAGTGAGAGTATCTTTTCAATGCACGTGATGTAAGCTGAGTACAAAATATATGTATCGTTACTCCAATTCATGTGTCATGCAAATGGGACAATTGTCCCTTATGTAATCCATAAATGTGTCCGTCACAGTCTAAAATAAATACCCTTATTCTGTAAAAAATTATCTGTAAAAGAAGTAATATTGTAATGATCTAACAGAGAGAATTTCTGAATATGTAGACTTATTTTTACAACCATTTGTAGAGAATCTGCCTTCACATATTCGTGATACCAAACATGTGCTTAACCTTTTGAATGATATACAATGGGAAGCTGGTCTGTGGATGGTTACCCTAGATGTGGTATCTCTCTACACCAGCATTTCACATGAGAAGGGTATATTGGCATTGAATCGCACACTGAACATGAGATCAGTGACATTTCTGCAGCACACACAGATGCTATTAAGTATGACTAGGATAATCTTGGAAAACAATGTATTTTTATTTGAAGACACGTGGTACAGGCAGCTACAAGGGACAGCTGTGGGCTCTAGATTTGCCCCCTCGTACGCTAACCTGTTTATGGGGCTGTTTGAAGAGGGTCATATCTGGGGCAGAAATGGAGCTATATGGATGGAGCACATACTATACTGGGGTCTGTACATCGATGACTGCCTTATGATTTGGACAGGCAGGGAAACACTGTTGCAAGAATTTATAACATATCTCAATCAGAATGATGTTAGCATAAGGTTCTCGTCTAAAAACAGTCAGATGACATTTCAATTTTTGGATGTGGAGTTATATGTAAAAGGAGATGAGTTACATAGCAAACTTTATCGTAAGCCAATTTCATGTAAGGCAAACTTACACGCTTCTAGCTCACACCCAAATTGTCAAATTAATGTGATTCCATTTGGGGAAATGATGAGAGCCAGAAGGATTTGAAGTGAGGAACATGAATTTAATGTATGTATACAAGATATGGAGAGGAGATTTTTGGAGAGGTGATTCAGCATTAATACAGTCAGAGCAGCTAGGAGAAGAATGGCTGGTATAGATAGAAGATATACATTCGTCACACACATAAAAAAGAGAGACACCACAGCAATTATACATCATATCACAGATTACAATGGCCTTGCGAACAGGTATGGCAAATGTTTGAATAGACAATAGTCACTCTGAAGTTTTTTGGCAAAGTGGGAGTTGGCTCAGCCCTTGGGATCTCTCCACGCACTCAACAGTAGGTTCAGTCCTTATTGTGGACAGCAGCAGGTGCAGTCCTTATTGGTGCATCCTTTCTTTGTGCAGTCCAATGACTCAATAGGAGCAGCATTTGTCTTCCATGATTGCAGCAGTGAACATAAATCTGGGTGCCAGAGATGTTTTGTTTATGCCAATTTCGAGTTTCAGGGTGTGGAGGACCTACTAGCCAATGGGGCTACAATTCATATGGGCAACCCTATTGATTTTGACATTACTTCCTGTGGATTGCCACTAAACAATCCCACAGTGCCCAAATACAACATGCTTTGACACTTCTATTCTGTTACAGAGCCATAGATACACCCATTACGTGTTTCCAGAATAATGAGCCATCCCTCCTAAAAAATTGGTTCTACACAGGTTTTCTCTGTCTTGGGAGATATGCCAACCTGTCTACGTACAAAAAGCAAGGGGCAGGCTATAGTGTGACTTGTATTTGACACGTCGCCTCATTGAAACTAGGTCATCTTTGGCCACAGCCCTCTTGCCATCCTTTTGGAGCATGTCACATCTGCTCCCACCAACTGGTCTCTTAGTTTCCCATTTCCAAGAGCACTTCACACCTCTTGGCTAGAGGGAAGCAGGCTGTTCCACTTGGAAACTGCTGCAGAAAATCCACAACGGCTGCTAGAACTTTGTAGCAAAAATGTGGTGACTTTTTAAAGGCACATTTGCATTAAAAGTTACTTTAAATCCTAGGTAAGCATTAAGTCGGGTCTATGAAAAATTTAAGTTGATATCTTGGAGTACTATATTCAATGGGCCCAAATGGAAGTTAGCACTTAGCAGTTGGGCTAGTGAAACTCCATGTTAGCCAATGGGGCTTTCAACCTTACTACAGGGAAAATGACAATTTTGAGTTTTTGCTGTCAAAACATGTAAAGTATAAAGTCAGTATGTCCTTCCTTTTATTATCCAGCACCCTGCCTTATGGGCGCCTTTTATTTCTCCATACTGAATTGGCCATTTAAAAGTTGGCCAACTAGGATATAGTGAAAGGCTTAGAGCCATGTTTTCACTTTGTCACAACAGTGGTGACACAGAAGTGCTACATTCCACTGACAACATTTATATTACTAGACCTGGGTACCCTGCCTACCATATACTTGGGACTTATAGGTAAGTTAAATTTGCCAATCAACGATTAGCCAGTTGTTTTTTTAAACTCTTTTTATTGGCATATAATGTCAAACATGATCACAAATCCTCTAATTCAGTTAATATATAAAGTCAGTACATTAGACAAAGGGTTACCCTTCAACTTTAAGAACACAATAAAGTTACATTTCTAATGTTCAGGATGGCAAATAACCAGAAGAAACAAACATATAATTATGTAATCACTTGGGTAGAAACTGTATGTTGTTCCAAAATGATAATATCACAGCTATTCGAGAGAGGCCGAGCCAAATCCTTAACATAATCACAAACAATCAAATGATTCAAGCAAACTGATTGAAAGTAAGAGAATTAGTATTACCATGTGGATCCCAGCTAAACCTAGCCCAGATGCGGTCACATTTTTTAATAGAGCGAAACCATCTTGACTTGGCCAGTGCGAGTTACATCTCATAGATCTGTCTCATAATTGCCAACCACTGACCTACCCTAGCAGGTAATAAGGAAATCCAGGCCCTAGCAATGCAGAGCCTGGCCGACACAATAACCTGATTCACATCTGCCCAAAGCACCCCCAATTTAGGGCAAGTAGCAAACATACGTGAAATGTTCGTAGCCACATAGCCACGTTTTAGGATGCTTAGTCTTTCCCTCTCTCTTATTCCGGGCCCACCTTGCTATTCTATCAGGAGTATAATATGGCACACATATATCTTTTAATTGTTGTAATTTTATATTAGTAGAGTGCACCAAACCCTCTACAATCTGTAATGCAGCCAGGATTTCAGAGGGTACTATGTCATCAGAGAGGACATTACTCCATTTAGGAGCAAGTTTGAGACTATCATTCACCCTATACTGACAGAGATTTTGAAAGACAGTGCTTATTAATGACTTCTTAGATGCCCTGTAGAGACAAAGAAGTTGGTCAGAGCTTACGGGTGCAGTTATAATCCTATAAGCCACCATAAAATAGGGGGCATGGCTTGGATGCTTGGTGGAGCTCCCGCCGGTTATCAGTTATCCGGCATATATCCTGTACATCCCAGACTCAGCAAACACCCCTCATAGGTGTGGAAGCCGATGCTGATCCACAGAGCCCTTTGGCAATAAAAAATCGTCTCCAGGGTCTGTGGTGGATGAAGGGGAAGCTGCAACGTCGGATGCCGCAGGGAGCCATCTTGATGCGAGCCCGGATGATAACAAGAAGACCTGGGGTTCCGGTCGCACGGCAGGAGGTGTGGAGCCACAGACAGCAACGGTGGACGGCGGCGGAGAGCTGCGGGCGGCTCGGAGCGAGTCCCGGAGCTCCGGGGAGGGACCCGTGCACAGGGCACCTGAGTCCAGCAAGTGAAACATTCCACGCCGTGAGCGGCCGTAGGAAGACACCGGGGCTGCAGGCTCGGAGCGGCCCAGATTGGAGGCCGCCGCTGAAAACGGCATAGTGGTGAGGAGGCAGGGGGGCACAAGCTGATAGTTTCCACTCCCCCCTCCACCCAGGCATTACACCCGGAGCGGGAGCAGAGGAAGGGCTGCACCCCTGGGAAGCACCGGCACTGTGGTGGTGATAAGGGGGAGCCCACGGCCCCTTACAAGGAGAGAGGCCTTGTGCTGAACGCTGCTGCTGCCTGGACCGGGCCTACTGAGGGGGCGGGCCTGGCAGAGCCCCCTTGAGGTCCGGTGGACAGAAAAGGGGGAAATAAAAATAATTAAATAAAAATAAGGAGCCGCAACAAACCGGACGTCGGACTTGGCTGCTGGGCCCACAACCACAGCACAGAAAGCAGAGACGCAGTTGGGCCTGTAAGCCACGATGGCCTGAAACGTGCCGCAGGCGGCGGCGGAGCCAAAGTTACCGAGACTGATCAGTGCGGTTGGGTGCTACAGAGACATTGTTGGCTCCAAGGCCCGAGTGAGGTGGGGGCGGTCTGATCTCCGACGCACCCCAATAAAGTGACGGAGTGCTACCTGGTGGGGAAGTGAGCAGGAAGTGCCCGATAGAGGCGTGGCCTTTCAGCAGGGCGAATATTGGACTCTGACTGGACCCCCTGGACCTGCACAAACTGGCAAGATGGTGAAGGAGAAGGCCAACAAGGTACAGTCAAATAAAATCTCCAATTATGCACAGCCATGCCCTGTGCATCCGGCCGGGGCAGCCGCGAACCTAGAAGAACAGGGGGACGGAAGGCAACATCTTCTGGACACGTCTCCATCGCTGGTGGAGATTATGGCAGCGATCCAGTCATCCAGAGAAGATATGGTGCACAGGATTGACGCCATGGCAATAGAGGTGAATCTCCTAAGATGCGATCTCCATAAGGTCAGGGCTAGGGTATCCGCCACGGAGCAAAATGTGGAGACCATGCAGCAGGAGGTCCGCTTGCTCAGGGACTCGATGGTGCAATTGCAACAAACAGTGGTGCAGCTAGATGAACGTGCAGAGGATGCAGAAGGCAGATCGCAAAGGAACAACCTGCGCTTCATTGGTTTTCCTGAAAAGGCGGAGGGCCCGTCCGCGCATCTCTTTCTGGAGAATTGGATTGTCAATGAAGTGGCCCCCAAGAGATTATCTAAGTTCTTCAATGTCGAGAGAGCCCATAGAGCACTGGTTCCACCGCCTTGACTGGGAGCCACCCAAAGAACGTTCATAGCCTGCTTTTTTAATTACAGGGACAGAGACATTATCCTCCAGACCACCAGAGCGAAGGGACAGCTAACGTACCAAGGTCACTCTGTTGTGATTTTTCCTGACTACACACAGTGAGTCCAGGAGCAGAGGCAGACATTCCTGGCGGTGAAACGCTGGCTGCGAGAGGCTGGGCTGAAGTATAGCCTGCTCTACCTGGCCAAGCTGCTGGTGGAGCACAAAGAAAAGTCATGCTTCTTTCAGACGGCGGAGGCGGCAACGTCATGGCTAGATGAAGAGGGCCTGTCGGATTCGTGCTTGGCTCTCCGGGGGGGATCTGGCAGAACCTGGCAAAGGGGGGGTGATTGAGCGACAGAATTTGGCCTGCCCAGAAGACACAAGAGGAGCGAGACATCAGTCAAGGAAGAATCCGAGTACACTCAGACAGAACTCTACAGATGGATGTGGTCGCGGTCATAGTTCCGGACACCCTCTTGTTGAGGGAAGAAGCAAGCTGAAAGGGGACAATGAGACTTAAACACGCAGTATCAGATAAGTGATTGTAACGTGGCAGTGGAAAGTCTGTATAAATAAGGGGATGTGTTGGGTATTAGAGTTGCAACCACCAGCGGGGGGTCCTGCGGTTCGGGAGCTAGAGACTCTGCCTCACACCCATCTGACTGTCCGGTCACTTGTAGGTTTGTTAGGGTGAAACTCTGGCTCGCAAAGCTTGGTGTTATGCTACAGAGATGCTGGAGCTATAGTCATTGTTCAGTTGTAAACTGTTTAGCTAGGGCGTTATGGGCTAAGGCGAGTCCTGTGTCTTGCCGTGTAGGGGAAGCATGGGGTTTAGCCGGGTTGCCCAGGGGATGGGGGAGCAGGGATGTTTACTCAGTTTCAAAAGTTGGGGTAAGTCGGGTGTCCTCAAAGATGCAGCGGAATCTGTTCAGGTTTGATGGAGTGACAGTGTAAAAGGGGGAGTAGCGATAATGGGAGGAAGGTGAGATAAAGTGTCATGCTGGAAATGGCGTCTACGGCTTTAGAAATTCTCACATGGTATGTTCGGGGTATGGCAGTATTCGAGAAATGTACATGCTTATTTGAAAAGATATAAAGTGTCAATAGCGTGCCTACAGGAGACTTATGTGTGGGGGGATGCAATCCCGTGTATGAGACGCAGATGGAGGGGACAGATATATGCCACATTCTATTCAGGTTTTGCAAGAGGAGTTCTCGTTTGGGTGGCCCTTCAAGTGTTTAAATCAGCTAGTGGACCCAGAAGGAAGATATGTGATTCTGCATGGTACATTGGAGGGGAGGGAATTGTGTGCCATTATTGTGTCATTAATGTTTATGCTCCAAATATAGATTATCCAAATTTCTTCCTGTCCCTCATGGCGGAAGACGCACCGTACATGGGGGAGGCGATAATAATTGCTGGGGTTGTAAATTGTTTCCTAGATGGAAACCTAGACCGGGAGCCTCCACGATTGCACACCAAACCACATATGACTGAAACGCTGACGGACATGCTCAGGGAAATGCAACTCACGGACATATGGAAGGAGTGTAACTCCACACAGAAAACATTCTCATGTCACACACCAGCTACAAATACATTTAGCCATCTGGACAACTGCTTTGTCTCACCAACACTAGCCCGTGAAGTTAAGGGTGTATCGTATCAAGCAAGATATATTTCGGACCACTCACTGGTTCTGCTAAGTTTTGAGGGGCATAGACCTAAACCGGCTATCCCTACGTGGCCCCTCAGGGCAGAGGCATTGCTGGACTCTCCATTTGAGAGGGCGGTTTCGACCACATTAACCAAATACTTTGAAGGAAACTGGGCGTTGGCCTCGAACAGAGCATATGAATGGGACGCCATGAAGGTTGGCCTTCGAGGGGTCTGTATACACACGGCACACGGGTTGAGGCAGCAACTAATAAAGGATATAGCTGATCAGGAACGTAGGCTAGCCAGGCTTGAGGAGAGGCTACACGTATTCCCACAGAAGTGAGGGGAGTGGTGCGAAGCTCAGGCTGAATTGTTAGAGGCATGGAAACGTCTAGAAAAGCATGACTATACGGCATACCGGCAGCACCTTCACCGGGAGGGAGACAAGTCGAGGGCCATGTTAGCCAGATTATTGAGAAGGGAACCATCCACGCAACCAATATTGCAACTTCAAGATGGGGCTGGGAAACCGGTGTACACGCAAATGGGGATCATTGCAATACTCGCTGGGCACTTGGCCAAAGTGAATGGGAAGGGTACCGAGCCTTCGAATATGGCAATAGAGGAGTGCCTGTCCTCAGTAGAATTACCCCAATTAAATCAGGGGATGGAAAAATTTTAGGGGGCCCGATCACGAGAGAAGAGATACTGGGGGCTATTAAATGCCTAAAATCAGGGAAATCACCCGGAAACAATGGTTTCCCAGTGCAATTTTACCAACAATTCTCACCGATATTAGTGGACAGATTAGTGGAGGTGAATAACGAGACACTTCACGCACAAAGATTGCCGAACTCTATGTGAGAAGCCTTGGTGATAATGATCCCAAAACAAGACAGAGAACCGCAGCAACCGAATTCATACAGACCGATTTCTGTTCTAATTATAGATATGAAGGTGCTGAGCGGCATTCTGGCAAGCAGACTTCTCCCCCATATGACGCACCTGATACACCTAGATCAGGCGGGATTTATCCCACGTCGCAACGCCATGTTCAATCTGAGATGATTAGCCCATGTGTGGCACAACCCTTGTCTTAGTCCTGCTAGATATTGAACAAGCGTTCGATTTGGTGGCTTGGTCCTTTATATGGGCAACACTGCAAAAAATAGGTGTGGGCCCAGGGTTTATTAAATGGGTACAATTACTTTATACATTGCCCAGTGCCAGGGTGAAGGCAGGGGGTAGAATTTCAGAGGCGTTCTGACTAGAGAGGGGTACAAGGCAGGGCTGCCCACTATCCCCCCTGATATCTGCTATGGCCATGGAACCACTGGCTTGGGCGCTCAGAAATTGGTTAAAAGAATGGGGAATCAAAGTGGGGAATACCAGCCATGTGGTCTCAATGTATTCCGATGATACTCTGGTGTATTTTAGACAGCCGACTAGGTCAATACCTGTTATGTTAGATATTCTGGAGGAATTCGGAAAGGTGTCTGGCCTCCGGGTGAACCCAAAGAAATTGAAATTACTGCCACTGGGGTGCTTGACGAATCATCTGGTGGGCACACTACCCGAGGTTGGCTTGCCCTGGATGACGGACCCCCCTAGATATCTGCGGATTAGACTGGCACAGCCGACTGAAAGGTTCCTGGAGCTCAATATATAAGGAGGGTGGTAGAGGGGATCCACGGCTCAGTGCGATTCTGGAGGGACTTGCCCTGATCTCTTATGGGAAAGGTTGAAAATACGAAAATGGTCATTTTACCGAGATGTTTGTATGCACTACAAAATTCATTTTATAAAATCCCGCCCAGTATTTAAAAAAAACTAGATATCCTGATGACAGACCTGCTATGGGGTCCCAAACGCAAGCGTATTAGTCTCTCAACCTTACAGAGACCCTGGCAAAAGGGTGGGGTAGAGGTCCCATGTATTGAATACTACTATATGGCCGCACAACTACAGCATGCGATCCACTGGTTGGATGACCAGGATAACTGGGAAAAAGGCTTCTTGAGGGGTCATATGAGGGAGGATCCCTACCGGAATTATTGAGAGGTAGAGGAGTCTCCGGTGCATCTCCGTACCTTATTAGACACATCGCGGAGGTCTGGGAAAACACAATCAGAAGAGTGGTGAGGCAGGCACCATAAGCGCCTGACGCCCCCCTAAGGGCGATTCCAGGGTTTGCCAAGATCGCAGAATCACTGTTGATCCGTAAATGGAAAACAGGAGGATGCCTGACTATGGGAGACTTATACCACAGTGGGCAGTTTATCACGCAGGAAACCGCAGAGACCTCCTTTGATTTAGGCAGAGGACAGTATTTACAATATGCAAAGATCTCTCAGGTGCCCAGGGAGATATGGCCAACATTTCCGGAGGAACCGCTTGTAACGAGAACTCCACAGGTGATGCTGAATATGGCGCAAGGACAGCATATGATAACCCATCCATACAAAGCGATTCACGAGGACCTACAGAGGAAACCACTCCCCTTGCAGGTGAGATGGGAGGAAGCGATGGGAGAAAACATGACAGAGAAAGAATGAGGTAGAGTACATGAAGGGGTAAAACAGGGGTGCTCAAATGCCCGTTTTAAATTAATGCAATATAACTATATTCATCAAGCTTACCTCACTCGAAAGTACTCAGCAAAATATACCCAGAGCGCTCCAGTGCGTGCTCCAGATGCCGGGAGCTAGAAGCTGACTTCTTACATGTGGTGTGGACATGCCCGTTGGTGGTAACATTCTGGGAAGAGGTGCCTCGGGCTGGAAGGTCCCCAGAGGGTTACGGACAGTAATACTGGGTCTTTTCCGTACACAAAAAAACAAGAAGTTGAGCAGGAAATTTGTGATTCTGGGCTTAATATTAGCAAAGAGACGCATTGCAATTGAATGGCAAAAACCAACGCCCCCAAAGAGCGAAAGATGGCTGAAAGACATGTGTGAATCGGCAACTGCCGAGAGAGTAAGAATGAAACAAGTTAGGAGAGACAAAAAATTAGTAGATAACCTCCAAGCATGGACGGTAATGATAACTGACCTACAGCCCCCAATAGAAGTGAACTCACAGAGTGGGACAACCAACTCATAGAACTCACAAGGCACACAAACTTAGGATAATTGAACAGACAATACATTACTCAGACATCAAAAGGAATACAGATGTCCGACAGGTGGGGTGGGGGGAGTTAAAGGGATAAGTTGGCATAAAAGTAATTAAGCAGGAAACACTGACATTAAAAGGTATCTATTAGAAAGTGGGAGTGAGATACAGTCTAAAGGCCGCAACGTCAGTGAATTATGTCTTAACCTGAATGATACAGAAGTATGTATAATGACCAGCGGAGCATGAACCCATTGGAAAAGTTATTTTACGGTCTATGCTAGTCAATGATGCTGCATGTATTTTTGAAATGCCAATAAAGTTTATTAAAAAAAAAACCACCATAAAATAATCCATAATCTATAAATACTTAAAAGAAAATGGTTAGGAAGGTCAAAGGAGGTCAAATGTGCGAAACCCGTTAGGTCATAAAGATGTCCTAGGTGCTCCACTCAGCAGTTAGCCCAAGTTTTTACCAATAGAATCATGGAATTTAGCTGGTAGCATTGGTTTGTTCCATAGAGGCATATCCAAATGCATGAGTGGTAGAGAGTATTTTGAAGAAATCTCTCGCCATATATGTACTATATCCTTGATAAACTTAAATCTGACCCACTTAAAATAGTTGGGAAATCCCGGTCTGTATAAAAACAATCTGCTATCTCGTCCGAGCGCAAGGTGATAACAGAAAACAGCCCAGAAATAAAGTTTGATATCAAGGCGCTGAAGCCTTCCTTGGTTATATGGAAATGGAATAAGCTGCATTGCACGCCAAGCCCATCTATAACCCTAGATAAAACTGCCGATGGCACCTACTAATTGTTTAAAGAAGGAATTCGGGACACTTAGTGGAATTGCGCAAAATAGATATATACATTTGGGTAAAAGATTCATCTTAATATTATTACACTGATCGTCAATGCTATTGGGTAACTTATTCGAGACTTTTAAGTTCGTTATGACAAATTTTAAGAGAGGCTCATAACTTAACGTAACTATTTGTTGCACCTGAACACCTACGTTTGTAGCTGATGAGCTAACCCCAGGTATCCAAACTTCTGGATGGAAATTAAGAAGAAATTGTGCTTTAGATAAATTTAGGGGCATATTAGCAAGGGCACTATCTCCGCTTTAGCGGCACTTTTTGCCGCTAAAGCGGCGATATTCTTATCGCCCTATCAGCAAACTGTCTCTAACAGCAGTTAGAGACAGTTTTCGGGCATTAGCGCCCGTGTTTTTACCGCTTTGCATGTCAGCGATATTTATCGCTAATGACATGCAAAGTGGGCGTACCCGACGAACAAACCTGGGAAACACCCGCTAACAGGCCTATCGCCTATTAGCAAGGTGGCCATGGCCCCAGTTAGCGACGTGAAAAGTCGCGCTAACCGGGGTCATCGCCATTTATTTAACACCTGCAATTAGCAGGTGTTAGCCATATCTAACATGGGGGGGTGGATCATGCTGATACGACCACAGGGTCGTATCAGCAAGGTTATCGCCGTTTTACATGAAACATCGCTGGAAAACCAGCGATGTTTCATGGAAAACACTGCTATGGCTGGAATAATTATCGCCATAGCGCTAAATGTTGCTAATACAGCGTTAGCATGGCAAATTATTCCGACGATAGCCGGCGATAAAAAGTGCTTGCTAAACACGCTTTGCGATGTTTAGCGCACTTTTAGATAATATGCCCCTTAGTTTATAGCTAGAAAATGTACCAAATTTATTGGCTTCATCTTTAATAGGAACAAGGGCAACTGAGGGATTTGAGGAATAGATAGCCACGTCATCAGCGTAAGCAGTAATTTTAAGTTCAAATCTAGTAGTCATTCAACTACAGAGAGCGCACGCATGGCTCAGTATATAAGGCGAATAATAAAAGAAAAAGTGGGCACCCCTGCCGGGTGCCACGATAGATCCGAAAAGCAGTGTATAATATCCGTGCATGAGCCATTTGAGCACTAGGGCTTTCAAGTAATGCCTGTACCCACTTAGGCCAAAGGCAGCCATCATTGGCCAAAGGCACTCCCACACAACACAGTCAGCGTCTAATAGTGTAATTTCCATGTTAAAGCCGGATTTCTCTGCAACATCAAAGGCTGCAATCACGGTGTTAACATGACAGATAGTGTTCTGCCCCGAAATAAAGCCATAATGCTGTTACGACAGTAGCTCAGACATACGGGGAGCAAGCCAGGCTGCTAAAGCCTTTGCAAATACTTTGGCGTCAGCGTTGATAAGAGATATAGGGGCATATTAGCAAGACCCACGTTAAAATTATCGCCGTTTTAGGATGTTACTTGTTGTGTTACTGGGTGACCACTCAGCCCTCCACAGGGCTTGGTCGCCCCACTCACTGCTGCCGCTCCTGCCTGCCTTGCCGCCTCCTGCCTGGAGATTCCTTCGCTCGCTGCCCGCTGCTCCTGGGACTTTCCCGCTGCTCCTGGGACTTTCCCGCTGCCCGCTGCTCCTGGGACTTTCCCGCTGCTCCTGGGACTTTCCCGCTGCCCGCTGCTCCTGGGACTTCCCGCCACTGCCTCCCTGCGGCCCCGCCCCCCGTGATTCCATTCGCCGCCCCGCTCCCGCCACCCAGCTGCTCCTCCCTCCAGGCTCCTTACTTATGATGCCCCCTGAGCGACCGCGCAGCGGCCGCGCGCAGCGGGAGCACCGACGGAGCGCCGAAGGTGCGCCAAAGGTAAGCCCGTCTGCGCCCGTCCGCGCCTGGCCCGCGCCCAGCGCCAGGACCCCTGGATCCCACCGATGCAACACTACTCGACGGACATACGACGCCGCCACCCTCACCGCACTCAATGCCGGCCGGAACCCTGCCTGCTACCGAGCCTCACCGAGACGCACCCACGGACCCTTCACCTGCCAAGCCTGCCGATTCACCTGCCCCCGGACGTGCACCACCTCCGCCAAGTCGAGCACCAGCAGCAACCACCTGAAATGCATCCTGTTGAACACCCGCTCCGTCCACAGGCACGCCGTGGAACTCTGGGACCTGCTCGACGCAACAGCACCGGACGTCGCCTTCCTCACCGAAACCTGGATGAACGCCTCCTCAGCGCCCGACATCGCCATAGCCATCCCGGACGGATACAAGATCACCCGGAAGGACCGCGTCAACCAGACGGGAGGAGGCATCGCCATCGTACACAAGAACACCATCCGCATCTCGACTAACTCCGACGAGACCTTCACCGCCGCCCGAACACCTACACTTCCAGATACACACTGACCCCAAGACCACCCTCCGAGGCACCCTCATCTACAGACCCCCGGGACCACGCACACTATTCAGCGAAGACATCGCAGACTTCATCAGCCCGCACGCCATGCCCTCCGCCGACTACATCCTCCTAGGGGACCTCAACTTCCACCTGGAGAACAACAACGACAGAAACACCACCGCCCTGCTGGACAACCTCGCCAACCTCGGACTCAAGCAACTGGTGAACACGCCCACCCACTACGCCGGCCACACGCTTGACCCCGTCTTCTCTTCCAGCAAGCACATCTCCTTCAGCCACGCCACCGGACTCCACTGGACCGACCACAGCTGCGTCCACTTCAGCTTCAGAAAGACTGCGACCCACCACCACCCGCAACAGGCTCCCCGCCGGAGCTGGAGCAAGATCACCGCCGAGCAGCTCACCGCCTCCCTCAGCCAGAACACACCCACCAACACAACGGACCCAAACGAAGCAGCCAGCAACCTCGCCAAGTGGCTGACCGCCTGCGCCGACGACCTCGCACCACTAAAAACCCTCCCAGCAGACCCGGAAGCAAGAAAACCCCTTGGTTCACCAACGAACTCAAGGAATCCAAGAAGAACTGCCGCACTCTCGAGAAAGCCTGGCGACTCGACCAGACCACAGACAACAGGACCGCCCTCAAGCACGCCACCCGCAAACACCACCAGCTGATCCGTGCCACCAAGAAGTCGGCACTCAAAGAACGACTGGACAACAACGCCCACGACAGCAAGGAACTTTTCAGCATCGTCAAAGAGTTCTCCAACCCCAGCGCCGGAAACAACGACATCACCCCCTCGCAAGACCTCTGCAACTCACTCGCCGCGTTCTTCCACCGCAAGATCACCGACATACATAACAGCTTCGACGCACAGACCACGCACCCTACCGCCGAACCAACGCCCGCCACCACCACCCTCTGCAACTGGACCCCGATCAACACCGAAGACACCACCCGCACGATGAACTCCATCCACTCCGGATCACCAACCGACCCCTGCCCACACCACGTCTTCAACAAAGCCGACGCCACCATCGCACCCCATCTCCGGGACATCATCAACTCCTCCTTCCACACTGCCACCTTCCCGGAGAGCTGGAAGCACGCCGAGCTTACCGCCCTCCTGAAGAAACCAACGGCGGACCCCACCGACCTCAAGAACTACCGTCCCATCTCGCTCCTTCCGTTTCCGGCCAAAGTCATCGAGAAGACCGTCAACAGACAGCTTGCCGCCTTCCTCGAGACGAATGGATCCCTCGACCCCTCGCAGTCCGGGTTTTGGGCCAACCACAGCACCGAGACCGCCCTTATCGCAGCCACCGACGACATCAGAACCCTAACCGACAACGGGGAAACAGCAGCCCTCATCCTCTTGGACCTCTCCGCGGCGTTCGACACCGTCTGCCACCGCACCCTAGTGAAGCGCCTCAGCAACATCGGAATCCGAGAGAAAGCACTGGAATGGATCATCTCGTTCCTCGCCGGAAGAACCCAGAGAGTCCGCCTCCCCCGTTCAGATCCGAGGCCACCGAAGTCATCTGCGGCGTTCCACAAGGATCTTCACTCAGTCCAACCCTCTTCAACGTCTACATGAGCCCCCTCGCAGCCATCGCACGCCAACACAACCTCAACATCATCTCCTACGCCGACGACACCCAGCTGATCCTCTCCCTCACCAACGACCCCACCACCGCCAGAGCCAACCTACACGACGGGATGAGAGACGTCGCCGACTGGATGAGGAACAGCCGCCTTAAACTGAACTCAGACAAGACGGAAGTCCTCATCCTGGGCTCATCACCCTCCGCCTGGGACGACTCTTGGTGGCCCCCGGCCCCTGGGCACCGCGCCCAAGCCAACGGACCACGCACGCAACCTGGGCTTCATCCTGGACTCCTCCCTGTCGATGACCAGACAAGTCAACGCCGTCTCATCTTCGTGCTTCAACACCCTGCGCATGCTCCGCAAGATCTTCAGATGGATCCCCACTGAAACCAGGAAGACCGTCACCCAGGCACTCGTCACCAGCCGACTGGACTATGGGAACACCCTCTACGCCGGAACCACAGCCAAACTTCAAAAAAGACTCCAGAACGCCTCCGCACGACTCATCCTGGACATCCCCCGACACAGCCACATCACCGGACACCTGAAAGACCTGCACTGGCTCCCCGTCAGCAAGAGAATCACGTTCAGACTCCTCACCCACGCACACAAGGCCCTCCACGACCTAGGCCCCAAGTACCTCAACGACCGCATGACCTTCTACACGCCCACCCGCCAGCTACGATCAACCAGCCACGCCCTCGCCACCGTACCACGCATCCGCAGAGCCACCGCTGGAGGAAGATCCTTCTCCTACCTGGCAGCCAAGACCTGGAACTCCCTCCCCACTCACCTTCGGCGAACCCAGGACCATCTCTCCTTCAGGAAGCAGCTCAAGACCTGGCTGTTCGAGCAGTAACTTACCCCCTCCCCCAGCGCCTTGAGACCCTCCCGGGTGAGTAGCGCGCTCTATAAATGCCGTGATTGATTGATTGATTGATTGATTGAGTGTTATATGGATACAATGACAGAAGACGCAAAATACCAGTCAGGCGGTACACTATACTAAGCACGGATTTTTAGCGTAGGTGTTTAAAGCTGCGCCCTTAATTACATCAAACATCCACTTTGGAGAAACCCCCCAGTTTTTTCATCCCACTTAAAGCCCTGGAAACAACACCATGTCACAGTCACCTCATGGCCTGGTACTCTGCATCATGCATGACTCATGATTCAGATTGCCTGTGTGCAAGGGCATAGTGAACCCTTACCCGCCCCCCCCCCCCTTGCTTTAGGAACTAGAGCAAGGGTGACGTTCTTGATGGGCCTCTTCTGTCTGCAACTCTGCAGACAAAGGCTCAGTTCATAATTAAAATGAAAAGGTGAGTGAGTAAGTGAAGGGATGGGTGGATGGCTGGATAGATTAGTGAAAGGGTGAATGGATGAATGAGGGTGAATGGATGGATAATGAGAGAAAGGATGGATGGATGAGTGAGTGGAAGGATGGATGGATAAGACAAAATGTAAAAAGATAGATGTATGGTTGGAAGGGTAGAAGGATGGGTAAAAGGGTGGATGGATGAGTGAAAGGATGGAGGGATGAGTTAAAGGGTGGATGATGGGCGAGTGAATGGGTGGATGGATGAGTAAAATGATGGATGGATTGATGAATTGATAAGTGAAAGGGTGAATGGATGGGCTGATGAGTGAAAGGGTGGATGTAAGGATGGATGAGTGAGTGAAAGGGAGGGTAGATGGACAAAAGGATGGATAGATGAGTGAAGGAGTGAAAGGGTGGATGGATGACTGATAGGGTCAATGGATGGATTCATGAGTGGATGAGTAGATGGATGGGTGGAAGGAAGGATGGCTAAGTGAAAGGGTCGATGGAGAGAGAAAGGGAGGATGGATGGATGACTGAAAGTGTGAATGGGTGGTAGGATGAGTGACTGGGTGGATGGATGAGTAAGTGAAAGGATGGCTGGATGGGTGAAAGGCTAAAAGGCTGGATGGATGAGTGAATGGATGGGTGGAAGAGTAGATGGATGAGTGTACCGATGGATAGGGTGAAAGGGTGGATGGATGGATAATGAATGGATGAGTGAAAGGGTGGATGGTGGGATGGATGAGTGAAATGATGGATGGAAGGGTACATGATGGATAGGTTTGCAAATGGTTGAATATGTTTGGATATGGATGGGCTTAATTTTATACTATTGCGCGACCTCCTCTGATGTGTCTGTAAAACGTACCTTTTGTCCCGAAGTTCTGTCCTGAATTTTTGTCCTGAATTTTGACCCTTTGTCCTGAATTTTTACACTCACCGTCCTTAATTTGGACCCATGCCAGTTGGTCACCCTACTTTCAGCACGGCGGCAGTGGTGTCACTTAGTTAAGAGCCTGATGCTTTTTAAACGTCTACTTTTATTGAGATGGCAGCGTGCACGAATGGCTTCTAAACGTGCCATCCCAACAGTCAGTGGTATATGAAGTGGAGTTCTGCCTGTGTCGGGAAGCTGTAGGCAGGTGACGCACAAGCACAATCTCACATAGCACAACACTGGGTGAGAGACCGTGGGTTAGAGAGCGACTTTGGGGTGGCCCTTTTCTCAGAAAAATAAACATTCCGGCGTTTCTGATTGAACCAAGAAATTATACATAAAAAATAGCATGTGCGATTCTTCAGTATTCCTTTTTAATCTGGAAATTCAACCTCCAATTATTAATAATTTATATAGCTCTAAAATGCTTTTCACTTGTTTCCATTTTGTATGTGTCGCTATTATCTTATATTTCAAAGGGGGGAAATCCCAATATTGATGATCTTAACGTTTTTTTTTTTATTTTACCTTTCTTGCTATAAAAATATCAGACAGACCGGTAACTACTACTCATGTGTCAACCCTAATGATTGCACCAGTTCACGTGCCTTCTCACTGATGAGTCCACACCCTGCTCCCTTAAACTGGCAAGGTGCACACATGGCGCATCATACAATGTGGGGCATCTTCAAACACTTCGAGCTTTTGAGCTCACAGAGGTCGCCAGCTGTCATGTATAGACTTTTACATGTGGTAGGGCCAAAACAGCAAGCCTCACAATACAGAATATATTTCCTGGCTCACAACAGATGTTGCTTATATATGATATGTTGACCCACCCCCGTCAGAAAGCTATAAAATGCCATTCCCTTCTAGATTTCTCTCTGCTCTGATCCAGCAAGCATAGGTGTCCACCATTTCCAAATAAATATCGAATATCAGGCTTAGATTTACTTCAGCCTAATTCAGATTCGTTTTCAATTACTTTTTGCCATACTCCCATGCCAAATAAGTAGCTGAATCCAGCATCCACGTGGGCATAAGGAAAAGTAACACAACAAAACGTGTATTTGTAAAGTGCATGTTCATCCTGAAGGGTATTGTAGGGATGGCAAATGATTACTTGTAGTTTGTCCTCCTTTTAATGTTTATAAATCGTTCTTTAATTTTAGGTTGGGAATGTTGTCATGGCCCATGGGCCAGGAGGCCACTGATCTGTGAAGCGAGATAACTCCTAGTAGTTTGTTTCATCAAGCCAAGGTCACTAACCCAACCCAGGAGGTGCTCCATAATTGTCTAGATTGATTGTGCAGGACCTCGACTCCCTCTAGTGAATGATTGTTGGTGAATAGCGTTTTTATAACTGATTGCCTATGTTCTATGGAGCGCAGACAAACAATTTGTGCAATGGCGAGGGTTGATGGGTCCCTGTTAGAGGACCTCACTAGCATTGCTTGATCTCCAGTACATCTTCAGCTCTAGTCAGTCAGTAAAGGAACCATACGGAAGCTTTTTTTACGTCTCGCCTCGGCAGCGCTATCACTGTCTCTTCTACATATGCTGGATATAGGCATAAAGCTCCACCCACTTTACGCCCACCTTTTTAATTCACTCCAGTCACAGTCCTTTGTAAATGGCTGCTTTTCATTAGTCAATACGCTTAATAGTCCCTCCTTAGTACCGCATTTTCTCTTCTTGTAACCTCCCATGAGGACACCCTCTGTTACATGTCACTTGATACATTTTTATTACATCCTTGGAGCACTCTTTTCTTAAATGTCTACACGCATACTTTTCCTGTTTGTTTACTTTTGCTACAATCGTGGCACCCTCAATTTAGCTTTAAACATCTTAAGCTAAAGCACAGACGTGCAATGGCTTCAAAAGTAAAGACAGATTTTTTTTAATTAATCTTTTGGTTTACCTTTGAAGCTCTGGCATTACTGAAAGTTTGAGCTATTGGCGTTGCATTAATATTAGCAACGCCAATAGCTCAAACCTTCACTCATGCGAGACCTATTGCATTACAAATGCTTGTTTTTTTATTGGACTGCAGTGAGAGCATGCACATCGATGTACGCATGCTCATTTTGCTCACTACTGAGAAGTGGAGGTTCGAGGCATGACGTCATAACGTCATGCCAGGTGAGCCGCGTTGCAGGAGGAAGGAAAATCCTTTTTAAAGAGAGCCATTTTCTCTCAGGATTTCCCTTCTCTTTTTGCAGCGCAGGAGCAACCTCGTCGTGGTGCCAGCCTTGACATCGTGGGATGATTAGGAGAGAGACGACCACAGGCTGCCTGCTCCAGCACGACCCTGCTCTGACCTTTCACACTGAGCGTCAAGGCTGCAGTGTAATCCAGCAACAAGTGAAGCGCAGAGAGAGGAACTAGTCTGCGTGATCCTGCCCCAGCCCTAACAGCACCAGGAAGTTAAAAAGTTGAAATCGATCTCCTGTTACTACATTAAAGTAATACAAGCATATACTTGATTCCCAAAATTAATGAATTTGTGCCTTTATAAAACAAGCATTGGTAAATGCAAAAAAAAAAAAAACAGTTGAAATTGACCTACTTTTGGGAAATCCTGCAATAGATTTCTAAGTAATGTAAATAATTTTTACATGTTTTTTAAAGTGTTTGGTATTTTTATGGCTTATACTTAATAAATATACCTTTTTGCCTATTTTATTATCCTTTGCTGGATGCGACTTTATTATTTTCTTAAGCACACAATGCTAGTTATCTTGATTTAGACCACACCCCCTACTTGGATAGGCCACACCCCTTTAAGAGGTTTGCCCCGCCCCTGTTAGAGCACCCCCAGTTTTTTTTCCCCACTTAAAGCCCTGACTAATAGTGATATCCTCCTGAAGAGCGGAGACATGCATTTCACCCAGAATAGGCAGACTGCAGCCCTGAAGATATCGCCCAAATCCCGTCTCGTCAAATGTATCAGGCTGACCATAAAAACCCTGATAAAAACAGACAATTGAACGACAATTGCCTGTGGATGTGTGTGTAGCAGACCATCATCGCCTTTCATAGAGTGAATCCTGCTTTTGGATTTTCTATCTGCGATTTGGTGTGCCAACAAACAGCCAACCTGCTCACCATACTCATATTGAAGGGACCGATGCCTGCTGTAGTTACCCGCAATCTTCTCTTCCAGTTCCCTCTCCAGGTTTGATCGATTTTCAATCTGAGAGAGATATAATTTCGGTTGATCAGGGCCACCCATTAGCATGTAAATGTTTTAGTTGCGTAGCTGACTGGCAAAGTGCCTGTATGTTGATTGGGGGGCAGAAACTATGCCAATTTTTAAAAAGTGGGACCCTAGCGTGCCTGCCAACTACCATCCTATTGGCCTCCTAGACAACCTCCCAAAAATCTTTCGCAAACAGGTCTTGGAGAGGCTATTAGATTTGTGTGACTAGAACAACATCCTCTCCAACCTTCAGGCAGGTTTCAGGCAGAAGGTTTGTGCTGTGGACTAGGGGGCATATTATCAAGGGCAATATCGCCGCTTTTGCAGCACTTTTTGCCGAAAAAGCGGCAATATTTTTATCGCCCTATTAGCAAGCCTGCGCTAACATGCGGTAGCTCAAGATTTCAGGAGTTAGCTGTCGCTTTTCCTATCGCCTTGCATGTCAGCGATAATTATCGCTAATGACATGCAAGGCAGGCGTTCCTAACATAAATTACACGCTAAAAGTCGCTAACACAACTTCGCTGTATTAGCAAAGTTGTCCCGCGATAAAAAAACTTGCGCTAATCTCCGAAGATCGCAGGTTTTTAACACCTGATAAAAACCTCACTAAACAGAGTGTAACATGGAGGCACATAAGAAAAGTTCACCCTTTTGCAAAGGTAACATATACATGGGAGAAAGTGAACAAGACTTTTCTTCAGTTGACTCCAAATACCCAAAAACACCCATCTCCAAATATCCCTGTGTAATGGGCTTTGTAATTATTATTATCATTATTTGTAATTATTGTTTTATGTTCATTCATTGCCTCTCAGTCCTTTGTTTTATTGCAGAATGAACGTAGCCAGGTAACCACCAACACTACTTTGTGCTCCATTGTATTCATTTTCCCTTTCCCCTTCTATTGCCCCTTCCTCCCGCTTCCGATCAGTTGTTCCCTCTTCAATCAGTTCATGAATGGTGTTAGCTGAAATACTAACGCACCGTGAACACGCTGATCCCATGCTATCGCATGAATCACTATCGCGTGTTAGCGGGAGTTTTCGCTTCCTTTCCTGGACACCTTCGCATCTTTCCAAACTGTTAATAATAAGTCGAAAAAAATGCAAAAAGTATCCAGGAAAGGAAGCGATACGTAAAATGCTGATAGCTTGCGCTGGCGATCAGTATCGCCATTACTAGATAATATGCCCCTAGATCTTTCGGTTTCTCTTGACCAAGTAGAAGGTGGTGAATTTGGCAAAGGATGACCTTTATGCAACGTTTATCGATCTGCACGCTGTTTTTGATCTGGTCCCTAGGGAAAATCTTTGGGAAGTCCTAAAGGGACTAGGTATCCCGCTTGATCTTCTCCACCTGATCAGACTATTGCATGAGTGGATTTTTGCCAAAGTGAGGTGTGGGGTGAAAGGAGAGCTAACTGATGCCTTCCCTGTCAACCAATATGTACGACAGGGCTATGTCCTTGCACCAACCCTCTTTCTCCTTTATATCAACAACTGTATTACCTACCTAATGGGTTGTGCAAGTGATTCCCCTTCCCTGGCAGGGGTAAAAATACCTGCTCTCCTCTTTACAGACGACACACTGTTTTTCTCTAGAACCAGGAGGGGGCTGTAAAATTTGGTTGATAATTTTAACCAATTCTGCAGAGACTTTGGACTTGAAATTAATAGCAACATGTCCAAATAGATGGTGTACTCTGAGGGGCATATTCTCAAGGAGCTATCGCCGAGTTAACGGCACTTTATCGCAACCAAATCCGCGATAAATGTATCACCCCATTCCGAAGCTGGTGCTAACAGCCCATAACACCAGTTTACCTGCGATAGCAGTCGCAAAAAACATCACCACAGAGGAGCCCGGCAACTAACGCTAATGATATGCAGAGTAGGCGTTCCCGTGCTAAAAGAGGCGACAACACCACTCCACAACATTCTCAACGACCAGCCAGATCGGCGATAAGATCACAAAACATGCGCTAAGGCGCGTTAGCAGCAGGAAACTAGCACCTGCTCCTACCTGGTGTAAAGTCGGACGACAACCGGCACCAGACAAGGGAGCACAGCCCATAGCCACACATGAAGAACAACAGATGTCCTGGAGCAACCCATCATGCAGGCCTGAGCCCCAATAGGTCAACAACACCCACCGCCACCACCCCCAGGACCCCACCACCCCCACCCCCCCTCGGGGCCCTACCCCGGGCACCCACCCCTCCCCCCCTATGGACAAAGATATTGCACATCAACTCCACGAAATCGTGAACCAAACAAATCGCCTGAAGTCGCTGAATCACAACACCCAACATACATGTGTGGCCAGAAAAAGGGAAATCATACACCCATATCAAAATATCCAAACAATACGTTTATTACAGAACAAACCAAAAAAACAATTCTGAAGAAGCATGGCGGGTCGTCTCAGGACATTCTGTAAGTCACAGCCTGCAAAACAGAAATCTGGATCAGAAAGGTGTGCCATGCGCCCATCAAAGTACAGAGAGAGAGCGAAAGAGAGGAAGAGAGAGGGAGAGAGAAAGAGAGAGGGAGAGAGGGAGAGAGGGGGAGAGAGGGAGAGAGAAAGAGAGAGGGAGAGAGGGAGAGAGAAAGAGAGGGAGAGAAAGAGAGAGGGAGAGAGAAACAGAGAAGGAGAGAGGGAGAGAGGGAGAGAGAAAGAGAGAGGGAGAGAGGGAGAGAGGGAGAGAGAAAGAGAGGGAGAGAGAAAGAGAGAGGGAGAGAGGGAGAGAGAAAAAGAGAGGGAGAGAGGGAGAGAGTGCCGACACTGCGTAACTAGGCCTCACTGCTCACCTGCTGTCTCCAACCATGTGCCGGTATTCACAGCAGTCCCCCAGGTCCGTCATCTGAAACAGTTTCCAGAGACATGAATGGCAGAGTCCATACAGTTGCACACGCCATCATCGTTTGCCCGCCCCTGCGCACACAGGCTGCTGCACCCCAGCCCCTCCCGCCGCCCAGCGGTGATTGCCTGCCCCTGCGCAACCAGGCCTCACTGCTCACCTTCTGCCACAGTCGTGTCTCCAAGAGGGCTCACCACGTTCCGGAGGGATCTCCAAGCCCGGTGCCCACGACCATGGCACCCTCCACATCATGCAGCCCCGCACCGCGGGCCACCAGGTCACACACCTGACTCTGGGTCTTGATTTCGCAATGGCAGAGACCACATCAGTGCACACGGCATCATCGCAGGCTGCACACCCGCTCAGCGCTTGAGGTGCCACTAACTCTGTGAAGCGCGACGCAACGCCACGTAGCGGTAGGGCCACACGGCCCACTGGCCCATGCCTACACTGCGGTCCAGCAGGGCTCACACTAATCCTTGCCAGTCCGGACCACCAGGACGGCGCATCATCGCAGGCTGCACACCCGCTCAGCACTTTAGGTGCCCCTATCTCACTGCACCGCAAGACACCGTCCCGTGGCGGGGGGCCTGTGCCTGCCGCAGTGTACCTGGTGCCACCAAGTCTGTGCACCGCTATCCATGGACCCTTAATGATTGAGTCCTGTTGTGCGGACGCCATCATGTCAACCCTGGCACTGGGCAATGTGAGGTGGAAGGGCCCTAGGCCCTCATGCACAAATGAGAACTACACAGAGACACCCAGTCAGAGAGAGTGGAAATGGCATCCAGCACGTCCGCCAGGCCCTTTTTATTGCCAGGGTCACATGTCCTGTGACGCCAGTGCTAGACGGGTGTGGTGTGGGTGTACACCAGCCGTGAGGGAGTGGCTGTGGCATGCTGACAACTAGACCTGTGAGCTGCAGATCACCACAGTGGAGACCTGGGACATATAGCGTTGTCGTCTCCCCCTGTGTGCGTAATCGGAGTGGGCTGTCCTGGCGTATGCCAGTCCAGCGTAAGTGTGTGAACAATGACCCCGGGGCTCTGGGCGTGGTTCCGCCCTGGGCTGGACAAGGAAGTGACCAATGGATGTGTCTCCGTTGTAGTGTCGGCGCCACACGGACTGGAATCGGCAATCTGTCACCCTGTGACAATAGTCCCACAACATGGGCAACATGGACGTAAGGGGGAATCACTGACCCTACATTCATCCATACTTCCACACTTGAAAGATCATAGACATGACACATCTGTGTGGATATGAATGTTTATTACACATTCAAGGGAGTGTTGCAGTTGGAGCAATACAGGGCCATGCCAACCCCACTTCACATTGTCGGCCCGTGGAGGGCCAGCCAGAGTCCTTCAGGGAATGACAGGTACATCAGGAGAGGAGGAGTTCAGTCTGCAGTCTGATAGCTGTGTCATTGGTGACCAAACAGAATATGGCAGTCCATGTAGAGGTCCAAGGTGAGTGTTGCAGAGTGCATCGGCGGACAGTGGAAGGTGATGATGCAGAGGGCAGAACCAAGCAGAAACAGGCCACATGGCGGAGATGAATGCTACTGCGTCCTCCTGACCACGAGGGCTGATTCATCCGCATCTTCGTCCTCTGCTGTTGCATGTGCCTCACATGTGGGTGGTGGTGTACTGTCTCCCACACTGTGTGGCACAGACACATCAGGGGCCGGAGATGTGGATGGGGTGGTAGCAGCAGCATGCATCAGCGCCAGGCCATGTGGCAGCAATGCCATGAGGAGGGTCTTTAGGGCATTGAGGGACCCAGCTACCTTTCGCTGGTGTGCAGCCGTGGCAGCCGCTCTTTCCGCCTGTGTCCGCTCCATGTTCTCCATGATCCTCCGCATGTGTCCCAACTCCCAGGCGAGATCGCTGGAGGCACTCTGGCGAGACAGTCGTTCTTGTCGCAGAGTCAGTACTCTGGCGATGTCAGCCATGGTCCGTTGGAGAGCATGGAGTGGACTGTGGGTGTCCGTTAGGGACTGTGAGTTGTCCCTGATGGGACTTAGACACACATGTATGGCATCTAGTTTGGCTGCCATGCGGTTGAACCCCACCTGCACCTGTTCAGCCAGCTTCTCCTGGCATCCCAACACACGGCGTTGGAAGGCCATGTGTTCGTCGTGGGGGTCCTGGGAGGCAGCCATGGTGGTGGGTGCTGCCTGCTGTGTGTGCTGTGCAGGGGGGGCTCCTCATGGCAGCTGGGCTGCCCTGATCCTGGAAGTGGGCTGCGGAGGCTCTCCATGAGCTGTTCGAGGGCATCTGAGTCGAAGGTGTGGTGGTCCTCTTTGTCATCAGAGAAGAGAGGTTCGGACTGCTCTGCAGGAGGTGTTGGATTTCCCCCTGCAATGTGAAGGGGAGATGCAGTTTGACATAGTGTACACATGTATGTTGACACATTGTACATGTCTGCATTCAGACTCCAAGACAGTGTACATTGTGACTGTTTGGGGGGAGCTGCCTATTTGATGCGGGACAGTGGACATTCCGACTACATCACGGATGTGAGTTTGTACTTGTTCATTGTCAACTCACATTTCCCTGCAGTGTCATATGTGATTGGCCAGTTTCTATGCACATGCTACACCTGTTGTGTCCTCTGTTCTGTTGTGGACGTGTTGCGGTTTGTACCACCTCGTTATCAATGTTGATGTGCTCTACATGTTATGTGTGTGTGCCGCATTTTGGGGGAGTCGCCCCTGCAGCTCTGATTTAGCTGCCCTTCTCCCTTCCATGCGGTGTGCCTCTGGGTTCTGTGCTTATGCAGTGCTGAGATGTTGCATACCTGTGTGCATTGGTCTCTTGGTGGGAGTTGTGGGTCTGGGGCATGTTTTGTCCGCAGATATGCTATGCTTAATTGTGCATGTGTGCCATTGTGCCCATCTCCCCCCGTACCGCCAGTCCCTGGTGGTTACTCACCCTGTTGCTGTTGTGTCTGGTCATGTTGAGCAGTGTCCGGTCCCCCGACTCCTGCCACCGTCTCCCCACTGATGACTGTGGAGACCATTTCCTCCATCTCGTCCAGCTCCTCCTGTGGCGCTGGACTGCCACCTCCAGTCTGCATTGCTTCCTTCCGGTTGTTTGCGAGTTTCAGCTTGGTTTTGCGCTTCACATCATTCCAGCGCCTCTTGACCTCGTCCATTGTCCTCTTCAGCACTCCGACTGCATTCACCTTGTCCACGATGGTCTGCCATATTCCATTTTTAGTTGCCAGTGACACAGTGGATGTGACGAACAGTGATTGATGGTGTTCTATCACCTCCGTTATCAGGATCCTGTTTTCCTGCGGACTGAACTTCGTCTTCCTCTTCTTCTTGTCCTTGCCCTTCCCTGACCCCAAGGTCCCAGGCTGGTCCTCCGTGGGGCTTGTGGGGTTCTGGTTGTCCTCTGTACTTGCTCCGGCTGCCTCCATTGTGCTTCGCTGTTGTTTGGCTTTTGTTTGTATGTTTTTTTCTACTTTTATGGTGCATTTTCCCGCATGTCGCATGGGAATTGCAGGCCTGTGGCTGGTTTTCGTAGATTTTTGTATCGCGATTGGCGTCATCGCTACTATTTTCGCGTTGGGGTTTCGTGTTATTGCGGCATCGCGTTGTTTTTAACGGGTTCATTTGACGCGTTGTCCTGTGACTATCGCATGGTACCGCCGTGTTGTGAATACCACGTTAACACGGAGTTGTTTTCCCGCGATGGTCTGCGATGTGTGGGGTTGCGTTAAGCTACACTTGCGGTAGTTATCACACGTTCTTGAGAATATGCCCCTATGAAAGGTGGGATGAAAGGATCCCTCAAGGTTGGTACAGAGACTCTGGAAAGAGTGCAGGAGTTTGACTATTTGCACATCAGGCTGGATGGGACTGGATTTTGGAAGCTACCGATTTTAAAAAGCTCTCTTATTGTGAAACATTGGGCTGGTGTCTTACAAACATTTGCAAAACAATCAGCCTGGTTGCCTGCCTGTCCAGCAGCAGAAATTTACAAGGCATAGGCCAGGGGGACTGCACTGTATGGGGCATAACTATGGGGGTATTTTAACAATAGGCCCTACTGCACTGCAGAAAATAATTTCATTACGGGTTTGGTGGGCCTAGGGAAGGGCACGCCACTGGTACCCTTCCTCTTAGATCTGTGCATCAATGAGTTAGAGAAAGTCCTTTGTTAAAACCCTTGTTGTACTGGCTATGAGTGTGGAGTACTACAAAATAGTGCCACCTCAACGAGGGCCATAGGGGTGTTATTTCAGCCAATGGGGCAGGGAGAGTGGGCTGGCTAAGGGTGCTCAAAAAATCTGGCATGATGTGCGTTTAGGAAAACTTTGGAGTGAGCCACAGGCCATTCAGGGAGGGGATGCTGCTGTAGTAAAGAAAATGGTGGAGGAGAAAGCCAGTCATCATAGAGACCACAATGCAGTGGCAGGGAATCGGACAAGTGCATTCCTCTCCCACAAGTCCGTGTGTGAGGGGGAGGAGTTCCTGGATTTTATATACCCGCCACGTGCACAAGCCCTCTGCCTTCAATTTAGATATGGGTGTTCACCTGTAGCACCCTTCACAGGAATCTGATTGTTGTCCATGCTGCCAAAATTCCTCTGAAAGTGATGAGCATGTGTTGTTCTTCTGCCCCCTGTATGCGAAACCAAGGTCAAAATGGATTTTCCCTATGTGTAGATCCCTCTGTTTATCGACGAGAGGAGAGGCATACAGAATATGCAAAAGCGACACAACCTCGATTGTGATGGTGGCAGTCCCCAAATGTTTGTATTCAGCATGGAAAAGCTACATAAGTTTAGGTGGCGAACGTCCCCTTGTGATTACAACCCTTCAATTGATTTTATGGATTTTTAATGTTTTTTATTGTTTTGAAATGTTTTTAACCAGATGTATTTTTGATCATGAGGCAATGTTTTGAAATATCAATAAACAATGCAATACGATTAGTTTATTTCTGTTTTGGTGATGAGTGATCTGCTGTGTGATACCCCTGATAAAAGCCTCCATCGCATCCCAGATGACCGGTGGAGATGCCGTGCCCGTATTAATTTGGACGAACTCAGACAGGGTATTTGAGGTAGACAGGATATACTTCATATCTGTATGTAAATGACGAGGAAAGGAAAATGGGCGCCTTTGGTTTATTTCCGCCGTTAAATAGCAACGTAACAATATAGGAACATAATCCAGAGTAACTTTGGGGCCTACTTCCATGCTTGCTGCTTGTAATAGGCTATCACTGACAAAGACCATGTCAATCCCAGAATTTGTGCGGAGCTGAATAATGCGTGGATCCTGACACTGATGGGTGTAAGTCCCTCCATGCATCCTTCAGACAATGTAGGTGAGCCAGTTAAAAAATAGAGGCCCTAGTATTCACCATTCGAGGAGAGGCCTGGTGATAGGTGGAGTCAATACTGTAGTCCAATACACAATTAAAGACACCCATAGCTAAAAGCTTACCCGGCAACTCCAAAAATTAAAAAGATAACCCATCTACAATATCCAGCTCGTCCACAATAGGCCCATACACTGTGCAAAACAAATATTTTGTACCATACAATATAAGCTGCACAATCATGCGTCCACAGCAGTTTTTAGAAACTTATAATCTAGTGTTTTATCTGCCAAAATGGCTACACAAAGGATGGAGACAGATTGAGATGTACAAACAATTATATTGCATCCAAGATGCTTAAGTAGTAGTCTGTCCTTATATGCTACGTGTATCTCGGTTAGAGATACTAAATGTGGCTTATACATCTTAATTTCCTCTCATACTAATTGGCGTTTACTAGATGAGTTTAAGCCAAAACATTCCAGCACATACAATTAATTGTACCCATTAAAGAGGTCCCACAGTTTCATCCATTTTAAATTGCCATCCTGGAATCAAAGAGGCCCCTCACCTCGCAGTTTGACTAAAGAAAATTACTAAATAATGTAATAGTGTTGATCACTTTGAAATACTTTATCCCATGAGAGAGCCCATCCCACTCCCCTCCAGACAACCCCCCAGACTCTGGCTGAGAGAATCATCTCTATCCCAAGGCTGTTGATGAATCTTATAAACCACTGAGCCTATCCCCCTTGCTCTTCACACCCACCCATCACCAACCGCAGCCCCCATACCTTGAAAATGCAAGAGAAGAGGCAAGAGTGAGGGAAGAGGAGGTCAAAAACTAAGAGGCAAGAAATCAAGAGCAAGAAATATTAACACGACTAGCCTCCCCACCCATATAGGAGAAACATAGATAGACACATCCACATAATGGGAAAAAAGATCAGAAAAGGTCTGTGCAGCATCCTGCTCTGTGAAACAAAATCCCCTTTGCCCATCTTTGATGACCATGAGCCTAGCAGGCTCTTGCAAGAAAACCTGAGCCCCAGCAGCATTTAGAGGAGCAATACATTTTACCCAGTTTCCAATGCTTGTCCATTGTAGGTTTGCAGAAATCTGAGCAGACTGATATTGACAGGGAGTCAAACATCACAGCAGCTGCGAGGTGTGCTTTAATAGAAATGGCCTGCCTTAACAGGAAATTGGCAATAGAAATCAAGATAGGACGATGATTCCCTGCCCTATTGATGGTACTAGAAGTATTCCGTTTGTTGAAGAGGTTAATGGGAAGCCTGTGCACCCTCTGAGTTTGTAAGTCAATGTCCCAATCAGACGGTTCTGGAAATCCTTTCCCAAACAGCTGCACCATGAACTGGTGAGGGTCATCCCCTTCTTTCCCTTCAGGTATGCCAAATACGTGAAGGTTGTTCCATCTCTGTCGATATTCCAAATTCTCAATTTTAAATTGCATTGTGTTACCACTTTCTTCGGTTTCCGTTCCTTTTTCCAGGTTTTCATGTCTACCTGTGCTCTCTCTCTGAGTTTTCCACTCCTTTTCTCTTTTGGTTTCCACCCCCTTACCCCATTGGCTACCAAGTAGCAGGTGACCCTGGTGACCAGTATATACAGCCCCCTCACCTGGACTCCGAGGCTTGGCTTATTTTGTTCGTGGATTCCAACGTCCCAGGCCAGAGAGCGCACAGGAGCGCGTCTCTATTTCTTTCCGATTCCGCAGTGTTCTCGGTGACTTAACTGGGAAGCCATACTGCCTCCTTTTGACCTTTGATTCAAACGTAACTTTATCTACGTAGTTTCAGCTCGCAGGTGGAGCTGGGCTTTTCTTGGCGTTTTGGCTGACCTAATCCCTCTCTGGGCTGCAGCAAGGCAGGAGCCGTTTTCATTTAAAGCGGTATTTACCGCGAAGACAATTTACTTTCTTTTCAAGGTTTGGTGCGCACGGCAGGAGTCGAGCACTTAGCCTTTGAGAGTTTAATTTTGTGTACGAGTTTCGAGGACGCACGCTCTGGTCAGTTGAGCACTGTGGAGTTCTATTAACACTTTCCTCCAGTACGGGGCGGAAGCCGCCCGCGATACTCTTCAGGATATTTTCGATTCTGTTGTCACACAGTAGCCACGGATATCGCTACAGAGTACCTTTAAGATTCCTTTGTTCCAAAGTGCAGCATGAGCTGACTGCGCTTACACTACATTTCTCCTACCGAGGTGGCTGTCATTTCTTCTTGGTTCCCTCACAGGCGCACGGCAGGAGCCGGCAGCATCGCCTTGGTCAAGTGTTCCGGCTAGCAGGGAGGAACTGCAGCCACAAGACTTTTTATCTGGTGTATTCTGATCCGCTGGCAGTCAAGGGAAGGCAAGAAGTAATGGAACTTGTGACTTTTCCTTTTCTTAAGGGTGAGTGACTGTCCTCCTAATGGGAGAAGCTGCTTAACGTTGTTCATTGGATTGCTTGTGCCCCTCTCCCCTGCATTCTTTTTACGTTTTCCTTTCACTTCCTGTATTCTAGATTTGGGCTGTTCCTCCTCTGATGTGAAACCGATTCCCGTTCTTCCCGACCCTGCCACCATTAGAACCACACCCTTCTATTATCTGTCTTCCACTACCCAGAGAAGCTTGTAGGTAGTACCTCACGTCCCTTTCCCCTTGGGATCAATCGCCCCTACGGTACTATGCTGTGTGGAGGATTGGTCTGAAGAGGAGAGGGGTGACTCTCTTCGTTTCCGCGGTTCCTGCTATTCAGGTGAGTGGGCTCGCAACACATTGAGTCCAAGTGGTGTCATGACCCTCTATAGACTTTTTAGCTGCTGACCCTATATCTTCTTTGACCAAGACAAGTTGCTAAAGATTTTTCACTTCTTTAGAGAGGGCTGACACTTTACTGGTAAGTTCAGACAATGAGCGCTGAATAGTTGTATTATCCTCTCGGGTTTGTGCGTAATTTTGCTGTGCTTCTACCCCCTCAACCTGCAGTGATTGCACGATAGTAAGAAGCAATGGTTCCTGCTCATTATCCACTGGGAACAGATCAGATAAAGTAACTGATGAAGGACAGCCAAGAAGAGTGTCACCAGGCAAGTAAAGGCTGGACTAAGATGGTTCAGTGTTTTCCGGGCCGTTGGAGATTGAAGAGGGTGGTTCAGCCAACCCTTGCTTTCCCGTCTTGGCAGGATATTGAGAATCCAACAAAGCAGCAGATAGAAGTGAAATAAGTGCTTTCACCTCTCCCTTTGACATGGCCCAGTCCAGTAGTGGGCTACCTTTGGCCGTATTGCACACTATCTAGCTCCTCTGCTGTGAGGGAGTTAATTTTTCACCCTGCCCACCTTTTAGATGTGTCTTGAGACTTCTGCATGCAGCCTTTAGCATTTTTCAATGGCAGCTTAGGTTGCTTTATGAAAGTAACTGCGTCAAACGTAGCCACAGTTTCTTCTATTGTGCTCAAAATTGTATCCACATTACTACTTACATATGGAGTATCAATGCAGGTTTTGCTGTTTACATCAGGCAATTGTGCAGGGGCTGTGGCTAATACTGTAAGGGCAGAGGAAGAGGACTGAGAGACCCTTTCCATTTCTGCTAAGGATAACTGAGGTGTGGGAACAGTTGCACAACTACTTCCCTGCCCTCTGCAGCTTTCTCCCATATTACTGCTAATCCCAATATCAGCTTCAAGCACAATGTCAATTAAACAGTTAGCCCCTTTAGTGCTCATATCTTGTGGGGGTGCCGGGGAAGATGGTGGGTTGATCTCGCCGCCGAGAGTTCCTCCTCCATTTGCACTCACACCCTCACCTACTATTGGCTGCACCACAGTGATCAGCTTCGACTGAAGTGAACTCCTTTGGCGCTTTAACAGCAATTACAAATTTGAGCCAGCAGCCAGCAGCTTCAGTGATACACGTGGCAGGTTTTTAAGTGGGGGATGTTGTTATATTCCGCTTTAGGTGTCCGTATATAGGTTTTCCTGAATCATGTCCTCATATAGGCACAATTCGCATTGCCCTTATATAGGCATAGAATCCCAGTCCTTATTTAGGCATTAGCCGTGCACACCAAATAGAGGCATGGTCACCGACATCCGTCCACCCTAACGTCACAACGAGTTCTTAGAAACCAGACCCTTAAGCTCTTGGGAGTTCCCCTAGCACAGGATTATTGATTTCTCCAAGAACTCATCTATTATGCATGAACCGCTATACCTTAAGGGTTCATTCCTGACGTCTTCCTCTGTCCGACTTCACGTCAATGCTAACATTCCAAAGTACCTACCAGGTAAAAATATACCTTCCCTTGCCCAAGCAAGTTAAGAGGAGACCTCGACTTCAGAGGAGCCCGTATCCCGGCCTGACGCACTGAGAAGACGCTGTCATCCCTGCTCGCAGAGAATCCAGCTTCCAGTGATCTGACTCCCTTCGCGGGGTGTTAGAGTTCGAGTCCGGAAAGAGATTCCCACCTCTCTCATTCTCAAGGTATGGAGCTGACTAGAACCTAGAGGGACTCTTGGCATACCAGACTCTTAGTATACCATACTAGAGAATACTTCGCCTACTTCTTACCTTTCCCTACACCTAGACTAGGTTAGGTACATTGGGGTAGAACTAGCTTAGAGACGCATCGTATGAGTACTCGCATTTTTAGCTCATGTTATTTATGTATGTGAATATATGCTAAAAGATAATGCTAGCGCAGTATTATTTATTTCTACTGCTTACGCTGTACATTATATATCTTGCATACTGTCCTGTGATCATAACAGCGCATATCTCTTACACGAGAAAACAAGACTGTTCAATAAAACCTTTTTATTGAAACGCCCGTCTATTCTTTCTGTGTAACTCTGAGAAAACTAAGCATGCACGATTAGCTAAGTGAAACTGTTATCTATTGTTTCCAAGATTCTGAGACGTGTTCTGATTCTAAAGGGAAACAAAGTAGTCATGTTTATGCGGTTGCCAGAAACTACTCCCTTCTTGTTTTCAAGGAGTTTCTAGTGGCCTCTGAGCTAGCTGGCACAAAGTAATTAAGTTTAATATACTCGATAGGGACATACCGACCTCAGTCCTATGTCAAGCGTATAGGGTATATTATTCTAATGCGCAGAGCCTATTAGGGAAATAGGAACTACACTACATGGCGCCCAACCGTTTGGTAAGGCAGTAATTTAACGCTAGATACTGAGTAACTCAGGCATGCTTTTCTCTCAGAGACCCCTACTCACATACTCCATAAGACGTCTGGAGTGGGTAGGTTTAAATATCCGCCAAAGCTAAATAGGACAAAAGACCCTATATATTAGCTATTTTGGTTTGTTCAGCGTTGAAGGATACAGTGTTCCAAAATATTGTGCACCTTATCTTTTGTTTCCTTGAAACTTGTACTACATTTTTCAAAAAACAAATGTACACACGCGGGGACAATGACACCGAGAACGGTGTGGCTGCGGATGAACCAGTCGTAACAGCTTTTATTAACCTTACAGGTTTAAATGAAACTGAGGAGGGTGTTATAGACATCCATCCAAACTTAAGGAGAGCCATCACTCTAAAACTTATAAAACACAGCCTACCACCAAGAGGAGGTAGAGCAGTTTTCGTGATAGAGGCACACGAATTCTTTCAGACAGAGGTATTCTATTCATGGATAGTATTCCCAGAATCAAATCCAGTAACAAAACTGTTTCACTTATACAAAGAAGATGAACCACCAGAGGAATATATTCCTTTCGAGGATATTGAAATTCCACTAACATACCAGGAGCATCAGCTCTGGTTTAAAGGCGCCCTAAAACATCACAAAAACATTACCAGGCTCGGTCCACTAGGTAGACCAGGAGCAACATGGCCAATTCTAGCCGGCTACACTCCTCATCCTGACTTTGAAGAGATGTCAGACGAGGAATTACTTACTCAACTTACAGAGTTAATAAAAATCTACAGACAATTGGTCCAATATGTGATGCGGACTTTCACAGTCCAACCACCATTGACCATTCCAAATCAAACCCCTCAACAGGGGAATACACAAAAAATTACACCACAGACTTTATACGCAGTCATGGGTAAAATGCCCACAAAACGTGAGCAAATTCCATTCTGGATAGCTCAAAAAATTACTCAAATCGAAGCAGTATTTGCAAATACTAGCCCTTATGAGAAACACAGAATCCTAACAATCTGTTTACCAATGGGGATCACACCACAACTGGAAGATTGCACCACTTGGGGCTCAGTCTTTGCTGCCATCTATACTAAAACACATGGTATTCCATCAATTGCAGTAATACCTGATGTCCTGAAACAAATTAAAAACAAATACGGGGCAGAGCCTGCTCTAAATTTAGGTATGAAATTACTGAAAAATTTCGACCAGGTCTCAACAATAATATTATCTAATATTAAAGGGGAGGCAGCATCAGTGGCGATCCGCCAACGATTAAAGGGAATTTGATGTAACAGAACATCAAACAGAACTACCCAGAATAATAGAACAATCATATGCAGAATTAGGCAGAGATAGTTTAGGTGGAAGACCATTGAAGCCAAAACTATCTGAGAATCCTGAAAAGGACTCTATTAAACAAACTCCTACATCTTCTAAAAAGAAGTGGGAAACTAATAAACAAAATTCAAACGAGAAACGTTCTCAATCCCGAGGTAGGTCTCCTCAAAAGGAGCCCTCTGAAAGGAGGTATAACCTCAGGAATAGGGATAATTTAAGAAAACCTGACAGGTATCAAGATACTGATACACGTTCCTCTCGTACCTTTCAGATATCGTCACAGACATCGGAAAGAAGAGGGCGGTCAGAACATAAAGAAGAACGCGTGAAGTCCAAAGATGACAAACACGTTCAGAAAAATAAATCAAAACCTCAATTCTCAAAAAAGAAGGTAGCAGGTCTGAAGATCAGACATGCCGAGGATACAGAGAACACAACTCAAGAACGGAGAATGGGCTCAGACAATGCTGGACAGTGCAGCAGAAGTCACAATAGCTCGCCAGAACCTGAAGGAACTTCTGGAGATAGTGGACTTGAATGAGTATATCACAGTAGAGACTGTAGACACCAGGGTTAGTACTCCACAAAAGTTATATGAAATAACACTCTGAATGGAGGGAGACATACCAAGAAAGGTGAAAGCATTCTTTTGGGAGAAACTTTCAAGGGGTTATGATATACTTCTAGCAGAAAAAGACTGGCCACCACAATTTGTCAGGGAGTGCCCACATGGTGAGGACATTATTATGCCTGCCTTCTCCAACCATATTCCAATTCACCTAAAATATACTTATGCCAGGAAATGGGCAGTTGCCCAGGCCCCAGCATTATATAAAAATCATGTAGGATGGGATGAGGACTCACCTCACCATAAAATATAGTTAAAAATGAACCTACTGCACAAAGGCAGTACCCAATAAAGCAAGAAGCTAAAAAACAGGTCAGGGAGATCTTAGATCAACTTGAATACCAAGGGGTGATTGAAACATGCACCTCCTCAATGAACAATCCTTTGTTTCCTGTATCCAAACCAGACCAAACATATCGTCTAGTTTTGGATTACAGACACTTAAACACTTGTTCTAAAACATTTGCAGTGCAAAATGCACATAGTACAGCATTAATGAATAACATTGTGCGTAAAAAATATAAAACCACATTGGACATTTCAAATGGTTTCTTTTGTCAAAACATAGCACCTGAAAGCAGGTACTTAACAGCTTTCTCAATAATGGGGACCCAGCGTCAATTTTGTAGGCTCCCACAAGGGTTCAAAAATAGCCCGGGGGTATTCTCAGCGAGAGTAACAGAGTTACTACAAATTTATGATAATGAGGCATTGTCATATGTCGATGACATCTATCTGACAGACGATGACCTGGATAGGCACTTGAACAGGGTGAGTACCGTTATATTGGGCTTCGCCTCTGAGGGCTATAAATTCAACTTTAAAAAATCCAGAATTACCCACCTCAATGTCCTTTTTCTAGGATATGAGCTTTCAAGTGAAGGCAAGAGCTTGGCAGCTAACGTTTTAGAAAAGTGTGCGCTGCTCCAACCTCCAAAAACGCTGAAAAGCTTACAATCCATCTTGGGTTTCCGAAACTTTGGAAGAACGTACATTCTAAATTACGCAGAAAGGGTTAAACCTCTCTACAAATTAATCAAACCTGATTTTTCAATCAAAAATTGGACACAAGAACACACAGAAATCTTGCGTTCACTCCAAGCTAACATGTTAGCTACAAATCACTTACAAACACGCGTAAGTCAACGCAACTTATTGATCCGAATAATTTCGGGTCAATGCGGATTCACCTACTTAACATTTAATGAGGGTGGAAAAGTACCAATAGCATACAAATCTCATTTGTATACACAAGCAGAAATGCGCTTCACTTCAACTGAAAATATACTGACAGCAGTTCAAACCGCTGTAGCAAAAGAAAGAGCCCTAGCTCAAGGGAAACGCATTATTGTCGTAACCCCGGTACCAGCCTTAGAAGCGGTCTCAAAAGCGAGCATTCCAAATGGAAAAGCTTTACATCCTAGATGGATACAATGGGTTAACTCTCTTGCTGCAACGGATGTTGAATATGTTTTTGATCCTGATTTAAAAACACAAGCGTTCCTGCAATATGAACATGAATGTCCTCTGCCCAGTGAAATTCTGCCTCTCGATCAGTACGAATTTATAATTTATACTGACGGATCCGCACAACCCGCTACAGGGAGTAAGCAAGCTTACAGTGCAGCATGCGCAATCGTTAAAGGTCGCATGCGAGATGGTAACTTCAGACCAATGGTCACTAAAACTCAATCTCTAGGAGATTGTACAGCTCAGCGAGCTGAACTACAAGCATTCAAACTGGCACTTGAAAGTACAGATCGCGAATTCCCCACACTGATAGTGTGCGATTCTTTTTACTGTGTTCAGTCGTATAATGAATATATACAAAATTGGCTTGAAAATGGGTTCAAAGATGCAAAAGGTGGCACAATAAAGCATAAAACGCTTTGGGAACAAGTAGTTCAGTTAAAAAACGAACTACCAAAAGCTCACGTGATACACACGCTGAGTCATCAACGTGATGGCGTTCACGTTGCAGGGAATTCATTGGCTGATGAAGCAGCAAAGGGGGCTGTTCAGACGGCTTCCGTAACTGCGATCACTCGTTCAAAAACGAGAATAGACAGTGAGATATTGTTGGCTGTCAATGCTTCAAGCAAAGGCAGTGGTGCAGCGTTACCCAAAAAGTTTCCACTCAAGTACTCTTATGTAATTGATGCGAACAACGTTCCTTTTGCTCGAATCCCTGGAGTGGTGGATCGGGTAATTCCAAACATGGAACGTAGAGCAGCTTTGATTTATGAAGCACATCTGGGGGAGGGTCTGTTACATCAAGGGATCTCTAAAACAATATTAACATTAAAAGAGATGTACTGGTGGCCTGGAATGAATACAAGATTCACACCTTCATCAATGACTGCATAGACTGTAAGGTACAGCGTGATGCAGAACGCCACCAGACACCATGCTACGAAGTAGCCTGCCCAGTACAGACACCATTGTTAGATAGAGTTAGACTATCTACGCACAGGCGTCCTTATGGACAAATGCAATCCCACAAATACTTAGTCAAGGTTCCTATGGATATGGCCTCAGCACTCTGCTGACGCTCGAACTGTTATAAAAGATTTGCGAGTCTTTATCGGCACATACACAATAGGCACGCTACATTCTGACCAGGGCCCTGCGTTTAGCTCTCGGGCTTACAAAGAAGCCATGGCCAGTTTGGGCGTTGCATTGCGGTACTCCTCTGCGTTTCATCCTGAGGAAAATTCTGTTGTGGAAAGGAAAAACCGGGACATAAAGCAATCTATAACAGCTAGAGTATTTGGTTCGGGTGATGGGTGGGTCAAACATCTTTATGGGGTCCAACGCTCATTAAATAATTTGCCAAGAAGTTCTCTAGAGGGGGTCACTCCATATGAGGTCCTATTTGGGACAAGAATGTGGGTTCCTGATCTCGAATGTAAAGGCACAGTGGTGGAAAATAAACCCTTTGATATCAAAGATCGTTTGGCTGTTTTACAGGATCTAAATGAACTAAGATCCAAACAAAGCAACGTATTCCTGAAGCCAAACACCACTGGGGAAAAACCGGCAGTCCCAGCAAGGCCTGTCTGGATCCCAAAAGTTGGGGATCTAGTCAGAGAGAAGATAGCGGACAAGAAGGAATTTGGACCTTCTTACAGACAACCAGTATCTGTCCTAGCCGTCCACGGAACAAGAACAGTACTTCTGCCGCCCCTTGCTGGAAAAACGGAGAAAAGATTTGTGTCAATCGACCTCATCAAACCACAATATGTGGCCAATACTAAATAGTAGGCCTCGTGGACTCCGACCTAGTAGCAGATGCACTCCTCTCGCTACTATCCAAGAGGTTCAGACTGAAAGACTCATAACAATCGAGAATTCAGCAGTAACAGATGAAGGACTAAGCAACAATGCTATGGAACTCATCCCTCTTGAAACTCAAGTAACAGTTCGTCCAAATACACCTGTCTACACCAACGTAACAAGTGATCAACTGGTTCCAGCGATTTCGACAAATCCTGATGCAATTCCAACAATTGACAGAACTGCTTCTGGCTATTTCATTAACTTTGATACGTTTTCTGAGGATCCGAGTGAACCTGAAACGACGCCAGCATCGAAAACTTTCAAACAGCAAGTACAAGACTTTTTTTCATTTTGTGAAAAAGACTTATCTAGTTTCACCATGGATTGAACTATGGATTATTTCTGGAATATTTTTCTTTCTGCTTTGGCTAGCTTTGGTTATGACTATCAGCATGCTTATAAATGGCAGATACATCCATTTGGATATTGAAAGTAAACATGTGAACTTACTTTTGAAACCACACAAATCATCCCATCGTGACACAAGAGACTTGTCAACAGTGAACATCACAGCTGTTCCTATACAGGATCGTATAGTGTGGGACAAAACTGATTTTGATATATTCGGTCCTACAGAACTTTTGAACATTCCACATTTATTTAAAATTTCATTAAGTGATTTTATTTAGTCCAGTACCTATTCTGATGATTGGGACTTTGAGACTGTAAATGATATGATGTTTGATGTAGAAAACATTTTACTATAAAAATGTAAACAAAACAGGACAGAAAATTATTTTAACAAATACAAAACAGATTTACTCTGCAGCATTTATTGCCCAACTGTCTAGACATGGATTCGATTTGTGGAAAGATACAATAGACACAAAATCTGTCTGGGGTTCTAAAGATTGGCAAGTGCAGGGGATAGAAGCTTTGTTTAGAGCATGTATCATCCCTCAGCAAATAATGTTTTTGAATGACACTGTGCAACAAACGTCTTGCCTTGGTTTAGCCAAGATCAAAGGCATGAAAACACCTTCTGTACCAACACCTGCCAGTAATAACAATACACAGGCAGCGGTTACAGTTGACTCAATACTACAAATGAACAGAACAAATGCTGATTGGAGAAAATGGTTGATCTGGCCCACAGACACAAACATCTGTCGAGAAAGATTCCTGAATAAAACACAGGGCTTTACTATTCATAGGCCAGACCCACGATACGTCCAAAGACAACATCCGGGGGTAGTAACAACATACAGTGTAGGAAAATTGTTCCTCGATTGGCTACAAAAATCTACACTTGAGGATGTGAAACAACACTTATCTTTACTTAAAGAAGACGCAGACCTTAGGGAATTCTTGCTAGGACCGAGAAAACTGCGTCAAAAACGTTTCATATATGCCACCATCTATGCTGCTTATAATGAAGCATGGAAGGTTTCACAGGTAGAGGTCGCAGAACGAATACGTGAACTTGATCGTATTAATTTGGAGAAAACTCTCTCTGTGGTCGACAATGGGTTAACAACTTTGTCATCCAGAATTTATTCATTGGACAACATTGTATCCTCTTCTATTGACATACTGGAACAAGATTTAGCCATGTTACAACAAGGCCAATCTCAGTTACGTTCTATTGTGTTATTAGGCTGGACGCTGCAATCTTTGCGTGCGGGCTATGTGCCTTGGCGTTTTATCAACACGTCGTCTCTGTTTGCAGAATACAATCTAACTGATAAACAGATCAAACTGGCACAAAGGGGAGCAAAGTATACAGTGCTGAGCATTGAAAAACTGGAGAAATTACCATTCACTGTGGCAGAAAAACCAGCTACAGAATGGCTTATTCATGGCAAAATCACTCTGCCTGTCAATACTTTTCAGTTTCAGTATTGCCTCAAACAAATGCAAGCAGGCAAATATGAAAGGTTGGGTAAAGAATACATTAAGACATCCTGGGATTTACCTTACGAATACAGATGTTGGAGTGGGGATCGTGAAGTGTTTCTTAGCGGTACAGACTGTGAAAATGCACTAAGCGGTTCACTAATATGTCAAGACATCTCTTTACACGGGGCTTGTAATGGTTCTGTGGCAAACTTGTCCTGCCACCAGCAAGGTACACCGGCTGCTGTGATTAATCCAACGTTTGGCCAACTTTCTAATGGGAGTTACCTCATGTTGAATGATCAGAGTTGCTGTGGCATGTTGCCAGGCATCCCATATCTAGTAACGGTAGACTCCACGGTCACTTGCTGTATGCAAGTATTGTTCCCCCAATAGACACAGTCAGGGAGTCGCCTTTATGGCCTTCATTGAATGTTTCTTTTATACAATTTGATACTTTAAGCAGAATGAAAGCCATGCTTATACAACAAACTGTGCCTCTGACCTCGGCCAAAGAAATCTATGATTTACAAATTGCAAGGACTTCGGCTGAGATACAGGCTTTAATTCATACAAACTGCCCTATACATTTCGCAGAAATGATGGGACGTATCTTTAACATGTCTGATATGAGCGGAATTGTACATATATTTAAGACCATCTGCTCGGGACTGTTAGCACCTTTTCAAGCAGTCCTCGGAATCATCCCAAACTTCGCACATTCGGTGTTTGGTGGTATGCCATTAATTCTAGCACTTGTTGCAGGAATCCTATTTCTATTCCTACTATTACGCTATGGCAAGCCTATCCGCCGACATCACTCCGAGCGATGTGGAGAAAGCTCTCCAAGAACGGAAGTGCCGTGAGCGCATAGTGCAACTTTTTGGCATACCTCGTCTACGGGAACTTAATACAACATGGTTCCTGTCATTCAGACCAATCTGGCAAGATTGCATCTTACTGTTCTACGCTGCCTGCTTTGCGGTGAACAATGCGTGCTAGACACCTGTCTAACACTCCCATCAGTCATGCCAACGGATATCGATACTCTGCTGGATCCGATAACGGCCCATGCTCTGTGTTGTCCCCAGAGGCTACCAATCCTGATGACGGCATTCATTGAGATCTCACAGACGCTTCCTGCTGCTGCTGAGGTACAAGATGGATCAACAGGCACACAGGTAACAACGGACGCGAACATTGCTGCGGCATCTTATGCTGAGGGCGATGCTTCTCATCTCTGTGCAGTTAATCTCCTACACGAGGTGTTCCAAATGTCACCAACATCGGTTGACGATATTTTGTCTACGGAAATAGATGATTTCATGTTTACACCAGACCCATACACTGACTTTGATTCGGCTCACATTGTACCAGGGATGCAATGAATTTGGCCTTCATATTTTCAAAAACTTGGAACTCTTCCCAAAATTGAATTTGTTTTTTATTTTTTATTTTGGAACTACATGGCAAATCAATCTGCTTACAGTAAAACTATTCTTATAAAACGGAATTCCTTGAGTACTTCCAGGGACACATTGTCACCTTATTTGTCTCAAATTTCATTTACTTCCATGATATGAAATGGTTTTGATTTTTGAAATACTTATCAATCATTTTGTAATATGTATATATTACTGTTTATTCATTCATGTTGCATTTATTTCCAATATATGCTTAGCATGAAAACATTGCTTTACAATGTACAGTACCTATTGCATTTAACAGTTTATTTTTAAACTTCTTTTAATATGCTTTTAGAAATGTTTTTAGCAATATGTGGTACTCAGATTTATGTTTAGCATTTAGTAATATCGTTCATTTAAAAGTGGAGTGGGTGTTGTATTCCGCTTTAGGTGTCGGTATATAGGTTTTCCTGAAACATGTCCTTATATAGGCACAATTCGCATTGCCCTTATATAGGCATAGAATCCCAGTCCTTATTTGGGCATTAGCCGTGCACTCCAAATACAGGCATGGTCACCGACATCCGTCCACCCTAACGTCACAACGAGTTCTTAGAAACCAGACCCTTAAGCTCTTGGGAGTTCCCCTAGCACAGGATTATTGATTTCTCCAAGAACTCATCTATTATGCATGAACCGCAATACCTTAAGGGTTCATTCCTGACGTCTTCCTCTGTCCGACTTCACGTCAATGCTAACATTCCAAAGTACCTACCAGGTATAAATATACCTTCCCTTGCCCAAGCAAGTTAAGAGGAGACCTCGACTCCAGAGGAGCCCGTATCCCGGCCTGATGCACTGAGAAGACGCTGTCATCCCTGCTCGCAGAGAATCCAGCTTCCAGTGATCTGACTCCCTTCGTGGGGTGTTAGAGTTTGAGTCCGGAAAGAGATTCCCACCTCTCTCATTCTCAAGGTATGGAGCTGACTAGAACCTAGAGGGACTCTTGGCATACCAGACTCTTAGTATACCATACTAGAGAATACTTCGCCTACTTCTTACCTTTCCCTACACCTAGACTAGGTTAGGTACATTGGGGTAGAACTAGCTTAGAGATGCATCGTATGAGTACTCGCATTTTTAGCTCATGTTATTTATGTATGTGAATATATGCTAAAATATAATGCTAGCGCAGTATTATTTATTTCTACTGCTTACGCTGTACATTATATATCTTTCATACTGTCCTGTGATCATAACAGCGCATATCTCTTACACGAGAAAACAAGACTGTTCAATAAAACCTTTTTATTGAAACGCCCGTCTATTCTTTCTGTGTAACTCTGAGAAAACTAAGCATGCACGATTAGCTGAGTGAAACTGTTATCTATTGTTTCCACGATTCTGAGACGTGTTCCGATTCTAAAGGGAAACAAAGTAGTCATGTTTATGCGGTTGCCAGAAACTACTCCCTTCTTGTTTTCAAGGAGTTTCTAGTGGCCTCTGAGCTAGCTGGCACAAAGTAATTAAGTTTAATATACTCGATAGGGACATACCGACCTCAGTCCTATGTCAAGCCTATAGGGTATATTATTCCAATGCGCAGAGCCTATTAGGGAAATAGGAACTACACTACAATGTGGTCTCCAGGCCTTCGTATATCTTAGAAGCCTTGCTGTGTACAGTTCAGGTAGAAGTCAGCCCGTGAGCCCCTGAGGAATGGCACTGCCACGAGCAAATGGTTACTGTGGTGGCCGGGGGTCCCACAACCCCTGCCAAAGCTTGGACTGAGATCGACAATAGAGGCTCCAAAGGTGCATTTCAGCAGCACTCTGATGCTATGAAACAATCCTCAGTTGGGCCACCTGATAGTTACACTGTTCAGATCCGGTTCTGCAGCCTCGATTCTGAAGGCACATTATATGGAGGCACTGGTCCAGGGGGATGAATCCTTGCTTGCTGACATACTAATGGCTGCTGCCCTGGTTGGGACTACAGACTCCGTAAGGAATTCTATAGAGGGCAACACTGTAGCAGGAGCCCAGGAGGAAGAAACACCGCTGGTACTGGAGCCGCTCTCCTCATGTAAATGCTGCAGAAATTGGGATTAGCCAATTGCACATACAGTTTGAGGGGTCAGAGTAAATGCACTGATACCTGGTCAGCAGGGCTCACTGCACTTCAGCTTTCAAACACCAGAAGCACTAATCCAAAATTTCAGGAACAAGAAGAGTTATATTGAAAAGAAATTTTTACCACATCTTTTGCCTTTTTTAAGATTTAGTTCATATTCCCTGATTTTTTAGGTTTGAGGTAGAAACAGGTACGAAATTCATGCATGATGCCAGAAATCTATACAATTTGTAAAAGGAAATAAAATTATTTATTCAGCAGGGGGTCACTTGTGTAACTTGGGCTAGAGCCCGTTACACAAGATCTTCCAAAACAGGACATTAAGACATCAAAAAATAAGAGAGAAAAAATCACCTAGTTTGGTTATGTGGAGATAGCTTCAGATTTTGGGACCAAATTCTGCCGCCACCCAGGGAAACATACCAAACCGAAATATTTCAAAAAATTTGACAGCCATTGGAGTAGAAGGTAGTGTGACTCACATGGATCCAACAATGGGGCATATTCACAAGGACTCATCGCCGAGTTATCGCCACCTTAACGCATCAAAAGTGGAGATAGATTTAACGCCCCATTCACAAGCGGGTGCAAACAGCAGACATCGCCAGTATTCCCGTGATAACTGCCGCAAAATTTACCTCCACGGGTGACACCACCAACTAACCCTAATGAGATGCAGAGTAGGCGTTCCCGTGCAAAAACACACGAAAACACCACTACACCACATTCACAACAAACTGCCAGATCTGCGATGCGAACCAAAAACAGGCGATAAGCCGCAGTAGCAGCAGGGATTTAACACCTGCCTTCTGCTGGTGTTAAGCAGGACGACTACCTGCAGCATGAAAGGGAGCTCAAGCCAGAGCCATATCTGAAGACCCACAGATGCCATGGAGACAATGATCATGCAGCTCGGAGACCCATGAGGGCCACAACAACCACCGCCACCACTCCCAGGCCCACACCCGACCCCCCTCCTTGGACAAACACATACCATGCACGACACAAGAGCCACAAAAAGCGCATGATGCCACACAATGACAACAAGAAACACACATGTGTGGTCAGAAGAACAAGAAACAGTCACTCATCAATGACAACCAAAAACTTTATTGAAATACAACACAAAACACCGATGCGGAAGACTCCTGTCGGCTCCGTCTGGGACAATCTTGATGTCACAGCATGGAAAATAAAGCACCAAATCAGAACGTGTGTCATGCGCACATCAAAGGAGCGAGACACAGAGAAACAGAGAAGGAAAGAAAGGCAGAGAGAGAAAGAGAGAGAAGGAAAGGAAGGGAGAGAGAGAGAGAAGGAAGGGAGAGAGAGGGAGAAGGAAAGGAAGGGAGAGAGAGAGAGAGAGAGAAGGAAAGGAAGGGAGAGAGAGAGAGAAGGAAAGGAAGGGAGAGAGAGAGAGGGACACTGCCGCCCCACGCAGCCAGGCACCACTGCTCACCTGCTGCCACTGGTGTGTCTCCAACCACGTGCCGGCATACACTGCAAGCCACCAGGTCTGCAATCTGTAATCGAGGCCAGAGTCAATCATGGCAGAGTCCATCTCACTGCACACGGCAACAACGCCTGTCCGTCCCTGCGCACACATGCAGCCGCACCCTACCCCCTCCCACCGGCCAGCGCTGGCTGTCCACAATGCGCACCCAGGCCCCACTGCTCACCTGCCGCCAATGGTGTGTCCACCAGTGGGCACACCACGTGCCCGTGCAAGTTCCAGGCTCCGGTCCCACCACCATGGCATGCTCCACATCATGCGGACCCGCACCGCGGCCCAGCAGGTCCCACACATGACGCTGAGTCCTGAGGCATCAATGGCAGAGACCACATCAGTGCACACGTCATCATCGCAGGCTGCACACCCGCTCAGAAATTTCGGTGCCACTAACCCTGTGCAACCCCAGTTAGCGCCACGTGGTGGTAGGCCCGTGACGGCCGCAAGGCTTCGGGTGTCACTAACCCTGTGCAACCCCAGTCAGCACCACATGGTGGTAGGCCCGTGACGGCCGCATGGCTTCGGGTGCCACTAACCCTGTGCAACCCCAGTCAGCGCCACTTGTGGTAGGCCCGTGATGACCGCATGGCTTCGGGTGCCACTAACCCTGTGCGTAACAACTCATGGCCCCTTTATGATTGAGAATCGTGGAATGTCCGTCATCCAGTCACCACCAGCAGTGGGGAATGTGAAGTTGTCGGCCCCTTATATTGGCAGGGTCACATGGCCTGTGATGCCTGTGCCGGATGGGTGTGGTGTGTGTGCAAACCTGCCCTCAGGGAGTGGTCGTGACATGCTGACAACTAGACCAGTGACCTGCAGACCACTAGCGTGTAAACCTGCAACTTGTAGCTATGTGACCCCCCCCCTCGGAGCGTAAGCGGAGTGGTCTGGCCTGGCGTACGCCGGACCAGCGCAGGGCTTGCAACAATGACTCGGGGGCGCTGGGCGTGGTTCGGCAATCGGCAATATAGCACACTGTGACTGGAATCCCACTAGATGAGCATCATTGACGATAGGGGGAATCACTGACCCTACATTCATCCACACATTCATACATGAATGATGAAAGACATGACACAGCAGTGCGTTTCTGGATGTTTAATGCACATCCAGTGGAGTTTTTCAGCTGGAGCAGTACAGGGCCATGCCAACCCCACTTCACAAGATGGGCCCGTGGAGGGCCAGCCAGAGTCCATTGGGGAATGACAAGTACAGCGGAAGAGGAAGGGTACAGTCCGCAGTCTGGTCGCCGTGCCATTGGTCACCATACAAATTATGGCAGTCGAGGGTCAAGGTGAGTGCAGCAGAGTGTATCGGGGGTCAGTGGAAGGTCATGGGGCCATGTGCGGCACCAAGCAGCAACAGGCCAGGTGGCGGACATGAATGCTAGTGCCTCCTCCTGATCTCAAGCCCCATCCACGTCCTCGGATGTGTGCTCTGCCCCACCTGTGGGTGGTGCAGTTCTGGCTGCGGCACTGTGTGCCACTGACACATCAGGGGCCAGAGGTGGATTGTCGGCCACACTGTGTGGCAGTGACACATCAGGTGCCGGAGTGGAAATGCCTGCCGCACTGTGAGGCACTGACACATTAGGGGGCGGAGATGTGGATGGTGTAGGAGCAGCAGCATTCATCTGCGCCACGCCTTGTGGCAGCAATGCCATGATGAGGATATGCAGGGCATGGTAGATCCCAGCTACATTTTGCTGATGTGCAGCGGTGGCTGCCATCCTTTCTGCCTCCATCCGCACCATGTCCTCAATGAGCCTCCGCATGTGTGCCAGCTCATGGCTGAGATCGCTGGAGCCACTCTGAGCGGACAGGTGTTCTTGTCTGCGAGTCATGACTCCAGCAATGTCAGCCAGGGCTAGTTGGAGACCATGGAGTGGCCTGTGGGTGTCCATTAGGGACTGGAGGTGGTCCCTGATGGGACTCAGACACCCATGGATGGCGTCAAGTTTGGTAGCCATGAGGTCGAACCCCACCCGCACCTGCTCAGCCATCTCCCTATGGACCTCCAACACACGGCGTTGGAAGGCCATGTGTTGTTCGGGGGGTCTTGGGAGACAGCCGGGGTTGTGGGTGCCTCCTGCTGGGTGGTTTGTGGAATGGGTAGGGTCTCCTCGATGCAGCTGGGCTGCCCTGGTCCTGGAGGTGATTGGCGGATGAGTTCAATGATGTCTTGGAGGGCTTGGGTGTCGATGCTAGTGGTGTCCTCCTCGTCATCAGTGAAGAGTGGCTGGGACTGCTCTGCAGGAGGTGTTGACGGTGCCCCTGCAATGTGAAGGGGAGATGCTGTGTAACAATGTGTCCACATGTATGTAGCTGCATGGTACATGTTCACATTCAGACGGCATGGCAATGTACATTGTCACAGTCTGTAGATCAGGGCCATGATCCAGAGTCATTGTGGGTGTGCACTGTGCTCTGCTTGATTGTGCATGTGTGCCATTGTGGCCATCTCCCCCGTCCCCCCAGTACCTGGTGGTTACTCACCCTGTTGCTGTTGTGTTGTGTCATGTCGAGCAGTGTCCGGTCCCCCGACTCCTGCCACGGTCTCCACACTGATGACTGTCGACACCAGCTCCTCCATGTCATCCAGCTCCAGCTGTGGCGCTGGGCTCCCACCTCCAGTCTGCATTGCTGCCTTCAGGTTGCCTGCGAGTTTCTCCTTGGTTTTGCGCTTGATGTCAATCCATCGCCTCTTGGCCTCATCCATTGACCTCTTGTGCTTTCCGACGGCATTCACCTTGTCCACGATGGACCGCCATATTCCATTTTTGGTGCCCAATGACACGTTGGAGGTGACGAACAGTTCTTGGATGGTGTTCCATCACCTCCGTGACCAGGATCCTATTCTCCTGTGGACTGAACTTCGTCTTCCTCTTCTTCTCATCCTTGCCCTTCCCTGTCCCCGAGGTCCCAGGCTGGTCGAGCGGGGTGCTTGTGTGGTTCCGCTCGTCCTCTGCGCCTGCTCCGGCTGCCTCCATGGTGCTTCGAGGTTGGTTATTTTGTGTTTGTTTGTTTTTTGTACTTTTGTACTGATTTTCCCGCCTGCCATGTGTGTATTGCAGGCCGGGCGCTGCTTATCGCTGATTTCCTCATCGCGGTTTGGCCCATCGCATGTTTTTTTGCGTTGGGGTTTGGGTTTTTATCACCGTCGCGGTTGTTGTATCGCGGACATTGTCCCCGTTTTCGGGAGACTATCTCATGTTATCGACGTGTTGTGAATTCCACGTTAATACGGGGTTATTTTCCCGCGATAGACTGTGATGTGTAATGTTGCGTTAACATTCTTTGGAGATGTTTAGCGCACGTTCTTGTGAATATCCCCCAATGTGTTCTAAACCATAAGGTCCTTTTTATAGTCCTCAATCTTTGGCTAAATACACATGTTTTCTCACATTTAAGCAAGAGATTCCTCAAGAAGTTGCAGGGATACACTAAATGTCTACCATCCAGTATTCCTTCATGTCTCCTAATAAAAATGTTACACCATTTGTAAGGGTGGGCCCAGATCCCAAGGTAGGTAAGACCCCAAAATTCAACATGGACCGATCAAATGTTTCCACTGAAAACCAACCCTTTTTTGCAATGTAAGTAGCTGTAGATTTTGAGCCTTTGCTCTGCCAGCACCCAGGGAAGCCTACAAAAACACAGACATTTATGAAAACTACATACCCCGTTGAGTCCAGAGACGTGTAACTTGTGTGGGTCTCACACTGCTTTCCTACCCAAAAGGCCTTGTAAACCTCAAACTATGGCTAAAAATACAAATTTTCCTCATAACACCCAGCATTGCCTCACTCCTTCTGATAAAAAGCACCTCACTTGTGTGCCTTGTCTTAGGACTAGCGACACAAAATGTCTCAAAAACATTACATTGCGACATCAAATAATCTGAGGGATAAACAACCTGGTTTGTTGAGGAATTTGGGGTGCATAGAGCACCTATCCTTGTTGGTTAATTGCATGATAGTAAAACTGTGTACTAAGTTGACACTTATCTTTCAAGTATGAAAAAGAGACGGTATGAAGCTGGTGATTTTCAGTGGTGCATAAATCCAGAGGCAAGGCATTCTTCAATGTATTTCTTGAAATGCTCATTCTCAGATTCAATATAAGCATACATTTGATTACAAGGAAAAGTAGTTGTATGAAACAATCAGTGTCACAATGCATGGGTAAAATGCTCATCTTTGTCAAATACAAAATTGAAGTGCAAGTATTATTCTAATAACGGCTCTTCCTCAGTCTTTTTGAAGCAACATCGTAACAATAAAGTGGAGTTTGACATATGTAACTTGACGATATTGTGTAGTACATGCCACTGTTCTAATTTGGCAGTCGTTATGAGGGTTGTGCAATGCTCATTCTGAAACAAGTCAAATCATTTGATTAGCTATCATCATGATGAAATTCTGAGTCTGATAATAGGTGTTGAGGATGGTTTCCTTCCATTGATGGCTCTAGCTAATTCTGCTCCAGATTTTCCTATAAACTCAACCACAAATTATTTGGCATAAGTTAAGTTCATGAAGTTTTCAGTTGTATCTGGGTCTAATAATATTTGCACGATTTAGTGCCCTCCTGTGCGTTATCAAGGGTCAATTCCATAAATAAATGGCTTTGAGACATCTATGAAATGTTAGCCAAGGTGTGGGAACCATGATTGAAGGTAAGCTCAGCGGTGTTGCCCCTGTCAGGCTCAGTCAAGAAATATGTTTGGGATTGACTTCTGTCAAACTAGTTGAATTAAACTAGCCAAGCACTGACTTCTTTTAGCGGGATGCCTTGCAGGAATGACAAGCACCTCCCTATGCCCCTACCTCCACATCAGACTCCAAAGTAGAATCATATGCTAGGAGAGACAAGTTGAGAGATGGGGAAAGGGAGTTTAAATGCCAAAAAGTAGGGTGTAGCTTGTATGAAATCATCTAGGCTTCTTACAAGTTGGCTCTTCGAATGCTGCATGTGCTTTCTTCTTCATGCATGTTTGTAAAGTAAACTTTGATTGTCAACATAAGAAAAGAATGAGGTCTTGTATAATTTGTCCACACAATCTTTCTTGTGTAGAAAGTATATAGCTGTTCAATCGCAATGCTCATAATGTTTATCACTCTTGCAACTTTAGGGTTTTAGTTGCTGCTGATGGGTCTTCAATTTGCTAAGATTGTGCACTCCTTAATTGTTATGTTTCCATGCTAACCCAACTTTTTTTTATCTGTCTAGATATAGCTAAAACTGTGAAGACATTTCCAAAATTGGATTCTCCAGATGGATGAGTTTCCTCAACAAGGAAAGCAGGTGAGTTTACATTGCACCCAACATGGCTGCTGATCTTGTGAGATCTTCAGATTGAGATAATTTGAAACCTGAAGAGAATTAATGCCACATGCAAGGCACACGTTGGGATTGAAAAATCCTCTTCAGGGTGACATGCTGGGATGTATGTATACCTGTGTATGAATCAGAACATGCAGGCCTGTGGGATTCACTTTGGAGGGCCTGGAGAGGCTGAGAGAGGTGAGGACTTCAACATGCAGACAGAATATGTGTATTTCTGAGAAAACTGATGACTTGGGTGGGAGCACACATTGAGGGGAGGGGAGCAGAGCATTCTCTGTGTTCATCAAAAGTCCCATTAACTCCAGGAAGAGGGACTGGTCACTGTGGCCTGGGATCATTGTCAGGGAGACAATGGGACTGATAAGGTTGTAAGGCCTATTTACCTGTATCACAGTATTGGTGCCTATTGAACCTACTCATGCAAAATCCTGTGGCTGTGTACTTAACTAACCTTGGCCCTGCATGTATTGTGTATAGAGCCAGATGTGTGTCTGCTGAGATGTGTGTGTGAACCTATTTATGCAAATCCAAAGTCTCTTTGATTCCAGGAAGAGTTACCAGCCAGTTGGGCTTAGAACCTTTTTCAAGGAGAAGTTGGGAATGATAAAATTTTCACTGTGGAGCAGGGATCTTGATAAAAAAGGAAGGCTTAGTCCTCCTTTGAACCTTTATGGGGCATATTTCAGTGGAGGCAGACACCTAGGAGTGATTCCTGGTTACTCTCATGGCCTATGTTGAGGGTCAATCAGCATTGGAGCCACTCCTACGGTGACAGGATGTTCCTTTGACAAAGGGCAGTACATCTGAGAGAGCACTTCAAAGGAGACAATACCCGCAAACAAATTTCAAAGAATCAGACACTAAATCCCATTTCTGTTTATAGTTTGACTATACTTGTGGGAGTGGGAGACCAACAAGTTGTTTTACAGCACTGTTTATCAGAAGAAAGAAGGTCACCAAGACTTCTAGCTGATGGAACCAATAGCAAGGACCAAGGTGTGCTAGTCTTCCTGCTGGGTGAGAGGCCATCTCCTAGGATGTTAAGACATTTGCCTTGAGCTTGGAGCACCAGCCTTCTGCAGGTCTGCCAAGACTAGTGGACCCTGTGACTAGGAGGAGAATGCCTGGAGGAAGTGAGGTCCAGTGGGGAGCCTGCTTAGTTGATCCTGGTGATTGAAGTATGAGACATCCTGTTCAAATCGAACTGGTGCAGGAGTTAGGGCTGCTCACCAGATCTTGAAAATGTCTGTGACCCCCATGTTACCTGTAAGGGGACCGCCATGAATTGTGTGTGCCAAACCTAGTGACCTTTTTGTAACAATGAGTGGGGCCACCATGAAGTGCGGGCCATGACCAATGTGAGCACCAAAGTCAAAGACCCCCTTGAGACCGGGAAGGGGGGCACCATATAGTGCAGGCCTTTGCCTGTGTAGGCAACACAGTTGATGACCCCCATGTTATCAGGAAGGGGGCCATCCTCAAGACAAGGCCCTTGCCCGTGTGCGGGCCAAGGTCTGTTCACCCCCTTCATGACCAGAATGGGGAATAACGAACCCCACTAGACGGGACAGAGGGATGGGCCTAGCACACTGACTTTAAGAGGCTGTGCAGAATATTTACTGTGTCAATTCAATGCATTGTGTCATCACATTGAAATACTCTTTTTATCATAAAACCAAGTATTTGGTTGGACAATCAATTCATGCAGTTACTGTGTGTATTTTGAGTCTTGAACCGATGTTTGCCTCACACCTACCTCCCCTTCGAAGAGTTGGGCTGCGCAACCTCACCCGCACTACCACTGAGAGTCAAGTGTTTACAAGGGTAGTACTTGCCCTAGTTACAGTAGTTCAGACCCATGGATATTAGGAGTAAAAGTCTTTAACCACCACAGTTGGCCCCAGTAACTCCTGCTTGCCCCTTGGCCCTCTGAAAAAGGTTTTGACAGTGTGGCTAAAATACCCAAGTCTCCAACTAGCCACGTAATTATTCTTTAAGAAACATTACAGGGCACTGAGTTGAATTGGATTGATTTATAATGCAACATTTACAATGTCAACATCAAAGTCTGTGCCAGTGTCTCCCAGTGAACCATTGTCTCAGTTGGAGCTGTTAAAAGATTTTTCTTTCCGAATCCACCATGATTCACATGGTGTTGTCAGACAGGAAATCTAGTGATGGTTACCTTAAATAGAGCAGAGTAACAGCCCTGTAATGGACAGGCCGTCAAGTGAAATATTTCTGATAACGGAGCCAGATGATTATTCACCAGTGTATACCCAGCAGTATCTATATCTCTAATGAGTCAGGGGTCAACAAGTTTTACAATAAGTTTTGTGCGCCAGTTGAACCACTAATTCCTGGTTGTTTAACTGTTCCAGAAAACTGTAAATTAAAGCTCTATGCTGTTGGACTTTCACAATAATTAAAATGTATATACATATTCTTAAAAGGTATAACAATATATTTATAAAAACATTAAAATATTTAAAAATAGCTAATGAATCAAATAATAGAAAACCAACTTAGAAAAGAAATATAAAATTATAAATTTACATTTATTGCATTGAAAAATATAACAAATACCAAAAGTAATTAGTATTTCCAACTAGTGATGCCTCATTTACATGCTTATTTAATCACTCTATTTAAGGAGTGAGATTTTTAAAAAAATGTGACCTGCTCTTCTGTATTTACAAGTGTTGCATGAGGACATTCTCTTATATGTTGCTAATTTCGTAGCAGCTGCTGTGAGATTCAGGAATTCAATTGGGATTTAATTATTATATCATACAGCTGTATGAACTTTTTATTTTTATTTATCCTAACCCTATATTCCAACACTTGGATCAGGATCAATTTGGGGAACGGAGATTATCTCTCAAGGGCCATCCCGACAACCAGAGGGCTCAAACAAGGGTGCGTATTAGCACCACTGCTATTCAACTTATTTTTCGCTGACCTTCCGCCATCACTCGCTTCCATCAACTCATAGTCCCCGAAACTGGGTCTGCTCAGCTATCTAACTTACTCTATGCCGACGACCTGGTAATACTAAGTAGAACACAAGTCGGGATGCAGCGTCTCATGAAGGCAATGGAGGAGTTTGCTGAGATCAACAGGATGAAAATAAATGGCACAAAAACCAAAATAATGATATCTGGCAAAAAGCTCCTTATAGGGAAGACCATCTGGTACCTTGGGGGGAGCAGGGTAGAAGAAACAGACAGCTTCAAATACCTTGGCCTCATACTTGACAGTGATGGCTCCTTCAAGTCTCACAAGGAGGAGATAAAAAAGAAAGGGATGGCTCTCACTGCAGGGCTGGCAGGTATGTGTAGACACCTAAACGGGCCATCCTACATCCCAATGGTTGCGAAGCGCTGAGCAGTAGAGATACTTTGGTCCTGGACAAAACATTGGTTCACATATATAGGTAAATCTTTCATCTCCCCCAAAGCAACTCACCAGCACAAATCAGGCTTGAGTTTGGGCTAATAAAGCAGTCCCACACAAGAGGAGCAGCTTTTGTCCCCCTCTGCTTCGAGCTAAAAAACCCAGAGGACAATTCCATCAATTATTGTGCCTGGGTGGAGATTATAAAGAAGCCACACTTGCCCTTTCACAAACATCTCAATGACACTATTGAACTGCTAGGCCTGGCAGAATTGTGGGCGGTCTCTGTAGCCTAAACCAATTAAAAAAGGCAACATCAAAATCATCTAAAATTTCAGCATCGCTAGAAGACGGAGCAGCCCTACCAAATGGTCACATGCCTGGGTTGTATGGAACAGCTACACACCCTTAGACCTCAGCAGTACCTTAGGGAAGTCCTAAACCACAAGATAAAAAAGCAATTTCCGTCCTGCCGACTCTGTGGCTTGCCATTGCGACCATTCAACAAGCCCTGGATGAGGACAGCAAGAGAGTTAACCAGCCCCCGCCTCCACCCCCCCTAGTAAGAATGAAATAAATATACATTAAAGGTAAAATAATAAACACTTACCTTGACTGCGGCCTCCCCGATGATCAGACCACAGCAAGGGTAGGACTCTTGATGTAGATAAATGCAGGCAGTCCGAAAAGATACCATCAAGTAGGTGGCCTGCCTGATGTGTTGGTTCATTTACCCGTTGTTCTAACCCGAGACTAAGCAGCATGTCAGTGAGACAAGCTGTGTTCGCATTCTGAGAATTTTCTAAGTGCATATTAAAATCACCTAGAATCGTAAAATCTGGTGAAATCTAAAAATTTCAAACAGTTGTCCTTCATTCAGGCAGCAATGTTCTACATACGGTTGTGGAAGTTGGTCTTCGTCAAGGTGAGGTTCGCTGAGAGCGGGAGGATGAGCTGGGTATCGTCAGCGTAGGAGATGATGTTGATGTCATGCAATGTGGTGATGTATGTGAATGATGTTATGTAGATGTTGAATAGGGTTGGATTGAGGGGTGGTACTTGGGGTGTGCCGCAGATGGTGTGCCTCGGTTGCGAGGTGAAGGGGGGATGCAGACTTTCTGGGTGCATCCTGTGAGAAAGGATGCCATCCATCTGAGCAAACTGTCTGTGATTTCTATCTAACATAATCGATCGATGAGTGTGTGGTGGGAGATGGTGTTGAAGGGTGCAGAGAGGTCCAGGAGTTTAAGGGCGGCTGATTCTCCTTTGTCGAGTAGGGTGCGAATGTTGTCTGTTGCAGCAATCAGGGCTGTCGCTGTGCTGTGATTGGTTCTAAAACCTTATTGAGAAGAGTCAAGTAGGTTGTTTCTCTCCAGGTGTTCAGTGAGTTCGAGGTTGATGACCTTCTGCAGGACTTTGGTGGGGAACATGATCAGCGAGATGGTATGGTAGTTCTGGAGCTTGCTGGTGTCTGCCGAAGGTTTCTTGATGAAGGTCTGATCTTTGAGTGTTTCCATGGTTGGGAAAGTTGGCTGTGGTTATGGAGGCATCAAGGGTGGTGGGAACTGGTGGCTGTTCTTGTCTAGGAGTTTGCGAATCCATGGGTCGGTGCGTGCTCCTGAGTGGATGAAGTTCATAAGAGAGGTTGTGTTCAGTGTGCTGAGTTGTTCCCATGCAGGGAGCAGGTGGTCAGTGGTGGTAGAGGTCAGAGGGTTGGAAATCGTAGTTGCTATCTTCTTGTAGAAGTGGTTGGTGTTAGTGTTGCAGAGTTCTTGTGAGGAGGGGATTGAGTTTTCGGTGGCTGACAGGCAGGTGAACTCTCTGATGATGGTGAAGAGTCTCTTGGTTTGGTTACTGATGGCCTCGATCCGGTGGGTCAGGGCCTCCTTTTTTGCCACTTTGAGCTGGTGGTGGTAGTCGTTGAGGGCTGATTTGTAGGTGGTTCGGTCAATGTGGTTCCTGCTGGTGCTCCATCTTCTCTCCAGTTGTTTGCACCTGCGCTTCGACATGTTCAGTTCCGGGGTGTACCAGCTGACTCGTGTGTGTTTTGACTGGTTTGGTGGGAGCGATTGAGTTGCCAATGCTGGTTATCCAAGCGTTGAGGTTCTCTACTGTCTGGTCCAGGTTGGTGGTGAAGTTGGGTTGTGTGGTGCTGAGGGCATCGGCCCATTGTTGCTGAGTGACCTTGGTCCAGCAGCTGTAGGGGGTGCTGTAATAGTTGGGAGAGGTGCGTAGAGGTCCAGTGAGGGTAAAGTATACAATGGAGTTGTCTGACCAGGTGAGTTCGGAGGTGTAGCTGAATCTGATTCCGTTGCTGGATGTAAAAATAGGGTCCAGCATGTGTTGTGCTTTGTGTGTGGGGTTGGTGACCACCTGCTTGAGGCTGATGTTGTCCAATCTCTCTGTGAGTTCTGTGGAGTCATCCAGGTGGAAGTGAGGGTCTCCCAGGAAGACGTAGTGTTCTGATTCGACAGCGAGCGGGGTGATGAATTTAGGGATGGCGTCGCTGAGGCTGGTTCGTGGTCCTGGAGGTCTGTGTGCGAAGGTGCCGTTGATGGTTGTTTTGTTGTCATTGCGGAGCTGGAAGTTCATGTATTCCATGCTGACGTGGTCTTGTCATTTGTGATGGTGCAGGTGTTTTGCCAAGTTTGGGGGTTCAATTGTCAATGGTAATAATGCAGGGACTGTAGAAACCTTGAAACTGACCTCTTCTTAATGCACCTTTATTTTGAGAAGCTTCTCTTATATTTATCAAGTATTTCATTATTCATGGCGGATTGAATTATTAAATAATCGAAGTTGAGTTTGAGGTTAAACATTAAATTATATGCTCTGTTAATAATATGGCAGATCTGTGGTTAAGCATTTCTCCTTCTCAGGACCTCTTCACCTAAAATCAGTGTGGGTAATCGCTTAGGTTTGGTGCTGATCTCCCAGTGTGTTTTCTTGGTGCTCCTACTCACTTTTGCATGCACTACACATTCTGGGGCATATTTATGAAAATTGTGGCACAGGGCAGCACAGCAAGTCACCTAGCAGTGCTGCCCTGCATCACAGGAAACGGGCGGTAATGTGTCATATTTATCCAATACGGCACATTCCTGTCCTCTTCCCTTGTACTGGTGCCGTTTTGGCAGCATAGCTCCAACGCAGGCACCTTTACAGCATAATGCAAGGTGCCTGTGTTGTAGGCAGGACAGTTTTTGTTTTGTGAATGAAGGGGAACCTTCCTGTACAAAAACAATCCTAAGAGGCTTTTTCCTCTTTTGATATGTGTTGCAGAATGCAGCACACATAGAAAGAGGATAAAACAAGGAGAAATAAAAATATTTCTCCCCTTTACTCCTCCCTTGGGATGGCATAAGATTTAGATGTTTTCCCAGGTTTACAAGTCCTTGTAAATCTGGGAATGCATCAAAACTCAAAATCCCACCACAACGCCCACGGAATGCCTACCCAGGGCAGCGTAAGGCAACGCAGCAATTTGTGCTGTGTTGCCTTACTCCAGATTTATGAAGCTACTTAGAGCCACAAAAAGTGGCTTTGCATGGCTTCATAAATCTGTTGTAGAGGTTTGCGTTGCACATGTACCACAATGCGTGGTGCAAGCACAACGCAAATCTCTCATAAATATGCCCCTCCATCTCTCCCGCCCAGCACTGTGTCCCAAATCAACAACCCATGCATGTTAGAGAGTGTTAGAGCCAACTCCTCCACAGTCTTGGACTATCTCTTATCCTGCACCTCCGAGTTCTGCGACCATATAAAGGATCTCAGCCTTCAATCTATCTGCTCCATATGGTCACAGGGCTACTATTTCATATGAAATCCCCCTACACTGTGTAATGTAGCAGGTTCCTTATCCCACTGCTAAGTCAGAAGCTCGCAAATGACCCTAGGATTTTAGGCAGCAACTGATAAACACATTGAATTGTTGAATCCTTCATTTATTCACACCATACACCATTTTAGAAAAGGATTAAGATGTCCACGCTGGTTTACAATTACATCGTGCTCTCTTATGGGAACGAAAGGTTCAATTTGCTGGTACTTGGGTATAACTTAAAAAGACAACACAAACTATTGGCTTAGAAGAGAATTTCCTAGGTCCAGTTCACTGGACCGGTACGAGGGATTGACTCGGTGTAGGAGAGTAAGATCTGCCTCTTATGGTTACCCCCACTTTTTGCTGATGCTTCACTGTTTTTTGACTTTAGTCTGGCTGGGGCCCTGCTAATCAGAACCCCAGCCTAGCTGCTTCCTCTCTAAATGGTTTCCATGTGCCTTAGGCACATCTCTGATTGGAATCTGGAGTGCCCTTATAAGTCCCTAGTATATGGTATACTATGTACCCAGGGCATAGGTACCTCAGAGGCCTGCCAGGGGCTGAAGCATGTATTGTGCCACCCCTGGAAGGCCAGCCAAAATGACACCACAGGCCTGCTACTGCAGCCTGGGTAAGGTGGTGCAAGCACCCCTTACTGTGATATAGGTTACCTATATCACTACATATATACACACATGTAAACCTATAAGTCACTCCTATGGCAGGCCTTATCAATCCTGAAGGCAGAGTGCTTGGTTCTTATGTGAGAGGGTGCCCCTGCATGAGCAGAGCCCCTCTGCAGCATTCGGAGACCCTTCTCTGACGCTGTTTGTAGTGCAGCCTGACCATATACTCTTAAGCGCATTATAACCTCGCGTTAAATGCTAACTTTGGGATGGCTGCACGGAAACATGTCGTGTTTGGTGTCAAACATCTTGGAATACTACCCCCGCCAGTTCTGGCAGCGGGGGTAGCATTCCACCCTTCTAGAGGGAGAGACATGTACACACCAGCCTACCCGGTAACTTCTTTACAGAGCCCTGGCATCACAAAATGGATGCCACTGCCACAGACACGGGTCTGGCCTCCTGCTGCTGACTGAAACTCCGGCAGGGGAGGCCTGGACAATAGGTTTCCTGTCCAAGGGAGGTGTAACCACCTCCCCAGACAGGATAATGTGTATTGGGGCTGGGCGGGAGCACTCTCTGGTGCTTTGAAGTCCTGAACTGGGGGCACATTTGGTGTCCCTGCGCATACCCCAGCTCAAACCGGTTCAGGGGCTTCCAGCCCCTGCTCTGGTGCGAAACTGCACAAAGGGAATGGGTGTAACCACCCCTCTTCCCTGACCCTCCCATAGGTGGGTCCCCAGAGTATGTCCAACCCCCTACCTTAGTATAAGTATGGGACCCCAGTCCTTAGGACTTTAGATTACCCTGGACGAAACTCTGACACTGAATCCTGGACCTTCGACGCTCTAACTCAAGATTAGAGGACTGAAGATCCTCCCTTGGGGTCAAGGAGTGACTCCCCTGCTTGGCAGGCACCTAAGAAGCAATTGTCCGGTATGCATCGCTGAAGCTCCTGCCGGATGCCGAAGTCTTTGCATCACCAGAGGATATTTCCAGACATCCCCGAGGCTGCCCTGAGTCCCCAGCGAAGCTGAGCCCGTGGCTATCGTAGGTAACATGGAACCGTGACCCCTGGGCACCGAGTACTTTTGTAAGTGCATCCTCTTCCTGGTCTCCCACGAAGTTGTGCTTTAGGCTTCCAGTAGCCCACGCCTCCAGCACCGATTGCACCGAAGATCACTGGCCTCCACTCTACGAGTGTCCCGTGAGCCAGCTCCAAGTGCTTCCACTCGAGGCTCCTTTGCGGTCGCTAGTCCGTTGGCTAGTGGGCCCCTCCGAAGGCAACTCTTCTTTTCCTTGGGCTTCCCTAGTTGCTCCAGGCGTGCCCTGACTTACCCTTGCTGGGTGAGTCCCTCAGACCTTGCTGGTCTGCACCACCGTCCTTCTTCTATTTCCACAAGACTTGCCGTTGCCAAGGCTTGTTGGGTCCAATCCGGTCGCCAGCACCTCAACAATCGACAGACATCATGGGACAGCTCGAATCCAGCTCCTGGTCGTCGTTGACGCCTCCTGGACCTCGTGGCTGAAGAGTCAAGACGACCGTCAACCTACCTGAAGCACTCGACATCGGTGGGCATCTGCTCATCGCCTTCCTGGTCACTGGCTAGTGACCCAGACTCTGTCCCCTCTGCTTTCAGGTTCTTCAGATCTTTGATCCACCTTTGGATCCACCCGAACACTTTCGACTTGGTCGCCAGCAGCACTTTGCACCCGGCTCCCCTGGGTGAGGTAACTCGAGTACTCCGGTGCTCCCGTGGGTATAGACTCTAGAACAACCTAGGTCTAAGGGGGTTTGCTCCAAGTCCTCCTCTAAGTGTCCTTATTCTTCTAATTTCCAATTGCGACTATCGCATTGACTCGTATGCGGGTCGCGTCGGTGTTAAACACACCGCGTCCTTCACCCTTGCTAATCTACCCATAACCGCGTCCTTCGACTCGTACTGGGTTTGTGTCGGTGCTTTTGCCTCATACACGCAAGGGTCCATTAACTTTGATATCTCAATCGCGTCCTTTCGCATAGACTCGTACAGGACTCGCATCGGTGTCTGAACACCGCATCCGTCCCCTGTGGGTCTCCTACAACTACCTTGGGTGGTTCTTTGGGGTCCCTCGATTCTACATGCTCTAGGCCCCGTGTCTGGTCAAGCTAGGGTTGTGATACTTGATTGTGCTAACTTATTGTGTGTTAACTATTTTACTGGCTTGTAACTTATGTACTTCGAACTCTAGCCTCATAAAGAGACTAGAGGGGTGTGTTTAAGACTAAATACATATATTTTATATATATACCTGGTGTGGTCCTCTTTCATTTGGTCATTCATGAGATTATAGACTGATAAAACAAGCTGCTTTACATTCCTTCAAGACTTAGCCTGAAGGCTGCTCTCCATAGCTACCACTAGGATAGCTTTCAATAAAGGTTGTCTTTAACCTAATTCCAATTTGGGGTTGTTTGGACTGGTGCAAGGTGCCCACTATAATTAGTGGACAGCATATACCAGGCCAACTTCTCACACTCGGCAGGCATGAGAATGGGTGGCTCCACTTGATTTTCTATTAATGTCTGAGTAGCACATTTGTACTGTAAGTGTACTGTATCGGCCCTGTTTTGTTTTGTTGGAAGAATAAACATCGATTTTAGTGGTCAGAAAAAGTACACATGTCTTGCAAATCCTGGTCTCTCATAGCACCTGTCTAAGTCTCAGTAATATTTCAAATAGTATGACTTTCTACTTTAAGCATTTAAAACAAATGTACTTAAAACTAGTTGTCACCACACCCACACACACACACACACACACAGCATTACAACACATTGTTTTTTAAATAAGCTCAGAAAAAAGCAAGTGATTCTAAACAACAAAAGGTTAATTTATAAAAGGAAATGTAAATTGTAATGGCACATTTTTAAGGTAAAGAAGAGCAACAATGGCTTGATGACAAGATGATTTGTAAGTGGTTGAAAAATGCAAACCGGTAAATGAATAGATCACTGGGAGTAGGACTGGGTAGATTAACTTATCATAAACAAATGTGCAGATTTACTAATCTTTCATGCAACGCTGGGTAGCAAGCGAAGGTGCTGTGTGGCATGAAAAGGAAGGGAGCAGAAATGCTCCATACTTACAAATAAATTGATCTTTCTCCATGCACTGGCACACTGTTTGCTACACCATAGTAACAGGCAGGATTGTATTTTTTGTGCAGGAAAAGATATCTTCTGTAACGTAATGTAGTGCAAACCGCTGCACTGCATTACATTTCTTACAAAATTCATGCAAGGTGGCGCCTAAACCCTCTTGCGTGTCTTTGGAAATAAGATGCAAGGACAATGCAATGGCTTGATAAATCTGGGCTAAAGTGTACATTGATATAGGATGATAGGTGATTGGATCTACAAAACACACACATTAATAGATGGACAACAAACACAACTTCTCCATGGGTAAAATAAATCTTTGAAATAAATTCTAAAATTCTGAAGTTCAGCCACAATATATTATTTCTCTTTTTGTGTACATGAGAAATCTGTACTCAAACAATGTCTGTCTTTCTTTTCTAGAAGTTTACATATTCTGGATCGATCCTTAAAAGAAACTGGACCCAGGTGACAGAGTTCATCCTCTTGGGACTTACAGATGACCCAGTACTGCAGATTCCACTTTTTGTTTTCTTCCTTGTGGTCTATATTATTACCATGTTAGGCAACATAGGGATCATGGTATTGATCAAGTTGACTCCTCGCCTCCATACACCCATGTACTTCCTTCTCTGTAATTTATCCTTTGTCGATATCTGTTATTCCTCAGTCACAACCCCCAACATGGTCATCAACTTTCTATCAAAAAGGAAAGTAATTTCATTTGTTGGATGTGTCACACAGATGTTTGTATTTTTTGGCATGGGAAGTACTGAGGTGTTCCTCTTGACAGTTATGGCCTATGATCGTTACATAGCTATTTGTAATCCGTTGCTGTACTCGGCCATCATGAACAATAGAACCTGCGTTTACTTTATGGTTTTTATATATTCAATTGCTGTTATAAATGCAATGACAAATGCCATCTTCACTTTCACCTTACCCTTCTGCAATTCAAATAAGATCACACATTTCTATTGTGATGTTCCTCCAGTTATGAAGCTCTCTTGCTCTGATACCACCCTTAATGAGAAGGTGCTTATGGGCACAGCTGGTGGCCTTATTTTAATAAGCCTTATCATCATCCTTATTTCGTATGCTTTCATTGTGTCTGCCATTCTCAAAATAAAGTCCTCAGAGGGAAGATGGCGGGCCTTCAGCACATGTTCATCACACTTTGTCTGTGTTACCTTATTTTTTGGAACTCTTGTCTTCATGTATGTCCAGCCCACATCTAACCATTCCATGGCCAAAGACAGAGTGGCATCAGTGTTCTATGCAGTAATAATCCCCATGTTGAACCCCCTCATTTACAGCCTGAGAAACAAGGAGGTCAAAGGGGCTCTGTCAAAATTGATGAGTATAATCTTTACCTGAAGCCCAAGGCACCTACTTTGGTTCCTCTTCAAATTTTGCAATTTCAAATCCACTCTTGCCCTGGACATTGTCACTGCCTTGAAAAGAATAATTGGTTCATCCAACACAGAGACTTCCATTTCATGTCTAAGTGAGCATGGAAATGATTCTATGGTTCCTACATTCATATACGGCTGTTGGATCAGGATCTACTGATACAGGGTAAAATGATATACAACTTGCAATTAAAAAAAGAAGCAGAAAAAGATACATCTTTGTTGTACAATCAACAGGTAAATGCATGTTCTTTTGAGACGATTGTTTGAGATCAGATCCAGGCATTGCTTGGGGTATACATGCAATAAAATAAAATGCATAAAACAAGTCTATGGTTGCAAAATAAATAGCTGTTTTCTGAACTAGAGTCTAGTTGGCAGCAATGTGTTAATTAAGCAGTCATATAACAAACATTCTAATGATTTGTATGTGTACGCTCATTAGCTCGACACGACTGACGTATTAATTTCAATTTTCTCCATAACTCTATTATAGACTCCCTCTGGGATAGAAGTGAAATAGGAAGAGAAAAACATTGAAGTCGCATGTTGAATTTTTAACTAGATCTTGCATGCAGATTCATATTATTGCCATCCTTTGTACCACCTTGTGAAGTCGTGGTCACTGCTATCAGGAGTCCCATGGTGAGCAGTTCTCCTTCATTGCATGGTCTTTGACCTAAGGTTGGGGGAAAAAGGCAACAACGTATACACAACACTTACTGCTGTTTTCAGAGTTTTAGTTAACTGCCCCTTCAAGAAAATCAAGCATAAACCTCCACCCCCTTCACTGGGCCATTTGGCCACTTTATGGGTTGTCTGAAGTCCTTGCTAGTCTCACTCTGTAGGGTTTGGTTACCTATGTTTATTATCCCTGTCAATAATTTTGATTTTCCTCATGAATCGCATCTCCACTCTTTCTGAGGGGATGTTTAGGGCTTTCATCTGTGCTGATCAATGCTGATTTTCCAACAGTACATACTTGTTCGGAGCTTGCCTTTTATATGAAGAAATCTTTATTGCTCCATTAGCAACTTTTTATTGAAAGTGCTTACATTGACATAGCTTTCAGTGAAATGCGAATTATGGCCTGGATCTCATGTCCTGGCAGCTCAGTCAGTATTTTGGTTTGGGTTTTCAGAAAACCTCTTGGCTCGATTGCCAAGATGGCCGCGGGGAAGGAGCTCCAAGATCGAGCTCCTGGGCTTCGGGATCACTCCTAGTGTAAATCCCTGTTGCCCCCCCCCCCACCGATGACCCTACGTTCATCGGGACTCACCAGAGATCAAAGCTGAAGGGAGTGTTCCTGAATCGCGCTGTGTGTCCCTGCAGGGAACACCGATCCGCGCCTCGCTGCCTCCCGGGCTGGTTACTGTTGCCTCGGTGATGAGCGATCGGCGGATTCATCAATAAGTGGTTCTGAGCCCACTCCCGTTCATAGGACCCATGGGAGCCCCAAGAAACAACTATACTCTGGCGGATGCGGCGCCCAGCGAGTAATCAAGAGATCACCGGAGCGAGGAGCCCCCTCCCGTTTGCGGCTTCCGGCCGTCGCCATCTTTCAGACTTGGAGGCTGGTAACAGCGCCGGTGAGTACCCGTGAGGCCTGGGATGGATCCATAATCTTGAGATCAGCTGCCGCCGACGTGCTGACCGCAATGGCGGTGAGGCGCGCTGCACATAATCTTAACTTTAATTATTCTTGGGTGCCTGACTCCAAAATGGCGACGCCTCGGGGCCAATTACACCTGACGTGCTATCTGCTGACCTGCAAGCGCCCGTGAGGCCGGAGACGAGGGTCTGCCTCCGACGCGCGGACCGCAGTGGCGGTGAGGCGCACCTCACAAAATCCTACTTTCATCTTTAATTCATCTTTAACTCAACTCGGATGCCTGTCCCCAAAATGGTGACTCCTCAGGACTAAGACGCGCTGACTCCTAACCGGTAAACAGCGGACGCTCTCCTGAGGGAGCGTTAACACAGCCTTATATGATCCTACTGCTGGTTTTTAGAACCCTGCTGGCGCCGAATTCAACCACCCATTTAACTTGGCTATTACTTTCTAATTCGGTGCTCATGGAGCCTGACTCCAAAATGGCACCCACCAAAGTATTTCCACCTGTAAGTGAAAGTGTCCCATTAGACAAGGGGGTCCAGCTGGGTCCCGATGTTCTTCTAGGATTATGGGCACAGCAGAGCTTTCAACCCAAAGATCTAGAGTTAATCCCAGCCACAGAGCCAAGGTGATCAACGGACTCGTTCTGCCTGACTACAAGATGGCGGCCAAGCTTCACTCCCTTCCCTATCTTGCCACCCCTGCTATCTCCACTCGCCCGTCTCTGGACTCAAGACTTTCGGACCTACCCTGATCCTCTCTTTTATCCGGCGGAGTCCGATCTGTATGACCGATTCCCGGTGGAGCTGCTTCGCTCAGCTATAGGGGAGACTGGCTCTGGCACCACGCTATGGCCGTCACCTACCCAGCCGGACTTTGGACATATGTCTCTGGACTCAAGACTTTTGGACCCACTCTGATCCTCTCTTTTATCCGGCGGAGTCCGAACTGTATGACCGATGCCCGGTGGAGCTGCTTTGCTCAGCTATAGGGGGAGACTGGCTCTGGCACTACGCTATGGCCGTCACCTACCCAGCCGGACTTTGGACATATGTTTCGTCTCTTTCTCCACTGCTTACTCCTTCCTGTGGACTCCCAGCTCTCCCTGGCCTCTTTCTGGATCTTGATTTCTTGTTCGATAAAAACTCCGGTTTTGAATATGTAATCATTCTGTAATTAATGTGAATATTTGTGTAACTTGCAATTCGCTGTTCCTTATGTAAAGTGCTCTGATACCTTCGGGTCCAGCCTGCGCTATTTAAAACTCAAAATAACTTTAAAGCGCTCTGATATCCTTCGGGATCTGGTTCGCGCTATATAAAACTTTATAAAATAAAATAAAACCCCCATAGTGGAGATATTTTCTAGAAATTAGATTTGCTTGAAACTCAGAGAGTTTTCTTCTAGGAATGCTGGGTCTATGTTCTGTTTTGCACTGCTATGATGTACATAGTTTGCCCAGGAGTTCTCAACCACAGAAACGGCTCATTCTATGGGGTTAAACCCCTCCATTGCACTTCAGTTGGCTGTCACTTGGAGAATGAACTAATTTGGAACCACTATTTTTCTGTTGGGTTTTCATTTTTCAAAAAAATGATGGAAAGGAAAAAGAAGGGCAACCCAGTATGCTAGATGTCGATTAGTAGAAATTCAAACAATATCCACGCTGGACTCTCTGCTAGATAATTATTATTCAGTTATACACTCAGTACATACGTATGTTCATTCATGTGTGCACCTTCCATACATGTGTCACATGCACTTTTGTGTATTTCTTGATTACAAGCCCCTGAAAGAAGAGCAGTGAATGATGGGGTTACCAGTTACTGTTAACTGACAAAAAGATACTGGGGTATTTCAGTGAATGTTGTGTGTTTGAGCAATACTTCTTGTCTCATTTCAACGCTTAATTATAAAGTTATTTTAACATTTGTTTTTTTCAGTGAGTTTCTGAGGTTTTTGATCATATCCTAAATTGGCCTAATGCCCAACACTCCACGAATGCCCAAATCCTGCTGGGCAACACTTTAGGCTGTGAGCAGCGGGGATCGGTCAAAGGGTCTGGCCTCAAGGTCAAGCCCTATGCTCAAACCTACACTGACACCCAACGTATGCTCTTTATGGTCTATGGCTATGTGTACTGGGGGTTGGCGCAGGCCTGACATCAATGCCAGGCCCTGCAGCCAATCTTCAACTGAAGACCAACCCTGCTGTGCACAGCATCTGTGTGCAGTGGGGATTAACCACTGAACCTGTGCACAATCCGCTGCAGGTGCCCCTTTGTGGACACGCCACCACTGCTGCACACACGTTTGTCTACCAACATTTTAACTATATTAAAATCAGGCAGCTGTTAAGTGACTGAGAACATTGCTAGGGTGGGTAAACAGATGTGACATGGGGGCAAAGTACTTATGCTGAGATCACCATCTTTATTTTTAGTCCCTTTAAAAATACATTATGCCTCAAATTACAAAAAACCCAAACCTCCGCTCACATTTTAAACCAGCTGGTTTCATATTTGCATTAGCACCTCAATGCTTATTTACTCTAGCCTGCTCTTCAGAAATGTAGTTCATTTCAACAGCTCCTACTCCAACAAAATGACTTTCAAGAGTGACTCACTTTTGCCTTGAATTCAAAATGTTAGCGCTCTAGTTTTTTATTAGAATTCAGCAGTGAGCCTACCATTGATTATAAGGGATCAACTGACAGCCTGCTGCTGATATTGGAAATACATGTTTAACTTTGTATGAGAGAATGTTTTACTGACATCGATGAAGAAAACGTTTGAAAGATCTAATAAATTGTGTCCTGATTTTAGCTTTCTAGAGCACCAAACATAATTGCTACGATAAAAGAAACCCCTCTTTTTATTTACTGCAGTTACCACTTTAGAAAATACTTTCAATTTTACAACTTTTGTTCCATCAAGATGGTGTTTAGGACTGCCACACTCTTGTCATAAATACAGAATATTAACTGACTAATTGTTCATTACAACAGAGTGGTGATGCTGCAGTAGGGCAGTGAGAATCATATAACTGGCTGTGCCTGCTGTTGAAAGTATATTTTATTCTCAGAATATCAGACATTGAGGCAATCTTACAGAAGTGTGTTCACAGTTTTGTTTCTGGAGCACCTTTCATAACCTCTATAAGATAATTATGATAGAAAACAGTTTTCTCTCAAACATGGATCACCAGGGTCAAATTGTTTCACAGGTAAAATCACCTTAGAACACATCATAATTCCTAAAATTACTATGGGATCACCAATAAATGATTTATATTGTGACTAATATCTGTTATCACCTTTCATATGTGTTCTAGGGGTGTGTGTAATATCCCCTTCTGCCAACAGAATTGGTGGAATTTAGCTACTCCGAGTTCTGGCCGAATTCTGCCAATCCCTACTTGGTGGAATTTTTCTAACGTGACTCCAGAATCGTAAGTTGGAGAGCGCAAGTGTGATTTTGAGTCCCCTAGTGTGATTTTCACTCGCTAGGAGGACAGATGGTGGGATGTTTCAAACATAGGCAGTTGTGGGTGTTTGCGTTCAGAAGCCTGCCGCCTGATTTGAAAATACACTAGAGCGGCAGACAAATAAACTTAAGCAGCTTCGCCCTCTGGCGTACCACGTGGTGCTGTTTGTGCTGATTTTACAGCACAAAATGCGCTACCAGTGCTCAATCACAGCGCAAGCAGCGCAACATGCCTATTTCTGCCCATTGGCAGAAGGTTTTATGTCACTCTGGGGAATTCCACTGAGCCAAAATCCACAAGTTCTTGCCTGCCCTAATGTGTTCCTTTATTTCATCCTCAAAATCAGGTCTTCGCTACAAAGCATTTCAATGTGGTAAGTCAATCAGGGGGGAGGTCAATGTGGAACCACCACACATGTTCCTAGAAAGCCGTCTGTGCTCACCCTGCCCTTATATGCTTTTTCATTCATTTGCAAGGTGCATAGACCATGTCTCTAATTCCTGTAATGGGTTCCACAACATATTGTTCATGTTGAGGCCAGCTGATCAGGATTGACCAATCCCCCTTAAAATGACAAATGACAGCATATCTGGACAACAACGGTCCAGATATAACTAAACTATTTTCTGTTGGTTAACTTGTTCATGTCCACCACTAGCCCCTTTTTGAGTACCAATTTCTCAAAGACGGCTGAACAGGTTTACACCAAAAAACAAAGACTACTTTCTGAGTTAAACTCTAGGTTTCTCCCAATTTTTGTTGTAAATCATTTCAACTGTAGCTCTCCGTATCAGAGAGCAAAGCTTCCTATGGCAATTAAAGGAAAATCAACCTTTTGGGACCCACACCTCTTTTTTTGCCCCCAATTGATGGATCAGCACAAAACGTTCCATGAAGGAGTTAAAGTAGATAACAATTTTTCTGGAAAGGGTCATTCAGATTCGTTGATCAATGCCAAAGTTATTTCCTATGTAAAGTCTGGCCTAACTATAATGACCTGAGGCCTATCACTGCCATAGTAAAATGAAAATATATGCAAATGTGACTAAGACTTCTGTCAAAACACAATGTGTTTGTTGGAGCAGTTCATCTTTTAGGATGCAGGAAACAAATTGATGAACTGAAATGACCTGGAGTGCTGCCTGTTTCATTCTTTTTATTTACTAAAAAAAAGCTGCGTGCTAAAGATAACTGTAAAATGAGATAAAAACTAACATTTCAGAATGGGAAAAAAACTCTAAAATTCACCATACCTAACTATAACTGTAACTATAACTAACTATAACTTTCGTCACCGTCAAGCAAACCTTATGACCTTTCATATTAGATCAATCATGACATGTTAACTGACATTATTGACATCACTGATGACATTTCAAAAAGTTAATAAAGAAACAAAAAAAGCTGTTCCTATGGAAACTCTGACCTAACTATAACATTACTTTTATTAAAGGGACAAGGCCCATGTGGTGTATGTCTCAAAGCCAAGAATAGAGATGTTATGCTTTCAGCTGTACCCATCAGTGGAAGTGTGGTGTATCTTATTAACATGGCTGACTATGGATCCTGTTCAAAACACAAGGGTTGCCAAATCTGTTGGTGAGGAATACTACAGCAAATTGGTTACAGCCATGTAATCCCCCTGACTATTTTGCATTTGATCACTCTGTTTTTGCACTTGTACTGTGAGTGTGCTTACTACCTGAGTCTTATTCACTGTACATTCACAGCAAATGGACTAGAAGTACTAACCACCAGTGTCTGTTTTTTAATATAAGGCTTCTGCTGAACAGCTTGGATAGAGACTCTGGGCTGGTTACCCATGAACATGTAAGCAAATTCCTGTGCGCATGTATGTGGAATACATGTGTAAGACAACTATCTTGTGCAGCCCAGTATCTATGCACAGGTAGCCTGTCACAGAAGGGACTCTCTAAAGATTGACACTTACCTGGGGTAGGCTTTATAATGTGAGTAGACATTCATAGTGCAGGTCTGTAGAGCTTACTGAAGGTCTATGGTACATAAACTGTAGTGCACATTATAGGCTAAATCTGCACTAATGTGTCGTTTTGCGCCACTTTGTCCTATAGGATCCAATGAGGTATCATTCTAGGTGTAAATATGTATCCTAAATGTAGATCGACAGTCCATTACATCATACTGACACTCCTTATGACGCTTGAGAAATTGTCATATTTCCCTAGCTCAGCTCATAACCAGATTCCTGGCCTTTGTGCCCCTACTAGGCCAAGTTAATTACACTGATGTCTGGAGGAGGATCAAAGGCCTAACCACACAAAAGGGCTGTTAACAGTGCTTGACCTAATTCCTTGAAGAGAAAAGGGTGGGGAGGAAATCTGCATCTTTTATTTAGCTTGTCACATTGCACCCAGGCTTGGACAGCCCGGACCCACTGAAACAAAAGAGGCGAGCTAGACCTCTGGAGCCAAAACACAGGAGGGGCTCAGCTTTGGAATTTTGATGGAAAGAGATCAGTCAGCTGTATCAGCTAGGGGCACACAGACAATTTGAAGTCACCATACTGGACTTCCCCAGAATGCTGTGCAGGGGCCTGGGATGGGGTGGAGTGATCCTTTTGCACCCTACTATTGACCAGGGATGCCTGGCTTCCAGTACTTTCCACCCCCACTGAAATGCCCCTGCACAAGGGAGAGACGCATGAGAAGACACTGGACATGGGAGCAACAACAGTGAAAGAATGCCCAGCTTAAAGGAGAAGCCAGCTGATGCCCTCAAGTGAAGACTTTGGTGCTTTGAGACAAACTGATGCCCACGATGAGGATGGGTCTCACCAGGGACAGTATTTCCCCTGAGGAACAGTAGGGGGAATGGACCTCCCGGAGACCCCTGAGGTTTACCCTGGAACGTCTGTGGACTGCTATTTGATTCAGCTGACACACAGGTGCCATATAAGAACCAAGGAGCGTTCTGGGACCTAAGGAGTGTGGAATGGAAGTTGTTCTGCTGGCTGGCTGTGGAGGTATTGTGGAAGACACTACCCCCCAAAGCAAGAAAAAGCACCATGAATGAGCCCAAGCAGAGGACAGGACTAGCACAGTAAGCACTAAAAATCTACTGATGGTGACCAGGGGCAAAATGATCCTAAGATCATCAGAATTGGCTCTATGGGCCAGAGAAATGGGCATGTGTAGTCTGCCCCCTTGGAGAAAAGGGAGCTTCCTAAAAATACCTCAGTGTGAGCCAGGATGTGGGTGTTGGCACAACCTTAATTTACTGAGGATCAGTAATGTGCTACTGTCCATGTTTATAAAAATGCTCAGCTGTTCCTCAAAAAATGTAGGCATTTGCAGTGGAGTACCACCAACTGGTGGTCCTCGCCAGATGATGCTGCCTTGGGCCACCAGTCCAAGTGATCCCAGAAACAACATTTCCATCACAGCAGGCAGTTATATATTTTTTTCTGTAAAAATAAATGGGTTTGCTCTTCTTGAATATCTATCTTTACATTAGTAGTTAGTGTACCACTAACATCACCATTCATTAAACAGGTAGCTCTACTATTGTATTGATGACAGAGACTGTCCTCTGCACCTGTCCCATCAAATAACAAATGTCTCAATGGGTCCATCCCCTTATCATTCTCTAGTTTTTAGTCTTTGTCAACCTGAGATCCCTTGCCATGTATTGTTAAACAGGTTACTTATTTACCTTACCTCCTCTTGCTACCAGTGTTGGAAAACTGGCTATAACCATCCTCCTACCCTTTAATGGTTTGATCAGGCTTAGCAGGAACCAAACTTCCATGAACAATAGTTGAATATTACTTTCTGACTTTGCACCATCCTCTGTAACTAGTGACTACTGATGGAGTTTGTCAACATACAGCAAAACAAAAATACCTCTTTTTCTTACTTGAGTAGAATAAGCAATGCTTGCTACACCTCCCAATCGACCTACACTTTAATGCAGCTTTTTGCATAGAGCCTTCCTGAAGCTACTGGTGGTGGCCCACTGTTAACAAGGAAGCCATCACCGGAAAAATAAGGTTCTTCTTATTCAGATTTTTACTGGTGAGATAAACTAGCCAAAGGATTTATTATGCATCAGAAGCCACTAGATTAAAGGAAACCACATAGTGATTGAAAAATGTGAAGCTGAGACCAGCATGATAAAACAACAACTAGCAACAGAGGGGCAAATTTACAAGCCCCTATTGTGGAAAACTAGCTGCAATGGTTGTTAGCATCAGCTGAAGCCTTTTTTGTTTTTGGCAGCCATTTTAGTTAGCCATGTGCTCGCCATGTGCTTTCTCCCTCTTCACTGTTGCCTGCTCTTGTATTTCACTTGAGTCAGAAACTATAATTAACTCCTTCAATACTGAGCCAGAACACTGCACACGCTCAGAAAGGTCTAACTGCTAGAATGCATCTGCTCTTAGAGTAACTGTCAGGCTATTTTAACTAATGTCAGCAATATTATAAATAACCCTGGGTGTAGTGCTACGCTACGCTCATGGAGCATTCGTAGTTTGTGCTACTACGCACTACACAAATTGCACATAGCACAGTGCAAAAACTGTGCTAATAGACATAGCATAGCAGCATAACCATCAACACCTACAAATGCTTTGATAAAGAAATTTTACATGCTAAAAAGCATATAACCAGTTCACAAAAATGAACTTTGAGAATGAAAACATCAGGCAATGAGAGAGGTGATGATTTTGGGATCCCCTAACCTAGGGGAGGACCAAGCAGATGCCTTGAACACAAAGATCATATCATGCTGAGTGATTCAGTGGTGGTCCCTTCCTCCTAGGACCACCCCAGCACAGTTATGGGCAAAAATACAATCCCAACCAAGGCCCTGCAAAGCATTATGGGACGAGATTAGCAGTGGGCAGTGAATATTATAGTGTCCAATATCAAAATAATTCTACAAAGAGCTGCAGTTCAACTAGTCGTTACTAGATGTCCCTCACAAGTCAAATGCAAAGCATTGAAATTATTAATACATCAAGCTGCAGTTCCACTAGTCGCTACTAGATGTCCCTCACGAGTCAAATGCAAAAGCATTGAAACCCTTTCATGAAGCTTTTGCATTTGACTCGTGAGGGACATCTAGTAACGACTAGTGGAACTGCAGCTTGATGTATTAATAATTTCAATGCTTTTGCATTTGACTTGTGAGGGACATCTAGTAACGACTAGTTGAACTGCAGCTCTTTGTAGAATTATTTTGATATTGGACACTATAATATTCACTGCCCACTGCTAATCTCGTCCCATAATGCTTTGCAGGGCCTTTGGTTGGGATTGTATTTTTGCCCATAACTGTGCTTGGGGTGGTCCTAGGAGGAAGGGACCACCACTGAATCATTCAGCATGATATGCTCTTTGTGTTCAAGGCATCTGCTTGGTCCTCCCCCTAGGTTAGGGGGGACCCTAAAATCATCACCTCTCTCACTGCTTGTTAATTTTTCATTTTCACTTTTGTGGAGTGACTATATGCATTTTAGCATATAAAGACAGAGATACTTATTTTATCTTAACTTGCACTGTGCAGGATGCCGTTGGCAATTATTGCACAGTGCAGACAAGCACACAGCTACGCAATTTGCATTGCTACATGTAGTTTAAAATGTACTTCACGTAGCTATGTGTAGTGCTGCTACGCACACTATGCACACTACGCCCAGGGTTAATTATAAACTCTCTGTTGATTAAGCAATTCTTATGTATCCTTATATGTGTAATAGCTATTCATGTGTATACTTGTACCGCCTCTTTTTGAGTCTACATGCTAACTCAGCGGTAAACTGGGCATAAAAGGCCCAGGATCTTTGTACTCCTTAGACTGTCTCCTACAGTGGCCTGCGGGTACTGTATTGACACAGTCTCACTTATGTAAGGTTAATAAAGTTGTTATTTTGATATTCCAGCTTCGGTGCCAATCTCTTATTTGTTGGTTTAAGGACCAGGTGCATCAATGAACCCCTAGAAAGGTTTTTTCTTCTACAAATTGGCGCCCGAACGTGGACCTCATCGGAGAAGCGGCTATCCAAGGGAGTGGTCTTGACAGAAGGCAGGAATTTACTGAGGAGGTACCCTGCACGAGGAAGCTCTTTGTCTTTGCAGACCAACGTGTTTTCCGGTTTTCCCAATCTGACCCTCCAGGTGTTGGCCGCTCCCGACTGAGATCTTCTTTGGTGTGAGTATTTTAAAATGACCGTTAGGTCACTCAGAACTTGGCAGGTGGAGGTTGGAGACTTTGGTTTGGTAAGGTTGCTGTAGCAACACTTTTGTTTGGATTAGCTTGGCCAAGATTTTGGGTGGTTGTTTGTTTACTGCAGCAAATGAAGGCAGGTAATGAGGAGATTTTTCTCTAACTTTGAAAACTTGAACGGCACAAATTGTGTTATGTGTCACTTGGAGTATAATATTATATATGCTATAATATTTTTGGCATGCCTGCTCCTAGCACACTTCGTAGAAAGTGTTGCTGTCTTGGAGGTATAACACAAGAAAAACCGTTGGTCTATAAAAAAACTAGGCATACACAGCAACAAACCAGTCTTAATTGATCTAAAGGAGTCCTCTTAAAGAGGAAAAAGTCCCATCACCCACCGAAGTGGCATGCTTCATCATTTGGGATCTCCTTTAAGTAGCAAAACTTAGTCCAACTAAGTGCTACTACCTTCTCAGCAGAGGAAGGGAGACTGAACCAGGATCCCAAAATGTAGAGCCCAAAATGTTTAGAAGGTGATGGTTTGCAGTGCATATAGGTGTGAAAAGTGATTGTAAAATTGGCTATCAGGACACAAACAATTTTAATAAATGCTATCCTGGTGTCAAAATTAAAACAGTGCATATGCAGTTTTTAACAAATAACTGCAAAAGTCCAAAGAGATGATAGGTCTACATGTTTCAGCCTATAGATCAACTCTGACCCAGGCTTTCATCAGGACCTAAAGATGGAGTTGCTACTGCAAATAGTGTGCTAAGTGAAAAATCAAATAGTATCTCAATAAAAAGTGGTTGGTCCGATACAACCTACATTCACCTGTGATGTCAATACTTGGCCAACAGTCACAGGAGTATTGGACACAATCCTGAAAGAAAGAGATACATCTTAAAAACCATTCACTAGACTGTTGCTGTCATGCTCAATAATGCAATATCTAAATTTTATCTGATACTAATAAATGTATCAAATGCCTCTATATGTATATAATCAACAAATGTTTTTAAATATGGTAATTCTGCTTACCCGTCTTTATGCGGGTGCACTCCTCACCTCACCTGGCATCCGCTCAGGAAGTGAGGCACCGCTCTGTTTTGAAGGTAAAAACATAGAACCACACTCAAAATCAAAGTTTTCTGAATATGGCTACCTTGCCTACTAAAATCTACCACCTCTCAAAGTGACCAAAGCTGAATTATAAAAATCCTAATATCGAGAGATAGCTGAACGCCCTTCAAGGACATAGTCAGTCGTAAGGACAGGGGTTTAGACACTCACAACCCTCGAAGTAACTGCCCTCACTCAACAATATCGAGAGATAGCTGAACGCCCTTCAAGGAATGGATCAATATTGGTTGAATGGCGCAGCACAGAACGAGACCCATTCCAACTTGCTTGTATTTACCCTCAACAAAGAAGTATACAACCCTTTTAAACACCTGGACATAGTCAGTCGTAAAGACAGGGGTTTAGACACTCACAACCCCTCGAAGTAACTGCCCTCACTCAACTGTTGTCACTAATCCGGTATACAGGCTTACTTCCATTCAAACCTTACCTGTCCGTCGGTACCTCTGGCCGGACAGGAGCTGGAAGGGGAGGTATCCGGCGGACCAGAAATCGTCATCAGTGTGTGCACGGCACATCGGAAATGCGTCATTCCGTAGGCCGAACACACCTAAGCAAATTCTGGGAAATGTAGTTTGAGCTGCAATCCGAAGTTGACAAATGTCTATTGCAAACCCATCCTTAGTATTAGATACCCATATACATCGCTTATTGAAGGGAAGGAAAAACGAGTCATTAGTGGAGATGTCTTTCTGATAGAGATGATCGACCTCAGAAAAGAGTTGTAAAACATTGTAAAACATAATTCATCCCTAATAAAGAGGGAACAGTTCTAATGTGCAACCCATTCATATTTGGGATACTCCACCTAGATGTAGACATGAGTTTGTTAATCTTGGAATTGAACAAGTTTAAGATGGAATGATGTCCAAAACTAGTGACCCCATGTAATCTATACCTGATCTTAATGTCTATAAGGTATTAAATACTCACAATAGGCAGAAGAGTAAACACTATAGTGTAACCTAGGGTATCTCATCATTTAACCCCTGACTGTCACTCTTAAGTTTAAAAATCCATTTTTGTTCTTTAACAAACAGGAACCTTGTGATATCACTCACATGAGATGGAATATATGGTTGCTCAAGCACCGTCCATCTTAATTCCTCTGACTTATGTTGATGTGTGAGGAAATGATTCGTTAATCTGGTTGCCTGCTTGTTGCACCTAATGGTGCTCTTATGTTCATTTATTCGTAGTTTGACTTTCCGTGTAGTCATTCCTACGTACCGAAGGGAGCACGGACATATAATCAAATAGATTACTCTTTCAGTGTTACAATTAGTGTGTTTTTGAGAACCCAAGGTCTCTCAGTCCCAAAATCGACTGTCTTTGTCAGTTGTGTTTGAGGGCAAGCTGTGCAGGAACCGGAGGGAAAATGCCCTTGTACAGCGGGCATATCCCATAGGGTGCTCACAGCACCGGGTATTTTGCTCTTGGGTCTAGTATGTACTAAACTGTCCCGGAGATTTGTACCCCTTTTGAATGAAAAAAGCGGAGCTGGAATGATTTCTTGCCCTACATTCAGGAGCCGCCAATGTTTCCGCACACTTTTCTGCACCCCATTCGAGAGTGTGCTAAAAGTGTTGACAAATGTTAGCCTCGACAATGGTGGTTTCTTAACTGATGGTTCCAGTAGGGCATCTCGATTATTATTAGAAGCTCTTTTCCAAGCCTGCTTAACCAACCTTGTCGGATAATGTCGATCTTTCAATTGTTCAGATAGGGCCTTCGCATGATGACAGAAATTAGCACTATCTGAACAGTTCCTTCGTATCCGTAGGAACTGTCCTACTGATAAATTTTCACGAAGAGCCTTTGGATGATGACTATCAAAGGTAAGTAAGGAATTTTTCGCCATTGGTTTCTTATATAGTTCACTGCCCAACCTGCCATGTGATGGACTAATCAGAATGTCAAGAAAGGGCAAGCTCACTTTGCTATACTCCACAGTAAATTTCAAAAAGTTGTTTCGTGTATTGAGCCAAGCTTGGAACTCCAAGATCATGTCTGCCGTCCCACGCCAGACAACAAAAATGTCGTCTATATATCTTTTCCACAGCAAAATCCGATCCCGGAAGGGATTGCTGGGGTCCAGTACACATTCTTGCTCCCAGAGATGATGGGACGTCCAGGTGGTGGTCTTTGGATCTTATGAATTTTGGGCAACACATAGAAATATGGCACTATTGGATGGCTAGTAATCAAGAAACCAGCTTCTTGTGATGTTATCCATCCTTCTGTTTTTGCTTCTTCTACGAGGGCCCCAATCTCATTGATCAGCCTGGAAGTGGGATTTATCTCAAGAGGGCGGTAAGCCCCTCTGTCATTCAGCTGTCTCAAACACTCTGTGCGGTATACATCTGTATCTAGATGTATACCGCCATATTTCTATGTGTTGCCCAAAATTCATAAGATCCAAAGACCACCACCTGGACGTCCCATCATCTCTGGGATAGGGTCTTTGTTGGAACCCCTATCTACCTTTGTTGACATTTTTTACGACCACTTGTCAAGGAAATGCCTACTTACTTACAGGACACAAAGGATGTTCTGAGATTATTACCAGATATTGAATTTGACACTGACACTGATTTTCTGGTTTCTTTCGATGTAGTATCCTTGTACACTTGCATCCCTCAGGAGGAAACTCTGGATGCGATAAGAGGTCTTCTGGAAGCTAAGGTTATGGACACCATTACGCCAGTACACTTCATTATGGAGTGCGCCAGACTAGCCATGACCGAAAATTTCTTTAAGTTTGAAGATACTTTATATCTTCAAACCTCTGGAACATCCATGGGCAGCGTTTTTGCGCCAAGTCTGGCAAATCTCTATGTTCACCTTTTCGAGCAAGAATGTGTACTGGACCCCAGCAATCCCTTCCGGGATCGGATTTTGCTGTGGAAAAGATATATAGACGACATTTTTGTTGTCTGGCGTGGGACGGCAGACATGATCTTGGAGTTCCATGCTTGGCTCAATACACGAAACAACTTTTTGAAATTTACTGTGGAGTATAGCAAAGTGAGCTTGCCCTTTCTTGACATTCTGATTAGTCCATCACATGGCAGGTTGGGCAGTGAACTATATAAGAAACCAATGGCGAAAAATTCCTTACTTACCTTTGATAGTCATCATCCAAAGGCTCTTCGTGAAAATTTACCAGTAGGACAGTTCCTACGGATACGAAGGAACTGTTCAGATAGTGCTAATTTCTGTCATCATGCGAAGGCCCTATCTGAACAATTGAAAGATCGACATTATCCGACAAGGTTGGTTAAGCAGGCTTGGAAAAGAGCTTCTAATAATAATCGAGATGCCCTACTGGAACCATCAGTTAAGAAACCACCATTGTCGAGGCTAACATTTGTCAACACTTTTAGCACACTCTCGAATGGGGTGCAGAAAAGTGTGCGGAAACATTGGCGGCTCCTGAATGTAGGACAAGAAATCATTCCAGCTCCGCTTTTTTCATTCAAAAGGGGTACAAATCTCCGGGACAGTTTAGTACATACTAGACCCAAGAGCAAAATACCCGGTGCTGTGAGCACCCTATGGGATATGCCCGCTGTACAAGGGCATTTTCCTGCGGTTCCTGCACAGCTTGCCCTCAAACACAACTGACAAAGACAGTCGATATTGGGACTGAGAGACCTTGGGTTCTCAAAAACACACTAATTGTAACACTGAAAGAGTAATCTATTTGATTACATGTCCGTGCTCCCTTCGGTATGTAGGAATGACTACACGGAAAGTCAAACTACGAATAAATGAACATAAGAGCACCATTAGGTGCAACAAGCAGGCAACCAGATTAACGAATCATTTCCTCACACATCAACATAAGGCAGAGGAATTAAGATGGACGGTGCTTGAGCAACCATTTATTCCATCTCATGTGAGTGATATCACAAGGTTCCTGTTTGTTAAAGAACAAAAATGGATTTTTAAACTTAAGAGTGACAGTCAGGGGTTAAATGATGAGATACCCTGGGTTACACTATAGTGTTTACTCTTCTGCCTATTGTGAGTATTTAATACCTTATAGACATTAAGATCAGGTATAGATTACATGGGGTCACTAGTTTTGGACATCATTCCATCTTAAACTTGTTCAATTCCAAGATTAACAAACTCATGTCTACATCTAGGTGGAGTATCCCAAATAAGAATGGGTTGCACATTAGAACTGTTCCCTCTTTATTAGGGATGAATTATGTTTTACAATGTTTTACAACTCTTTTCTGAGGTCGATCATCTCTATCAGAAAGACATCTCCACTAATGACTCGTTTTTCCTTCCCTTCAATAAGCGATGTATATGGGTATCTAATACTAAGGATGGGTTTGCAATAGACATTTGTCAACTTCGGATTGCAGCTCAAACTACATTTCCCAGAATTCGCTTAGGTGTGTTCGGCCTACGGAATGACGCATTTCCGATGTGCCGTGCACACACTGATGACGATTTCCGGTGTTGACGCTAATGCAGACATGAACAACATGGGAGGCGGTTCTTTGCCGCTTTCTATTTAAGTCCTATTTTTTCGTCCGCCGGATACCTCCCCTTCCAGCTCCTGTCCGGCCAGAGGTACCGACGGACAGGTAAGGTTTGAATGGAAGTAAGCCTGTATACCGGATTAGTGACAACAGTTGAGTGAGGGCAGTTACTTCGAGGGGTTGTGAGTGTCTAAACCCCTGTCCTTACGACTGACTATGTCCAGGTGTTTAAAAGGGTTGTATACTTCTTTGTTGAGGGTAAATACAAGCAAGTTGGAATGGGTCTCGTTCTGTGCTGCGCCATTCAACCAATATTGATCCATTCCTTGAAGGGCGTTCAGCTATCTCTCGATATTGTTGAGTGAGGGCAGTTACTTCGAGGGGTTGTGAGTGTCTAAACCCCTGTCCTTACGACTGACTATGTCCTTGAAGGGCGTTCAGCTATCTCTCGATATTAGGATTTTTATAATTCAGCTTTGGTCACTTTGAGAGGTGGTAGATTTTAGTAGGCAAGGTAGCCATATTCAGAAAACTTTGATTTTGAGTGTGGTTCTATGTTTTTACCTTCAAAACAGAGCGGTGCCTCACTTCCTGAGCGGATGCCAGGTGAGGTGAGGAGTGCACCCGCATAAAGACGGGTAAGCAGAATTACCATATTTAAAAACATTTGTTGATTATATACATATAGAGGCATTTGATACATTTATTAGTATCAGATAAAATTTAGATATTGCATTATTGAGCATGACAGCAACAGTCTAGTGAATGGTTTTTAAGATGTATCTCTTTCTTTCAGGATTGTGTCCAATACTCCTGTGACTGTTGGCCAAGTATTGACATCACAGGTGAATGTAGGTTGTATCGGACCAACCACTTTTTATTGAGATACTATTTGATTTTTCACTTAGCACACTATTTGCAGTAGCGACTCCATCTTTAGGTCCTGATGAAAGCCTGGGTCAGAGTTGATCTATAGGCTGAAACATGTAGACCTATCATCTCTTTGGACTTTTGCAGTTATTTGTTAAAAACTGCATATGCACTGTTTTAATTTTGACACCAGGATAGCATTTATTAAAATTGTTTGTGTCCTGATAGCCAATTTTACAATCACTTTTCACACCTATATGCACTGCAAACCATCACCTTCTAAACATTTTGGGCTCTACATTTTGGGATCCTGGTTCAGTCTCCCTTCCTCTGCTGAGAAGGTAGTAGCACTTAGTTGGACTAAGTTTTGCTACTTAAAGGAGATCCCAAATGATGAAGCATGCCACTTCGGTGGGTGATGGGACTTTTTCCTCTTTATGAGGACTCCTTTAGATCAATTAAGACTGGTTTGTTGCTGTGTATGCCTAGTTTTTTTATAGACCAACGGTTTTTCTTGTGTTATAGTCTAGATTGGGGATAAAACTCAGTTTGGTCTTTAAATATTTTTCCCTAGGACCCCCTGTTTAAATGACTTTGTGATATGCTGTCTTGGAGGTACCAATATGGATTTAGGAAGTACTCAGCTGACTCCCCTAAGAGGAGATACCTAAATGGGTTTAGGTATATTAAAAAATGGTATTTCTTCCATGATGACTAGTACACTATGGAATAAATATATATATAAAAGGATCCTGATCTGCGCACAACTGGTAATTTGGTGTATTATTGGAAAAGGCCTGAGGCGCGAGCCTGTCTTTTTGAACATGGCAGTCTTTTGGCTGTCTATTTGTCTTGGTGTAATCTCTGTACCTCTTTTTTGAGAGTCCTTTCGTTTGCAAATATGACTTACAATTGGTATTTACAAATGGCTTGGTTTAAGTACAGTCTGTGAGCTGTCTCTTGCTTTTGTCTTAAGTGTTGATTTGTGGGTAAATTGTTTTTTTTTGAGTGTCCATGTGGTTGTGGATTGACACCGGTGGTGCTGCTTGAAAGTACTTGTTTCAGTAAGAAGTGACTATGTTTTTTGTGTGAGAATGGCTTGCTTTAATAAGCAGTGTTGTGTGTTCTGAGTGTGTGGCCCCCCTTCTTGAAAATGTCTGGAATTAGCTCAATTTGGTTTTTTTGTCGTCATTCTGTTATGCAAATGTCATTGAAAGAATTACATTTTAAAATTCAAGGAATGAATTATGTAACATATGCTAAATAGCTGCACGCTACCATTAGAAGTAACACAGTAACAGACTATAGATGTGTAAATATTGCCACAATGGTAAAGAGACATTAGAATTAACACTCAATAGGGAAAAAATAGGCCTCATAGAAAGAAAAAAAAACGAATTTGTGTGCTTTGCATAACTAAGACTGAATATAAAATGTTACAGCATTATCCTTAAGGTATTAATATTAAAAGGCATTCACATCATCTGAGTAATTGGTTGCTGCTGAAATAAACGGTTTTTCTAATAGGCTTGCTTTGGCACTTCGACCTTGGAAAAGATTCTGAAGGAAGGGATGACAGCGCAGAGAGAAAGAGAAGCTTTGCTTATTATTTTTGGCAAAAGACCAGGCAGGTTTTGCGCAGTCATAAGAAGCAAAAGAAAGGCAGTACCGTATGTGGGCCCTGTGTAGAGCATAGCTCTGCAATGTATATAGAAATAATGCTTTTAGTTTAAAGATTACTGTGCAAAGGCTACAATAAGGAGGCAATGAAATTCAGTTTGCATTCATGCGCCCTCATGTTACACTAGTACATGTTACACTAGTACAATTGCTAAAGGAATTGGTAGTTGGTTATTAATGTTTTCTAGTTAGCTAAATGTGCTATTTACCTCCTACAAGTTTGTTTGTGCCCAGCTGCCAAAAATAGGGGTAAATAGTGTTGACAGAATGTCACCTGTTTCAGGTTACCTGCTGTCGAATGAGGGGAAGAGATTAGAGAGATTAGCTCCTGGGCAAATTAAGGGTAACTACAATTAAGTAATACATTGTCATTTTTCTTGATTTATATGCTCTCTCTCTTTTTCTCACTCTCTCTTGAGCCTGTCTAAGTTGTCTAGGAACGGCCATGAGACGTTTAATTGACTATTCAGTAATACTGTTTTAAAATTGTTAAGATTCATAAAAAGAATAAAAAAATACGCCATGTTGCTGCCCATCCTATCTGATGACATTATGAAAGGATGAGTAGTCTAGATTGATGTTCCCTTATTTGAGCATTTAAAGGGGAACTATATGTGGGTAGTTTTTGTTCTAAAATTCTCAGGTGATAACACCATTATTGTTTGTTATTTTTATGCTACATACAGTTTTTCAAAGGCATTATTAGTCTCTTATTAGTCTGTGTAATTGAGCTGACAGGATCCCTGTTAAATTAGCAGTTTTAGATTTTCCCGCCGCGCCTATAACATGAGAGCATGGTCCTAAGCGTAAACTGTTGGCATTTTTATGTAAGAAAAATAATTTTAGAAGTGTCTGCAGTCCTGTACAGGTAGGGAAAGGTTATGACTTATGAAACACAAGCTTGTTAAGACAAGAAGCACAAAAGAATGCTTGTTCTAAAAATTCCCTTTCTTGAGGTTCTTCAGATGAATAATATAGGAATATACAAATGTAAGGATTTAGAGTATGTCCGTATTGTTTTTCTTTTCCCTCAGAATTTAGTAAATAAACATAGACTTCCTTGGTTGCTTCAAATAGTGTAACGTTTTACTCTTGTCAGTTCACCAAAAGTTCCTTTTGTACTCGCTAATAGGTCCAGGGTTTTTTTTTACTCTCAGATAGATAAAGTGGTTCTTGGGTGCCTTGCTAATGTATGGGGCGCCCAAGCTAAAAAAGAGAAGGTATTTGGAAATAGACTATCCTCTCTGCTTGATAGATTATTTGTATGCCTTGTCTAAAGATTTTTTGTTCTGTCCATCAATAGATATCTGCTGCCCTACAACCATTGCCAGAGGGGCCCGGACATCAGATTCAGCTTGGGGAGTTAGCGCTGATCCAGCTTGGAGTCAAGGTAAAGGGATCCAGCACAGGCATTGCTGGCAACTAGGACCACAGTGATGGTAGAAGGCCGGAAGCACTGGGCCCATGAAAGCGACGTGAAGTGTGTACCCCTGCTACTGTCTTGGATGAAAGACGGGGTCACAAATCAGGATGGAGAATTCTTTGTGTGGATCCAGTTTTTTATGCCCAGCTGAGAGAGTCACAGACCGACAAGGACGGCAAGGAGGCTTTTGCTTGAGGTGACCCCCTTTGAAACAAGGGTTGCCTCAGATATCCCAGCATCAGGCCTTTGAGTCCTGGTCCCCAAGTGAATGCAAGTCTGCACCTCTGTTTGTTGATCAGGAGGTGCCTGGGCATACTGGGTACAATCTGTGGCCCCGACAAAAGAGCAGTGCGCCAGTGGAGCAACACAGGAGTTAGGGAAGGACTTGAGTTCAGGGTATAGGTGCTGTGACTTTGGTGCCTGTTAGATTAAAGTGAAGAATACTGGTGCACTGCCTGAGACACTGGACAGGATCGTTGAGGGCATTTGACCCGGAGGGTGATTGCCCTATCCTGAAAGAAGAAACTTTTTCCCTTAAAACTGGGCCGTGACTGTTTTCTTGAGTTGCAAGTTGTGCAGCTCCACCGTTGGAAAAGAACTTTGATAGGAGCCTGCCTGTGAGGCTCAGACGGACACAGGGAGAAGACTCCCCTCTGGCTGGTTGTACAGCGGCTTCTATTCTTTAAGTACTTTTTAGCAATGTACCCCTTTGGTCGTCCCATTTTTGAGGAGGAGCAGCCTTTTGCGGCTCCTCGTCCTAATTCCCATTGCCCCGTTTGGTCTTCCTGGTCCCCTGAAGCGAAAATTGTTTTTGAAATGATCCTTGTATTTGCTTTAATATTTGCATTAGGAATGTTTATTCTGCAAGAGAAACGTTTTTTTGAACAGTTGATAAATACTACTCTGCCCTCCTCCTGAGCATATCAATTGATACTCTAGCCCTCATAAAAAGAACACTGGAAAGGTCTATTAAAAAATGTTTTTTATTTAAGATATTATATTAGATATGTGCTGTTGGCTATTCTGAAGCTGAATTAGATGGTCACTGAAATACATAGGAGCCCTGAAACTTAGAATTGGACTGGATGGTTTTGGGATTTACTTTCTGCTTGGGGTTGGAAAAATTGATAGTTCTGTTTGTAATAATAGCCATTATTTTCTCCTGCTATCTGTGTGTTCATTATGACTCAATGCTCTGTTCCCCATGTATTTCTACTTGTATCTCACCAGTTAAATAATGTTAAAAATGTACATGCCCACCTAGCAATGGATAGGATAAATGTGCAGGATAACTTCCATGCTTCTAGATCATAGCGGATGTCTTCAGCTAATGCTAAAACGGCCATCTGTGGAAAACTAGCTGCAATGGTTGTTAGCATCAGCTGAAGCCTTTTGTTTTTGGCAGCCATTTTAGTTAGCCATGTGCTCGCCACGTGCTTTCTCCCTCTTCACTGTTGCCTGCTCTTGTATTTCACTTGAGTCAGGAACTATAATTAACTCCTTCAGTACTGAGCCAGAGCACTGCACATGCTCAGAAAGGTCTAGCTGCTAGAATGCACCTGCTCTTAGAGTAACTGTCAGGCTATTTTAACTAATGTCAGCAATATTATAAACCCTCCCACTCTGTTGACTAAGCAATTCTTATGTATCCTTATATGTATAATAGCTATTCATGTGTATACTTGTACCGCCTCTTTTGAGTCTACATGCTAACTCAGCGGTAAACTGGGCATAAAAGGCCCAGGATCTTTGTACTCCTTAGACTGTCTCCTACGGTGGCCTGCGGGTACTGTATTGACACAGTCTCACTTATGTAAGGTTAATAAAGTTGTTATTTTGATATTCCAGCTTCCGTGCCAATCTCTTCTTTGTTGGTTTAAGGACCAGGTGCATCAGTGAACCCCTAGAAAGGTTTTTTCTTCTACACTATCGTCACCACAGCATCACTTGCAGAGATGTGATGGCAATAGGGGCTTCGCCTTATTTACAAGGCAGCGTTTTAACATGCCCTAACGCTGCCTTGTAAATAAGACACCCTTTCACGCTGTAATTAGGGTGAAAGGGGAGGGCAATGGGTGTTGCGGTGGGCGTTCCACCGCAACACCCATTGATTTTAATGGTTCCCCCTATTTTCAAGGGTGGTGTAAATAGGAGGCAGCACCAAAATTAAGACCAGGGAAAACATGGTCTTAAACAGGTGAAATGAGGAGAAATGCTTTATTTCTCCTCGTGTTTGCTGTTTCCATGTGTGCTGCGTTGTGCCGCACACATAGAAACAGCAAATTGCCATTGATTGTTTATGTGCAGAAAGGTGTCCCTTCCTGCACATAAACAATAAAAAATGACGTTTCGAAACTTCTATGTTACATAAAGGTTACAAAACGTTATTTAAAGATTGTTTATGTGCAGGAAGGGAGACATTCCTGCACATAAAAAATCTTCCCCTCAATGCAGACACCCTTGCACTATGGTGCAAGAGTGCCTGCGTAGCCGCTAGTTTGCTAAGTTTAGCACAGGGGGAAACGCAGGGCTGCACCATATCTTGGTAAATATGGCACAGCCCTGCGTTTCTGAAGTGGCAGAGTGCAGCGTTAAGACAGGAAGGCTAACGCCGCACTCCGTCACTTTACTGTAAATATGCCCCAAAGTGTTGAGTTTTTTATTAAAGTAAGCATAATAAACCCTTCAATTCTCAGAGTCAGGACTAAGAAGAAGGGTTTTTCAGTAGACTCCATGGGGCATAGATTGTGGAAAAAGTGCACATCACCCATTCTTTGAAACAGGTTGTTATTTTAATTAAGTCTCTGCACTATAATGGCCCTTTCTTCCTTGAGTAGGAGAGTTGGCATGGGTACATGTGTATATGTGATTAAACTGGCTTTAACCACATTGCCAAGTGTGAGATCTATTGATGGTGGAAATAACACACACTTCAACTGATCTCAAAACCTTTGGGAAGAGGGTTAGAGGTTTCATGGGTGGATATGTGGGGGAGATTAGGAAGAGGTGGAAGATAGACAAACACAACGTTCATCAAGTTCATGAGCATACTGCACATGTTGTGGAAGGAAGATGATAGATCAGTTACCCACTTCAAACAGACTTTCAGCCCCCAGACTCCAGAGTATTATTACCATTACCTAGTTTGACAACTGCATAATAGGGAGGACCCACACAGTTATAAAAATAGTTAAATAGTAAAATGGTAAAATGACACTATATACAAATGGATGGCACGTCTGCATTCTTCTGCCATTGCCCATATTTGTTGCAGGGCTGAACACAGGAGAAGGACCACCATGGAGTTTTCCTGTAGAAGAGAATGTTTGTGAAATGGAATAATAAAATGACAATGTTGAAGAGTCAGGGTAATCATGGTGCATGATGAGCCAGAGGGCTGAACATAGACTGGCACAGTGGTGTGCCATTAAATAAGACCCAATCTCATACCAATCCTAGAAAACCAGCATTACTAACAGCAGTACCCTGCATGTGACTCGAACAACACCAGTTAATTAGAGTATGCCACTTTAGCCACTAGTCTGCACTTTCCTAATCAATGCACCTCTCTCCAGTTCACAGGGGAAGACCTCCTTGAATTAAATTGCTGCCAATTGAAGTAGATATGCAATGCCCCTTGTTCTGGCTTTTCTCAGCAGTACTTTAAGATTTCATCCAAAAGAGATGGACCTGTGGTGTTGAGCAAGAAAAATTTTTTTTAAAATATTTTCAGAATTTGTTAAGTCTAAGTAAAAAGACATCATGGACTTCAGTTAATGAAAGGACAATGAAACTGATTATATCTATCTCAATGATATATGCAAGGCAAACATTAATCCAGAATGATCCCCCAGACATTACATATCAATTTTAGTGCATCAGACCCTCCTGGTGAAAGCATGAATCATCATTCATTGGTGCAAGTTACATTTTCCAAGTGTGATGTCCGGTTACCTATGTGTATCTCTTTCTCATGGCAGCAATACACAATATAGCGCATTCTTTGGGATAAAGGATAGGGTATGGCAGGCATCTTCTTTCATTTCATTGCAGACTGACACATTGCTCATTTCATGGTCTACGGCTGAACCAAAGTCTTGCTCAACTCTCACTGCTGAGGCAGCCTTGGCAAATACTTGCTGCATCCTCCTCGATAGACTATCTGTGCCATGCACACTGGTCTATCTCTTTGAAGCTTTTTACAATAGCAGGCATAATCTGCAGACCAATTGTAAATTATACGATAGAACAGAAGAGTGTGTCCGCAAAACTCAGAGGGATCATCCAAAAGATAAAACTCACCACACTTTTGAGTGCAACAATAGTGAAAGTGTTGGATAGCGGAGAGGTAAAAATTACTATTCCCACTCCAATGAGTGTAACGGTAGGGAAAGTGTTGGATAGCGGAGGAGTAAAAATTACTATTCCCACTCCAGTGAATGCAACAGTAGGGAAAGTGTTGGATTGCCGAGGGATAACATTTACTATTCCCACTCCAGTCAGTGCAACAGTAGGGAAAGTGTTGGATTGCGGAGGGGTAAAAATTTGTATTCCCACTCCAGTCAGTTAAAAGTTAAAAGCAAACAAAATATCAACAACAACAAAAAAAACATTTGTTAAAAATGAAAATACATATATATTTAATATTAAAAATAAAAATAAAAAAAACATATTATAATGTTAAATACATATGACAAATACCTACAAATATTATATTAAATAAAAAAAAATTAAAAAAATCCCCCCCCAAAAATATTTTTAGGTATAAATTATTTAGAAACAAAAACATGAATTATTACATAAATTTTGTTTATTTACTTCCTACCCTATAACACCACACAATTCACAACCTACAACACATTTTTTTTTAAATGGACTTCCATAATTAACATAATTAATTATGAATTAAAGAAATATTATTAATTAAAAACAAATTAAAACACATAAAAATTAATTAACTTCCCACCCTTTACCCCTATAATCCCCACAACCCACAGCTAAAATGAAACTATAAATACATTAATTACAGAATTAAAATGGATTTTCAATTAAAAAACGAATAGTATTTAACAATTAATTATAAAGTAAGTAAAATTAATTTACTCCCCACCCCTTTACCCATATAAATCCAGAACCCACACAAAAAATTTAACAATTACCCAAATTAAGTATCAATTAATTATTATTAATAATCAACTAATTATTAATTAATTAAACATAAATTACTTCCCACCCTTTAACCCTATAAACCCCACAACCTGCACCTAAAATTAAGCACACAGTTTCCATATTTAATTTTCAATTAATTATTTAATATTAATTAACAACAAATTATTAACTAATTAAAAATACATTATTCGCACCCTTTACCCCTATAAACCCCACAACCCGCACCTAAAGAAATTACACAATTACCATAATTAATTACCAATTAATAATGTAATATTAATTACCAACCAATGAATAATTAATTAAAAATAAAATACTTACCACAATTAACACTATAAAATCTCAATTAAAAAAATGTTAATAAATACAAAATAATCATTAATTTATTATAATTAAATTACTTCCCACCCTATTCCCCTACAAACCCACAACCCGTTACGGAACTTTAAAACGCAAAATGAAATTAAAATAAAACTGCTAAAAATTTAACACATATATTAAAAAACATAACCAATACTTATACAAAAAAATACATCACATACATTTAAAATATATACTAAAATGCATAACACTAATTAAAAAATCAATATTTTAAACAACTATGGGGCAGATTTACAAAAACCCCTTGCCCCATTCTGCAGCACACATAGAATGAGGAAATGACCTCTAATGATTGTTTATATACAGGAGGGTGTCCCTTCCTGTACATAAACAATCCTTTAAATCAGTGACGTTTTGCAAGTTCTATGTGTGCTAATGCAGCACACATAGAAGTTGTAAAATGCCATTTCTGATTGTTTATGTGCAGGAAGGAAACCCTTCCTGCACATAAACTATCATTAGAGGTCATTTCCTCATTCTATGTGGAACCCTTCCTGCACATAAACAATCATCCCAGTGATGCAGGCATCCTTGCACCATGGTGCAAGGGTGCCTGCGTCGGGGCATGGCAGCAGTTTGTGCGTCAGCGCAGGGGGAAGCACAGAGATACGACATGTTGTAAATATGTCGCATCCCTGTGCTTCAAAACAAACGCAGCACAGCAAAATGACTTGCTGCACCGCGCTGCGTTAGTTTATTGTAAATCTGCCCCTATATTTTTGCAAACGATATTAATGACTTCTATATTTATAAAAACATATTTCTCACCTTAAAATCGATATTCTTGACCACGATATTCTTGCTGTTGATATTTCTGTGTCACGAAAGTTACAACTCGATATTTGTGTAAGTCGACATTTCTAACTCAATATTATGTCTGAATACCCCTGAACATGATAGATACTTTATTTTCAACTGCCTGAGATCTGGCCATTGTTCCTTCTTATCATGCCAATAGGCCAATGGGTCTTGATCCAGGTACACCTCTTTTGGGTCATCTAGATAATCTTGGACCATCTTCTGAATTATCATAGGTGAGGCTACTTGTTGTGCCTGCAATGTCTGCACATCTGCCATGTGAAACCAACCCATTGCAGAGCTTTACAGTAAACTTGAAATTGCTGTTGCTGAGGATGTTTAGTAACCATCAATGGTGTTGGTGTCTGCTGCACAGACTGCAAGCCAACAGCACTGCCCTCTCTGGAGGTTTAAGGGTGCACTTCAGTTCTGCCCTGGCCTCAAATTTGCAATCATTCTTCTATATCACGTGTTTTACCAATGATCCAAGTTTTTTAAACTAAGACATCCACCACTGATAAAGGACTGAAAGTGGTCAGAGCTTTTGTGTACTGTGAATCCAGTACCATGACACAGATGTACTGTCAGGAGGACACAACCTCTTTCTGCAGCCTTTGATTAGGGTTCAAGAGAAGGATTAAGCAATTCATAAAAAGAGCTGAATGTACATTGACATTGATACACGTTTTTCCACCTTTTGCATATTGTTAATGGAGCAGATGCTACAACATGATTGCTTGGCTCATGGCACACTCCTCCTTGCTGACTTCCTGTGTCATAATCTCAAAAGGAAGTAGCATTTGTTTCAGGCACTCCACTTTTCCCTATTTGTCCTGCTCCTTCATCATGGCTTACTCAGTTACATCCCCTCACCTTTGAATTACAGAGGTGCCGATTCCGATTCTGGCCGGAAATCTCCCCGACCGAGCCGGACCCGGAGAGATTTCCGACCGAATCGGACCCGTGCAGCCCGACCGAACGAGTACGATGCGTCCATATGCTATCGTACTCGAGTCGGTCGGACTCCCATTGAAGTCAATGGGAGCCGGTCGTACAATGCGTACGCGGGCTCCCATTGCCTCAATGGGTGCGAGGCGAACAGGGGCGCCCCCTACAGCGGATACGCGGCGAAGCGACTCGCACCGTACACGCACAGGTAGGGGGGACCCATGGGGAACAGGGAAAAGTCAAAACGAGGACAGTGACAGCAGATGTTCCCTGGCATGTTGATCAGCACAAGGGTAAGGAGAAGCTGGATATATCGCACAATGAATACTACTGGGCCCTTCTTCTTTGGAAAGCGGTACCATCCACATCTTCCTCCTCTGATGTGTGCGGTGTCTCCCGTGAGGGTTGTGTTATAGATGCGGCAGCAGAGGGAGGCACACACACATTAGAGGAGGGAGCTGTGGATCCTGTGCCTGCATGCATCATTCATCTGTGCCAATACATGAGTCAGCACAGCAGCAAGGAGGATCTGATGGTTTTGCAACACAGCAGCAATGTTGTGGTGGTAGGCAGCCATGGCTGCCATGTGGGAGTCCGGCTTCTGCTCCATGGACACCAAGATGGCTCTTTGGCCATGTCGCTGGTGCCACTTTGGCAGGGAAGTTGTTGATGCCTCTGCCTCATGACACCAGCCACAGAGCAGAGAGTAGGTGCCTCTGATGGTAGTAGTGTTGAGGCCCCTACAAACCCCCTCTAGGGTGGCCTCATGGTCTCAATCCCCAACCACACCGGATCTGCAACTCCTGATGGACTCCTACCACAATCAGTTGGAAGGTAATGGTTGGGTCCTCAGAGTCCAGGGTCGTGGGTGTGGTGGGAGATGGTGCCTGTTGGTTGTTAGGTGGGGTATGTGGAGATGCCACAATGATGTTGACCCTTCCAGGGTCTGGAGCTGGTGTCCCAATGGAGTCCAGGAGCTCTTGGAGGGTGTCATGATCGATGGTTGGTAGGGTATCATCATTGCCATCATCACTCGTGTCAGGAACAGGGTGCTGTCCAGGAGGTAAGGTTTCATCTTCTACCAGGAGATGGGGAAATGCTATTGGTGATGTATCCTACATGTTGACATGGTTTAGAGCAGTTGACAAACAAAGTGCATGACATGACATTTTCAGTTCACCATTGATGTGTAGGACAGCTTTTACACAAGAGGGTGGATGGAAGACAGCACTGGATTTCCATTTCAGATGACAGGACCTCAGCATTGTCATCAGTTCCACTATGTGCCTACTCTGACTGGATGGACCTGTCCTAGTAGTCACATTTTAATCACTGATGTTCATGCCATCTCATCATGACCAGAGTTGGCTATATGCAGTAGGTCAGACATTTCTTTAATCTGATCCATGCACTTGTATGTGTCTATGCCCCCTCTGGCTGTTTCAAAATAGGTCCATCCAGCTGACTTACTGCCACACAGCGATCGTATCCTGGTCATACAATGACTCTCCAGTGCCTACGATACCTACATCATGCATGACCATCTCCAAAGGACTGATATGGCAGGCTGCAGCCCAGATGGTAGTATTGCTAGCAATGGTGACATCTGCCTACCGAGGGGCATGTTCGCATTTTAATGGCACAACACGGCGCTGCAAGCACTTTATCTACTCAACCCTGCGTCATTCCACATGCACAGGACAGCATGGTATCCACAAGGATCGGGCGCACCACATGTGTTTTCCCTTGCACTGGCATTGATAATGACAGCCAAGCACCAACACATACAACCTTGTGCCATGGTGCAAGGGTGCCCTTGTTGGTGCACAGCTGTTCTTTTTGCAGCGGCGCAGGGGTGTGTACAGGGGTGGTACATAATCCAGTGAATACGGTCCATCCATGCATTTGTGAAATCATGCATGTCGGCGCTGCAGATATGTTTGCATCAACGCCCTGCGCCTTTTCACTTTAAATATGGCCCATGTTCTGCTAGTGTACATAATTTGCATTCACCCCCACTCCCAGTTATATAAATGTAGATGAGAGGAGTTCAGGTGGTCCCCACCATAGCAGCTGACATATGCATGGTCTGAACCTGCATGCCAGCAAAGCTGAGTGCCATGTAGTTTGCTCTAGGTGAGTATGGAAGTGACAATATAAATGTCCTTATCAGGTGTTCATCCTGTGAGATGCCAGATGTATGCTAGGAATTTGTACCCTAGGTTCATTTGCTTGGGCCCAGGTGTGGCAGGGGGGCATCTTTTATAGACATGTGGTGCAGCGCAGCACAAGAAAACATCTTGCTGAGCCAAGCTGTGTGAATAGAAAAGTGCAGGGTTGCGCTGTATTTAGGACATTACTACGCATCCCTGTGCTTTCCTTACCGCTGGTGCACATTCAGCTGGCTAGCACCAATGCAGGTAATTTTAAAACATGGTGCAGGGGTGCCTGCTTTGGTGTACGTCTGCTGTATGTGCCCCAGCACATGCAGTTAATACAGGAATGCACCATATCTTTTAGAAATAGCACATTGCTGCTCTTTCAATTTGAGTTAGGATAGCCCAGATGTAAGGCTTGCGGCGCTGCCCTATACCAACATGTGATCAAAATGCCCAGGACCCTTGAATTGATGTCATGTCTGAGCACAGATGAGCCAGGTGCCTACCGTTTGACCTGCAGACAGTATGGCAGAGCTCTGGGACATAGCTGACTGGGCTGCACAACATTATGTATTTTTCCCAATTGTCCCTTGTTGGTACTTACCCTTTTGCTGATGTAGTTGGTCATAGTCAGCACTGTCCTGCCCCCAACTCCAACCGCTGACTCCTCAAAGATAACAGCGGGCACCTGATCCTCCAAGGAATCCAGCTCCTCCTGGAGCACAGGTCTACCACCTCCAGTCTGCAATGCTGCCTGTAGATTGGTTGCAATCACTCAGTTACTATCCTTGCACTCATCCATTCACTCAGGCACTACCCACGCACTCATCCAATCAGCCAGGCACTAACCATGCACTCATCCAATCACCCAGGAACTACCCATGCACTCATGCAATCACTCAGCCACTACCCTTGCACTCATCCATTCACTCAGCCACTACCCATGCACTCATGCAATCAACCAGGCAGTACTCATGCACTCATCTAATCACCCAGGCAGTACCCATGCACTAATCCATTCACTCAGGCACTACCTATGCACTCAAGCAATATATCAGGCACTATCCATGCACTCATCCAATCACCCAGGCAGGACCCATGCACTCATTCATTCACTCAGGCACTAGCCTTGTGCTCATCTATTCACTCAGACACCACCCATGCACTCATCCAATCTCCACGGCACTACCCATGCACTTATCCAATCACCCAGGCACTACCCTTGCACTCATCCATTCACTGAGGCACTACCCATGCACTCATCCAATCACCCAGGTGCTACTCATGCACTCATCCAGTCATCCAGGCAGTACCCATGCACTCTTCCAATCACTCAGGCACTACCCATGCACGTATCCAATCAATCAGGCACTACCCTTGCACTCATCCTTTCACTGAGGCACTACTCATGCTCTCATCCAATCAGCCAGGCACTATCCATGCACTCATGCAATCACCCAAGCACTACCCATGCACTCATCCTATCAATCAGGCACTACCCATGCACTCATACAATCAACCAGGCACTACCCATGCACTCATCCAATCACCCAGGCAGTACCCATGCACTCATCCATTCTCTCAGACACTACCCATGCACTCATCCAATCACCCTGGCAGGACCAATGTACTCATCCAATCACTCAGGCACTACCCTTGCACTCATCCATTCTGTCAGGCACTACACATGCACTCATCCAATCACCCAAGCTCGCTACTCATGCTCTCATCCAGTCACCAGGCAGTACCCATGTACTCATTCTATCACTCAGGCACTACCCATGCACTCATCCAATCACCCAGGTACTATCCATGCACTCACCCAATCACTAAGACTCTACCCTTATACTCATCCACTCACTGAGGCACTACCCATGCACTTATCCAATCACCCAGGCACTGCTCATGCACTTATCAAATCACCCAGGCACTACTTATGCACTCATCCAATCATCCAGGCACTACCCATGCACTCACCCAATCTCCCAGGCACTATCTATGCACTCATCCAATTACCCAGGCACTGCCCTTGCACTCATCCATTCACTGAGGCACTACCCATGCACTCATCCAATCACCCAGGCACTAACCAAGTACTCATTCAGTCACCCAGGCACTATCCATGCACTCATCCAATCATTCAGGCACTATCCATGCATTCACCCAATCACCCAGGCACTATCTGTGCACTCACCCAATTACCCATAGACTCATTCCAACATATATACATACTTTATCTTTTTTAACTGTAAAAGGCGGTTCCAACAGGAGCCTTTATTATTTTTTAGTACTTTTGTAAAGTTTGAATTTTTTTTCTTCTTTTTCATGTTAACAAAAATGGAAAATGTGCAAAAAAATTATAAAAGGGGAAACAAATTAGCATGTATGATTTTTGCAGCATTGCGAATAGCTGTAACACACTGCTCACCAGCACTTACAACAACACTACAGTCATGCAGTGCCTGCCATTCTTGAAAACTCTAGAGTCATATATGCTGTAGTAGTCTGCACCTCTGAAGGGACTTTCTGGCCGGGAATTGTTGCTGCTGCCACTGATGTAGATGGTCCTCCAGCTTCCCTCTGCTTGATCGCCAGTTGGAGACGTTGGCAAATGTTTAAATATGGCTAAAGCAGGCATCTGGTATTGCTGTTTCCTTTCATTCCATTGCCTCACAAAAGGGAAAATAAATTCCCTTAACTCAATGGTGATGCTGAAGATAAAATGATGGACAGGCCGATGAAGGAACTCCAACGTTGCATGTTTAAAATTATGACACTATTTCATAATGGCTTCAAATATGTTATTAATGGTATCCTAGCACACCAAAGAGAATATAATTTAATTCAATACAGGAGGATTGGTGTTGTTTAAGCTCTGTTATCCCTTTTCACACATACTTCCTGTCAGGAAATAAATAGCCAAAGTTGTCATTGACGGTGCATTACAAGACTGGCTTACTGCTGCTCATGCTCTTAAAACTTAAAACAAAACATGATGCTCCTCTTGGCTAGAGACTGGCGCCCCCCCCGATATATACTTTTAGGCCCCCCCGGGGGGGGCGCCTCCCCCAATTTAAAGACCTCTGTCCTATACTTGGAAGTGACCACAAAGCGAAGGTGCAGTAATGTGAAAGTGTCCTGTAGCATGTTGTGCCTGGGAAAGAGGGAATGCCAGCATTTGGTATCCCCAGTGTGAACTGGAAATGCAGGGACAGACGCAACATAAAGGTAGGAATACAAATGGGCATAGGCATATAGATATATTGTACAGAAATATGTATGGTGAGCTCACCACTGCTCTAAGTGCCACATGCCATGCCAACATAACACTAATACACACCTAAAAGTATGTCCCACAGAAACCCATACACTGACACACTACATCCTGCCTGAGCCAAGACTCTCATCACCACTGCAGGGAGCAAAGGATGAGGGTCCACATGATCTCCTCAACTACATCATGAAGGAGAGTGTCACAGTGCAGCGTCACGCTGAAAATGTATATCTTGAGATATACCACATGTGGGAGCTTGAAGGTGCATTGGAGGAGCAAGCACTGACAAATGTATACCAGTCTATGAATAGTAATTGGACATGATAGTGCCTCACATTACCATTATAGTAATTGTATGCACAGAAAGCTACCATCCAAACTCCATTGAATGCAGCAACATCTTGAAAAAAGAAAGCAGACTTTGCAGCTGCATCTTCTACCTGTGCCCCACAACTATAAGCTGAGAGATCTTAACACCAAAAGCACATTCTCCTACTGTCTTCACTGACCCAACTACAAATCCCAAAGCATTGAAGTCACCTTTGTGTCAACAAGGTGAATTGACAATAACAGCCTTTGCCCATGTCAAACACTCAGGCATCTTAGGTACAATGTAATGTGTGCATTCACTTATATACATCCTATCATATGTCTGAAGTATTGCCATATCACATGTGTAACAATATGTGAAAAGCACATTCTTGTAGTCTCATTTGGCTGAAAAAGCTGGCCACATAGACACATCCCTATGAGTACCCACCCCAGTTTCCTTGTTAAACGAAGCTACTCCAACTCATGTTGTGACAAGCCAGCTCAAGCAGTCACAATGCAAAGATCACTAGACTGATACACTCTACCACAACCCAGAAGTCCTAATGTTTGTGGCTTTGCCACTGTTTGCATGTGACACATCATACCTGGACATATACACACACTCAACATCACTTGACACACTTTTGTTTTTTTTTTCTGGAGTTTTATATAGCGCGAACTAGACCCGAAGGTATCAGAGCACTTTACAAGAGCACCAGTTACTTTACACACGGACACATTCATTTTTGTTACGCACAGGGAGATTTAGTGATTTGTCCAGAATCACAGAATGTTGAGCGTCCCTGCCGACACTCGAACCCAGTTCCCCAGCTCTGAGGGCCACCGCCCTAGCCGTTAGGCCACATTCTCTCCCCACACACAAAACCTCCTTGACAACCCTGACCCACACTTAACAACAAACATGACCCTCTGATAGCACATACATCCCCTATCAGGCAGGTAACCATGGTCAAGTATGGTGCATGATATCCGTGGGTGGAAGATCAAATGTGTGGCCATGTGTGCCTCAAGACAAAATATAAAGGTAAATCATGTCAGCATGAAGTGGCCTATGTTCAGTTTACTAATAATGCATATGCACAGACTCATATACTTTAACTGTGTGTTAAGCCCTGAAGCTGATGTACATTAGTCTGCAACGTAGTGCCCAACTCAACAAGCACATCATATCCTAACTAGCTAGCAACTCCTGTGACACCCATTCATGTACCATAAGCCAGCCCCTCATGCAACTAACACATACATCAGTAGTGAATTAGCAAGTACAGAAACACAGTCTAACTTACTAAGCATTGTCATGGACCCACACACACCATCCACACGATATAGGCAACTAATGTGAATGGCATTACAACCAACCAAATTACACTTCACAGGAGGCCACAGTGCGTAGACACCCTATATACATTGGATCTCGAATTTGAGGGGAGTCCTGGAAAACACCCTGGCCATGACATAGTCTGATTTGTACCTACCTCACACTCTCCACATTGAGAATCAGTTTTAACTGGGAGACTAATGGCTATAGGCACAGACTGGCAGCCACATGGGGGAACTTTGTCATTGGAAGTACTAAACAAGATCCACTGAAGGAACAGCAAGTGGCCCATACCTATCAAGTCACATGTTGCAGTTTACACATTGCTCTGTGTTCAGGTGTGGCTAAGGTAACTAGCATGTATATAGAGTCACAACGCATCCAAGTGTATTGACAAGAAGATTCATTTCATACCTTTCAAATACATATGCAGCAAACATCTCATTGAGTTTTGTCCCTTGACACACTTGCACAATGGACTTAGAAATCTAACTAAACTACCAATGTATATAATGTCCAATGCAAGTTTTGGCCCTTCACTCAACACTCCTACACAAAACTCATGCGGAAATTGACACCCAGCCAATGTAGGTACACAAATCCACACAGCATCCTAATAGATTTACTTACTCTAGGAACCATATGCTATAATTTTCATACTAACAGAGGGGACACTCATTGTTGTTCCTCTGTGGCCTGGGGGAGTGGATTCCTGAGCTGTCCTAAGCTGGTGGAGGGAGAGACTACACTCCCCAGCACCCCCTGCTGACGCGACGCTGTTTCCAGTGCCGGAGTGACTTGTCTTTCATTGAGGCGTCCCACAGCACAGGCCACGTGTGGGTCTTGCCCAGGAGTGGCCCGGGCGAAGACTGGGCCAAGAGTGGGCCCGTCTGTGCCCGTCAGAGCCCAGAAGAGGCTGGGCTGGGCCACCCTTTTGAGTTTTGTGGCACAAGGTATTTGGTTTACTTTTTCAAGAACTCTAGGACACTAAGGGGACCCTGTGACTTATAATGTGGACAATCTAGTTCTGCTTCAGTCTTACCTACTGTGGAGTGTTGGGGTAGGCAGATTTTAACTATCCTGTTTATTGTTCTTCTGTTGTATATGGGGGCGGTGTATTCTAATAATTAAATCTGAAGTAGAGGCTTTTATTTGTTTGTGTTAAGTTTTGAATTGCCTATATCCTAGTTGCACAGTCTTTTTACCCAGAAGTATGGGGAAAAGGAGACAGATGGGTGCCCCATGTGGGCAAAGCCCAAATAATACTGCAATAGACCGGATGTTACAGAAGGCTATAGGTGCTGTAAATGCAGAAATAAACCCAACAGAAAGAAGACTTTCTCTTTGCCTGGGTGTGGCCCCCTTGAATGGTAATATAGGATCCCTGACTCAAACTGTTCCAGACTTAGGCATAACAGAAGGACTGGGCAGTAACCAGAATCAAGATGAAGTAGGAACCTCCAGGAAGTCTGACTTAAATGTTAGCCCTCCCAAGCCTAAAAAAGCTAGGAGAACAGCGAAACTAAAAGCTAAGGCTATACCCACCAAAAGTCAAAAAGGTGTGCATCAGACCTGTCATGCAGATGGACTAGGAGGTCTGGAATCATATACTGTAGCAACAGGCCCATGAAGTATTACAGATGAAGCAATAGGACTCTGTCCCATTAGAGTTGGTTATGAGTTCATGGCTGGAGAAGTGTTAGGAGCTCTTTAAGGATTTAATAAAATGAGAAGTTGTACCACTTATGCTGAGACTGGATGTCATGTCTTCACAACTGTCGGGTATTAATAACTTGATAGATGAAAGACAGAGACAGGGGAAGGAAATGTGGCACCACCTCCCTTGGACCCAGAAAGGGTTGAAACAGATAATATACTAGAAGGGGCACAAGTGGATAAGGCATAACAAAAGCAAAACATGACCAAAAAATCTGTTCCTCATGTAATGCTAAATCCTCCCCATGTCATTAGTAAGTGACCAAAATCATAGTCCGGGGTATATAGGAAGGAGAGATGATACCTACAAAAATGGATATCCCCAGCTACATCCTGAATATATTTGTACACCATAATACTAAAGGGCGTCTCAGGATTGGTAAGGAGGACTACGAATCCTTGGGGAATAAGTCAATTCATTGGTTACAAAAACCTCTGGGTAGGAAGAGGACTTGTCACAAGACATTTTGCATGTAAAATGTGTCCCATGGCTAGGTATTCATCCCAAAGAGAACGGAGGAGATTGTATCATTTTGAATTTCTGTAGACCACCCACTGTGGGAAACCTTTTACAAAGGTTAATACAAAAACTGCCTACTCAAAATACTATAGTGCACTCCCTTAATTTAGATCTATGTGGTACCCAGTATAGGGCCAAGAACCCAGTAAAATTTAGTCCTGCTGGTCAACAGGGAGTTAGTGGTATTCCTCTTCCTGACATTTTCATATCCAATAGATATTCCCCATTATCATACTTAGAAGAGCAAGACTGACATGAGAGGGAATCCGAATTGTGGCCGTGGGAAGTGAAGGAAATAGGGCCAATAGAAAGTAGTTATATAATGGGAGAAAGAAGTCAAAACAGAAGGGAACAACTGAAAATTATGAGTGGGAATATGGCTGGAGTGAAGTCTAAAATAAATAATTTGGATTGGATTGAATTTTTAAAATCCGCAGACATAATCTGCCTCCACAAAACTTGGTTGGAGTAGAACCTGTATGTAGACAGTTACTTTTCCATCTCAATGCCTGCCATATCATCAGCCCAGGGGCGAGACAAAGGTGGCCTAGCTATGCTTATTTCAAACCATGCAAATATTAAGGTTGGGAAAAAAATGATAAAATCTCACTTTTACCAAATAGTTCATCTGACATTTAACCAAAGTGTGGAGGCTGTTCTGATTAATTATTATAATAACCTTTTTGACAAAAGCAGAAGCAGAGTTGCAATGGAATTAAGAAAAGACCTGAAGAGTTTTTTTAACCCTGCTATCCTTGGATACAATATGTATTTGGGTTGGAGATTTTAATATAACAAAAATGCCAGACTACTGGTAACTCTGTGTGTGGCTATGTGGACTGCTCTGGGGTTTATCAACCACATTTTCTACATGAGCTCTATGGGGATAGTTTAAATGAAATTCTGGGTCAGTTTAATATAGAGATTGTTGCCCAGAGTTTGAAGGTTGATGGACTAGATATCCCAATCTTTGTTTGTAATAGGCATTGTTTCATTTTCAACCATATCCTTGTTTCTGCCAAGGACTAACCATTAGTTACACGCCATAGAACAATATGTACAGTCCTTAGTGATCATGTCGCTTTAGTGTAGACTCTGGACATCTCACAGATCAGAAGGGAGTCCTATGAGGATTTTCATGGGCAAGCACCTTTAATTAAGAGTGCAGGAGGTAAAACAGTCTGGTCTGGTATTAATGAACCCCTGTTATATAGATTATTTATTTCTGAACAATTGGAGTCATTTTTGATTTGACCGAATAGAGAGCAAATCATAATCAAATTGTAGAAGCATTTGGTAAAATCTCAGTGGCTATTCCGGACAAACTTTATAGGTCCATCCGAAGAAGTAAGAGTAAAATTATTTCCCCGCGATGGTTTAATACATTATTTTCTAAAGCAAACCAAACCTTGAGAAAATCCGACCAGGAAACCCCAAGAAATAGGGAAAAAAGCAGGACGCTAAGAGTGAACTATATGATCGAAATCAACAATGGGAAAAATGAACTCTGTGAATATGCATGGGCAGATTTGAAGCAGGCAGTGGATACCAGTAATTATATATTGTTCTGGAAACTCATAAACTCACCGTTTGTGCAAGATTGCACTATGCGAAGTTTGGACATCTCGATCTCGCCATATGCCTGGATGGCCCATTTTGGTGCTATATTTAATATAGGGACCCCAATAACGAATGTACCTAGTAATTATGAAAACCATACTGCATTGGATCTTATCACCATGGAGGAAGTTAGCATTACCTTAACAAATAGCACACTGGGAAAGGCTCCTGGGCCCAATGAAGTCCCGTTGGATGCCTTCAAGCTATATCGATCACTATGGGTCCTGATTCTTACCCAACTTTTTAATGCTGCCGCCCTACATAATTTTCCATCTACCTGGGCGGAAAGTGTGATTGTGCCCATCTTCATGAAAGGGGATAGAGGAGATGATAGATGCTACTGCCCCATATCACTTCTAGATTCCTCTTTGAAGGTAATGGGAAGGGTGATAATGGCAAGTTTGGAAGTGTGGGCCTATGAGCATGGGGTTATCTCTGGTGTACAATTTGGGTTCAGGAAAGAAAAAGGCATGATAGAGCAAGGGATCAACCTTCAACTTATGATTAGTAAATATACTCAGGATAGAGAAGGCCATTTATTCTTATGTTTTGCGGATCTGTCAATGCATTTGACCTCATAAACCATGCCAAACTTTGGCAAATCCTAAGCGATATGAGAGTCCCCTGTGATATTATCTGTTTCCTTTCTCGATTATACGCTACTTTAACAACATCCGTACGCTATGGCCGAAATGGAGAGCACACAAAGAAGTACCAGGTGACTATGGGGCTCGCACAGGGTTGCGTGTTTGCACCCCTTCTATTCTCTTTGTATATAAATGGGGTAGTCTGCTCTCTGCAAGAAGTTAGTGCTGATGCCCCCAGGGTAGGTACCCACCCAACTCCTATTCTGCTTTATGCGGATGACGCAGTACTTATCTTTAGTATACCAAATGGCCCAAAACAAGCTTATTAATCGGTTTGCAACACTTATGGAAGATAGAGCGTTTAAATTAAATTTTGGGAAAACTTTTGTTATGTCCTGTGGGAAAAAGAAGAGACCAGGGAAAAGCTTCTATGTACTTGGTCAGAAATTGACAGAGGTTAAAACATTTAACTATTTAGGCATTATATTTTCCCCCAAAAAACTCCTGGACATCACATATGGAGATAGCTAAACCGAATTTTATAAGGGCTATATCAGCGATTTTTTGATTTTCTAGAAATATAGTAAATAAGCCTGTGAGAGAAATGGTGAAGCTGTACAGAAGCAAATGTTTACCGGCAGCTCTGTACGGCTCCCCACTGTGGGGTGGTCACAAATCTGATTCGTTAAAGGTGCAAGAAAATCACTTTTTACGAACATTACTAGGTGTACCCAGTTCAACCTCCTCCTCAATCATACATAAAGAACTGGGTATGGAATTCATCTATTCAAATCCAAATAAATATAATGAGAAAATGGTATGGTATTTGGGCTAAGGAGGACACTAAATTCACTAGAGAGGTGATTAACGGCTGTGTAGGAATGGATTATTCAAGGAAAATCCCATGGCTGGAGCTCTGGTAGCAGAATTAGGGGAAAATCTGAATGTCCAGGAACCACATGTTATTTTGAAATATAGTAAAAATGAGATTAAAGCAATCTTTGTGGGGAAAAAGAACATGCAAAGGGAGTACATGGAAATGACGAAAAAGCAGTAACAAGATATCTCTTAGGATATAGAGTACAAGGGATTCAAGATGATCTGGTTGAAGTAAAGAGTGTATATGATAGGTTCTTACTTACCAGATTCAGTTTGGAGTTACTTCATTTTTTTGTGGTCTTTCCAAAAAATGTTTCATGGTTACAAAATCTACCTAGATGCCTGTGTGCCCGAAAAGCTATTCAATCAACCATGCACTTTATGCTTTTCTGTACATTTTATAGTGACATTAGAAAGCTTTTACTACACCCTCTTTTTCTGTCTAATTGTGTAATATATCATGAGGAGGCTTTTATCTATTTAAAGCAATTAGGAAATGTCCATGTGTTGCTCTATTGTCACTTTTATCAAAATGGCTTCTCAAAGAAGAAAATCATTGATCTTTTTAGATGACCTCAGATATAAAGACAATGAGTAGAATGAGGGTCCAAACTTTTAAAGCAGTTGGAATGTAATGAGATTGTGGCTACCCTAAACCATTTTTAATGTTGTTTTTATTAATTATACATGATTCATTTTATGGAATTTAAGTTATATCCCCATGCATGCAGCAAGTAATGGAATCTTTTAATATATTTGATAAACTATGTATCTTTTATGAATTTGTTAATAAATTTGAATAAAGATTGACTTGACTACTAACAGAACTGTACTCACACATATCAAATTACATATGAATAACAGTTAACAGCAAGAAATATGTTTGGAAACAGGAATACCAAAAAAAAAAAAAAAAATTGCTTTATTCAGCCTCCAGAATTGAAGTATGAAAACAAAGCCCAATAGTCAGTCCAAATTTCCATGTTGTGGGCCAGCAAAGTGTGGCCCACCGAAACTTGCCTTCAGTAATGCTAATGCGGGATACCTCCCCTGGAAGGGTCATCTGGGGGCATGCAGGGCACCATAATAAAACAAACTAGGGGGGGATAGGTTGGTCCTTGGGAGGGCTGGGCTCAGGATTGGGGGGAGGTTGGCTGGGTCAGTGAGAGGGCAGGATGTAGGGGGGAGGGGCTGGGCTTCACCATTTTTGGTATTTCTTACCCCTGAAGGGTGGTGAAGGGAATAGAGAGGGAGGCCTTTTTGCTTTTTACTTTCTTCCCCATGGAAGTACTGGGGTAGGATGGGGAGAATGTCTTCTGGGTTTAGGAGGGGGTTGGGTGGTAAAGGGAGAGGGAGAGGGAGGTTTCCTTTTCCGTCTTCCTTGATGTTGCTTTTGGGTCTTAGTAGGGGGGAGGCTAGGTGTTTTGGGGGGGATGTTGAAGGGTATGGCAGGGGAACAAGGCTTTTCTTTTTAGGTTTGGTAGGGGGTTAGTTTGGAAACAGAAGAGGTCAATGGCAATAAGGTAGAGTTTCTGGGCGATTGGGTATGAGGAGAAGCAAGGGTAGGGGGTGTGGAAGCAGAGGGTAGTGATGTATGTGGCATGTCTTTGGGTGCTGATATGGTGTCTGTAGTTGCTGTGTGTGATGGTGTTGTGTCTGCCTGCCAGTCAGTGAATGTGGAAGTCAGGGTGTCTTGTGTCTGCTCAGTGCATGTGTGTCTGTCTTTTGCCTTATGTCTGTGTGTTTGTGTGCTGCGTGTGGATGTTGCTGTGGATGTGTGGTCCGGTTTGCATGTGCTTTGGTCAGGTATGGGAATAGGGACTGTGGATAGGGTAGAGGCAGGACAGGGGTAGAAAGTTGGATTTGGGATAATGCTGCTGTAAGTGTGAAGGCCAGAGCCTGAATGGATCTCTGTAGGGAAGAGATGTCAGAGTCAATGCCCTCCAGGAAATATACCATCTTGGTCTGCTGATTGGTATGGACCTGGAGGACATTCAGCACTGCTGTCTGACCTACAGAGATCTGTCTCAGGAGGTCAATGGCCTCCAAACTCAGGGCAACAGGGGAGACAGAGGCTGTGTGGCGTGAAGGATCCCACTGGACTCAGGTCCAGGGGATTCCACTACCACCTGAAAGGGCTCACTGGAACTGGCATCAGCTGTTGTATGATGGAACCACGATCTGATAAATAACGCATGCCTGAATCACGCATTCAAAACAACGACAATACAAGAACAACGTAGATTTTTACCACAAATGTCTAAACCTTGCATTTCTATAACATACATTAAAACGTTTCAACCACGAAAATTAATAATCTGCATGCCTTAACCATGTATTTTCACACACAAACACATAATTAAACTACCATTAAAATGAATATCCAAACATACTATGTAATTTAAAAAATACAGCACATGAAGCTCACAATGGTCTCTTTTTAAAAAAAGCTAAGATTTGATGATTTTTAATTAATTTTCCCAACTACACCTACACTTTAATGTAATTAATCTACAAAAAACGAAGTACTTATGAGCATCTGAGGTGAAACCTCAAAAATGTAGTCCTTCACCTATATTTACACATATCACCAAGTAGAATGGCTTCTAAAATGGTGGACAATTGAACACTAGAATGCTTGTAAATGCATTTTATAAAATATCAAAAATAAATACACTTTCTCACATATCAAAACATTTCAAATTAAACCTTTTCCAGAACATATTTTATTTTAAAAAAGAACAACTCACAAAACATATAAAAATAGGCGACCACCATTTTGTAGTCAGTTTTACTCAGGATATCTTACTGGCTTTGTTCCCAGATGCTCTTCACAACCCACATAACTTAGCGAACAGTGCCATCTAGCGGCTTCAGCAGGCAAATTTAAAATGAATATAACTATTTTGCAACACTCAAAAGCATCAACAATATAAATATATTAAAATAATTATTTTTTTATTTTCCAGATTAAAAAAAAATTGTTTCTGCATAATCAAACTCTGCCTTACATATTTTTCTATTGCCGCTATATTAGTAGCACATTTTATATAAATTTAAAAAATGTTTCAACAATAAATCTCCAAATCTATTTTAAAATCAGTAAAAAAAAACCTAATATCAATTTTATACTCAGCGCTGGGCATGTGCTGGACTTGGGAGTCAGAATGACTTGGGGTACCAAAATAATATTCCAACTCTTCCAGGGAACTTACCTCAAGGTAGGTGTTGGTGAGTGACTTGGGGTCCAAATTAATATTCCAACTCTTCCAGGTACGTACCTCAGGACAGGTGCTGGTCGGTGACTTGAGGATCCAAATTAATAATCCTACTCCCCCAGGTACTTACCTCAAGGCAGGTGCTGGTCAGTGACTTGGGGTCCAATTTAATATTCCAACTCCGCCGGGTACTTACCTCCGGGCAGATGGTGGGCGGTGACTTTGGGATCCAAATTAATAATCCCACTCCCTGGGTACTTACCTCAGGGCAGGTGCTGGTGAGTGACTTGGGGGTCCAAATTAACATACCAAATCCACCGGTCACTAACCTCAGTGCAGTTGCTAGTGAGTGACTTGGGGTCCAATTTAATATTCCAACTCTGCCGTGTACTTACGTCAGGACAGGTGCTGGTCAGTGACTTTGAGGTCCAAATTAATATTCCAACTCCGCCAGCTACCTTCCTCAGGGCAGGTGCTGGTCAGTGACTTTGGGTCCAATTTAAAATTCCATAACTGCCAGGTACTTACCTCAGGGCAGGTGCTGGTCAGTGACTCAGGGGTCCATAATAATATTCCAAATCTGCCAGGTACTAACCTCAGTGGGTGGGTGAGAGGTCCATGAAAAAAAATCCTATTCTACCAAGTACTTATTTCTAGGCAATAAATATGTTTTTAAAAAACAAAAGAAAATCTGAAGTAATTTTAAATTTTGTTTTCAGTCTTTCAGATATCAAACCGATAGAATAACTAGATTCCCTGTCAAAAAGCCTGAAGAAGTCCCTTGTCAAGCTACTACTCTACAAACTGAGTAATAAAAAGTCTACTAATATTAATAAAAGAAATAAAAAATGAACATTGCCTACAAGATCCAAATTACTATTCCAACTCTGCCAGGTACTCACCTCAGGGCAGTAACTGGCCGGTGACTTGGTGATCCAAATTAATAATCCTACTCCCGCGGGTACTTACCTCAGGGCAGGTGCTGGTCAGTGACTTGGGGTCCAATTTAATATTCCAACTCAGCCGGGTACTTACCTCAGGGCAGATGGTGGGCAGTGACTTGGGGATCCAAATTAATAATCTCACTCCTCTGGGTACTTACCTTAGGGCAGGTGCTGGTCAGTGACTTGGGGTCCAAATTAACATTACAAATCCACCGGGTACTAACCTCAGTGCAGGTACTGGTGAGTGACTTGGGGTCCAATTCAATATTCCAACACTGCCAGGTACTTACCTCAGGACAGGTGCTGGTCAGTGACATTGGGGTCCAAATTAATATTCCAACTCCTCCAGGTACCTTCCTCAGGGCAGGTGCTGGTCAGTGACTTGAGGTCAAATTTAATATTCCTACATCACCAGGTACTTACCTCAGGGCAGGTGCTGGTCAGTGACTATGGGGTCCAAAATATTATTCCAAATCTACCAGGTACTAACCTCAGTGGGTGGGTGAAAGGTCCATGAAAAAAAAAATCCTATTTAAGCAGGTATTTATTTCTAGGCAATTAATATGTTAAAAATACAAATTAAAATCTGAATTAATTTAACATTTTTGTTTTCAGTCTTTCAGTTTTCAAACCAAAAGAATAACTTGATTCCCTGACAAAGAGCCTGAAGAAGTCCCTTGTCAAACTACTGCTTTACAAAGTAAGTACTAAAAAGTCTACTAATATTAATATTAGCACTAAAAACTGAGCAGTGACTACAAGATACAAATTACTATTCCAACTCCGCCAGGTACTTTCCTCAGATCAGGTGCTGGTCAGTGACTAGGGGGTACAAATTAATATTCCAACTCCACCAGGTACTTACCCCAGGACAGATGCTGGTCAGTGACTTAGGGGTCCAAATTAATAACCATACTCTGCCAGGTACTTACCTCAGGGCAGGTACAGGTGAGGTGACTTGGGGTCCAATTTAATATTCCAACACCGCTGGTTACTTACCTCAGGGCAGGTGTTGCTCAGTGACTTGATGATCCAAATTAATAATCCTACTCCGCCGGGTACTAACCTCAGGGCAGGTCCTGGTCAGTGACTTGGGGGTCTAAATTAATATTCTGACTCCGCCAGGTACTCACCTCAGGGCAGGTGCTGGTCAGTGACTCAGGGGTCCAAGTTATTATTCCAACTCCACCGGGTACTTACCTCAAGGCAGATGCTGGTCAGTGACTCAGGGGTCCAAATTAATTTTCCAAATCTGCCGCGTACTAACCCCAGCTCAAATGCTGGACAGTGACCTGAGGATCAAGAATATTACTCCAACTCCACCAGATAGTTATGTCAAGGCAGGTGCTGGACAGTGGCTTGGGGCTCTAACTACAATTCCAACTCCACCTTGCACTTACCTTAAGGCAAGTGCTGAACAGTGTTTAGAAGCTCAAAAAATTACTATTCCAACTCCAAAGCAAATATCCTAAAATAGATTACTAATTTAATTAATTATTCAAATTCCCCAAAAGAAATTACTTTTTTTTGCAACATGAAATAGGATTTCTTAAAACAAACGTGCTACACAATACATTAAAATAAGTAAATTATACCCACTAAATTCCTGCATATTAAATGTGTGTGATTGAGAACAAAGACCCACATATTTCTCTAAATTAACAAGACTTAACAAACCATTCCTTTTTTATACAGAAAAAAAGAACAAAAGCATAAAACCAGAAACCATCAACTGACATCCAACTCAAGCTTTATCCACCAAAAGAAAATTAACATCAGGTAACTTATGCCTTTGTATTCTACTTTGAAAACCCTACATACACTGTAACAATAACAAGAAAAGTAAACTACTGTACATTTACATTTTTTGCCACAGCAAATTTGTAAAACTACCTCCCTCAGAGAACATATCAAATAACAACATATGTTTTTCTTCCACAGATTAATAACATAAATAAAACCAATAAAAAATGTCAAAGCATAAACACTGCAACTTGATTTTTCTTCTTTCTCCAACAGATTGTACAACAATGGCATCCTCTAGACAAGCCAATTATGTCAAATCCAGAACTGGCAACACACTTTTAAAATATGGCAGGTATCTCTATTGCAAAGATAGATTTACAGAACCCAGGAGTCACTGGAGGTGTGTGCAATATTTATCTTCCCATTACACAGGCAGAGCGGTTGCTCTGGAAGATACCGTTGTTAGGAGAACAGAACGTAATCACTCTGCCTCTGCAATGGAAATAGAAGTACGGGAAAATGTTCAACAAATAACACTTCTCGGACAAACCTCCAATAAATCCTGTGGTACCATTTTACGGGAGGTTGCCCAAAACATTCAAGTGCTCGTTGCTAGTAGCATGCAATCTGTCCCAATCCTTAAGAGGATGGTTCAGAGGCAAAAACTGGCAAATAATCCCCACTGTGTAACACTCCTAACCTTCGAAGACAATAACATCCCTCCCCCAGCTAACTGAAACTTTCTCCAATGAACCATTCCTCCTACATGACAATGAAAACCCTCAAAAAATAATTAACATTTTTAGCACTAACCATAACCTTGTAACCTTGGAGAATAGTCTGATTTGGATGATAAATGGAACACTTAAATCAACACCCTATCCATTTTCACAAATGTATAGTTTTCATGCTAACAGGAATACCACAACTATTCCTTTAGTGTATGCTTTGCTCCCTGACAAACATCCCTCAACATACACTGACATTTTAACAGTGATCAAAACCAAAACTCTGAATAAAAGTCCTGGAAAAGTAATAATTGATTTTGAATTATCAATGATTAACTCATTAACCAAAATAAACCCTAAGACCCAAATTCAAGGATGCTTTTTCCACTTTTCTCAGGCACATTGGCGAAAGTTTCAAAAATCATCCCTGGTTGAGGACTATTTGTCAAGCAGCAAACTACAATTTGAATTGCGTAAACTAACTGCATTATGTTTCGTACCACCAGACAGTGGAGATGAAGTCTACACTTCCATTACCGAATCAGACTATTTTACCCAAAATGAATAAAAATTGGCCCCTCTAACAAATTACTTTGAGGATACATGGATTGGCCATCTAAGCAGGTCAGGTCACAGGAGGAAACCAAGGTATCCCATAGAATGGTGGAACTGCTATTCAACCTGCTTAGAGGGTGGTGTGAAAACTAACAATGCCATTGAGGGATGGCACAATACCTTAAACAAATCAATAGCCAAACATCATCCTAATATTTAACATGTTCTGTAAATTTTGAAGAAGGAACAAAGGGGGTCATTACGATGGCGGACAGAAAAACCCTCCGACCGCCGTGCTTCCGGAAAAAAACCGCCTACATGTTCCGCGGCAAATCCGGCAGCCTTATTACGATGCGATGCATGTAAAATCTGACCGCGGCGGATGGAGTTTCACAAAAAACTGCCCTCCACGTCCGGAAATACAGAAAATTCGACCGCAGGGGATGGAAAAGCTGTGGAATACATTAAAAAGGCCAATTCAGCCGTGGTATGACCACGCGTGAAATTATGATGAAATGGCAGAGCTGGCGGAATGATCATTGCGTTACGACCGCTGCGGTTGCGCTAAAAGATGAATTGCGGTCGAATGCAACTTCAGAACCAGGCCTCCAAGTGTGCCGGTTCTCTCCGCTACCCTCAATCACACCTGACATGCCCCAATGATACACCCCCAAGTTATTAAAAACCAATGAAATCCCTGGTCAACATGGAAAGTACACCTGACAGGCATTCCTCATTTTGACACACCCACATAGCAGAGTATAAAACCAACCCCTTCCCTGACCATCATCCTTTGCACAACTACAGCATTGAAGGGCCATACACCACAGCTGTTAGGAGAGGCAAATTATCACATAACACACCATCACACCCACCTACATCAACACACACCAACACTTCCAACACACACACCTGACATACCTTACACATCTCCACCAGCACCTTCCTCCCTGCACTTGTCTCTTATTTGCACAGCATACACCATGTCACAGAAAAAAATGCCTACATTCACAGACAATGAGTTGTCAGTGATGGTAGATGAGATAATTAGAGTAGAACCACATTTGTTTGGAAGCATGGTCCAACAGACACCACTTATTAGAAAAAATCAGTTGTGGGAAAGGATTGTCAACAAAGTCAATTCAGTAGGGACCACCCTGTGCACACTGCGTGACATCAGGGAGAGGTGGCATGACCTCAAGACCAGGGTGAAATACCATGCCAACAGGAACCATGAGGCGGCTCAGAGAACTGGCGGTGGCCCTCCCATTCCACCACTAACATTCACTGAATGGGAGGAGAAGGTGCTTGCCATCCTGCATCCAGAGAGTCTCATAGGAATAGCAGGGGGATAGGAGAGTGGTACGTACCAACAAATGTATCCCATCACACTGCCAAGTACTGTCGTGTACAACCATAGAGCTAAACTTTCAAGACCAAAATGCACTTATGTACAATGCACTCTTTCCAACACATGTCTCACAAATCTACCATTTCCTTCCTCTGATTCACCTCAAAGGTAGGTAGCCATATTTCCATGGGGGTATCGGTATAGGTAGTCAGCACTACAACTCCCACCAGGCCCCCTTGCCTCACAGTTGAGCAGGATGGAACACTCCCCCAACCCAGAACCATGTAACAGCCATTTCATTGCTCTGCTTCACCTTACAGGTAGAGAGCCATCTCATGCTCTCTTGCATCTCCCTCCGCAGTGCCTTCAACAGGTAGGTAGTCAGCTCATGCACCCTGCCCTCCTTCTCAAACTGCATGGAGCTATATGACCACCACATCCCTCACTTGTTAGCCAACTCTGTACAGCTCCATATGTCACATCCAGTGCGCACACAGCTAAGCCCACGTATATGTCACATAAATCACACTTTGAAACACAAAGTCCCATGCAAATAAATGCTGGGCCCAATCACGCAATGCACATAATGCAATGTGTAAGTCCCATTGTTTTAAAGCATGAAGGCTCATATGAACACAACACATGCATGGACACTCAGTCAAACGACCCAAACCACATGATGTCAAAGCAAAATGACCAACAGAAATTAGGAAGTTTAGAATAGCTGAAACAGATTCTCAGAAAAGTCTACAATATCCCAGCCTAAACTAAAGTGGATGAGCACAAAGTTGGTAGATGATGACATGTCCTTGTAAACACGCTATCTGTACATGTCAAATGGTTGGAATTTATATGTCACCCTGCTAAAAAGAAATGTATGTACCTCTACATCATGTAATAATGCTGATAAACCTTTACCAATACCACGTGATTGCAATGTAAAAAGTTTGGTTTTCTCAACTAAAACATCCAAAACAGGGTCACCAAAGTTGTGGAGTGTACTTAAAATGCTGACAATCTAACCTCTGTTCAACAGGAGATTTGCAATCAACAGCTGGCGAGACCACCACCAACCAGCAGAGCCAGTCTCCCCCTCGGAACTTGAACTCTCAGATGCAGATTCTCTCCGTTTCTTGGATGAGGAGCAACAACCTGGCCCCTCAGGACTGCCAGGGTGCACTCAGTCTCAGGGCCTCAATGTCCCCACCACCACCACCACAACTCCCAACACAGCAGCAACAACAACTACGCTGACCCCTGCTAAAACGACTTGTGCAGCAGTCACCTCCACCATCACCACTGCTGCCTGCAACTCAGTGGTTACCAACACCACCACCTACGCCGAGGATGCCGGGGACAGTGTGCGGGTGCGTGGACGGCCAACGCCACAGGTCTGTGTCTGCAGGGCAGGTGGGAGGGCAACTGGGGGACAATCACAGGAGGACACTGAGACTGAAGCCATGGCCACCGTCGCCAACAGAACCAAGAACAGATAGGCCAGGTCGTAGAAGAACTGCGTGAGCTCCGCCTGCTGCAGAGGTCCATGGACACCCAAATGGGGCAACTTGTGGAGCTCATGGGCCAGCTTGTGGGTGTTCTGAGGGACATATATGCTGCTCAAATAACGAATCCCTCCTCCACTAGCCAGCCTGCTGATACTCCCACTACCTCATCTGCTGCCACATGGAGGGGTGAGCTGCAAGACAATGACTCCTCAGACACCTCTGAGCCTGCAGCAGAGGCCACCCCAGCCAAGCACAAGAGGGGACGTCCGAGAAATACCACGGGAGGGTCACATGGCAAAGCACCAAGCCAAGCCAGGTCGCTGAGCCAGCCATGATGTCACCAGTGTTGTACTGAACATTGACTTTGTTGATCATCCGATCCCACATTGCCATGTTGATGGCACAAGTTTGTTGGACTGTGTAATTCCACTATTGTGGTGACTACTCTATTTGTCTCTGTTACCATCACTGACATCTGAAACACTCTATATGCACAACTAACATCTCACTTACGGTAAAACAAACACAATATGATAGAAAATAAACACAATTGACACCCATATACCTTTGTGTCAGTCCCATGTTTATCACAGTAAGTACAATGTAAACTCTGATGCCAATGTACCACAAGCTTTCATTGTGACTATCCATTGATGGGGCGGAGGAACCTAGAATGACACAAGAAGATGACATTGAGTTGTCATATGATGGCATAACAGCAACAACACACCACTAGTCAACACCGTACAAGATTCATTCCACATAACACTGTACAACACCATCACCATAGACATGAGGTAGACATGCATAGACACCTTGATCTCCTGTAGTCATTCATGTAGCCAGGGTGTACATACTAACTACTGTCAAATCAAAATCAGACTATGTGTATGGCATATGGTACACTGCTACATCATGTGTCCCCAGCCCTGTGGGTAGCTGACACAGCACATGTGGCTAACAGCATCAATGCTGAGTTGTATGTAGCTGCTGTCACTGCACAACATCAACTTTGAGTCCCACTAAGCACAACATCATTACAGAATGAGCCCAGCGAGTGTAAGCTGGACAACTATCCATATAAATAGAGCACTGTGTACAGACATATATGCACATTATGTGGTCAGTCCATCATGACTGTGGGAGGAGTTTGCATTACGCACATTGGCATGTTCACAAAAATGATAGGCAATTCAACATGAAATCTGTATACATGCCCACATGGATGAAAATGACATGTGAGTATGGACAGACCAATGCATTTAATTACATGTTTACTGCTATGACATGTGTGGGCAGACTTAAGTTAAATGTCACACTTTCAAATCCCTTTACAACGTGCTGAAATTAGTTTTGCTAAATGTGTTGGGATCAGTGATGCAATTCGCAAAGTGAGAATGCAAATGCACAATGTGTTTACAGGTGCGGTAGGCATGCTCCGCCACTGCGGTCACAGGCATTGGCCACACTTGAATGATGCAGGATAGCGGTAGAGACATCCTGACCCCCGCGGTGTGACACTGCCTATACGAATGACATTGCAGCCAATGGGAACTGCCATTGCGGTAGTGCTTTTCAGTTTTGAACATCGCAGTAAGCATGCTCCGCCACTGCGGTCACAGGCATTGGCCCCAATTGAATGATGCAGGATAGCAGTAGAGACATCCTGACCCATGCGGTGTGACACTGCCTATGCAAATGACATTGCACCCAATGGGAACAGCCATCGCGGTAGTGCCTTTCAGTTTTGAACGTTACGGTAGGCGTGCTCCGCCACTGCGGTCACAGGCATTGGCCACAATTGAATGATGCAAACCAGGTGGACCAATTGCAACAGTAGAGTACCAATGGAACTACCCTAGGGGCCTATATATGTCTGTGAAATAGCCACACCTGTCACATGCATACAGACACTACTGCCTGCCATTCATCACCACCAACTGCTGCTGTACCTTATCTCTGGACCCAGTCATGGCTCGTACTGAGAACATCAGGGCCCGTCCTTTCGCCACAGAGGAGCTGGAGGTCCTGGTGGACGAGCTCCTTGGCCAGTACGGGCAGCTATATGGTGCTCCAGAGGTACTGGTAAGTGAATGTGTACATTTCTTGAGTGCTCAGAATGCTCACACTATGTAACTGTGCACTAGTATGTACCTCTGAGTGCAAGCCAATGTTAATGCATTCAGATTTTGCTATCAGCATGGGCCATACATGACGTACAATTTGTTGCACTTGAGTATGTGGGGAGGATGGCACCAGAGACACTGGTGCAGCTCCATTAAAGCCAAACATCACACATGTTGTTCTCAGAATGGGTAATGTAAATGTGTGAGACACTGCCTAGCAGAATGACTTCATGTCAATGGGGTGTATAGCCTTATTCCCCCTGATCCCTGACTGCATGCAATGATGATATGGACATAACGTGGTTTAGCAGTAGTACAGTTACACTGCTGACTTGAGAAAATCTCACTCTGTACATACATTCCCTGTGACATGTCATGTAATAGTTCATTAAGTGTACATATGATCATTAGTGAGATGCTACCTGTTGATTGGGCAGAGTGTACTGATTAATGGGTGTACTGTTTTGACAGTGACCCTATGGAGATGTGCCCAGTCTGCACAAGGGTACAAGGCCTGTATTTGTCTAGATTTGTGGCAACTCACCTCTCACACATCTGCTAAATGTACAGTGGGCATGCCATCCTTCTTTTGGTGCCATTATGTGTAGAGTCTCACATGTGTATGCACTGTGTCATCATTCTCTTTGTACATGCATGTGATTCTTGTGATGGACCACAATTTGCGTCAGTAAAAAGCCCTCAGGCCTGTCAAGAAAATGCACAATGTATCAAGGCCCCATCACTAAAATGACTTAGAAAGACATATGTGCAGTCCACCCGCCTATATATGAAGCAGCAATTAGAGGTCTGAGGAGTACACAAGACAGGTCTACACCTCGTGACTAACCCTGGGCATAATACTTTGCTACGCTCACGAAGCATGCAAAGTTTGTGCTACTACGCACTACGCAAATTGCACGTAGCAGAGTGAATAACTGTACTAATAAACGTAGCGTAGCAGGAGTATAATAAACTCCTTCAAATGCTTTGATAAAGCAATTTTTTATGCTAAAAAGCATATAACCAATTCACAAAAATGAATGTTGACAATAAAATATCAAGCAATGAGAGAGGTGATGATTTTGGAGTCCCCTAACCTAGGGGAGGACCAAGCAGATGCCTTGAACACAAAAAGCATATCATGTGAACGATTCAATGGTGGTCCCTTCCTCCTAGGACCACCCCAAGCACAGTTATGGGCAAAAATACAATCCCAACCAAAGGCCCTGCAAAGCATTATGGGACGAGATTAGCAGTGGGCAGTGAATATTATAGTGTCCAATATCAAAATAATTCTACAAAGAGCTGCAGTTCAACTAGTCGTCACTGGGTGTCGTCCCTCAAGAGTGAAATGCAAAAGTATTGAAAACCTTTCATGAAGCTTTTGCATTTGACTCGTGAGGGACGACACCCAGTGACGACTAGTTGAACTGCAGCTCTTTGTAGAATTATTTTGATATTGAACACTATAATATTCACTGCCCACTGCTAATCTCGTCCCATAATGCTTTGCAGGACCTTTGGTTGGGATTGTATTTTTGCCCATAACTGTGCTTGGGGTGGTCCTAAGAGGATGGGACCACCACCTAATCATTCAATAAGATGTGCTTTTTGTTTTCAAGACATCTGCTTGGTTCTCTCCCTAAGTTAGCGAGGATACCAAAATCATCACCTCTCTCACTGCTTTTTGTTTTCACTTTAGTGAAATGACTATATGCAATTTTAGCATATAAAGACAGAGATATTTATTTTATCTTAACTTGCACTGTACAAGTTTGCTTTTGGTAATTATTGTACAGTGCAGTGAGTCAAGCACACAGCTAGCACTACGCCCAGGCTTAATAATAATAACAAACTCCTTCAAATGCTTTGATAAAGCAATTTTTTATGCTAAAAAGCATATAACCAATTCACAAAAATGAATTTTGACATATCAAGCAATGAGAGAGGTGATGATTTTGGAGTCCCCCTAACCTAGGGGGAGGACCAAGCAGATGCCTTGAACACAAAAAGCATATCATGTGAACGATTCAATGGTGGTCCCTTCCTCCTAGGACCACCCCAAGCACAGATTATGGGCAAAAATACAATCCCAACCAAAGGCCCTGCAAAGCATTATGGGACGAGATTAGCAGTGGGCAGTGAATATTATAGTGTCCAATATCAAAATAATTCTACAAAGAGTTGCAGTTCAACTAGTCGTCACTGGGTGTCGTCCCTCACGAGTCAAATGCAAAAGCTTCATGAAAGGTTTTCAATACTTTTGCATTTCACTCTTGAGGGACGACACCCAGTGACGACTAGTTGAACTGCAGCTCTTTGTAGAATTATTTTGATATTGGACACTATAATATTCACTGCCCACTGCTAATCTCGATCCCATAATGCTTTGCAGGGCCTTGATTGGGATTGTATTTTTGCCCATAACTGTGCTTGAGGTGGTCCTAGGAGGAATCGTTCAATAAGATGTGCTTTTTGTTTTCAAGACATCTGCTTGGTTGTTGGTTCTCTCCTAAGTTAGTGAGGATACCAAAATCATCACCTCTCTCACTGCTTGTTAACTTTTTGTTTTCACTTTAGTGAAATGACTATATGCATTTTTAGCATATAAAGACAGAGATATTTATTTTATCTTAACTTGCACTGTACAAGTTTGCTTTTGGTAATTATTGTACAGTGCAGTCAAGCACACAGCTACGCACTACGCAATTTGCATAGCTACGTGTAGTTGAAGCTGTACTTCACGTAGCTACGTGAAGTGCTACTACGCAAACTACGCCCGGGCTTACTCGTGACAAGAGTGGGAGAATGTACGATCAGGTACCTATTTGTGACCTCCATGACACGTGTAGCTATGCAATGGTCCAGGACATTAAGGGGTGTGTAGTGTAAGACACGACACAGTGAGTCTGACCACTACACATCATTTACAGTGTATTGTCTGTCATGCTCACTCACATAGTACATCACAGATGAGGCCCTGTTTCACCTTGATTTCTCTGCTGGCACTCTGCATGTGTATGAGATGGTCAGGTAGTCGGTCCATCATCATAGATGTTTACATTGGAATCAGAAAGCTTGCTCCGAGTGTACTATGTGACATGGTCTATGGCCTCTGCTGTCCATTGATGTATGTGTGTGGTATGTGTATACATGCTCCTGGACTGGCACACAATGGTTCACAACACAGTGTTAAAAAATTCCTCATCTTGTCTCCCATGCCTACAGCTCAAGGTCCATCAGCGTAAGGCTATATGGAGGGCCATTACCCGCAAGGTGCAGGCCCTGTCGGTCTCAAACTGATGCCATACTCACTGCCATAAGAGGTGGGATGACATCTGCTGCCTCAGCAAAAACGTAGCGGAAATGATGCTGGGGCTGGCCCCTCGAAATGGCAGGTTGGCACGCCGGAGCATGACCCCACTATTGGCCCCCATCGTGGCAGTGACACAGCCAGAGCTGGATGGACGCTTGAGGGCCCAAAAGCAGCAAGTTGGGGGTGAGTATTGTGCAAAGTGTGACTTGGCGCATGAGTGACTGCATTAATCCCAGTCCAGAGCAAGGCAGGACCTCTGGGATGTCTCTAGTGTGATGCAATCGCTTCTAAGTAGCCTCAGTGGCGAGTGCAGAGGTTCTGCATGTGTACAACGTTTGGATTCTCATGTGGGAAATACATGAACAGTATTATAGCAATTCATCTTGACATGTTTTCATCTACCATCTGGTGAATGTTCTCTGAACTCAGACATTCCTACAGAGGAGAAGATGTTGTATGAAGTGTGTAGCCCAGTACACCTGTTAGCCTTGTGTGTGCTGTGTGGCTCCCACAATAGTGTGTGCATGTGATGATGTGTAAGTGTCTAGAGACATGCACAAATGTGGACTCAGGGTGCAGTGAGTTAGCAGAGGTTACACCTGTCCCATGGGTTGTGTTTTTCTTAATGATACGTGTTAGACCTGGCATCCTTGGCGTGGGTCTCCCTTCCATTTTTTCGTAATGCCTCCACTGTTGCCGATATGTTTTTGCTGGACTAGATGCTCATGGGCACTTTGCCGCTGCTAATCAGTGCCAAAGTGCAAGTGCTCCCTATCGTTAATTGATATATGTATTAGTGACTCCATGATTGGATGATTGGTTTACTTGTCAGTCCCTAGTACAGTGCACTCAGTGTGCCCAGGGCTTGTAAATCCAATGCCGCTGGTGGGCTTGCAGCACTGGTTGTGCCACCCACAGAAGCGGCTTGTAAAATGTGTCTCAGGCCTGCCATCGCAGAGCCTGTGTGCAGCCTCGGGCTGCCATGTCGACTTGGTGAGTACACCCACTTACCAGTCCCTAAACCTTCCCTGTACTGCATGTTGGTCACCCCTAAAGTAGGCCCTAGGGCAGGGTGCATTGTAAGTATAAGGTAGGACATGCCCTGGTGTGTGTGGCATGTCCTAATAGTGAATTACAGCCATTTTCGTTCTTCACTATTGCAAGGCTACCTGCTCCCCATAGGCCAGAATGGGCAGACTGACTATTACACCTTATAATCAGAACTGACCCAGGGAACATGGTAGAAAAACGAATTTAGTATGCCTGAACTCAGGATGATAAAATACATCTTTTAGTGAAGTTGGTTTTAACATTCTGTGTTCGAAAATACCACTTTTAGAAAGTGGGTATTTTCTTGCCTAACTATCCAAGCCTGCCTCTGCTAGGTTGTGTATTCCTTGTCTGGAGATTGAGTGACAGGGGCTGGGGGTGGCTACCGGAGACAGGGTGAGTCAGCGCAGGGCTGAATAGAAAGATTTGCATCCAGAGTGGAGGGAGGAGTTGCACCTGGGTCTGAATAGGGCTGTGCCTGCCTTCCACAATGCTGGCTCCACCTCCTGCCGGGCGGCTGAGCACTCTGCCCCACATTCTGAAAGGAAAGAAGGAGTCAGAAAAACAAAGTGCTCCAGAACTGACCAGAACTGGTTTTGGACTAGGCAGAGGCCTCTCTGCCTCCAGAGAACAAAGAGAATCAGGGTATAAGAGGGGCACCCAGACCCCAGGAAGATTAGATCACTTTTGGGAACAAGAAGAAACCTTTACTGAGGAGCGGAACCAAGAAGAAACTGAGGAGAAACTATCCCTAAGCCTGAAGTGCTGCTTGGGGGATTGGCCTGCAGTGGTTTGCCTGACTGCCAAAGAGAGGAGAAAGGAACTTTTGCTTTGCTGTGACTTTCATCAACTTGTGAAGGATCTCCAAGGGCTTGGAAGAGAGCTTGCCCCCTGACCGAAGTCCCAGGACCATTGGACTTCACCCCCTTTGTGAATTGCTGCTGGAAACTCTGTTTCAGTGGCTACAGAGGTAGGGAGCTGTGACCGACTCTCACGACCGACTCGGTGTCCTGCAAGCACCGCATCGAAGCACCGTCTCGCCCTGCAACGCACGGCCCTGGTCTCACCGACTCCGTCAACGAGCCGCTGCCTGCACCGCATCGAGGGACAACGCGTCCTGCAACGCTTCGCTACGCCGAACCGAACTGGTCCGACCGACACGGTCACTGCTGCTGAGTTCGAGTCCTGTGACCGCACCGGAGTTGGGCACCGCTCGCACGCTTTGCGACGCACCGCCCGACTCGCACCGCTGTCCGGACTGATCGACGCCAGCTCCTGAATCCGGCTCCGCCGCCGCACCGCAACCTGCCAGCACCGCATCGAAGCACCGTCTCGCCCTGCAACGCACGGCCCTGGTCTCACCGACTCCGTCTCGACGAGCGTCAACGAGCCGCTGCCTGCACCGCATCGAGGGACAACGCGTCCTGCAACGCTTCCATTTTTGCATCGCGACCGCGACGAACAGCCATCCGGCTCGCACGCCCGTGCCTGCCGCTTCAAGTAAAGGTACTGTGACCGAGTCTGTCTACGCTGTGTTGGCCCGTCTCGACGCGGTCAGCTGGATTTGTTAGACTCTGTTTGTTCTCGACATCGCCGTAGCCGGAGGAGGCTACCGACTCGCACAGAACCTTGAATTAAGCCTTTTTGATCAGAACTAAGTATTCTTAACAGTATTGTGGATTATTTTTGTCGTTTATGGTCTTGTGATAAATCTATATAAAGTATACCTATTTTTATAAATATATAACCGGTGTGGTGTCCATTTGTAGTGTTGTCACTTGATTACTGTATGTGTTCACAAATGCTTTACACACTGCCTCTGAACTAAGCCTGTCTGCTCGTGCCAAGCTACCAAGAGGGTGAGCAGGGGTTATTTCGGGAGTGTACCTACTTTCCCTGACTAGACGCAAGGGTCCCTATTTGGACAAGGGTACATACCTCTGCCAACTAGAGACCCCCAAATCTAACATTGGTGGTCAGCGGTGAGGATTCTGGACTTGCATTTGTGACTCATGTACAGTGATTGGTGAACACTACTTAGTGAGTGCAGACCAAAACGCAACCACATACTTTAATAGCATTTTTCTGGGATTTCCTATTTTTGCAAATGCCAAGTTCAGTCACTATGGAGAAACCAGCATCAGTAGCCTCTGTTGAATGTGATTGGGAAGAAGAGAGGCTAGAATGCTACACCCTTAAGCAGCTCAAGCAATTCTGCAAAAAGTTTAAAGTGTCCATGACCGGGATCTCCAGGAAGGAGGACCTCCAAAGGCGCTGAGGGCCTGGGTCGAATCAAGGAGTGCCCCTGTGGAGGGGCTGAGAATGCAGAAGGGCAGCTGGAGGGGCTATTGGGTCTAGGGGCTAGAAGACCACCTTCCCCAGTAGGTAGCAGTGTTTCTGCCAGAGGACTGTCTCCAGAGGAGTTGGAGGACAGGAAAGAGAGTAGGGTGCACGAAATGGAGCTGACCAAACTCAAGCTGAATAAGCAGTTAGAATTCAGAAATGCAAACAAGGAAATTAGCCCTAGAGGAAAAGAAAATGCAGTTTGAACATGAGAAAGTTTTGAGGGAGTTGGAATTGAAGGCCAAGAGCTTAGAGATTACTCCCTCTGGTGGCAGTGTACCGCCTGTGCCTGTTGAAGCTAGGGTGTATATTCCCAAAGATGTGGTGAAGGAGTTTTTAAAAATGACGACATAGGGCAGTGGTTCAAAGCCTATGAGGTAGCCATGTCTTCCCACCGGGTCCCTGAGAAGGATTGGGGAGCGGGGTTGTGGGGACGGTTCCTCAGTGAAGGGCGGGATACCTTGTTGGATTTGCCCTCTGAAGTCTATAATTCGTACAGCCACATGAAGGATGCCTTAATGACTAGATATGGTTTGACCCCTGAGCTTTATAGGCAAAGGTTCAGGAACTGTAGTAAGATTGAAAGCAGTACCTGGGTTGAATATGTGACCTTCTTTTGCAGAGCCTTGGATGGTTGGGTAAAGGGTAGCAAAGCGACTGATTTTCAGGCGCTCTTTGATTTGATTGCCTGGGAGCACTTGTCCGGTAATTGTTTTCCTGAGCTACGCCAGCACCTGATTGATAGTAAGCTGGCTAACCCTAGGCAGCTTGCTGAGGAGGCGGACCGCTGGGTGAGTACCCGGGTCCACAAGGGTCACGTGGGAGACTCCGCCAAGGGTGGGCAGGGTCCCCAGCAGAAGAGTGGGGGGACAAGGGTAAACAGAAGGAGTTCCATAAAGGGCCCCAAAGTAGACCCCAAGGGAACCAAGGGAAAGGTTCCCAGCCTCCCCCTGAGAAGAAGCCAGTGGCCCTGACAGGCCCCCTGTTCACCAGGGACCACTGGTATGTTACAAGTGTGGCGCCCCTGGCCACAAGGCAAGCGATCCTCGTTGCCCTTTGCATGGAAAACCAGCACCCACCAGTGCAGTCCCCCGGCAGTTGGCTAGTGTAGCCCTGGGGGAGGAGTTGGGTGCCCAAGGTGGGGGATCCCACAGTGTTTTCCCTTGTCTCATTAGGAGACTCTGAGATGGTCCCTAGGACCCCGCTGCCTGAGAACACTAAGAAATACAGGCAGTGGGTGACCATCAATGGCCATAGGGTGGAGGCTCTGAGAGACACAGGAGCCAGTGTGACAGCTGTCAAGTGTCACCTGGTGTCTAAAGAGCAGGTTATCCCTGATGCATTCTATCCGGTTGTTGCCGCTGACAACACAGAGAGTCACTGCAAGGTGGCTCAGGTTCCCTTTGAGTGGGGGGGTCTCGGGTACTCTTCAAGTAGCTGTGAGGCCAGCCATGCCTGTTGACTGTTTGTTAGGGAACGATTTGGAGAGCTCACCTTGGGCTAAGGTGGAGCGGAGTGCGCATTTAGAAATGTTGGGCTTGCCTGATTGGGCATGTGTGACCACCCGGTCAATGGCAGCTAAAGGTGTTCAAGAGGACCTGGAGCCTGAGAGGGAGGCCCAGGTGCCTGCCGGAGAGAGAGGAGGCAGGGGGCGCGGGAAACCGGCCCCGAGGTTCCCACGGTCCAGGAGGAGGCAGACCCTGAGGGGGATGCCCTGGAGCCTACAGGGGAACAGGTAGCTGAACTGGGGGACCTACCTGAGCTGACCCATTGGCAGCAAGAAGGAGGACCCTCCAGGGAAGAGTTCTGCAAGGAGCAGAACACATGCCCTTCTCTCGTGGGTCTGAGGCAACAGGCCACAGACCAGGCAGCAGGTGATCAGTCTGGATCACATTGGGTTTACTGGGAGAATGGTCTCCTGTATTCAGAGCCTAAGGTTGCTGAGCCTGGGTCAGCCCGTGTGCTGGTGGTACCCCAGCGCTTCAGAGCCTTCCTACTGGGGTTGGCTCATGATGTACCATTAGCGGGACATCTGGGGCAGGACAAGACCTTTGACAGGCTTGTTACCCATTTCTATTGGCCCCAGATGCGCAGGAGTGCCGCCACTCACTGCAGGACATGCCAGACTTGCCAGGCAAGTGGAAAAAGTGGGAGGAAGCACAAGGCTCCTCTCCAGCCATTCCCTGTGGTCAGCACCCCCTTTGAACGGGTGGGTATTGACATTGTGGGGCCACTGGACCCCAAGACAGCCATGGGCAACAGGTTTATCCTGGTCTTGGTGGACCATGCCACCCGGTACCCTGAAGCCATCCCTCTGAGGACAGTGACGGCCCCCGTGGTGGGACGGGCACTGATGGGAATTTTCTCACGTGTGGGATTCCCTCAAGAGGTGGTGTCTGACAGAGGTACCAACTTCGTGTCCAAGTACATGAAGTCCCTGTGGCAGGAGTGCGGTGTAACTTACAAGTTCACCACTCCTTACCACCCTCAAGGAAATGGTCTGGTTGAGAGATTCAACCGGACCCTCAAGGAGCATGATTATGGGTCTGGAAGAACCCATGAGGCGTAAATGGGACGTCCTCTTACCATGCCTGTTGTTTGCATACCGGGAGGTGCCACAGAAATCTCTAGGGTTCAGTCCCTTTGAGCTCCTCTATGGACACCCGGTGCGAGGACCTCTGAGTTTGGTCAAGGAAGGCTGGGAGCAATCTCCCAGGAAACCTCCCCAGGATGTATACAGTTACATGCTGGCCTTCAGGAACCAGACTAGGCGTTTCAGAGAGCTTGCTGAGGCAAATCTGGAAGCCAGCCAGGAGGAGATGAAGCGGTGGTACGACCAGAATGCCACTCTGGTAGAGCTTCAGCCTGGTCAGAAAGTGTGGGTCATGGCCCCTGTGGAGCCCTGTGCGCTCCAGGACAGGTGGACCGGCCCTTTTACGGTGGTGGAGCGCAAGAGTCCAGTTACCTATTTGGTGGACTTGCAGTCTCCCAGGAACCCCTTGCGGGTCCTGCATGTGAACCGCCTGAAGCCCCACTTGGAGAGGTCCCAAGTGGGCATGCTCTTAGCGACAGATGATGGAATGGAGGAGGAGACCGAGCCTCTTCCTGACCTCCTGTCAGCCCGAGAGCAAGATGGATCAGTGGAGGGAGTAAACCTCTCTACCTCCCTGACACCTGAGCAGCAGGGTGACTGTCGCCACTTGTTGGGACAGTTCCCTGACCTGTTCTCCCTGGTTCCCAGTGTCACTCATTGGTGCGTCCATGATGTGGACACTGGGGACAGTCTTCCTGTGAAGCACAAGGCTTACAGGGTGACTGACAGGGTCAGAGCCTGCATCAAGGAGGAGGTCTCCAAGATGTTTGCGCTAGGGAGTGATTGAGTCCTCTAACAGCCCTTGGGCCAGCCCCGTGGTCTTGGTTCCAAAAGCTGCCGCGCCTGGTGCCACACCAGAACTCCGGTTCTGTGTGGACTACAGGGGACTCAATTCCGTCACCAGGACTGACGCCCACCCCATCCCCAGAGCTGATGAGCTCATAGATCGGTTAGGGGCTGCGCGGTACCTCAGCACGTTTGACTTAACGTCTGGATACTGGCAGATCGCCTTGACTGATGGGGCCAAAGAGAGGTCAGCATTCTCCACACCAGATGGGCACTACCAGTTCCGGGTGATGCCCTTTGGGATGAAGAATGCCCCTGCCACCTTTCAGAGGTTGGTCAACCAGGTGTTGGTTGGACTGGAGGATTTCAGTGCCGCCTACCTGGATGACATCGCAGTGTTCAGTGCCCGTTGGGAAGAGCATCTGCGCCACCTCTGGGAAGTGTTGATGGCGCTGCGGAGGGCAGGCCTCACAATCAAGGCGAGTAAGTGCCAGATTGGGCAGGGTTCTGTGGTGTACTTGGGACACCAGGTTGGGAGCGGCCAGGTGGCGCCCCTCCAACCGAAAATTGATACCATTCTGGCTTGGGAGCCCCCAAGACCCAGACAGAGGTGAGAGCCTTCCTAGGACTCACCGGGTATTACCGGAGATTCGTCAAGGGGTATGGCAGCATTGTTGCCCCCTTGACCGAGCTGACTTCCAGAAGCAGCCCAGGAAAGTGATTTGGACTGACGCCTGTCAAAAGCTTTTGACACCTTGAAGACTGCCATGTGCACGGCGCCTGTGCTCCAGGCACCCAACTTCTCCAATGAGTTCATTGTTCAGACCGGCAGCTTCAGAGCATGGTGTAGGGGCTGTTCTATCACAGATCAATGAGGAGGGCCTAGACCAACCTGTAGCCTTCATCAGTAGGAGGTTACTTCCCGGGAACAGAGATGGAGTGCTATTGAGCGTGAGGCATTTGCTGTGGTCTGGGCACTGAAGAAGCTGAGACCATACCTGTTTGGGACTCACTTCCGGGTTCAGACAGACCACAGGCCCCTCAGATGGTTGATGCAGATGAGGGTGAGAATCCAAAGCTGTTGAGGTGGTCCATTTCCCTACAGGGGATGGACTTTACGGTGGAACACCGCCCTGGTACAGAACACGCCAATGCTGATGGACTGTCCAGATTTTTCCGCCTTAGCGATGAGAACTCCCTAGGGGTAGGATAGTTCTCCCCACATTTCAGCTGGAGGGGACACGTGTTAGACCTGGCATCCTTGGCGTGGGTCTCCCTTCCATTTTTTCGTAATGCCTCCACTGTTGCCGATATGTTTTTGCTGGACTAGATGCTCATGGGCACTTTGCCGCTGCTAATCAGTGCCAAAGTGCAAGTGCTCCCTATCGTTAATTGATATATGTATTAGTGACTCCATGATTGGATGATTGGTTTACTTGTCAGTCCCTAGTACAGTGCACTCAGTGTGCCCAGGGCTTGTAAATCCAATGCCGCTGGTGGGCTTGCAGCACTGGTTGTGCCACCCACAGAAGCGGCTTGTAAAATGTGTCTCAGGCCTGCCATCGCAGAGCCTGTGTGCAGCCTCGGGCTGCCATGTCGACTTGGTGAGTACACCCACTTACCAGTCCCTAAACCTTCCCTGTACTGCATGTTGGTCACCCCTAAAGTAGGCCCTAGGGCAGGGTGCATTGTAAGTATAAGGTAGGACATGCCCTGGTGTGTGTGGCATGTCCTAATAGTGAATTACAGCCATTTTCGTTCTTCACTATTGCAAGGCTACCTGCTCCCCATAGGCCAGAATGGGCAGACTGACTATTACACCTTATAATCAGAACTGACCCAGGGAACATGGTAGAAAAACGAATTTAGTATGCCTGAACTCAGGATGATAAAATACATCTTTTAGTGAAGTTGGTTTTAACATTCTGTGTTCGAAAATACCACTTTTAGAAAGTGGGTATTTTCTTGCCTAACTATCCAAGCCTGCCTCTGCTAGGTTGTGTATTCCTTGTCTGGAGATTGAGTGACAGGGGCTGGGGGTGGCTACCGGAGACAGGGTGAGTCAGCGCAGGGCTGAATAGAAAGATTTGCATCCAGAGTGGAGGGAGGAGTTGCACCTGGGTCTGAATAGGGCTGTGCCTGCCTTCCACAATGCTGGCTCCACCTCCTGCCGGGCGGCTGAGCACTCTGCCCCACATTCTGAAAGGAAAGAAGGAGTCAGAAAAACAAAGTGCTCCAGAACTGACCAGAACTGGTTTTGGACTAGGCAGAGGCCTCTCTGCCTCCAGAGAACAAAGAGAATCAGGGTATAAGAGGGCACCCAGACCCCAGGAAGATTAGATCACTTTTGGGAACAAGAAGAAACCTTTACTGAGGAGCGGAACCAAGAAGAAACTGAGGAGAAACTATCCCTAAGCCTGAAGTGCTGCTTGGGGGATTGGCCTGCAGTGGTTTGCCTGACTGCCAAAGAGAGGAGAAAGGAACTTTTGCTTTGCTGTGACTTTCATCAACTTGTGAAGGATCTCCAAGGGCTTGGAAGAGAGCTTGCCCCCTGACCGAAGTCCCAGGACCATTGGACTTCACCCCTTTGTGAATTGCTGCTGGAAACTCTGTTTCAGTGGCTACAGAGGTAGGGAGCTGTGACCGACTCTCACGACCGACTCGGTGTCCTGCAAGCACCGCATCGAAGCACCGTCTCGCCCTGCAACGCACGGCCCTGGTCTCACCGACTCCGTCAACGAGCCGCTGCCTGCACCGCATCGAGGGACAACGCGTCCTGCAACGCTTCGCTACGCCGAATCGAACTGGTCCGACCGACACGGTCACTGCTGCTGAGTTCGAGTCCTGTGACCGCACCGGAGTTGGGCACCGCTCGCACGCTTTGCGACGCACCGCCCGACTCGCACCGCTGTCCGGACTGATCGACGCCAGCTCCTGAATCCGGCTCCGCCGCCGCACCGCAACCTGCCAGCACCGCATCGAAGCACCGTCTCGCCCTGCAACGCCACGGCCCTGGTCTCACCGACTCCGTCTCGGCGAGCGTCAACGAGCCGCTGCCTGCACCGCATCGAGGGACAACGCGTCCTGCAACGCTTCCATTTTTGCATCGCGACCGCGACGAACAGCCATCCGGCTCGCACGCCCGTGCCTGCCGCTTCAAGTAAAGGTACTGTGACCGAGTCTGTCTACGCTGTGTTGGCCCGTCTCGACGCGGTCAGCTGGATTTGTTAGACTCTGTTTGTTCTCGACATCGCCGTAGCCGGAGGAGGCTACCGACTCGCACAGAACCTTGAATTAAGCCTTTTTGATCAGAACTAAGTATTCTTAACAGTATTGTGGATTATTTTTGTCGTTTATGGTCTTGTGATAAATCTATATAAAGTATACCTATTTTTATAAATATATAACCGGTGTGGTGTCCATTTGTAGTGTTGTCACTTGATTACTGTATGTGTTCACAAATGCTTTACACACTGCCTCTGAACTAAGCCTGTCTGCTCGTGCCAAGCTACCAAGAGGGTGAGCAGGGGTTATTTCGGGAGTGTACCTACTTTCCCTGACTAGACGCAAGGGTCCCTGTTAGACCTGGCATCCTTGGCGTGGGTCTCCCTTCCATTTTTTCGTAATGCCTCCACTGTTGCCGATATGTTTTTGCTGGACTAGATGCTCATGGGCACTTTGCCGCTGCTAATCAGTGCCAAAGTGCAAGTGCTCCCTATCGTTAATTGATATATGTATTAGTGACTCCATGATTGGATGATTGGTTTACTTGTCAGTCCCTAGTACAGTGCACTCAGTGTGCCCAGGGCTTGTAAATCCAATGCCGCTGGTGGGCTTGCAGCACTGGTTGTGCCACCCACAGAAGCGGCTTGTAAAATGTGTCTCAGGCCTGCCATCGCAGAGCCTGTGTGCAGCCTCGGGCTGCCATGTCGACTTGGTGAGTACACCCACTTACCAGTCCCTAAACCTTCCCTGTACTGCATGTTGGTCACCCCTAAAGTAGGCCCTAGGGCAGGGTGCATTGTAAGTATAAGGTAGGACATGCCCTGGTGTGTGTGGCATGTCCTAATAGTGAATTACAGCCATTTTCGTTCTTCACTATTGCAAGGCTACCTGCTCCCCATAGGCCAGAATGGGCAGACTGACTATTACACCTTATAATCAGAACTGACCCAGGGAACATGGTAGAAAAACGAATTTAGTATGCCTGAACTCAGGATGATAAAATACATCTTTTAGTGAAGTTGGTTTTAACATTCTGTGTTCGAAAATACCACTTTTAGAAAGTGGGTATTTTCTTGCCTAACTATCCAAGCCTGCCTCTGCTAGGTTGTGTATTCCTTGTCTGGAGATTGAGTGACAGGGGCTGGGGGTGGCTACCGGAGACAGGGTGAGTCAGCGCAGGGCTGAATAGAAAGATTTGCATCCAGAGTGGAGGGAGGAGTTGCACCTGGGTCTGAATAGGGCTGTGCCTGCCTTCCACAATGCTGGCTCCACCTCCTGCCGGGCGGCTGAGCACTCTGCCCCACATTCTGAAAGGAAAGAAGGAGTCAGAAAAACAAAGTGCTCCAGAACTGACCAGAACTGGTTTTGGACTAGGCAGAGGCCTCTCTGCCTCCAGAGAACAAAGAGAATCAGGGTATAAGAGGGGCACCCAGACCCCAGGAAGATTAGATCACTTTTGGGAACAAGAAGAAACCTTTACTGAGGAGCGGAACCAAGAAGAAACTGAGGAGAAACTATCCCTAAGCCTGAAGTGCTGCTTGGGGGATTGGCCTGCAGTGGTTTGCCTGACTGCCAAAGAGAGGAGAAAGGAACTTTTGCTTTGCTGTGACTTTCATCAACTTGTGAAGGATCTCCAAGGGCTTGGAAGAGAGCTTGCCCCCTGACCGAAGTCCCAGGACCATTGGACTTCACCCCCTTTGTGAATTGCTGCTGGAAACTCTGTTTCAGTGGCTACAGAGGTAGGGAGCTGTGACCGACTCTCACGACCGACTCGGTGTCCTGCAAGCACCGCATCGAAGCACCGTCTCGCCCTGCAACGCACGGCCCTGGTCTCACCGACTCCGTCAACGAGCCGCTGCCTGCACCGCATCGAGGGACAACGCGTCCTGCAACGCTTCGCTACGCCGAACCGAACTGGTCCGACCGACACGGTCACTGCTGCTGAGTTCGAGTCCTGTGACCGCACCGGAGTTGGGCACCGCTCGCACGCTTTGCGACGCACCGCCCGACTCGCACCGCTGTCCGGACTGATCGACGCCAGCTCCTGAATCCGGCTCCGCCGCCGCACCGCAACCTGCCAGCACCGCATCGAAGCACCGTCTCGCCCTGCAACGCACGGCCCTGGTCTCACCGACTCCGTCTCGACGACGTCAACGAGCCGCTGCCTGCACCGCATCGAGGGACAACGCGTCCTGCAACGCTTCCATTTTTGCATCGCGACCGCGGCAGAACAGCCATCCGGCTCGCACGCCCGTGCCTGCCGCTTCAAGTAAAAGGTACTGTGACCGAGTCTGTCTACGCTGTGTTGGCCCGTCTCGACGCGGTCAGCTGGATTTGTTAGACTCTGTTTGTTCTCGACATCGCCGTAGCCGGAGGAGGCTACCGACTCGCACAGAACCTTGAATTAAGCCTTTTTGATCAGAACTAAGTATTCTTAACAGTATTGTGGATTATTTTTGTCGTTTATGGTCTTGTGATAAATCTATATAAAGTATACCTATTTTTATAAATATATAACCTGTGTGGTGTCCATTTGTAGTGTTGTCACTTGATTACTGTATGTGTTCACAAATGCTTTACACACTGCCTCTGAACTAAGCCTGTCTGCTCGTGCCAAGCTACCAAGAGGGTGAGCAGGGGTTATTTCGAGAGTGTACCTACTCTCCCTGACTAGACTCAAGGGTCCCTATTTGGACAAAGGTACATACCTCTGCCAACTAGAGACCCCCAATTCTAACATTGGTGGTCAGCGGTGAGGATTCTGGACTTGCATTTGTGACTCATGTACAGTGATTGGTGAACACTACTTAGTGAGTGCAGACCAAAACGCAACCACATACTTTAATAGCATTTTTTCTGGGATTTCCTATTTTTGCAAATGCCAAGTTCAGTCACTATGGAGAAACCAGCATCAGTAGCCTCTGTTGAATGTGATTGGGAAGAAGAGAGGCTAGAATGCTACACCCTTAAGCAGCTCAAGCAATTCTGCAAAAAGTTTAAAGTGTCCATGACCGGGATCTCCAGGAAGGAGGACCTCCAAAAGGCGCTGAGGGCCTGGGTCGAATCAAGGAGTGCCCCTGTGGAGGGGCTGAGAATGCAGAAGGGCAGCTGGAGGGGCTATTGGGTCTAGGGGCTAGAAGACCACCTTCCCCAGTAGGTAGCAGTGTTTCTGCCAGAGGACTGTCTCCAGAGGAGTTGGAGGACAGGAAAGAGAGTAGGGTGCACGAAATGGAGCTGACCAAACTCAAGCTGAATAAGCAGTTAGAATTCGAAATGCAAACAAGGAAATTAGCCCTAGAGGAAAAGAAAATGCAGTTTGAACATGAGAAAGTTTTGAGGGAGTTGGAATTGAAGGCCAAGAGCTTAGAGATTACTCCCTCTGGTGGCAGTGTACCGCCTGTGCCTGTTGAAGCTAGGGTGTATATTCCCAAAGATGTGGTGAAGGAGTTTTTAAAAATGACGACATAGGGCAGTGGTTCAAAGCCTATGAGGTAGCCATGTCTTCCCACCGGGTCCCTGAGAAGGATTGGGGAGCGGGGTTGTGGGGACGGTTCCTCAGTGAAGGGCGGGATACCTTGTTGGATTTGCCCTCTGAAGTCTATAATTCGTACAGCCACATGAAGGATGCCTTAATGACTAGATATGGTTTGACCCCTGAGCTTTATAGGCAAAGGTTCAGGAACTGTAGTAAGATTGAAAGCAGTACCTGGGTTGAATATGTGACCTTCTTTTGCAGAGCCTTGGATGGTTGGGTAAAGGGTAGCAAAGCGACTGATTTTCAGGCGCTCTTTGATTTGATTGCCTGGGAGCACTTGTCCGGTAATTGTTTTCCTGAGCTACGCCAGCACCTGATTGATAGTAAGCTGACTAACCCTAGGCAGCTTGCTGAGGAGGCGGACCGCTGGGTGAGTACCCGGGTCCACAAGGGTCACGTGGGAGACTCCGCCAAGGGTGGGCAGGGTCCCCAGCAGAAGAGTGGGGGGGACAAGGGTAAACAGAAGGAGTTCCATAAAGGGCCCCAAAGTAGACCCCAAGGGAACCAAGGGAAAGGTTCCCAGCCTCCCCCTGAGAAGAAGCCAGTGGCCCTGACAGGCCCCCTGTTCACCAGGGACCACTGGTATGTTACAAGTGTGGCGCCCCTGGCCACAAGGCAAACGATCCTCGTTGCCCTTTGCATGGAAAACCAGCACCCACCAGTGCAGTCCCCCGGCAGTTGGCTAGTGTAGCCCTGGGGGAGGAGTTGGGTGCCCAAGGTGGGGGATCCCACAGTGTTTTCCCTTGTCTCATTAGGAGACTCTGAGATGGTCCCTAGGACCCCGCTGCCTGAGAACACTAAGAAATACAGGCAGTGGGTGACCATCAATGGCCATAGGGTGGAGGCTCTGAGAGACACAGGAGCCAGTGTGACAGCTGTCAAGTGTCACCTGGTGTCTAAAGAGCAGGTTATCCCTGATGCATTCTATCCGGTTGTTGCCGCTGACAACACAGAGAGTCACTGCAAGGTGGCTCAGGTTCCCTTTGAGTGGGGGGGTCTCGGGTACTCTTCAAGTAGCTGTGAGGCCAGCCATGCCTGTTGACTGTTTGTTAGGGAACGATTTGGAGAGCTCACCTTGGGCTAAGGTGGAGCGGAGTGCGCATTTAGAAATGTTGGGCTTGCCTGATTGGGCATGTGTGACCACCCGGTCAATGGCAGCTAAAGGTGTTCAAGAGGACCTGGAGCCTGAGAGGGAGGCCCAGGTGCCTGCCGGAGAGAGAGGAGGCAGGGGCGCGGGAAACCGGCCCCCGAGGTTCCCACGGTCCAGGAGGAGGCAGACCCTGAGGGGGATGCCCTGGAGCCTACAGGGGAACAGGTAGCTGAACTGGGGGACCTACCTGAGCTGACCCATTGGCAGCAAGAAGGAGGACCCTCCAGGGAAGAGTTCTGCAAGGAGCAGAACACATGCCCTTCTCTCGTGGGTCTGAGGCAACAGGCCACAGACCAGGCAGCAGGTGATCAGTCTGGATCACATTGGGTTTACTGGGAGAATGGTCTCCTGTATTCAGAGCCTAAGGTTGCTGAGCCTGGGTCAGCCCGTGTGCTGGTGGTACCCCAGCGCTTCAGAGCCTTCCTACTGGGGTTGGCTCATGATGTACCGTTAGCGGGACATCTGGGGCAGGACAAGACCTTTGACAGGCTTGTTACCCATTTCTATTGGCCCCAGATGCGCAGGAGTGCCGCCACTCACTGCAGAACATGCCAGACTTGCCAGGCAAGTGGAAAGAGTGGGAGGAAGCACAAGGCTCCTCTCCAGCCATTCCCTGTGGTCAGCACCCCCTTTGAACGGGTGGGTATTGACATTGTGGGGCCACTGGACCCCAAGACAGCCATGGGCAACAGGTTTATCCTGGTCTTGGTGGACCATGCCACCCGGTACCCTGAAGCCATCCCTCTGAGGACAGTGACGGCCCCCGTGGTGGGACGGGCACTGATGGGAATTTTCTCACGTGTGGGATTCCCTCAAGAGGTGGTGTCTGACAGAGGTACCAACTTCGTGTCCAAGTACATGAAGTCCCTGTGGCAGGAGTGCGGTGTAACTTACAAGTTCACCACTCCTTACCACCCTCAAGGAAATGGTCTGGTTGAGAGATTCAACCGGACCCTCAAGGGCATGATTATGGGTCTGGAAGAACCCATGAGGCGTAAATGGGACGTCCTCTTACCATGCCTGTTGTTTGCATACCGGGAGGTGCCACAGAAATCTCTAGGGTTCAGTCCCTTTGAGCTCCTCTATGGACACCCGGTGCGAGGACCTCTGAGTTTGGTCAAGGAAGGCTGGGAGCAATCTCCCAGGAAACCTCCCAGGATGTATACAGTTACATGCTGGCCTTCAGGAACCAGACTAGGCGTTTCAGAGAGCTTGCTGAGGCAAATCTGGAAGCCAGCCAGGAGGAGATGAAGCGGTGGTACGACCAGAATGCCACTCTGGTAGAGCTTCAGCCTGGTCAGAAAGTGTGGGTCATGGCCCCTGTGGAGCCCTGTGCGCTCCAGGACAGGTGGACCGGCCCTTTTACGGTGGTGGAGCGCAAGAGTCCAGTTACCTATTTGGTGGACTTGCAGTCTCCCAGGAACCCCTTGCGGGTCCTGCATGTGAACCGCCTGAAGCCCCACTTGGAGAGGTCCCAAGTGGGCATGCTCTTAGCGACAGATGATGGAATGGAGGAGGAGACCGAGCCTCTTCCTGACCTCCTGTCAGCCCGAGAGCAAGATGGATCAGTGGAGGAGTAAACCTCTCTACCTCCCTGACACCTGAGCAGCAGGGTGACTGTCGCCACTTGTTGGGACAGTTCCCTGACCTGTTCTCCCTGGTTCCCAGTGTCACTCATTGGTGCGTCCATGATGTGGACACTGGGGACAGTCTTCCTGTGAAGCACAAGGCTTACAGGGTGACTGACAGGGTCAGAGCCTGCATCAAGGAGGAGGTCTCCAAGATGTTTGCGCTAGGGGTGATTGAGTCCTCTAACAGCCCTTGGGCCAGCCCCGTGGTCTTGGTTCCAAAAGCTGCCGCGCCTGGTGCCACACCAGAACTCCGGTTCTGTGTGGACTACAGGGGACTCAATTCCGTCACCAGGACTGACGCCCACCCCATCCCCAGAGCTGATGAGCTCATAGATCGGTTAGGGGCTGCGCGGTACCTCAGCACGTTTGACTTAACGTCTGGATACTGGCAGATCGCCTTGACTGATGGGGCCAAAGAGAGGTCAGCATTCTCCACACCAGATGGGCACTACCAGTTCCGGGTGATGCCCTTTGGGATGAAGAATGCCCCTGCCACCTTTCAGAGGTTGGTCAACCAGGTGTTGGTTGGACTGGAGGATTTCAGTGCCGCCTACCTGGATGACATCGCAGTGTTCAGTGCCCGTTGGGAAGAGCATCTGCGCCACCTCTGGGAAGTGTTGATGGCGCTGCGGAGGGCAGGCCTCACAATCAAGGCGAGTAAGTGCCAGATTGGGCAGGGTTCTGTGGTGTACTTGGGACACCAGGTTGGGAGCGGCCAGGTGGCGCCCCTCCAACCGAAAATTGATACCATTCTGGCTTGGGAGCCCCCAAGACCCAGACAGAGGTGAGAGCCTTCCTAGGACTCACCGGGTATTACCGGAGATTCGTCAAGGGGTATGGCAGCATTGTTGCCCCCTTGACCGAGCTGACTTCCAAGAAGCAGCCCAGGAAAGTGATTTGGACTGACGCCTGTCAAAAAGCTTTTGACACCTTGAAGACTGCCATGTGCACGGCGCCTGTGCTCCAGGCACCCAACTTCTCCAATGAGTTCATTGTTCAGACCGACGCTTCAGAGCATGGTGTAGGGGCTGTTCTATCACAGATCAATGAGGAGGGCCTAGACCAACCTGTAGCCTTCATCAGTAGGAGGTTACTTCCCGGGAACAGAGATGGAGTGCTATTGAGCGTGAGGCATTTGCTGTGGTCTGGGCACTGAAGAAGCTGAGACCATACCTGTTTGGGACTCACTTCCGGGTTCAGACAGACCACAGGCCCCTCAGATGGTTGATGCAGATGAGGGGTGAGAATCCAAAGCTGTTGAGGTGGTCCATTTCCCTACAGGGGATGGACTTTACGGTGGAACACCGCCCTGGTACAGAACACGCCAATGCTGATGGACTGTCCAGATTTTTCCGCCTTAGCGATGAGAACTCCCTAGGGGTAGGATAGTTCTCCCCACATTTCAGCTGGAGGGGACACGTGTTAGACCTGGCATCCTTGGCGTGGGTCTCCCTTCCATTTTTTCGTAATGCCTCCACTGTTGCCGATATGTTTTTGCTGGACTAGATGCTCATGGGCACTTTGCCGCTGCTAATCAGTGCCAAAGTGCAAGTGCTCCCTATCGTTAATTGATATATGTATTAGTGACTCCATGATTGGATGATTGGTTTACTTGTCAGTCCCTAGTACAGTGCACTCAGTGTGCCCAGGGCTTGTAAATCCAATGCCGCTGGTGGGCTTGCAGCACTGGTTGTGCCACCCACAGAAGCGGCTTGTAAAATGTGTCTCAGGCCTGCCATCGCAGAGCCTGTGTGCAGCCTCGGGCTGCCATGTCGACTTGGTGAGTACACCCACTTACCAGTCCCTAAACCTTCCCTGTACTGCATGTTGGTCACCCCTAAAGTAGGCCCTAGGGCAGGGTGCATTGTAAGTATAAGGTAGGACATGCCCTGGTGTGTGTGGCATGTCCTAATAGTGAATTACAGCCATTTTCGTTCTTCACTATTGCAAGGCTACCTGCTCCCCATAGGCCAGAATGGGCAGACTGACTATTACACCTTATAATCAGAACTGACCCAGGGAACATGGTAGAAAAACGAATTTAGTATGCCTGAACTCAGGATGATAAAATACATCTTTTAGTGAAGTTGGTTTTAACATTCTGTGTTCGAAAATACCACTTTTAGAAAGTGGGTATTTTCTTGCCTAACTATCCAAGCCTGCCTCTGCTAGGTTGTGTATTCCTTGTCTGGAGATTGAGTGACAGGGGCTGGGGGTGGCTACCGGAGACAGGGTGAGTCAGCGCAGGGCTGAATAGAAAGATTTGCATCCAGAGTGGAGGGAGGAGTTGCACCTGGGTCTGAAAGGAAAGAAGGAGTCAGAAAAACAAAGTGCTCCAGAACTGACCAGAACTGGTTTTGGACTAGGCAGAGGCCTCTCTGCCTCCAGAGAACAAAGAGAATCAGGGTATAAGAGGGGCACCCAGACCCCAGGAAGATTAGATCACTTTTGGGAACAAGAAGAAACCTTTACTGAGGAGCGGAACCAAGAAGAAACTGAGGAGAAACTATCCCTAAGCCTGAAGTGCTGCTTGGGGGATTGGCCTGCAGTGGTTTGCCTGACTGCCAAAGAGAGGAGAAAGGAACTTTTGCTTTGCTGTGACTTTCATCAACTTGTGAAGGATCTCCAAGGGCTTGGAAGAGAGCTTGCCCCCTGACCGAAGTCCCAGGACCATTGGACTTCACCCCTTTGTGAATTGCTGCTGGAAACTCTGTTTCAGTGGCTACAGAGGTAGGGAGCTGTGACCGACTCTCACGACCGACTCGGTGTCCTGCAAGCACCGCATCGAAGCACCGTCTCGCCCTGCAACGCACGGCCCTGGTCTCACCGACTCCGTCAACGAGCCGCTGCCTGCACCGCATCGAGGGACAACGCGTCCTGCAACGCTTCGCTACGCCGAACCGAACTGGTCCGACCGACACGGTCACTGCTGCTGAGTTCGAGTCCTGTGACCGCACCGGAGTTGGGCACCGCTCGCACGCTTTGCGACGCACCGCCCGACTCGCACCGCTGTCCGGACTGATCGACGCCAGCTCCTGAATCCGGCTCCGCCGCCGCACCGCAACCTGCCAGCACCGCATCGAAGCACCGTCTCGCCCTGCAACGCACGGCCCTGGTCTCACCGACTCCGTCTCGACGACGTCAACGAGCCGCTGCCTGCACCGCATCGAGGGACAACGCGTCCTGCAACGCTTCCATTTTTGCATCGCGACCGCGACGAACAGCCATCCGGCTCGCACGCCCGTGCCTGCCGCTTCAAGTAAAAGGTACTGTGACCGAGTCTGTCTACGCTGTGTTGGCCCGTCTCGACGCGGTCAGCTGGATTTGTTAGACTCTGTTTGTTCTCGACATCGCCGTAGCCGGAGGAGGCTACCGACTCGCACAGAACCTTGAATTAAGCCTTTTTGATCAGAACTAAGTATTCTTAACAGTATTGTGGATTATTTTTGTCGTTTATGGTCTTGTGATAAATCTATATAAAGTATACCTATTTTTATAAATATATAACCTGTGTGGTGCCCATTTGTAGTGTTGTCACTTGATTACTGTATGTGTTCACAAATGCTTTACACACTGCCTCTGAACTAAGCCTGTCTGCTCGTGCCAAGCTACCAAGAGGGTGAGCAGGGGTTATTTCGAGAGTGTACCTACTCTCCCTGACTAGACTCAAGGGTCCCTATTTGGACAAAGGTACCTACCTCTGCCAACTAGAGACCCCCAAATCTAACAGTCCCTATTTGGACAAGGGTACATACCTCTGCCAACTAGAGACCCCCAAATCTAACAATACAGATGACAGCAACACTGCAAAACATTTAGCCAAATATCAGCAGCATGCCATCACATGAAGTAATTCCCTGCCACAGTGACAGCAAGTGCACACAGGCGCTAATGGTGTAGATGGTGATGATTGCAGTGATGTATTGGCCGATCTGCATTTGCTAATTGTGCACATGGCAACATGTCTGGGATGGTTAGACAGTGGAAGTATGATGCACTGTAGCTAAACATGGCTATTGTGAGATTGATTTGGAACTAGGGCTTAACATGGTTGGATGTGATCAGTGGGTATGGCAAATTGTGATGTGTGTGAGGTGTTGGACTGTAACATTTGATGGGAAAAAAATGACACTCAGAGTGGCAGTCCTCAGTATGTGTGCATTGTGGAGGTGTGTCCATATGCATCAGTGCATGGTGACATTGTGACTACTGCTTCCAATCAGTGAGTGATTCTTTGGACATTGATGTGTAAAGGATGTCATTAGTCGCCACAACATAGGGATGTCAGATGCCAGAGCCTAGGCATTGGCACACATTAGCTGTCTTTATGGAGGCCACTCATAGCTTCATCTACAGAAGGCACTCTCATGCCTTGGCTCAGTGACGGCTTGGCAGGCAATTGAAATGGTGTTGGTATGTGACATGTCACAACACGCAAAGGCCTTGCATCACATTGCCCAAATCACGCTACTGTGCATTGTCTTTGTGACAACATCAGTACATGGTGCTCAGTAGCATTTCCTCCCCAAACAATATGTGTCCATGTGACATATGCAGCAGTGTGAGTCTCAGAGAGATCAATTGGCAGTGAACAGCAGTGAGCATCATGATAGGGTGCATTGAGAGATTTGTGGTGTGCACTTCCATGTAATTGATACATCTACAAAGTGGTTACCATTGTTCAACAGTAGTTGTGCTTCAGTGCCAAACATAGTGGATGTAAGGAGGTAATGTCACTTAACAATGGATAGGTTTCAGTTTGTATCTGTGGGGTTCAGTGAACTCATACTTCAAGTGTGAGAAACACACAACATATTTGGATGTGTAGCTCTCTTACCTGCAGGCATGTAGGTGTGCCTACAGACGATAGGATGTGATGTTGAGATGTAGACACATGCACAGATATTTGACCGTGTCAACGCAGCATGGAGCATGACTATCCACTATGCAGGTTTCCATGCATCAGCTGATCTTGCCAGAAATTGGGATTATACAGACAGTACATGGAGAAGTTGGATGTGGGACTTTCGGTCCAAGTATTTCTGTTTGTATTGTATATCATGTTTGTGAGCAGGCCACTTTAATGAACCTATGTCTCTGTCTCTTGCAGCATCTACCGATGGCAGGGAAGGAGAGGGACCTGACACCATAGGGAAAGCTACTGGCATAACCGGTCCCCGGGAGTACAGCGACACTGAGGGGACCAGCGCCTCGGAGGGGGACAGGAGTGCCCTGGAGGAGTCCGGTCCGGAAACACCTACCTCCACATCTTCACACTCCAGCGGTGACTCCTCGGTGTTGGCAGGCACAGGAAGTTCAACATCTGCTTCTTCATCCGCCACACCCCGTCCTGTGTCCACCCTCCCTGATGCTCCCCGAAGTGGTATCTGGGCCCGCATCCCTAAGAAGGCTAGAGTCTCCTTCTCCCCAGGCACTGCTGCCCCTTCCCCTGCTGCCCTCAGTGTGGATGCCATAGACATCTTGGGGCAGCTGTGTGTGGGTCACACTGCGCTCCTGAATGCCATCCAGGATTATGGCAACAAGTTGTCACATGTTGTTGCGTTCATGAAGGGCATTCATTCGGATGTGGGTGGCCTGCACAGAACTGTCCAGTCTTTGGCCTCCACAGTGATGGCAGCCATTCTGCAGTCTTAAGCTCCCAGTCCAGCTCCTGTCCCTTCCCCTACCACACTCCCAGTGCCCCCACCTGACCAGAGCACACACACACCAGGGCAGTCAGGCACCTAGTCATTCACATGCAGCACACAACAACAGCACTCTGAGTGACACAGACACCATACCCCATCCCCACAGCACACTAAAAGCTCACATGACCGCACCACAACAAGTCCATCACAGGACACTCAGAAATATAAGGAAATAAACATGCATTCACATTGCATACCTCACATTCCTCTCCCTCCAAGCACCCTCCCATCCCCACACCTGATCCCAAATCTGCCCAAACACTTGCCCTGTCTGCCGTGGACCTGGTGCCTGCGACAACTACCCCCCACCCCCTTCAGAGGGCTGTTTTTCCAAAAACTTCCACTCCCACCACCTCCCCTGTGAAGATTGGAAAAGAAAGCAAAGAGGGGACAGTACCTCCACAACAGGGGAGGCAGGGGAAAAGGCCACCACCACACCAGCGTACCACCAGGTCAGTGAAATTGCCACGGGAAGATCCACCACCACCTGCTACACTTTCAGGGAAGAGGGAGGCTGTTGGGGCCACCTCACTTCTCACTTGTGCAAAGACACTTGGTGGATATCGGATCCCCAAACAATTGAGACCCAGCCCTTCTCATGCACCATCAGCCACTGAGCCTCCATACAGCATTTCTCCGCCTCCCTGTGCCACAACTCCACCAAGTCCAGCCAGCCCTCAAGCTTCCACATCCTGGGATCCCTCTACCTCAGCCAGTTCTCCCATTCCCAGGTCCAGTCCTCTGACTAGCCCAGACAGTCATCCCCCTCCCAGTTCAACTTCTCCCCAATTTTGAAGCCGAGTCCCCCTTCCCACCCCATTCCTCCCTGAGCGGTGCCTGAACTGCCCATTTGATGCCCCTATCCTGGTGAGATTCCCATGGCAGTGGACTGTGTTGCAAGTTTGTTGTGCAAGTTTACATGCACACATGTGCAGACTCGAAATTTGGACTGGCCGTTGCCCTTAATGTTTTGCACTTTTGATGCAGATACAGAGTTTATGTATAAAAAGATTATTTATGTTCTGAGCTTTGTCGCTGACCTTGCTAATGATGCAATACAATGTATGTGTATATGTTCATCTGTTCCATGCTCTGAATGCCACATTCACATTGGCATGTACTTTCTTTGCTTTTGCAGAGGTTCCCAGAGGTTACGGCAACTAATGTGCTTATTGACTCAGAGGCTTACTGGGGCCATGATGCTTGTCTAGGATGGTCTACTCTTGTCCTCTTCATTCTTTAATCGGGGCTCTACTTTTGTACACATGTACACATGTCATATTTGGATGCTCTACATCAACAGCAGCTATTTCTATTTACATGATGACTTGAGGGGTGGACAGAGTCCATCATATCTGTGGGATCTATCTTAATGTGTACACACTAATGTAGATGTGTAGTCATCTTGGGTAGGTATGGCTTCATAGTCACATGGGTACATTAGAATGTGTGCACTTGAGTACTCATACAGTGTGATTGTCCTGTCATTAGCTGAAGTTTTGATGTGTATGTGCCCTTGAGCATGACCCTTTCACACAAGTATGATCCAGTTGATGACTGCCTGTTTGTTTATATGATCAGACACCTGCTGGAGGTTTTGGGCACATGTAGGAGTTGTTTCCGGAGCAATGTGCAGTATGTCGGTGTGACCTCGCAGTCCTAGGGTACATCTACTTCTTGTCCACATCATTTGTGAGTATGCAGAGTGTGTCATTGCAATGTCTGTGTTGTGAGTTTTGGGATCAGCCATCAATCAATCAATCACAGAATTTGTAGAGCGCACTACTTACCCGCGAGGGTCTCAAGGCGCTGGGGAGAGGGAAGGGGGGGGGGTGCTGCTACTGGTCGAACAGCCAGGTCTTGAGTAGCCTCCTGAAGGTCAGCAGGTCTTGGGTCTGTCGTAGGCTTAGTGGAAGGGTGTTCCAGGTCTTGGCGGCGAGGTGTGAGAAGGATCTGCCGCCGGTGGTTGTTCTTCGAATGCGAGGGACGGTGGCGAGGGAGAGGTCGGCGGAGCGGAGCTGGCGGTTGGGGACGTAGAAGAAGAGTCGTCTGTTGAGGTAGGCTGGGCCAGTTTTGTGGAGTGCCTTGTGTGCGTGGATGAGGAGTTTGAAGGTGATCCTCCTGTCGAGGGGGAGCCAGTGCAGGTTCCTCAGGTGGGGGGTGATGTGGCTGTGGCGTGGTAAGTCGAGGATCAGGCGTGCGGAGGCGTTTTGTATGTGTTGCAGTCGCTTGATGAGCTTGGCTGGGGCTCCCGCGTAGAGGGCGTTCCCATAGTCAAGTCTGCTACTGACGAGGGCCTGGGTGACTGTTCTTCTTGTGTCTGTCGGGATCCACCTGTAGATCTTGCGAAGCATGCGGAGGATGTTGAAGCAGGAGGAGGAGACTGCGTTGACTTGCTTGGCCATGGAGAGCGTTGAGTCGAGGATGACTCCCAGGTTGCGTGCGTGGTCGGTGGGTGTCGGGGCTGCTCCCAGCGTCGTTGGCCACCAGGAGTCGTCCCAGGCTGAGGGGTTGGAGCCGAGGATGAGGACCTCCGTCTTGTCCGTGTTCAGCTTTAGTCGGCTGATCTTCATCCAATCGGCGACGGCCTTCATTCCTTCATGGAGATTGGCTTTGGCGGCGAGGGGTCCTTGGTGAGGGAGAGGATCAGTTGAGTGTCGTCGGCGTAGGAGATGATGTTGAGGTCGTGCTGTCTGGCGATGCGTGCGAGCGGGGCCATGTAGATGTTGAACAGTGTTGGGCTGAGGGAAGATCCCTGGGGTACGCCACAGATGTTCTCGGAGGCTTCGGATCGGAAAGGTGGGAGGCGGACTCTCTGGGTTCTGCCATCGAGGAAGGAGGTGGTCCATTCCAGGGCCTTGTCTCGGATCCCTGCGTCGTGGAGGCGTGCGCGTAGAGTGCGGTGGCAGACAGTGTCGAAGGCGGCGGAGAGGTCCAGCAGGATGAGGGCTGCGGTCTCACCGTTGTCCAGCAGGGTCCTGATGTCGTCGGTGGCGGCGATGAGGGCAGTCTCAGTGCTGTGGTTGCTGCGGCACCCCGATTGGGATGGGTCCAGGATGCTGTTTTCTTCTAGGTATCGGGTTAGCTGTTTGTTGACGATCTTCTCGATGACCTTGGCTGGGAACGGAAGCAGGGAGATGGGCCGGAAGTTCTTGAGGTCTCTTGGGTCCGCCTTGGGTTTTTTGAGTAGGGCGTTGATCTCTGCGTGTTTCCAGCTCTCTGGGAAGGTCGCGATCTCGAAGGTGAGATTGATCACGTTGCACAGGTGGGGTGCGATGGAGCTGCTGGCTTTGTTGAAGATGTGGTGCGGGAAAGGGTCTGACGGGGAGCCGGAGTGTATTGTGCCCATGGTCTTGATGGTGTCATCGATGTTCACGCTGGCCCAGGCTGGCAGGGGGTCATGGTCGATGGTGTGCGGCGGGTCTGGAGTATCTATCTTGGTGGGGGCTGTCTGGGTACTGAAGCTGTCGTGGATGTCGGCGATCTTGCGGTGGAAGAAGGTGGCGAGGGAATCGCACAGGGCTTGCGACGGCGGGATGTCGTTGGTGTTGGAGCTGGGGTTGGAGAGTTCCTTCACGATGTTGAAGAGCTCCTTGCTGTTGTGTGCGTTGTTGTCGAGGCGGTCTTTGAAGGAGATTCTCTTGGCGGACCTGATGAGGTGGTGGTGGTTACGGATGGCGTCTTTATGGGCTGCGTGGCTGTCCGGTGTCTTATCACTGTGCCATTTCTTCTCAAGTTTCCGGCAGGTACGCTTGGAAGCTAGGAGTTCCGGGGTGAAACAGCTGGCTCTTTTGGTGGTGTCGCTGTAGGTGAGTTTTTTCAGCGGGGCGAGGGTGTTGGCGCAGTCGTCTATCCATCGTCTGAGGTTGCAGGCAGCGTCGTCGGTGTTGGATGGGTCGGGGGGAGAGCTGAGAGCGAGGTTTGCCCGTAGTTGGTCTTCGGTGACTTTGCTCCAGCAGCGGCGTGGGATCTGTTGGGTGCGGTGGTGTGTGGTGGGTTTCTGGAAGGTGAAGTGGATGCAGCGGTGGTCGGTCCAGAGGAGTTCCGTGGTGTGGGTGAAGGAGACGTGGGAGCTTGAGGAGAAGACGGGGTCGAGCGTGTGGCCGGCGGAATGTGTCGGTGTTGTGACGAGCTGTCTCAGCCCGAGGTTGGCGAGGTTGTCGATCAGGGTGGTGGAGTTGCTGTCGTTGTTGTTCTCCAGGTGAAAGTTCAGGTCTCCGAGGAGGATGTAGTCGGTAGAAGTCAGGGCGTGCGTGCTGATGAAGTCGGCGATGGAGTCGCTGAACTGGGGTCGGGGCCCAGGGGGTCTGTAGACGAGGGTGCCTCTGAGGGTGGTGTTGGGGTCCGTGTGGATCTGGAAGTGCATGTGTTCGGCGGTGCAGAGAACGTCGTCGGTGCTGGTCGAGACCCTGATGGAGTTCTTGTGGATGATGGCGATTCCTCCTCCTACTCCGTTGACGCGGTCTCTGCGGGTGATCTTATAGCCGTCTGGGATGGCTATGGCGATGTCGGGTGCGGAGGAGTCGTTCATCCAGGTCTCTGTCAGGAAGGCGACGTCTGGTGATGATGAGTCGAGCAGGTCCCAGAGCTCGACGGCGTGTTTGCGTGCGGAGCGGGTGTTCAGTAGGATGCATCGGAGGTGGTTGAGGTCCTTCTTGGCGGGCGCTTCGGTGGCTCTGAGGCTGGTGTAGCTGCAGTTCCGGCAGGTGAAGGGGCCATGTGTGCGTTTCGGGGCGGCCTTGAAGCAGTTGTGTCTCTGTCCGGGGTTGAGAGCGTGGAGTGTGGTGGCATCGTAACGGCGTCGGTCCTTGATGCTGGAGCGGGGGGCGCGCGGCCCAGGGGGACTGGCGCTGGGCGCGGTCCAGGCGCGGACGGGCGCAGACGGGCTTGCCTTAGGCGCGCCGGCTGGGCCCATCCGCTGCGCAGCCGCGCAGCGGCCGCCATATGTGGGGAGCTGGGAGGGAGGAGCAGCTGGGAGGCGGGAGGCAGGGGCAGCAAATGGGCAGTCAGGGGGGCGGGGACGCAGCAGCGGGGATACAGAAGGCAAAGTTGGGCACAGCAGTATGGGGGCACGAGGGGACACAGAAAGCAAAAAGAGGACACGATCAAATGAGGGCACGAGTGGAGACAAAAGGCAAAAAGAGGGCACAATCAAATGGGGGCACGAGGGGAGACAAAAGGCAAAAAGAGGGCACAATCAAATGGGGGCACGAGGGGACACAGAAGTAAAATGGACACAAACAAATGGGGGCGCGAGGGGAGACAAAAGGCAAAAAGAGGGCACAATCAAATGGGGGCACGAGGGGACACAGAAGTAAAATGGACACAATCAAATGGGGGCACGAGGGGACACAGAAGCGAAAATGGACACAATCAAGTGGGGGCACGAGGGGAGACAGAGGCGAAACGGGCACCAAGGCAACAGCAGAGGGGCGAGCTTACCAGCAGCAGCAGCGGGCAGGACAACACAGGCGGAGCTGTGTGGCGGGGGGAGCGACCTACCTGGCAAGGTCAAGGGTCGCTCTCCTCACCGTGCAGCGGCCGCCATATATGGGGAGCTGGGAGGGAGGAGCAGCTGGGAGGCGGGAGGCAGGGGCAGCAAATGGGCAGTCAGGGGGGCGGGGACGCAGGGGACGCAGCGGCGGGGGTACAGAAGGCAAAGTTGGGCACAGCAGTATGGGGGCACGAGGGGACACAGAAAGCAAAAAAGAGGACACGATCAAATGGGGGCACGAGGGGAGACAAAAGGCAAAAAGAGGACACAATCAGATGGGGGCACGAGGGGACACAGAAGCGAAAATGGACACAATCAAATGGGGGCGCGAGGGGAGACAAAAGGCAGAAAAGAGGACACAATCAGATGGGGGCACGAGGGGAGACAAAAGGCAAAAGAGGGCACAATCAAATGGGGGCACGAGGGGACACAGAAGCAAAATGGACACAATCAAATGGGGGCGCGAGGGGAGACAAAAGGCAAAAAGAGGACACAATCAGATGGGGGCACGAGGGGACACAGAAGCGAAAATGGACACAATCAAGTGGGGGCACGAGGGGAGACAGAGGCGAAACAGGCACCAAGGCAACAGCAGAGGGCGAGCTTACCAGCAGCAGCAGCGGGCAGGACAACACAGGCAGAGCTGTGTGGCGGGGGGAGCGACCTACCTGGCAAGCCATGGCTCTTGCTTACCTTTGTTCTCACTCTGCTGACTGGCTCTGGCAAACAAACATTATATGTGACTTTTCACATACATTGATGCCACTTTACACTTTATTTATTCCACTATGTTGTATTCAAAGTCATACCAGCCCCAAGAAGACCATTTGAGGCCTACATATTGTGAGTTTCTACTCTATGTGTTTTTGCTCTGTACACTCCTCACCTGTACAATGCTACTGTATACACCACTTCAGTCAAAAATGTTCCACTCCATGCCATGCCAGTGTTTGACCCACCCTACCACTCCATAGTGTGACACTATACTGTGGGAGGATGATCTGTGTCCAGAATCATTGTGCACCTCAGCACTGTTTCACAATTTGTTATGTGCTATTTGAGTCTACTTGATTGCAGTCATGGTTGCTCATGTACAGTACAGATGAGTTTCCAGCACAGTCCTCTAGTCCTGTTCCATGCATATGTGTTTGTCTGAGTTGTGCAGTAGTAGGTGATAGCAAAAGTGTGTATCTGTTTGCTGAAGTACTGCTACGCTTTGTCATGCCCCCATTGTAAATACACTCTCCTGGCCAGGAACATCCCCGCCACCTCTCCAACTCTCAGACTCCCAGAAGAGATAAGTCTGCAAGCCGATGCAATTCGGGGCACTAAGAACAGGAACTCCGCATGGACTTCCCCTGCCCAGGCTTCTTTTGATGCCAACAATGTCCCGCAATCTAAGGGTGTCAGACTTAGTGCTATTTTACTTAATGCGAGATCTGCAATTAAACACAAATATGAACTAGAATGTCTGCTCCAAACCACAAACACCAATGTAGTGTTTCTCACTGAAACATGAGCTACCTCCTCATCCGAACCGGACTGGATGATAGCGCTTCCTTGGGGTTACTCGCTAGCCATTCTACCCAGATTAGGACAATTGGGCGGTGGGATTGCCATTATTTACAGGTCCGAGTTCAAAATAGTTTCAAACCTGTGCTGTTTGTAAATTGTATTGTTTAACACAGATCACTTTCCACTTACTAAGGCCTGCAATTACACAGTGCCTTCTACCTGGTTGTATTGCAAGGCATGTCACAGTCAAGTTCACAAGCATTAAATAACACAAAACGTGTGTTGTCTCAATACAGAGAGCATGGCCATTGAAGTCAGGATAGACCACTGCCAGGATGCCATTCATTAGGGGGTTCAGGGTGTGGCACGTGCCTCGCCTCCCTGGAGATGCCAGGCCCAGCTGGACTTCAGTGATCTTCTTCACCCAGCCTCTCAGGTCCTGCCATCGTTTGCGGCAGTGGGCACTGCGCCGATGTGTCACCTCCAGGGAACCCACCTTCCAGGCGATGGTCCTCCATACAAAAACCTTCTGACTGGTGTTGAGCTATAAGGATGACATGGTATCTGACACCTGGTACACATGCAAGATGTACATATCCATGTACTTTGTCACATAGGTAAGGAATAGTTAGCATAAACAATATCCAAGTAAGCAGACTACAATTCTCAACACTCTACTTGTTGTCAAACATGTGATCTTAACATATTTTATGACACTTTTTCATTTCCTGTTGACACCACATTCTAAACTGACCTTGCCCTAAGTGACCATGCAACACCTCTCTCTACACTGTGGATGGGAGAACAACACAGGTGGCATGAAATCTCATAACTACTAACCTCAGCCCACCTATATCTTCTGCAGAAGGGACAGTAGCATTTTGGCCCTGGGCATACAGCTAACGAGTATGGTAAATTACCAATGATTACACTGTGTCAGTAACACATTGTCAAACATGATATACACATGGCATGAATGGACATTATGACCCATACACCTGGTCACCTTCCTACATCTGACATGACCATTGTGAAGCACTGTGATTTGCCATGTGAGGGCTTGTGACTAACCCTGGGCGAAGTACTACGCTACGCTCACGTAGTTTGCGAAGTTTGCGCTACTTCGCACTACGAGAATTGCACGTAGCACAGTGCAAACATGCATAGCGGTCATTTTTTGCTTGCTCGCGGTCCTCAACGTCAAGTTGGCGACCGCGAGCAAGCAAAATGACATCCCGGCGAGACTTTTTCCTCGTTCGCGATCAGCAACATCAAGTTGCCGATCGCGAGCGTGGAAAATAAACCTCCCGGCGAGATTCTCAACGCGGGGAGGTCAGGTTTCTCATTGCGAGTGGTCGCGTATGCTCGCGACCGCTCACGATGAGAAACTACCAGTCCGTGTTGAGAAAGCTGCCGCTCGAGTAGAAATCTACTCGAGTGGCAGAAAACGACCGCTTGCACTGTGCAAGATGCAGTTTGCACTGATTGCACAGTGCGGACAAGCATCCAGCACTGTGCAATCAATGCGAACAGCATTTTGCACAGTGCACTACGCAGTTCGCGTAGCTACGCGTAGCTCGCGTAGTGCGAAGTGCACTTCGCGTAGCTACGCGTAGCGCTACTATGCAAACTACGCCCAGGGTTACTTGTGACATGACTGATGTAACACTGATATTGCATCATGTGTGTGGAGTTGTTCTTGTGACTGTATACAATAACAACTTAACCACATATGCAAATGATATTTCACATTCACCATTAGAGTTAGTTTACCTATGACTCCACAAGCAATTGTACTTGGAAATATGACAGAAAACAAGGCACCATCATGTCACACTGATGTGTACATGCCTAACTAATACACCATATGAAGTTTGTGATTGATGGTGAGATATTCACATGAGAACAGTGATATGAAGTCCAGACCAGTACTTACACACATTCAGCAGTGAACTTGTCCATCATATTTCAAAACACACTTTAAACAAATGGCTACAGATTTAGATGTGTGTCTCATTGCAACAACCCTCCCTATGTGCATGGTTAGCTGACTTTTAAAAAATGTATCCTGTCCTAATTGGTCTCACCTGCTCCTCTGGTGTGCCATACAGCTGCTTGTACAGGGGAAGGGCCCTGATCCCTGTACAGCAAGACATTGTAGCTCCCAGAGGATGTGAACAGCAGCAGAGAGATGGGGAGGCCTGTAGAAGTGTAGGTTCTGAAGGCAAGTGATCTGTGTAGCGCAAGGCTTATATCTAGACCACATAGACAGTCTTCTGTGCAGGCGGTCAAAGGGATAGGTCTGCGTCGGTTGCATTTTCCAAAGTAATCCAATGCATACAAATGCTGGCTGACACTCCGCCTACTGCGCGGTTCAAAATAGCTGGTGGTCCGTGAGTAAGATTGCTACGTTAGCAATGGAAGTTTACCACGTCAGTCTTCACTGCAGGCGGACTCAATCAGCGAGCTGCAACTGTCACCATAACAACTTACAGCCTATGGCTGTGTCCGCCTAGGTTCTGAACCGCCTACCGCGACTTCTGAATGAAGGTTCTGTTGGGGAAAGAAAATTGAAAATGTAGATGTTTTTTCCTACTATTAACACAACAAAATGTCCTTCCCACAGTCTCTTTTTGTGTTTACACCTCCAGTGATGGAGAAACAACCAAAAGAAGACAGCCAAAATGGGTGGGGGATTCCTACGTGTGTAATGGTGATTCTCTCAAGTACAGAGTTACTGAGAGGATCAAATATGAAGCCACCCCGCTGCTGCGGGTGGAAAGGGAAAGAGACCCTTTTCTTTTAATTGCCCTCACTCACTCTAGTAGTGACATGCTTCATCATCGGGCCATCCCAACTCCTACAGGTCGGGGGGGCTCAACCATTTTTCAGGGAGCACTTAGAGATATTTTGTAAGGTGGCGTACCATTAAAGATAAAATTCCTCACCCACTCCTAAAGAAATCTTTTATAGTGGAGTGGGAGGGAAGGTTAAAATACATACAAATGGGTGTTAGGATGTGATGGTCCTATGACCCAAAAATCAGCACCAACATGTCTCAGCCCTTATTAACTGGCCTCAATAAGTCCTAGGCTTTCGTCAGGGTGGGACGTAATGAGGTTACTTCCCCCAGAGACGTGAGTTCATGTATGCTATTTGCCAAGTGCACTTCAAATATTAAAAAGAAAATGGAACAAGCCTAATACTTGCCACCGGTCTGGATGAGGAATTACCTATACAGAAAAAAGAAAAGTCATAATTTGCATACGTTATTATGTTCAACCTTGTCAACATTGGATCACCATCTTCACGCGGTCCCCCCTGGATCCATTGTAGTGATGGTGTCGGGGTGTCACCCACATTCCAATAGTTTATATCAACGACATGCTGCTGTGGTTAAATCATAAGAATTTTGCGTTTTTTCCCACACCATATACACTTTAGTGGCTTTCACAAGTGCTATGGGTAGTGCATGCATGCATTATTTCATCCACAATAAACTTCCATTCATCCCATCGGTATATCTCACCACATTCACTCACATCATGGATAGGTAATTACGGTATTCTTGAAACTCACCCCAACAACTCGGGGTTAATGATTCTCAAGGGAGCGCAGGAGGGAGGCCTTGTAGTCACACACTGTGGGTGACAAAGTAATGATAGTGATATTGTTAGAGAAAGTAAGGCTTCGGCGAAAATGCAGATGAGAACGAGATGCGTTCTAGCGTCTAGACTTATATCCCGCCGCTCGAGGTGCCGCTCGTTTCAGATAGATTATAGGCACTTACTTCGTCAAAGGTACTTCCCTGCTGGAACCTACATGTATTCGTGCTCCCCGACTTGTGCGACTTGTTCTATGCCAGGTCGGGCGTTAAATGCTCTGTCTTTCGCGCTTCCGTGGGCTCTCGCAGCCCGGTTCGACACGCCTACTATGCACGGTGCTCTTTGTAGGTTGTCTGTTGCTACGGACTCTCCCCACGTAATGGTAACAGCGCTGTGACAAGGAGGGGTAGTCCTGACGCGTGTACCCCGTGACCTCACGCGGTCCGGTAAGCCACGCCTACTGGGTGCGGTGCTCTTCGTTGGTTGGCTGTTGCTATGGACTCACCCCATGCCCTGGTAATGGCCCTGTGACGAGCGGGTGTAGTCTTGGCGTGTGCACCACTCCCAACGAATGCCAGGGGAAAGATCAGCACACGGGTTGCAACATAACCACGTTTTTGTAATGCGTAGAGGGTGGTACCGTAAGCCGGTGTAATAGATGCCTGCAAATTATACAGGGAACTTAAAATGGTGTATAATTGTCCCATTTCAAAAATTGTTAACGCGTATCATTTATGCACACCCGTGTTGTCTATTTACAAACGGGGAGTATAAAAAGATTCATAAAATGAGGTTAGTATAGCTCCGTTGGACCTGCCCCTAGGGGTCAAGTTCTGGGTATTAATTGATTTTTTAGGGGTTCGTCCCACGTCCTAATGGTGTCGTCATGATGAGAACATTCCATCATGGTGAAAGTGCCTCCCCTTGTGTGCATCGGGTGTTGAGCCGGTGTGTGTTTAAAAAGTGTTATGTACTCTAATGTTTAGGCATGCTCAGATTTATGCACATGTCTAGAGTTCCTAAGCTGTTGATGACTCATGAATATATCATTGCCTAACCAGATTTGCACACCTCATGTATTACAGTTCTGTCTTTCTCACCAAGATGAGTATAGCGGATTTACCTTGTGCAGGTAACCCCCTCATGGTATATGCCCATCTCGTGATCTATTATTTGTTAAGAGCATTAAGTTGGTTCCATGGTATGTCATCATTTAGGCCCCGTACGTGGGTCTTGAGGCGGTGTACCCACCGCTATTCCTTCAGTAGCAGTGTTTTTTGGGTGCTATTCAAGGGGGTGACTTTCTCAATGATGTTCCATTGCAAGTCTGTGTCTGTATGCTTTTTTTCAAGAACGTGTGCTGTCAGTTTTGTTGTAACGCGACTGCATCTTATGGTACTTCTATGTTCATTTATGCGGATCTTAATCTTGCGGGTAGTCATCCCGATGTATTTGAGCCCGCAGGGACATGTAATCACATAAACCACATTAGTACTGTTACAGTTTGTATGGGATCTCTGCTCCCATGGAGTTCTCATTCCAAGGTCCAACGTACTTGTGTGGGATGTGAATGGGCATATAGAACAATTACTACATGGGAAATGCCCCTGGACTGGGGGTAGATTCCACAGAGTGTTTTGTCCTGTAGCGTATTTTTTACTCGTGTCACTAAGAACCACTCTGTCCCCGATACTCCGATTTTTCCGAAATGAAAACATGGGTTTTTCAAAATCCAGTGTGTTTGACGTGAGAATGTGCCAATGTTTATTGACTGTCTGTTCGAACCGGTGCTGTAGGTTGTGACACAGATAAGGTTTGTTTTCTCCAAGAGGGATTCTCTTGGAATGTTGCGCACCCTCTTTTTGGCTTTGTTGACAATATGGACTGGGTATCTCCGAGATTGTAGTTTGTTAGCCAGATTATCAGCTTCCTTCTTGTAATCTTCCAATCTGGAGCAGTTGCGGCGTATACGCATAAACTGTCCCACTGGGAGGTTCTCCTGGAGTGCTCTTGGATGGGCACTCTCAAAGTGCAACTAGCTATTTTGGTCTGTAGGTTTTGAATATAATGATGTATAAAGTTTGCCTTCTTCTGCCACAATGTTCACGTCTAGAAAGGAGACTCTACTCTTGTTGTGAGTCATTGTGAATTTCAGATAGGGGTTTCTGTCAATAATCCGATCATTGAAGCAATCTGGGGAGGTACTTTGGTCGTTCCATATAACCAAGATGTCGTCTATGTACCTGATCCATAACCGTATCTTGTCAGTGAAAGGGTTGTTATTCCATATGTTGAGGTCTTCAAATCATCCCATATACAGGCATGCCACACTTGGGGCAAATGTACTGCCCATGGAAGTCCCATGGCATTGGAGATAGAATTTGTCTTCAAAGCAGAAAAAGTTTTCTGTCAAGGCTAATCTGGCAAGTTGCATAATCCAGTCTACTGGTGCCTTCCATTGCCACGCTTCGTTAAGTAATATGTCTTGGATAACACCGAGGCTTTCTTCTTGGGGGATACTCGTATAGAGTGATTCCACGTCCAAGCACAGCAATGTCTCAACCTCAGGGTCGCAGGTTATGTCTTTAAGTATGGTCAGAAGGTGAGTGGTGTCTTTAACGTAGGATTTTGCTTTTGTAACCAAAGGTCTCAGGTACCAATCTACAAACTGGGACAATGGTTCCAATATGGACCCAATCCTGGAGACTCTCGGTCTTCCTGGTGGTGGAGTGCGTCCCTTGTGTATCTTTGGAATGGTATAGAACCGCGGGACTCTTGGGTCTTTGGCTGTCAGAAACTCCTTCTCTTTATGATTAATCCATCCTCTCTCAAGTGCTGTGTCCAGTAATGGGCCAATCTTTTGTTGTATCTTGCTCGTTGGATCACTACGAAGGATAGTATAATTTCTTTCTTCCTGTAAAAGTATCAAGCATGCTGCTTTTTGATTGTCTTTGTGGCATTTAAGTTACAATGTACATGCACTTGTTGATTGAATGAAATGAAATTTGTACTTGTAAAGCGCACTTATACCCCCAAAGGGGTGTCCCGGCGCTGTACGCATACCGCTGTGGAACCCTTCCTGGCTTTTCCCTGTGAAATGTCCACTCCTGGGCACCCCCAAGGTGAAGCCAGGCATCCCAGCGCTGTTGGGGCCGTTGTGGAGATTAAGCAAGCTATTGCCCAGAGTTGCAGAGTGGGACCCATGATTAGAATAGGTGCCGAGGCGAGTATTATCAGGTCCGAGGAAATTGAGCCCAAGACCCGCCGAGGCGGGAATTGAACCCTGGTCCCGGGTCAGATCTCTGCATCAGGGTCTGCCGCTCTAACCATTGAGCCACACTTCTCCACTCCACTCCACTGATTACTCTCTCATCAGAGTGCTCACATGATACTCACAATAATTTGAGATAGATGTCAAAGGCACAACATGAGCTGGAAATGATGTGCAAAGTGTATTTTATTTACAAAACATGGTGGATAGGTGAAGAGACACAATATGGATCAGTGATGAAAACAAAGAAAATAGAGAAGTTGACAGTGTTGTTGGTTGTAATCCAAAAGGTCATTGCCACAGTTATCAGAGTCCAAAGTTCAACAGTGTACTTCCATCTGATGTGGAACAGTTGGTATGAATAGTCAACAATGTGAACGGGTAGCGCACAAAAAAGGATATCAAGGGCACCTTATATTACTGCCTAGGGCTTGTACATTGCCATCCGACCCTCCCTTATCTTTCTTTGGATGACCCCCCACATTTGGGTGGGGGGAAACAACTGCAGGCTCCTGGGGTACTAAGGATTCCACACCAAACTCTGGATCCCTCCCTCTGGCTTGTTCAGATGTTGATGGCACAGCTGGAGACGTCACACAGGGAGGGGCACTTGTGTGAGCAAATGCCTTGCAGAGGGTGGAACTGATTTCCCTCAGCAACCCTGTGACACTCTTCCAATTGCTCAATGAAGCGCTCAAGTCTTCGGTCTTGGGATGCCTGCAGTTGTTCAATGTTCCGGAGGTGTTGAGAAACCTGGCCCATTGCTCTCTGGTACACCTCATAGTCATCAAGTTCCCGGGAGAGGTTGGCTTGGGCTTCAGTGGCACCATCTGTTTAGCGACAGCGATTCAAGCATCCCCTCCCACCAACACTACTGCCATGGGTTGGCATGGTTTTTGCTTGCACAGTCAAAGCAGATCCTCCTTCCTCATTGACTGAATTTGTGTACGTCAATTCCAGAGTGGACTGTGCAGCTGTGATGAAGGAGATGTTTGTGGTTGATGGTGCATCTGCTGTCGTAGGGGTCAGCTGTGTGTTGGTAGCTGAGGTGGGAGTTGACACAGTGGATAACGCTAGATGTGCTGGTGCCACCTGCTGAGCCAAACATGATGGGCCAGATTCCTCCTCCTCATCCAAAGGTACGGGAGAGTCTTCTTCGCCAGGGAGCTCATTCAAGGTTGGAGTCTGAGCCTGGCATTTTTCTTCAGTCTGCATCTAGATGTTCCCAGATGTCCTCATTGGTACAGATATGACACAGTTAATTATGTAATTATACGTAATACCTCAACTGGTACACACTGAGAATAGGCCTGGATGCCAAAACAGTTTTAGATGGATGATTTGGCACCTACCGCCATGATGCTAACCTTTATTTGGCATGAACAATGCAACTTAATCACAATGTGGATTATGGTCTTGCTCCACATCTGTGCTGACGGACGGGCGGAATTTGCGTAGTCGCGCTACGCAAAGCTTCGCGAAACGGTAAAAAATCTCCGCGAGCACGCCCATTCGCGATACTTTTTTCCTGTTCGCGAACGCTGTTTGCGTGCTCGGGGAGAAATATCTCGCGAACACGCATTTTGAAAGCGCGAACAAGCCAAAAATTCCGCGAAGCCGCGTATCGCGGAATTTTTGGTAATTCTGCGTTCTCCGCGGAACGCAAAATTACCCAAATTCCGCAAATTCCACGAGCGTAACGGAATTTACCGCCCAGGCCTAGTGCTGATATGCTCATGTTCTCAAATTGGATAGTAACATGTCTACTGACATTGACTTGTACCAGACACTCTGTAGATGACACTTGAGGATTAGTGAGCTTAACATCTACAAAAATTGCATGACGTACCTACTCATATATTGTTAATGTTATTTGATATTTGTGTGTGTTGTGCATGGTCTAAGTCTCACCAGACACATTGAAGTAATAGCCAACCCCTGAGCAGTTTGTGTATATTCCCATATAATGTAGTCATGCTGTGAGTGCTCATTCTTTTCTACTCAAGAGACTGTGGTACCTCAGCCTAAGTAGTCATCCATGAATGTGTACAGCATTGTGTACACACAGCTCAGTGAATTTTACCTTACACTCCATAGTGAGATGTGAGGTAAACAGTTTTGGAGGTACACCACAGGTGACTTTCTGTGAGCTTGTATTACAAGGTCTGCTGGAATCTGTGGTCTCCTTCCCCTCCCATCTACTTGACCAATGACTTCCTGCCAGTGAGGGTGAGTACAGTAGCAAGATGACAGACAGAGGGGGATGTAGTTTGGAGTGGAAGGCCTCCTGGGATATGTGGTCTTTTCTAACACTCCTCCCCTCTTACCCACTTGAACAATGATATCATGCCAGAGAGGGTGAATGCAGTAGCAAGATGGCTGACAGAGGGGGATGGAGTTTGGGGTAGAAGGCCTGCTGGGATTTGTGGTCTTTTCTAACACTCCTCCCCCTCCCACCCACTTGACCAATGACTTCCTGTCAGTGAGATTAAGTGCAGTAGCAAGATGGCTGACAGAGGGGGGTATAGTTTGAAGTGGAAGGCCTGCTGGAATGTGTGGTCAGTGCAGTGAGTACTCTTCCCAGCCAGTGAAGCCAGTCCACCTGCGCATAGTCGCATCCTGCCAGTGAGGGTGAATGCAGTAGCAAGATGGCAGACATAGGGGGATGTAGTTTGGAGTGGAAGGCCTGCTGGGAAGTGCAGTCTTTTCTAACAATCCTCCCCCTCCCACCTGCTTGAACAACACCTTCTGCCTGTGCGTGGGAGTGCTGTAGCAAGATGGCAGACAGAGGGGGATGTATTTTGGAGTGAAAGGCCTGTTGGGATGTGTGGTCTCTTCTACCACTCCTCCAACTCCCACCGACTTGGCAAATGACTTCTGACCAGTGAGGGTGAGTGCAGTAGAAAGGTGACTGACAGAGGAGGATGGAGTTTGGAGTGGAAGGTCTGCTGGGATGTGTGGGCTTTTGTAACACTCCTCTACCCCCCACTTGACCAATGACTTCCTGCCAGTGAGGGTAAGTGTAGTAGCAAGATGGCTGACAGAGGGGGATGCAGTTTGGAGTGGAAGGCCTGCTTGGATTTGTGGTCAGTTCAATGAGTACTCCTTCCAGCCAGCCCAGCTAGCCCACCTGGGCCTATTTATTCTTCCGAGGATGGTGAGTGCAGTAGCCAGAGGGCAGACAAAGGGGGATGTAGTTTGGAGTGGAAGGCCTGCTGGGATGTGTGGTCTTTTCTAACACTCCTCCTCCTCCCACCCACTTGACCAATGACTTCCTCCCAGTGAGAGTGAGTGTAGTAGCAAGATGGCTGATAGAGGGGGCTGTAGTTTGGAGTGGAATGCCTGCTGTCATGCATGTTTTTTTCTAACACTCTTCCCATTCCCCCCACTTGACCAATGACTTCCTGCCAGTGAGGGGAACTGTAGTAGCAATATGGCTGACAGAGTGGGATGTAGTTTGCAGTGGAATGACTGCTGGGATTTGTGGTCAGTGCTGTGAGTACTCCTCACAGCCAGCCCACCTGGGCCAATTTATTCCTGCCAGTGAGGGTGAGTGCAGAAGTGAGAAGGCGGACAGAGGGGGATATAGTTTGGAGTGGAAGACCTGCTCGGATGTATGGTCTTTTCTAACAGTCCTCCCCCTCCTACCCACTTGACCAAGACTTCCTGCCACTGAGGGTGTGTTCAGTAGCAAGATGGCTGACAGAGGGGGATGTAGTTTGGGGTGAAAGGCCTGCTACGATTTGTGGTCTTTTCTAACACTCCTCCCCCTCCCACCCACTTTACCAATGACTTCCTGCCAGTGAGGGTCAGTGCAGTAGCAAGATGGCTGACAGAGTGGGATGTAGTTCAAAGTAGAAGGCCTGCTAGGATGTGTGGTCATTTCTAACACTCCTCCTCCTCCCACCCACTTGACCAATGACTTCCTGTCAGTGAGGGTGAGTGCAGTAGCAAGAGAGCTGGAAAGGGCGATGTAGTTTGGAGTGGAAGGCCTGCTAGGATGTGTGGTCAGTGCACTGATTTCTCCTCCCAGCCAGCCCAGCCAGCCCACCTGCACCTATTCCTTCCTGCCAGTGAGTGTGAGTGCAGTAGCAACATGGTGGACTGAGGGGGATGTAGTTTGGAGTGGAAGGCCTGCTGGGAAGTGTGGTCTTTTCTAACACTCATCCCCCTTCCACCCACTTGAAATATGACTTCATGGAGGGGAACATGGCATCTGCACGCTAGCAGCCGCTTGCTCCCAGAGCTCCCGCTCCCACTGTTGGTCTCATTTTAACCCCCTAAAAAATTTTCAGACCTACGCCTTATCGTTCTCCTGGGCTGATCTTCTCTGAATTCTCCGTGAATTCTTCGTGTAGCCACTGCGGATCTTGAAAACGATACCGCTGCTGGCATTCAGCCGGGGATGTGTTACAGCGAGGCAGGTGGACGCCTCTCCGTTTTGTCTTGCTGGTCTGCCGCTGCCCTGGAGCTCCACAGGGGCCGCAGAGCGGCTGCCCGTGGACACCTCCGGGTAAGCAGCGGCAGAGACAGCATCAGCGTTTTTTTCCGGAAGGGTGATCGGAAGGACGATCAGAAAAGCCAGCAGGAGGGTCTCGGCAAGACTCCGGAGGTTTTTGCCCCAGCGTTGGAGTCAGGTACAGGGGTTGCGAAAAGGGGTTCTGTATGCCGGACATTACAGCAGCTTCAGGAGGATTCAGTCCCTGGGAATCAAGCCCCTCAGGAGGATTCCTCCCCTCTTCTGAGAGAGTCGCAACCTGTCATCGCCTCTAAGGGGGGCTCCAAGAGGCACAGAAAGGGCGCAGGGGTCGGTTTGGGGCTTGTTAAGTCATCATTAAAAAATAGTTCTATCAAGGGCTCTGAAACTGATCATAAGCAAATCGCGAATAAAGCTACTCCGGAGTTGCCGGATATTTCTTTTGCTCCTTTTGTTCCTGTTTTACCCAGCAGTTCTGCCTTTCAGACATATCAAGTTAAGGGCAGATCTATCAATCCTAGGAGGTCAAAGAGCAACCCCGTTAACACCATAGTTAGGGTTACCCCATCATTGCGCTCATACATCAGGGTCCAGCCAGAGGTCCTGGATATTATTACACAAGGCGAAACCCTAAGGAAAAGTCCAGTCACTCGAATTACCTCAATTACTCCCGAACCATCACAGGCTGCAGTACCCGATAAAATCATGGAGTCTGCTATAAACCAGTTCTCTCAGCAGGGTCAGCAGGGTAATTCCAATACAATTTCAGACCCCGGCATGGCCGCAACTGGCTTTACTGCTGGCTCTCTGGATCAATCCCAAACTCAGTCCCAGCCCCAGCTGCAGCCAATAGCCTCCAATAGCGATCCTCTCAAGGTACCAGTGGTGGCCGGATCTTCATCTTCAGCTTTGGAAGCTCTCTTTGTCACACTGTCTGAAAATATAAAGAAGGGTTTCGCGGTCTCTGCAGTTAATCAGGGAGAGATCAGAAGTTTTTGTGAATCTTTGGAGAAGAAGGTGGATCTACTGAACTCAAGGACCGTGACCCTGGAAAACAACGTTGGGGAATTGAAAGATGATCTTGGAACGGCGAAGTCGGACATTTTATTGCTAAGAAAAGAAGGGGCTGATCTCTGCAATAGAATGGAAATCTTGGAAAACAGTGCTCGTAGAAACAACTTGCGCCTTTTGAATGTCCCGGAAGGGAGTGAAGGATCAGATCTTAGATCCTATATTGTATCTTTACTTAAAACCTCCCTACAGCTTGATGACTCAGAAGAATCACTGAGTCATGATATACAGAGGGTGCACAGGGATCCCTTTCGTAGAAACCCCAACAGATCTAAGCCCAGGAAGATACTAATCAACTTTCTTACCTTTGCTTTAAAAGAGAGGATCCTCAATTTAGCATTGAAAGTAAAATCATTGAAGTCTAAGGAGTTTTCTTTTGAAATCCGTTCTGACCTCTCCAGACTTACACTGGATAGGCAGTGGGAGCTGGGAAGGAAGTTGGAAGATTTTAAAAAGCACGGTGCGGTAGCCCAGCTAAAGTTCCCCGCCTTCCTGAAAGTTATGCATAACAACAAAATGCATAACTTAAGATCAGTTCAGGAGGCGGATGAACTGCTCGACTTAATTAGCAAGGGGGGCCCTTAAGAAGTTAACTCGGCCCGGGTCTCGCTACTGTATCCAATCTTACCAGCGGTCTGTCTCTTTTCTTGTTTCACTTCCCCCCCCCCCCATCAGCACCATGATTGATAATCAGATTATGATTATGGAGTTAGAGCTATAGGTAAACTACACGTAGTGGGTGGCGGGAGGTTGGATAATTAGTGTAAAGAAAGTAGGAAGTGAGAAAAAAATAATAATAATTGTACACGCTAATGAATGGAGGACACTAGAATTTAGATTAAGGGTAGGAAATCTAAACTAAAAATCGTTTTTTTCGGGTTGGAAGGGTTTCTTCTCTTTTTTCGTTTTTCATACTTTTTTACATTTTGAAGGTGGGTGGGGCGGGTTGCTCTGGGATGCAATCTCTGGACTACATCTGTCCAGATAATTGGGATAAGGGTTCTCCAGGGTAGGGGGGCAGGGTGGGGGGGCACAGGGTTTTGGGTTAAGAGCAGTGGGGTAAAAAAATTTCCTCATTCACCTTTTCTCAATCGCATGAATCTCATTTTTAAGAGCAATAACTATGGAATTCCGTTGGATCGGGTGCTGGTGCTGGTTATTTCAATCTCCTCTCTCGGTGACAGGCCGTCGTTTCGACCCGCCATGAGCTCTATACAGATTTTGTCCTGGAATGTCAATGGCCTGCGCGTAATACCGAGAAGAGACAAGATTATGCAATATCTTGGGGATTCCCCCGCGCAGGTCATTGTTCTCCAGGAAACACATCTGCTTAAAGAAGAGATAGTCAGTCTTCTTAAGAATAAAAGATGGGTTTGTTCTTATGTTAGCTTTAGCCAGTCTGCAAATATTAGAGGGGTTCTAATTTTATTTAAAAAATCAGCTAGGGCACGTATCCTACTACAGCTAGTTGACCCATGTGGCAGATGGGTCATCGTGAAAGCTATTATTTTGGTGATCCAATTTACCTTGGTTGGCTATTATGGACCCAACCAAGACGATCCCTCTTTTCTTAAGACCATCTTTTCTCCTTTGCTGGATTTTCCTGAACCAGTAGTCCTAGCAGGTGATTTTAACATCGTTTTGAATCCCTAACTAGATAAGTCACCAAATAATAGAGCTGTGGTCCCTTCTAAATCTCGGGATTTGTTATTGGGGGCAATGAAGCAATTTGCCCTCTCTGACATTTAGAGGGAAAGATCAGGCCAGCAGCTGGGAGTCTCGTATAGGAACCATAAGTATCGGCACAAATCTAGAATAGATTATGGGGCCGATTCCGATCTCGGTCGGAGGCGTACCCAACACCATTTGGTCGGGAAAAAAGCCATGCGAAAGCCTGTTTCCCGACCGATCCGTACAGCACACCGAACGAGTAAGTACGATGCGCACAACAGCAAAGAATCCGGCCGAGCCGTACTCACCCAAACCAGGTCCTGTTCCCCGACCGAGGCGAATCCGGAAATGCCGAATCGAGTCGCACGGAAGGAAAAATGCAGCCCCGTCCGGCCGGACAAGTACGATGCGCTTTCCGTACGCGCCGAACCCGTCGCTACGCACGGCACGTCAAAGCATCCGGGAGAGGCGCACATAAGCTCCGATTCGCGCCACAACACGATCCACAGCTCCGAGACGAACACGGCAGCGACGAGGACGAGGCGAGCGACGAGGACGACGCGAAGCAACGAGAAGGACGAACGACACGAACCAACCATGAATCCCTTCGTCCCGATCATACCAATATTCTACATTTACTACCGGAACAGGCACGGACGCGTACGGTGCAGAAGGTAAGCCAGACACCAACCACGAAACACATACAACACGTACACGACACATCACACACACACAGAGGGATGCAGAATATACTTACACCAGCAACAGCAGCACCATAGGGGCGGGATGCCCATCACCAATGCCACATATGCACACAGGGGCCTGAATGCGCACCACCACCCTCACCCAGGGGGCAGGATGCCTACCACTACTACCACCCTTAGCCAGGGGGGCAGGATGCCTACCACTACTACCGCCCTTAGCCAGGGGGCAGGATGCCTACCACTACTACCACCCTTAGCCAGGGGGGCAGGATGCCTACCACTACTACCACCCTCACCCAGGGGGGCAGGATGCCTACCACTACTACCACCCTCACCCAGGGGGGCAGGATGCCTACCACTACTACCACCCTTAGTCAGGGGGGCAGGATGCCTACCACTACTACCACCCTTAGCCAGGGGGCAGGATGCCTACCACCACTATCACCCTCACCCAGGGGGGCAGGATGCCTACCACTACTACCACCCTCACCCAGGGGGGCTGGATGCCTACCACCACCCTTAGCCAGGGGGCAGGATGCCTACCACCACTACCACCCTCACCCAGGGGGGCTGGATGCCTACCACTACTACCACCCTCACCCAGGGTGGGCTGGATGCCTACCTCTACTACCACCCTCACCCAGGGGGGCAGGATGCCTACCACTACTACCACCCTCACCCAGGGGGGCAGGATGCCTACCACTACTACCACCCTCACCCAGGGGGGCTGGATGCCTACCACCACCCTTAGCCAGGGGGGCAGGATGCCTACCACTACTACCACCCTTAGCCAGGGGGGCAAGATGCCTACCACTACTACCACCCTCACCCAGGGAGGGCAGGATGCCTACCACTACTACCACCCTCACCCAGGGGGGCAGGATGCCTACCACTACTACCACCCTCACCCAGGGGGGCAGGATGCCTACCACTACTACCACCCTCACCCAGGGGGGCAGGATGCCTACCACTACTACCACCCTTAGCCAGGGGGCAGGATGCCTACCACTACTACCACCCTCACCCAGGGGGGCTGGATGCCTACCACCACCCTTAGCCAGGGGTGCAGGATGCCTACCACCACTACCACCCTCACCCAGGGGGGCTGGATGCCTACCACTACTACCACCCTCACCCAGGGGGGCAGGATGCCTACCACTACTACCACCCTTAGCCAGGGGGGCAGGATGCCTACCACTACTACCACCCTTAGCCAGGGGGGCAGGATGCCTACCACCACTACCACCCTCACCCAGGGGGGCAGGATGCCTACCACTACTACCACCCTCACCCAGGGGGGCTGGATGCCTACCACCACCCTTAGCCAGGGGGGCAGGATGCCTACCACCACTACCACCCCCACCCATAGGATGGACAATGCATGACACAACCAGCACACCACAACCTAGGGAATGCAAGAAGAAGACATCCCCCAACACCATGACAAGCGTGTGTAGACTGTGTCAAATGCCTACAACACCGAACATGACTTTGAACATACAATGTGACCCCCTAGCACATGTGCCACACAAATATGTGTGTGGCACCCACAATGCAAGCAGGCCATGACCATTGTGGCAATGTGGTCCAAACCCCCATCACCACAGTGACCAAAATGTAAGTGTGGGGTCCATAGCTGAAGCACATTTTGAACATTGTGGCAATGGGGTCCAAACCCCCATCATCACAGTGACCAAAAGGTAAGTGTGGGGTCCATAGCTGCAGCACATTTTGAACATTGTGGCAATGGGGTCCAAACCACCATCATCACAGTGACCAAAAGGTAAGTGTGGGGTCCATAGCTGCAGCACATTTTGAACATTGTGGCAATGGGGTCCAAACCCCCATCATCACAGTGACCAAAAGGTAAGTGTTGACAAAGTAAGAGGTGCAACTGACAAACTGCATGGATGATTCCTGGTCACAGAACAACAAACACATCAGTGGCAAAGTAGTGTATGTGTCCCATTGCAACATAAATTGGGGGAGCCAAATCCTGCAGTGCAAATAAGACATAACTTTGGCCATGTGCAGACAAACAACACCCATGGGGGCTGACACTGTCAACAATCATCAATGACACAATGACAGAAGTGACCATCCGAATGCAGACCCACATATTTGCACCAATGGGCACACACATGCAGATACCCTGTGGAGACTGCAGATGTGAGGTGAACAGATACCATACCATGGCAGCAATGGGACACACAAACCATGATCATTGTGCTGACCGATGACCTAGGAGTCCCAGGGACAGCAGGGGAAACCCACCAAACTACATACAGCCAATGGCACACCCAAGATATGCCAATGCAGTGGTGCAGATGCACAAACACAAACAGGCAGACCCACCCTGCACATCATACACAACAGGTGAGGGTGGGGGTGCCAGTGTCCCCAGGCAACCACACAACACATGAGGAGACATGAATACCAATCATACAGATGTGCATACAGTGCCACACAAAGGTAACTCATGGATCCAAATTCCCTATGTGGGCAAGCAGGCATTGTCAGATGAGAGGGAGCACAAATCACACATGTCACACAGGCACGTAGGGACAGCAACTGACACAGCAAGACACAGACACACCACAGCACCACCCCCAGGGCCCCCACAATGTGGTGACCCTGGGCTGCATTACAATCCCACTGTGATGACAAAGCTAAATGTGGTTCACACTGTGAACCACAGTCATGTGTACTGAGCAACTAACTACCATCACACCTACACAAGCACAAATCAAACAGCATGGCCAGTGAGCCAAGGCCAACATGGAGGCAGGGGCCTAGCCGGGCAACAACTCTCATCTGCACACACTCAACACCACACCCCTCGACCTCCAACAATGTGCAGCAGTGAAGCACACATGCACTGGTGACATTGCACATGCACCCATGACTATTCCAGGGTGGTGGGTGGGAACCAAGGTGCAGAAACACATCACACATGGACACTCAACAAGACTCCTGAATGTCTGACACACTGCACACTACGCCGTACATGGACATGATGGCAATACCACACCAACCAATGGGATCACAGCCACAGTCACACACCAATGAAGAAGCCAAGGTCACCCACAAAGAACACACATAGACAACAACCAACATTGCAGCCCGGAACCTGAGGAGTGCCAGCAGTCACACACACAACGTGTCACAATCACTGAAAGATAACACAAACTGGAAATCACATGACAGGGGCAAACAACAAGTGCCAAGGGGAAACCTGACTGTGACCCAGCTGCGTCTGCACACAAACTCAGCCCTGACAGCAAGCACACCTATGGGTGACACCCTGATGAGCAGTAATGTGCCATGCACCCACATCACAGAGAACCCAGGGAGAAGACTTTGGGGGAACATAGCTCAACTCAGCTAGCATCACAAACAGGTACAACACTAGGGATCACAGCATGTACAGCTAAACGGAAGTGAACACACAGACATGCACATACAACACACACCTTGGGCGCAGGCAATGTCACAGGAGTACACACTGCCATGAGGGGACTCCACTCCTGTGTGAGGAAAGCTGTGCCATATGTTGCCTCAGTAGGGCCCCACCATGTCAGCTGAGCACTTGGTCACACAATCAACAATTAGCACCAAATGAGGGCTCCCGTCACATCAGCCTGGTCATGGAAGTGCCAACGGAATCATCAGCACAGATCCAACACACTTCTATAGCAATGTTGCACTGACAACACAGATGAGTCCTTCCCCATTGATGCCCAAACCTGCATGTCCAGTGGAGATGGCCACACAGTCAGGGAAGTAGACGAATAGAACAATGGCAGGCACAACAGATGTGCAGGGGTGGAAGCCACAGATGTGAAATTGCCAATCTAAGTAGGAAATCCCATTGCCAAATACTGAACACATGACACCCTCAGATGCTGCTATGGATGACATGGATACACCACAGGATAGGACACATTCCCCCTGGACCACATGGGTTCCTGCACAGTAACACTTCATTATCATGAGACCAAATATCACCATCACTGCAGCAAGGGCATGGTTAGCATCATCAACATCATGTACATCAGAAGCAAAAGCACTAGAGAACAGAAAGTTGCTTTATTCAGCATATGTGGCATTAAAAGTAGAAGTCCGGTAGAACATAAACAAAGGCCAATGGCCAGTCCATCAACAAAGTCACAAGTGGGTAACAGTGGCAGATGCCACCCTACACATGCCTGCACAAAACCAGGGACAATCCACTAGGAGGGGCAACCGGGGGGTAGGCCAGGCACCGCAGGGACAGGATCAGGGCTCACCAGGAGGAAGCAGGGAAGGGGTGGTGGGTGCTGGAGAGCCACTGACAACTGCAGTGGAGGTGTCTGACATGGTGTGTGCCGGCACAACTGGGGGCATGGCTCAGATGTTGTGGGTGCCGGCACGACTGCAGTGGACCCTGCAGATGGAGTGGACAGGTCCGCCACTGCAGTGCCCAAGTCAGACAGGGTGGTAGTGGACTCCACTGCAGTGCCTACCACCAGGGGAGGAGAATGGGGAACAGGCAAGGTGGGCTGGACAGAGGGGGAGGACACCCTCACCACATCAGTGGCACAGACAAGCGCAGCGGGGGTGTTGTTCCGGGAGAGCAAGTGGCAGGGGGAGAAGGCCGGAGCCTCTTGGGGATGGTATATCTGTGGGTGGGGGAACCTGGGGCCGGGTGTGGTGGGGGCACCTGTGGAGTGGGGGCCTGAGGGATGGAGGAAGGAGACCTGGTGCTTGAGCTGCAGGGCGGCGGCGGGGTCTTGCTCTTAGCACTCCGGGGGGACTTGCAGGTGGGGGCCTCAGTCTGTCTGCGCCTGGGGGAGGGTGTCCGGGGGCGAGGGGCACTCTGCTCCGTGTGGGGGGGCTTCCTCTTCCCCCTGGATGCTGCGGCAGCTGGATCGGAGGGGAAGAGGCCGAGGTCACTGAGGAAGAGGCGCTGGGTCTTTGGGGTTGCAGGTGAGGCAAGGGAGGGTGCTTTGGAGGGAGAGGCAACTGAGGGCTGCGCAGTGCCCGTGGATGCGTGTGTGTGTACCAGGGCCCCATCCCCTGTGAGTCTGGTTTCAGTCCCCTGACTGTGCGTGCGTGTGCGTTTAGTTTGTGGCGTGTATGTCTGTGTGCTGGACATGTGTGTGCTGGTGTGTGCCTGTGCCGGTGTGTGTGTGCTTGGGACGGGTAAGGTGCTGGGGAGTGTGGATGGAGCAGAGGCAGGAGGGGTGAGGGACTGTCTGAGGAGGGACACTGCTGCCGTCAGGGAGGAGTCCATGGACCTGTTGCCCCTCTGTAGGTCAGACATGCCCGATGAGATGCCCTCCATGAACGACACCAGCTGAGTCAACAGTGCGGTGTGCGCATGGAGGACACTCAGCATGGCTGTCTGCCCTACATGGAGCTGGCGAAGGAGGTACACAGACTCCTCACTCAGGGCAGCAGGGGACACAGGGGCGGGGGTGCGGTGCCTGGGCCAAAGGAGACACGCTCCCGAACATGGGAGCCTCCACAGACCTGGGGAATGGGAGCCGATGGGAGGGCAGTGGTGGTGCTGGTGGTGGCGGGGACAGCAACACTAGCTGGGGTGTGGTGGCTGCTGACACCCGCCTCCACAAGGGAGTCATCCTCCGAGTTGCTCTGGTCCTCAGCTGAGGTGGATGGTGCTGAGGACTCCTCGGTGTGGCTCCCCTCGCCCTCCGTGCCACTGGGTCCCTCCGACCACTCCTCGGCTGCTGACCCAGTCTGGCTCTCTGGCTCCTCCTGGTCCGTGGAGCTGTCCCCTTCCATGGCCGTGGATGTATCTGCAAACAATGGGGAAACAGACAGACATCAGTCACCTGCACCAAACGCACACACCACTGTGAGCACAGCACATTACAGAGCAAGCCCTGGCATCATTAGTTGTACATTGCTAAAAGTGTCCTAACTGAACAGGAGAAGCCAATTGTCAGTCTGATGCCAAGCATGGCACTCACATCCCACATGGCCTTGCACCCATCTGTCTGGTGTCTGTTGGATTGCAACACCCCAGTGTGGACACATGCACCAAGTACACAGTAGTTGGACAGTGCAGAGGACACGGTGTGGCATGTGGACATGCACACATCACAGCTCTTGCCACTGAGTCAGTACAGGTTTCCGGATGAAAGGGATGCCCAGAGTCAAATAGGAAATGCATGTGATGCATACCAGCGACAGACACCATGATGCACCCATGTCCTGATAGCCAGCGCCACTATGGTGTGCATGTAGCACATGTCACTCCCCTGCAGGACCACCAATAAGTTGACACATGCCATGGCAGAGGCATGACTGCTAAGTCATACATCACTGTCTCAGTGATGTATGACTTAGCAGCCAGACAACAACACTATGCACTGTGTCACAATAGTAGGTCATGGGGAATGTAAGTCCTGGAGCTGCACAAGTGCACATGTACATCCCCCACACAACACATCATCTTAACCCTCATCTGTCCAGGTCACACCTATTGGACATATGGGAGACCTGTGACACTACCCTCTGAACCTGAGCCCCTCACAATTTGCTGTGAATGGGGAACAGCTGCCTGAACTTCACATTCGCATACCCCAGTCTGCACGGGCAGCTGATCAAACACCTATGTGACACACAAGTATTGTCTCCTATGGTCACATCTCCAGGGGCATGCTGAGCCCCTACCAAGAAACACCCCAGCAGTCCTGGCAACTAATCCACAGCACACTGACACAGAGGCAGACACCCGAGGGGTCAAATCACTGTGCACAATGTGTCAGCTGATACACGGGAGTGGGAGTACAGAGTGCATTGCATGGCCTGCAGTAGGCATGACTGTCCTGCTCCACATGAATGAGGGATGTGCCCTGGACAGTGGATAGCTGGCTATGTATGTGTGACACACGTAATCTGCACACTCCTGGGGCCCAAACATTGTTCCCACCCGCTGCATGGGCGTGTGCCACATACCCCAGGCACATGTGGTGGCTCAGCTCAGCAAGTGGACCGCATATCAAAGCAACACGCAGATCACATGTCCAAACCCAGGCGTTGTGTGAACAATGGACCCACCCATGATGCCCACAACAGAGTTAGGGAAACAGATGCTGTCCCCCACCTTTAGTGAAGCAAAGTGCAAGGACACAGTCCCAAGTGACACAATTCCCTGAATGTAAGGGCCACACCTGGGTATCAGATGAGCAGTGGGCAGTGCACAATAGAGGGACATGGCTCCTGGACAACATGACTGCTGCACTGTGGCAGTTGAACCAGGCCAGAGGAGGGCACAAAGCATGTAATACAGAGTTCACAGTGCAGTCTTTGACTCACCCCCTCCTTGCTGCTGTCTGGCCTTCAGCTGCCCATCCAGGTCTGGAAACACCACCGCCAGGATCTGGAGCATGGGGGGTCAGGGTCCGTGTTCCGCCCCTCCTGCGAGGAGGCGACAGCTTCAGCTGGACCCGTGCAATCCTCCGGGTCCAGCCCCGAAGGTCCTGCCACCTCTTCTGGCAGTTGCGGATCCGGCGCTTGTAGACCCCCACGGACCGGACAGCCCGGACGATGTCCTTCCAGATTTCCTGCTTCCGATGGGCATTAACCTGTCAGGATGACAAAGTGAAAAGGCCATTACCACACATGCAACATATCCGTGCATGACACAGTTGTATATACATGTCTCAATCAAAGGGGCACATGATGTACACAGGCAGTGCAAAGCTGACCATGGACAGTTTGCCAGGCGTCACTACATGGTATCATTGCATGGGAAGTAAAACCATGTTCAAATGCACTGTCACTGCACCATACCTGTCCAGTGCAAGTCACTACACACTGTGGAAGTAGGCTGTCCAGCAGGGCCTGGTTCTCTTCAAGGCTGAAGGCTGGGGCTCTCTCCACAGTACGTGCCATTGCAGGGTCCAGAGGGGCAGAGACAGCAGCAGTGCAGTGGCAGATGTCGTCCTGGAGCATGTAGTGCAGGCAAGTGAGCTCTCAGGGGAACAGCCAGCAATATATATGTGCTGGAGAGGCAGATACTGTCCCTTGTGTCCAAAGTGATAGGTCCAAGTCGTTTGCATCTTCTGAATCTGGCCAATCCATGGAATAGCAGCACCAAAACACGCCCACAGCATCCTTCAAATCTTCAACTTCATGACATACATGATTTTGCAACATTGTTGTGGGTGACCAACTGAATTTACAGCAACCGACTCATTCGAAATTCTAAAACGCGTCCGTTGCCAGGCAAGCCCATTGTCAATGGGTGCGCACCGATCGGTCCATTGCGGTACAACGCGTACCCGCACACATTGAATGCAATGGGCCGGCCGAAGGCACCGATCGGTCCATTGCAGTTCAACGCGCACAGGGGTACAACGCGTACCCGCACACATTGAATGCAATGGGCCGGCCGGAGGCACCGATCGGTCCATTGCAGTACAACGCGCACAGGGGTACAACGCGTACCCGCACACATTGAATGCAATGGGCCGGCCGGAGGCACCGATCGGTCCATTGCAGTTCAACGCGCACAGGGGAACAACGCGTACCCGCACACATTGAATGCAATGGGCCGGCCGGAGGCACCGATCGGTCCATTGCAGTACAACGCGCACAGGGGTACAACGCGTACCCGCACACATTGAATGCAATGGGCCGGCCGGAGGCACCGATCGGTCCATTGCAGTACAACGCGCACAGGGGTATAACGCGTACCCACACACATTGAATGCAATGGGCAAGCCGGAGGCACCGATCGGTCCATTGCAGTTCAACGCGCACAGGGGTACAACGCGTACCCGCACACATTGAATGCAATGGGCCGGCCGGAGGCACCGATCGGTCCATTGCAGTACAACGCGCACAGGGGTACAACGCGTACCCGCACACATTGAATGCAATGGGCCGGCCGGAGGCACCGATCGGTCCATTGCAGTTCAACGCGCACAGGGGTACAACGCGTACCCGCACACATTGAATGCAATGGGCCGGCCGGAGGCACCGATCGGTCCATTGCAGTACAACGCATCACTGTACATGTGACTGGCATATGTCAGCATGCCTGTCTCAGATGGACATATGCCAGCCACAGATAGCTCCCAGGGAGTGAGGGGCACACCTACATCACGACAGCCTGTCCAAACTTAATCATAAGGCATGTAAGGCTGCATTTCCTATTGTGTGTATGTTGGTGTACATGTTTTCCTGTGGGTGTCACCTGTGGGCAGCCACCCCCAGGCTGTGCACGTGTTCATGGGGACAGGATCCTGGGTGTTACGTGTACATGACCACTGTGATGTGCAACTGTTCATATCTGTGCATGTGCCATGGTCACATTTCACGGTGGTGTATGTGTATGTCATGTCACATACCCCGTGAGTCCCATGTGGGATGGTATGTTTGAGCCAGGGTGTCCCAGTGGCACAATAGTGATGGTCCTCCACAGTCTTTGTGCATGTAGTGTTTACAATGTCTCTGATTTCATGTGCACAATGGGAGACAGTCTCCACATCCACGTTGTGTGTGCATGGACTCTGATGTTGTGCGTGTGTGTGTCACAGACGTCCATGTCTGTCCTGCCGTGGCAAGTGGGGCCACTACCTGTGGGGGTCATGGTTGTTTTGCTGTGGTGTATACATGATACTCCATGTAATGCCAGTGTCCGTGTGTCATTACAGGGTCCCTGGGAATGTACCTGTCGTTGAGCTGTGGTGCCTGGGGCACATCTGTCCTCACATGTCACTGTGGGGGGTTATTGTGACACGGCAGCAGGAGATGGGAACTGTGACACGGCCTCATGATATCCAATGGGCCAACCTGGGACTAATTGATGCCACCTGTTGGACCGTGTTGACAGATGTTGGCCATGTATGTACCATACATGTCCTTCCGGTACTGCACACTTCATATAGTTGTGCCTCATAATGATGTATGTTGGGATCTTGAGTGTGTTCAATGCCGCTTATGTGGGGTGACTGACAATCTTGCTTACTTCTCCTCTGCACTGCAGGGCTCCTGCTGTCCATCGACCATTCCCAGACCTGGCAACGATGGTGGAACGGGACAGCATCCGACGGTACCGCTTCACCAGGCAGCTGATTGAGGATTTGGCAGTGCAGTTGTCCCCACATTTGCAGCCTGGCCGGCCGTATCCTACAGCGCTGACCCCCAAGGTGAAGGTGATGGCAGCCCTACACTTCTTTGCCACTGGTACCTTCCAACATACTGTGGCGACTGCTGGTGGGATGTCACAGACCATGTTGAGCCGTGTGCTCCGTGATGTTTTGGCGGCAATGTTGCTCTTCCTGAACCGGTACATCTATTTCCCTAGACTGCGACGACTCTCTGACGTGAAGAGTGACTTTTGTGCCCTGGGGAGGATGCCGCATGTCATTGGCTCCATTGATGGGACACATGTGGCTTTGGTACCACCACAGGCCCAGGAGCAGGCCTACAGGAACCGCAAGCACTACCACTCGGTCAATGCACTGGTGGTGTGTCTTGCAGACATGACTCATCACACACGTGTGTGCCCGTTTCCCTGGTTCAGCACACGATGCCTTTGTGATGAGGAGTAGTCGCATCCCCAGGATGATGGCACAGATGCAGAACCAGCGTGCCTGGCTTGTCGGTGTGTACTGACTTTGTGCCATTGTGTATGATCTGATCTGTAGTATTCCGCCCACTTTTCCAAGTCAGCTAATGTGCACTTGTCTGTCCGTAGGTGACTCGGGATACCCCAACATGCCGTGGTTGCTGACACCCCTCAGGAACCCTGTGACACCAGCCCAGATGCGCTACAATGAGGCACATGGTCGGACCAGGAGAGTGATTGAGCGGACCTTTGGTCTCCTGAAGAGCCGCTTCCGCTGCCTGTACAAGACCGGAGGGTCCCTCCCATATGCCCCTGCGAAAGTGTGCAAGATTATCATCGTCTGCTGCATGCTCCACAACCTGGCAGTGCGGAAGGAGTTGCCTCTCATCCAGGATGACAATGACCAACATCCGCCACATGTAGAGGATCCTGGCCTGGACCACGATGCCAGTGACGATGATGATGATGATGATGATGGTGATGTCCGCACACAGCTCATCACCAACTTCTTTAGCTGAATGTGAGTATCCTGAGGTGTCATGTCAATGATGTGAGTTGGCATGATGTGTGGGTGGTGCTCTGGTGCTGTTGGAGTGTGTCCATGGGCTACTTGACTGGATGTGTGTTGCGATGTGTGGTGACAGGTGGGCTGTACTCCCCAACAGTGTTGACATGCTAACTTGGTTCTGGGTGGGTATCTTGTAACATGTATTGTGCATGAGTTTTGCTGTTCTGTCCTGTACTCCATTGCTTTTGACTGTGTGTCATTTCTGTCCTTCACAGGGTACTTTCAGATTCGTTTGGTCAACTGTGTCCACCGACGACGTTATTGCACATCCAGGCTGGTAGCTGTTGTGTCCCTACAGGTGATGTGCGCCACACCCATGGACTTCCTTCCGTCTACAGTTGTTGACTGTGTGCCCGCTGCCAGGTGGGATTACCTTGCATCTGTAGTGGTTACGGCATGTTGCAACTGTGTAATAAACCTGTGCTTCACTTTGTGATGTGCGTTGTCTGTGGTCACACATTTGACTGCCATTTGCTTACTGCACCTGTGGGCTACTTGACTACAACTGGGAATGGGTGTGGTGTCTGTGCATTGCACCGTCTTCCCTGGCAACATCAGTGTAGGCAATGAGTCAGATGGCCTAGGTGTGTATGTGTTGTGTAGCCCTGGTGGTGTGTCTCCCTCATGTGTGTCACGTTGCCTGTACTCACATGCCTGTGTTGTCCTTGCTGTTGCAGTTCGCATACACAGTGTAATTTTGCAGTTCATCATCCCCATAACAGCACCCACGTTGGAATCACGACAGAGGCAAGTATGGTGTATTAGTGTGTTTATTGTGATACATTTGTGTTGATAGTGCATAGGATGGGTAGTGCTGTACATAAATCTTGCAATCCCAAGTTCCTAGGTGAATTGAAAGTCCTGGTAGACAGGATCCCCAGTATCGGGCCACAGTTGTCTGACACATTGGTCCAACTTGTACTCCCCTTGCAATGTGTGGGAGTAGTGTTGCCGTCAACAGGGTGAACAGTCTGTGCACAAAGGCGAACATCCAGAACAGGTTCAGGCTTCCTGGGAGTTGCGCTTGGCCATCGGCCTCTCACTTTTCCCTCCTCGGACGACCCCTCTTCTTGGGGGGCCCTCAAGTACAGGCTGCTGCGGTGCAGGGGACTCTCCGCCAGAGTCCTCCTCCCTCCCTGTGGCAGTTGCAGTTTGTTCGGCACCAGATGTTGTTGGCACACAGGGAGGTGTGGACTGGTTGCTGTTCATCTGGCGGAGGCATTGTAAAATGTCCCTGTGCACCGCCGTCATCTCATGCAGTGCATCCCACTTGGACTCCACGCGGGACATGTGTGAGTCCACACGGGACATGTGTGACTCCACGTGGGACATGTGGGAGTCCAAGCGGGCATGATGGGCAGCCTGCTGCTGTTTCATGTCTCTGAGGAGCCCCACTACCTGGCTGAGCTCTCCGGTGCTGGACTGGTACGCATCAGCTATGCGTACCAGTTGTGGGTCATCATGCACACCAGCAACGTCTGCAAGCAGCGACCTCTGTCTCCCACCCCTCCCACCACCCCTGCTGACATGTGCAGTGTGTGCAGTGGCACGCACAGATAACCCTGGTCCACCTTGGGGGTTGGTGGTGGTGGTGGTGTCCATGGCCCCAGGTTGGTCCAGGGTCCCTGTGCTGGTGTTGCTCCTTGTTCTGTCCATGTCGGCAGGGATGGTATTCGTGGTGACAGTCGTTGGAGGGGTGGGTGCAGGGGGTGCAGCTGGTGGTCCTGCTGGTGCTGCAGCTGGTGGTCCTGCTGGTGCTGCATGTTGACTTGCACCGGATGTGCCAGGTTGTTCTTCATCGTCCGAGGAGGACAGAGGCTGTACGACGCCAGTGAGCTCGGCATCCTCTTGAGCCTGGGACTGGGACTGGGACTCCTCAGCGTCTGCTGCTGTGTCCCCATCATCACCTGTTTTTGGGAGACACAAACAATGTATGTTATGTTTCTGCAGGCATCAATGGTTGACACACATGACAGTTGTGACTGTGCCTCTGGGTGCGGGCCTGTACATTGCATTGTCCTAAGTCGTCACAGTCAGGGGTTGATATTGGTGTGGCACATTGTCCTGCATTATTTGGGCATTTCTATGTATTTTCTGGGGTGTGAACATGGTCTGCATTGGTTGTGTTTTGTTGACAGCCGGCCCTCCATCCCACCCACCCAGCCAGTCAGTTATCCCACCATGGAACGTGCTTGCGTTGCAGGGAGTGTAAGTTGTCTCTCAGGATGTCACTCAGTGGTGTCCTGCCGTTTGTTGGTGCACAGTTGCCAGCAGGGCCTTGTGCTCCCCACAGCAGTAGCCAGTGTCAGCCATCTTGTGAGTCCTTCTCCACTCCCTGTGATGTGAGCATGGTTCAGGGTGGTGTTGATGGGACAGTTGTGGGGGTGAGCTATGTCTGTGACTACGACTCCCATCATGCCATTGCCTCCACCCCACTTCCCAGCATTCCCATACTTACTTGCTTTTGTGTGGAGTTCAGTGTGTGTGGGTGTGAGAGCAATGGCAAGATGGCTGACAGTGGTGTCCTGCTGTTGGTTGGTGTGCAGTACCCAGCATGCCCTTGTGCCCCCCACGACACAGCAACAGTGTCAGACATCTTTGATGGGCCTTTCCACTCTCTGTGGGATGTGCATGCATGAGTGTGTGCTTGCTGGGCCATGTGGTGGGGGATGTAGAGCTGTGACTACGACTCCCATCATGCTATTGCCTCCTCCCCCCTTCCCAGCATGCCCATGCTTCCTTCCTTTTGACTCTGCTTCCCTGTGGGGTGGGCTGGCTGTGCTGACAGGATGGCTGGGAGTGTTGTCCTGGCAGTTGTTTGTCTAGAGGTCCCAAGAGTGTCCCTGTGCTTCACACAACATAACCGAGGGTGGTGGTTCTTTGTGGGATCTTGTGTTAGGATGGGGGGCATTGCATTCTACCAGGTGGGTTCTGTGGAGTTTGTGTTGGGGGGTGTGTGAGGGGAGGTGCTTGTGACTATGGTCAGTGCTGCAAGTCACCCTTCCCACCCAGCTAGCCAGATATCCCACCATGGAACGTGCTTGCATTGCAGGGAGTGTAAGTTGTCTCTCAGGATGTCAGTCAGTGGTGTCCTGCTGTTTGTTGGTGCACAGTTGCCAGCAGGGCCTTGTGCTCCCCACAGCAGTAGCCAGTGTCAGCCATCTTGTGAGTCCTTCTCCACTTTCTGTGATGTGAGCATGGTTCATGGTGGTGTTGATGGGACAGTTGGGGGGGGGCAATATGTGTGACTGCGACTCCCATGATGCTATTGGCTACACTGACTTGGCCAGCATACACAGAATTCCTTCCTTTGAGTGGTCTTCACTGTGTGTTGGTGTTGTTGTGGTGGCTACATGTCTGGATGTGTTTGTTAGTTCTATTTGTGCCACTGCCTAGCTGTAGTTGTAGTTGTGTTTGTACATGTGTTGGCACAGTTGGATGTGACTTTTTTGATGGCATGTGTTGTGTTTCTCTGACTGACATACACATTTTGGGATGATTCTGTTCTGGTTGCTGTGTAATTGCTATGAGTGCATGGTTTGACTCTCCCCTTGACAGTGATGTGTGTGTTTTGTGGCAGTATATTGTGTACATTTGTTGTGTACTCACCAGGCTCTGGGATGTCCTCTAGTCCATATACGCTCACTGGCGGAAGGATGGCCCACACCTTCTCCTCCCAGGGCCTGAGGTATATTGGCTTGGCAGGAGGGCCACTGCCGGTGTATTGGCTGTTGATGTAGTCTTTCTTCAGCATGTCCCGTACCCTCCTGCGCACGTCATACCACCTGTTCTGGATGTCGGTCTTTGTGCGCCGACATGGTGATTGTGCGTTCACCCTGTTGATGATCCTCTCCCACATCTTGGTTTTCTGCGACATGGGGGTCTGTTGGACCAGTGTGCCAAACAGCTGTGGCTCCACCCTGAGGATCTCGTCTACCATGACTTCCAATTCACTATCTAGGAACTTGGGATTCTTCTTGGGGGGCATGGTGATGGGTGGTGATGGTGGGTGATGTGTGTGTTGGTGTGCAGGTGAGGGTGTGTGAGTGTGTGTTTTGCTGGGTGTATGTGAGGTAGGTATTTGTTGGTGTGCTGATGGTGTGTGGCTTGTGTGTGGGATGAGCTGTGGGTGTGTGGTTGCTTTCTCTTGGGTGCTGGCAGTGGAATGGCATTTGCAAAGGCTCATGGTTGTGATTTGTGTCCTTTATATAGGTGGAGTTGTGGGTGTGTCTTTGTTCTCTGTCCCCACCCCCCCAGTATTTATTGGCTTGGTAATTGCTTGTTTGGCCTTTTTTTGGGTGATTTTTCCTTTGTGCTGTTTGTGTATGTTGGAAACGTTCTTGTGACCGAGTTGGACCCTGCATTAGCCTCGTACGGTGTTCTCCGTTTCGTTCACGCTGTATTTGTGCAGTTTTCTATGCTGCGTACGCGTCGGTCGCGGTGTTTTGTGTTGCTTCGGCTCGGTTTTGTATGCGTGTCGGTCGTACGGCTTGTCCTCCGTCCGACTCGCTCGTGGTTTTCGCGCCTTGCATCGTTTCGGTCGGATTTGTTCCGGGTGCGTGTCGGTCGGTTGGATTCGCGTGTTTTTCCGGCCGGATTGCTGTTTTCCGTGCGGCTCGGTCGGTCGACTTGGTTTAGGTACGTGTAGGTCGGATTTTTCGCGCCTTGCATCGTACTTGGCGTGTCGTGCGCCACGGGTACGTGTCGGTCGGTATTATTTCCGGATCCGAGTCGGCCGGTGCTTTTTCCGGCCCGAATCGGAATCGACCCCTATGTGTTGATAAGTCAATCTTTAAGAGGCAGAGTAAAAAAAAAATGTATTTGGCATCTCACCTTTCAGACCATTCTGGTATCTTGCTGGATTTAGAGTGTCCACTCCCTAGTCTCACCAGGTCATGGTCCTTTGACCGAGCCTTACTTTTGGAGGAAGAGGAGATCTCCTTTTTATCCCAGGAAACTGAATGTTTACTGAATGTGAATTTAGATTCGGCCTCATTACCAGTTGTATGGGATTCCCTAAAGGCTTTCCTGCGGGGTCAAATCACAAGCAGGTCGGGCTATAGAAATAAAAAATATAAAGAGGAGATCTCAGTAATTGAAGCTAAGCTGAAGGCACTGGAGGCCGATCTAAATTGCCAGGCTCCTCCCGAAATCCAGCAAGAACGTCAGACCAATTTTAACAAACTGAAGGGTCAGTTGGAGAATATCTTGCATATTAGGCTCAGTCAAAGATGGGAGGCAAGCAAAATTGCCCATTTCGAGTATGGAGAAGGGGCAGGAAAGCTTCTCGCGTGGAAAACTAAATCAGACCGGGTAAGAAACCAGATCCAAGAAATTATTAGTGGGGATGTTACTCTCTCTTCGGATGAGGAAATTCGTGATGCATTCCAGACCTTCTTCCAAGACATTTATCGAGATGATAAACTGGTGGATAATTTGAATGCTAAGAGCTGGCTGGATAGCATCTCTCTTCCCTCCCTGAAGTTCGAACAGCAGGAACATTTAGATCGGGAATTCACCCAAGATGAGGTTAGGGAAGCCATATCACGCTGCAAGAACGGAAAAGCCGCGGGACCTGATGGGCTCCCAGCCGAGCTTTATAAATTAATGAGTGATAGGATTGTCCCCACCTTGACAAAGCTCTTTAATCAGATATTACAGGAAGGCTTAAAGCCCCCAGCCTCATGGAATGACGCCACAATTATTTTGCTCCTGAAACCTGGAAAAAATCCATCAAGTTGTGGGTCATATAGGCCCATCTCATTGTTGAATGCGGACTATAAAATCTTCGCTTCAATTTTGGTGGCCAGATTGGGATTTGTGGCGGGGGATATTCTCCACCTGGATCAGAAGGGCTTTGTCAAGGGACGGCGGCTATCAGATCTCACTTATGACTTGATAGGGGCGATCGATTTGGCCTCTACATATTCACTTCCATTAGCTGCCATGACCTTAGACGCCACTAAGGCGTTCGACAGGGTGAATTGGACCTAATTCAACTTAGGAAAAAGTTTTGTCGAATAGTCCAGCTGATATACCAGGAACCAACAGCCAGACTTTTCGTTAATGGTGACATCACTGACTCTTTTAAGATCTCGAGGGGGACCAGGCAGGGCTGCCCACTCTCCCCTCTCCTCTTTGACTTATACATCGAGCCATTTGCTCAACGGCTCAGGGATGATCCCAACATTCAGTCTTTTAAGTACGGGGAGTGGGAGAGGAAGGTCACTCTGTATGCTGATGATATTTTAGTCTTTTCGGCCAACCTGCAAACAGCATTTCCAGCCGTGATCAGCCTGGCACAAGATTTTGGTCTTGTCTCAGGCTATGAGATCAATGACGCGAAGACAGAAATCATGGTCTGGAACCCTGGGAGGACCCAGCATCAGCACCAGATCAGCTCTAAAATGAGATATTTGGGGATCAACATTGTGCAAGACATTACAATGATTGCTGAGACAAATCTAACTATGGTGGCTAGGGAGAGCCAGAGGCTGATGAAATCTTGGGCTCAACTTCCTTTATCCATTCTTGGGAGGGTCAATCTCGTCAAGATGTCGATACTCCCTAAGGTCACCTTCCTCTTTAATTGCATTCCCCTCCACTTCGAAAAATCTTCTATAGACAAGCTACAGCGGGATATTAATTCCTTTGTCTGGGCATATAAATCAACAAGAATAGCATGGAAAAAGCTGAGGCGGAGGAGAGAGAAAGGAGGCCTTGCTCTCCCGGATCTCCAGTTTTATGCTTGGACCTTTCAACTCACACACTCGTGTATGCTATTTAAAATGCTGGTCAGTACTGGAGCGGGGGGATGTTTCTCGCCATGCTCAGGGGAGCCAACTTACCTGAGGAAGGATTATTGTTCAAATTTGGAGACCCTAAGTTTTTTAAAAAGGTTAAGTTGAAGGTTCTCCAGGGGTTTGCCAAAACCTGGGCTAAACTTAGGGGTACGGCTGCGCTCAGTTATTTTTCAAGCCAGGCTCCCCTCTGGGATACTCCCGGTGCCCCGGAGTGCCTGAGGGACAGGCTGGCAGTACCTTTAAGAGAAGCTGGGATGATGGTCTGGGGGGATTTGGTCTCTGACGGCATTCTTGTTTCCTGGGAACAACTTAAAGATAAAGTCGGAGCAGGCCTTTCAAGGTTTAAATATCTCCAGTTAAAGAGTTGGGCCCAATCACAATTAAATCATAAAAACCCAATAGGGATTGGCAGTTTTTTAGAACATCAGCTTGTGGCTAAGCCACCTGGGAGGAAGGAGGTTTCTTTTTGGTATCAAGCCATAATTGAATCTGTGGACGGCGAATTTAAACTGGCCGAGGAACTATGGGGGGGTTCCTTACCTGCACAACATTGTGACTATCTATGGCAGAATTCCTGCAAGATCCTTTATGAGGTAGTCAAACCAGCATGGCTGAAAAGGAACCACCTGTTCACCATTCACAGGGCTTATTTTTCCCCCCAAAAGCTCTCCAAAATCATCAAAGGTCCACCAGTTAGCTGCAAGAAATGTGGTCTGGCTTTAGCTTCAGTCATTCACATGTTTAAAGAATGTCCCGTCTTGACCACCTTTTGGGATAGCGATGGCAACTTCTTGGCTAGCACTTTGGGCTGTCCAATCCACATTGACTTACCTTTGATTATTTTTGGTTTTACACACAAAGTTACGGGTCCATCCAGATCATTGCTCTTCTATGCCATCCTGCTAGCCAGGAGACAAATTTGCAAAAGATGGACAGAACCCACTCCCCCTTCCTTCTCCGACTGGCTGGCTTCAGTGTTGGCGGTCTCTAAGTTGGACCTAGTCAGATCTTGCAGCAGGAAGAAGACAGCATTTTGGGACTTGCTCCAACTCAGATTGGGCTCAGAGCTATCTGTTTAGGTTTTTTTTTTTCTCTGAGTCCTATGATAATGCTGCCTCGACACTCTTCGGGCAAAGTCAGATACTGCCAGTTTCCCCCCGGAAGTATCACGACAATTGTCACCTAGCTCTTGGAGCTTTGCGGAAGAGTTATCTCATCTGGTCATCATTAGCACCCAAGCAAGTCATGATACCTGTAGGCGGGTCTTCTACGAGGTCTCCACATCCATTTGCCTACCTTTCTCAGCTTGCTGAGTATGGGTATTGATATCTTGAGTGCAGTGTGAAGTGAGGTTGGTGGCGAATGAGGATAAAAAAATAAATATATGACTTCTTGCCAGTGAGGGTGAGTGCAGTAGCAAGATGGCTGACAGATGAGGATGTAATTTGAAGTGCAAGACCTGCTGGGATGTGTGGTATTTTCTAATACTCATCGCTTTCTCCCCCCACTTGACCAATGACTTCCTGCCAGTGAGGGTGAGTATAGTAGCAAGATGGCTGACAGAGGGAGATGTGGTTTGGAGTGAAAGGCCTGCTGGGATTTGTAGTCAGTGCTGTGAGTGCGCCTCCCATCCAGCCCAGCCAGCCCACCTGTGCCTATTTATTCCTGCCAGTGAGGGTCAGTGCAGTAGCAAGATTGCGGACAGAGGGGGATGTAGTTTGCAGTGGAAGGCCAGCTGGGATTTGTGGTCTTTTATAAAACTCCTCCCACTGCCACCCATTTGACCAATTACTTCCTGCCAGCGAGGGTGAGTGTAGTATCAAGATGGCTGACAGAAGGGGATATAGTTTGGAGTGGAAGGTCTGCTGGGAGGTGTGGTTTTTTCTAACATTCCTCACCCTCTCCCCACTTGACCAATGACTTCCTTCCAGTGAGGGTGAGTGCAGTAGCAAGATGGATGACAATGGGAGATGTAGTTCAGAGTGGAAGGCTTTCTGGGATGTGTGATCTGTTCTGACACTCCTTCCCCTCCCACCCACTTGACCAATGACTTCTTGCCAGTGAGGGTGAGTGCAGTAGTAAGATGGCAACAGAGGAGAAGTTAGTTTGGATTGGAAGGTAATCTGGGATTTGTGATCTTTTCGAACACTCCTTTCCCTCCCACCCACTTGACCAAGGACTTTCAGTGAGGGTGAGTGCAGTAGCAAGGACATGGTTGACATAGGGAGATGTAGTTTGGAGTGGAAGGCCTGCTGGGATGTGTGGTCTTTTCTAACACTCCTCCCCTCCCACCCACTTAAACAATGATATCATGTCAGAGAGTGTGAATGCAGTAGCAAGATGGCTGACAGAGGGGGATGAAGTTTGGGGTGGAAGGCCTGCTGGGATTTGTGGTCTTTTCTAACACTCCTCCCCCTCCCACCCACTTGACCAATGACTTCCTGTTAGTGAGGGTAAGTGCAGTAGCAAGATGGCTGACAGAGGGGGATGTAGTTTGAAGTGGAAGGACTGCTGGGATGTGTGGTCAGTGCAGTGAGTACTCTTCCCAGCCAGTCCAGCCAGCTCACCTGTGCCTATTGTTTCCTGCCAGTGAGTGTGAGTGCAGTAGCAAGATGGCAGACATAGGGGAATGTAGTTTGGAGTGGAAGGCCTGCTGGGAAGTGCAGTCTTTTCTAACACTCCTTCCCCTTCCACCTACTTGAACAAAGACTTCCTGCCTGTGAGGGGGAGTGCTGTAGCAATATGGCAGACAGAGGGGGATGTTTTAGCAGTGAAAGGCCTGTTGGGATGTGTGGTCTCTTCTACCACTCCTCCAACTCCCACCAACTTGGCCAATGACTTCCGACCAGTGAGAGTGAGTGCAGTAGCAAGGTGGCTGACAGAGAAGGATGGAGTTTGGAGTGGAAGGCCTGCTGGGATGTGTGGTCTTTTCTAACACTCCCCTATCCCCCCACTTGACCAATGACTTCCTGCCAGTGAGGGTAAGTGTAGTAGCAAGATGGCTGACAGAGGAAGGTGTAGTTTGGAGTGGAAGACCTGCTGGGATTTGTGGTCAATGCACTGAGTACTCCTTCCAGCCAGCCCAGCCAGCCCACCTGGGCCTATTTATTCCTCCTAGGATGGTGAGTGCAGTAGCCAGAGGACAGACAAAGAGGGATGTAGTTTGGAGTGGAAGGCCTGCTGGGATAAGTGGTCTTTTCTAACACTTCTACTTCTCCCACCCACTTGACCAATGACTTCCTGCCAGTGAGGGTGATTGTAGTAGCAAGATGGCTGACAGAGGGGGCTGTAGTTTGGAATGGAAGGCCTCCTGGGATGTGTATTTTTTTCTAACACTCCTCCCATTCCCCCCACTCGACCAATGACTTCCTGATAGTGAGGGTGACTGCAGTAGCAAGATGGCTGGGAGAGTGGGCTATAGTTTGTAGTGGAATGACTGCTGGGACTTGTGGTCAGTGCCATGACTACTCATCCCAACCAGCCCAGCCAGCCCACCTGGGTTAATGTATTCCTGCCAGTGAGGGTGAGTGCATAAGCAAGAGGATTGACAGAGGGGGATATATAGTTTGGGGTGGAAGACCTGCTAGGATGTATGGTCTTTTCCAACACTCCTCCCCCTCCCACCCACTTGACCATTGACTTCCTGCCACTGAGGGTGTGTTCAGTAGCAAAATGGCTGACAGAGGGGGATGTAATTTGAAGTGGAAGGCCTGCTAGGATGTGTGGTCATTTCTAACACTCCTCCTCTTCCCACCCACTTGGCCAATGACTTCCTGTCATGGAGGGTGAGTGCAGTAGCAAGATAACTGACAAGGGGGGTGTACTTTGGAGTGGAAGGCCTGCTGGGATGTGTGGTCAGTGCACTGCGTACTCCTCCCAGCCAGCCCAGCCAGCCCACCTGAACCTATTCCTTCCTGACAGTGAGTGTGAGAGCAGTAGCAAAATGGTGGACTGAGGGGGATGTAGTTTGGAGTGGAAGGCCTGCTGGGATGTGTGGTCTTTTCTAACACTCCTCCCCCTCCCACCAACTTGACCAAAGACTTTCTGCCTGTGAGGGTGAATGCAGTAGCAAGATGGCGGACTGAGGGGGATGTATTTTGGAGTGGAAGGCCTGTTGGGAAATGTGGACTTTTCTGACACTCCTCCCCCTTCCACCCACTTGACATATGACTTCATGCCAGTGAGGGTGAGTGCAGTAGCAAGATGGTTGACAGAGGAGGATGGAATTTGAAGTGTAAGACCTGCTGGGATGTATGGTCTTTTCTAATACTCATCGCCCTCTCCCCCCACTTGACCAATGACTTCCTGCAATTGAGGGTGAGTGCAGTAGCAAGATGGATGATAGTGGGAGATGTAGTTTGGAGAGGAAGGCTTTCTGGGATGTGTGATCTGTTCTGACACTCCTTCCCCTCCTACCCACTTGACCAATGACTGCTTGCCAGTGAGGGTGAGTGCAGTAGCAAGATGGCTGACAGAGGGGAAGTTAGTTTGGATTTGAAGGTATGGTGGGATTTGTGATCTTTTCTAACACTCCTTCCCCTCCCACCCACTTGACCAATGACTTCCAGTGAGGGTGAGTGCAGGAGCAAGGCCATGGTTGACATAGGGAGATGTAGTTTGGAGTTGAAGGCCTACTGGGTTGTGCGGTCTTTTCTGACACTCCTCCCCTTCCCACTCACTTGTCATAGGACATTCTGCCAGTGAGGGTGAGTGCAGTAGCAAGATGGCTGACAGAAGGGGATGTAGTTTGGAGTGGAAGGCCTGCTGGGATATGTGGTCTTTTCAAACACTCATCTTCCCCCCGAACTTGACCAATGACTTCCTGCCAGTGAGGGTGAGTGCAGTAGCAAGATGGCTGACAGAGGGGGATGTAGTTTGGAGTTGCAGTCCTGCTGGGATTTGTGGTCTTTTCTAACACTCCTCCCCCTCCAACCCACTTAACCAATGACTTCCTGCCAGTGAGTGTGAGTGCGCTATCAAGATGTCTGTCTGAGGGGTTGTAGTTTAGAGTGGAAGGCCTGCTGGGGTGTGTGGTCTTTTCTAACATTTTTCCCCTTTCCCCCACTTGACCAATGACTTCCTGCCAGTGAGGGTGAATGCAGTAGCAAGATGCCTGACAGAGGGGGGTGTGGTCTGGAGTGGAAGGCCTGCTGGGATGTGTCGTTTTTTCCAACACTCCTCGCCCTCCCACCCACTTGATCAATGACCTCCTGCCAGTGAGGGTGAGTGTAGTAACTAGATGGCTGACAGAGGGGGGTGTAGTTTGGAGTGGAAAGCCTGCTGGGATGTGTGGTCTATTCCAACACTTCTCTCCCTCCCCCCACTTGACCAATGACTTCCTGCCAGTGAGGGTGAGTACAATTGCTAGATGGATGACACAGGGGGATTTAGTTTGGAGTATAAGGCCTTCTGGGATGTGTGGTCTGTTCTGACAGACCTCCCTCCACCCCCACTTGACCAATGACTTCCTGCCAGTGAGGGTGAGTGCAGTAGCAAGATGGCGGACAGAGGGGGATGTAGTTTGGAGTGGAAGGCCTGCTGGGATTTGTGGTCAGTGCAGTGAGTACTCCTCCCAGCTAGCCCAACCAGCCCACCTGCGCCTATTGCTTCCTGCCACTAAGAATGAGTGCAGTAGCAAGATGGCTGACAGAGAGGGTGTAGTTTGCAGTGGAAGGCCCGCTGGGGTGTGAAGTTTTTTCTAATACTCCGCCCTCCCCCCAGTTGACCAATGACTTCCTGCCAGTGAGGGTTAGTGCAGTAGCAAGATGGATTACATAGGGGGATGTAGTTTGGAGTGGCAGGCCTGCTGGGATTTGTGGTCTTTTCTAACACTCCTCCAACCCACTTAACCAATGACTTCCTGACAGTGAGGGTGAGTGCGGTATCAAGATGTCTGTTTGAGGGGATGTAGTTTAGAGTGGAAGGCCTGCTGGGATGTGTGGTCTTTTCTAACATTCCTCCCCTTTCCCCCCACTTGACCAATGACTTCCTGCCAGTGAGGGTGAGTGCAGAAGCAAGATGCCTGACAGAGGGGGGTGTGGTCTGGAGTGGAAGGCCTGCTGGGATGTGTGGTCCTTTCAAACACTCCTCACCCTCCCACCCACTTGATCAATGACTTCCTGCCAGTGAGGGTGAGTGTAGTAGCAAGATGGCTGTCAGAGGGGGATGTAGTTTGGAGTGGACAGCCTGCTGGGATGTGTGGTCTATTCTAACATTTTGGACTTGGCCCTTTTTGCAGGGTCATCCCTGAACTTTTTGCCTTCCGCCTGTATTTTCTCTGACCTGTTTTTGTTGGTTTTATGACTCTGGGCACTTTACCACTGCTGATCAGTGCTAAAGTGCATATGCTCTCCCTATGGTAAATTGATGTATTGATTAGTGACTCCATGATCGGATTGTTTGATTTACTTGTCAGACCCTAGTACAGTGCACCATGTGTGCCCAGGGCCTGTAAATCAAATACTGCTAGTGGGCTTGCAGCACTGATTTTGCCACCCACAGAAGCAGCTTGTAAAGTGTGTCTCAGGCCTGCCATTGCAGAGCCTGTGTGCAGTCTGTGACTGCCATATCGACTTGGCAAGTGCACCCACTTGCCAGTCCCTAAACCTTCTCTTATCTTCATATCAGACACCCCTTAGGTAGGCCCAAGGGCAGGGTGCATTGTAAGTATAAGGTAGGACATGCCCTGGTGTGTGTGGCATGTCCTAATAGTGAATTACAGCCATTTTTGTTTTTCACTATTGCAAGGCTACCTGTTCCCCATAGGCCAGAATGGGCAGTTTGATTATAACATCTTATAATCCTAACTGACCCAGGGAACATGGTAGAAAAACCAATTTAGTATGCCTAACTGTCCAAGCCTGCCTCTGCTAGGTTGTGTATTGTGTGTCTGGCTTTGTGAGTGACAGGGGCTGGTGGATTCCAGGAGGCAGGGTGAGTCAGCACAGGGCTGAATAGAGAGATCTCCATGTAGAGTGGTGGGAGGAGTTGCACCTGGGACCTGAATAGGGCTGTGCCTTCCCTCCACAATGCTGGCTCCACCTCCTGTGGTGTGTCTGATGTCCCTGGCCCACACTGTCAAAGGCAAGAAGGAGTCCTGTAAACAAAGTGCTCCAGGACTGCACAGAACTGGTTTTGACTAGGTAAAGGCCCCTCTGCCTTCAGAGTGCAGTATAAATATTGGGGCCCTGACCCCAGAACTTTAGATCACTTCTGGAACAACAAGACGAACCTCTGCCAAGGAGAAGAACCAAAGGAAGCTGTAGGAGTTGGACTGCCCCCCTGCCAGTGTGCTGTGTTGCTGGGTTGGCCTACAGTGGTGTCTTCAGTGCCAAGGAGAGGAGAAGGAACGTTTAAAGAACTTTCATCATCTTGCAGAATATTACTCCAAGGGCTTGAACTAGAGCTTGCCTCCTGCTGAAGTCTCAGGGCTACAAGACTTCACCACCAGCTCCCCTCTGAATTCCCTTGCTGGGAATTCTGTCTGCAGAAGCCTGCGTGTCGCTGGGAGCTGGAAGCGCGACTCAACAAGAAGAAGCGTGTCACAGTCGCAGCTGTTGCCGTTGCATCGCCGGAGAAGCGTGTCGCCATCGCAGAGGTCGCCGCCGCATCACCAGAGAAGCGAGCCTTCGTCAACGCTGTTACCCGACGCATCACCGGAGAAGCGTGTCGCCGCCGCAGAGGTCACCAGCGCATCACCGGAGAAGCGTGTCGCAGGGCCTGTCATGGCTCCAAAGTTACAGAGTCGCCACACGGCCGCCGGGCGTGCACACATCGTCTTCACGTCATCGCATCGCGGGTGCCATCTTATCGCATCGCACCGGATCGTCGCATCGCATCGAGGCGCCATCTTGTCGCATCGCAACCGGAACCCCAGTACGAGAATCTACGCATCACCTCCTCTCCGGTAAGGACCAAGACGCATCCCCTACTCTGTGCAAGCATTGAGGCGCGACGCATCGTCTCCCCCGAAGCAAGGAACCGACGCATCTCCATCCCTGCGAACCTTTTGTTTGTTTTGCGTTACGCATCCAGGTACTTTTGTGAGAACTTTGTCGCATTTACCATCAACCTGAACTAAGTTACTTCTACCATCTTTAAGTCTATTTTGAGTACAGTATTGTGGATTTTTGTCGTTTGTGGTCTTGTGTTAAGTCTATATAAAGAATACTTATTTTTATAAAACCTGTGTGGTGTCCATCTGTAGTGTTTTCACTGTATTACTGTATGTGTTCACAAATGCTTAACACACTGCCTCTGAGATAAGCCTGTCTGCTCGTGCCAAGCTACCAAGGGGGTGAGCAGGGGTTATCCAGCAGTGTAACTCCCTTGCCCTGACGTAGAAGCAAGGGTCCCTATTTGGTCAAAGGTACCTACCTCTGCCAACTAGAGACCCCCAGTTCTAACATAACACTTCTTCCCCTCCCCCCTCTTGACCAATGACTTACTGCCAGTGAGGGTGAGTACAGTTGCTAGATGGATGACACAGGGGGATGAAGTTAGGAGTATAAGGCCTTCTGGGATGTGTGGTCTGTTCTGACACACCTCCCCCTCCCACCCACTTGACCAATGGCTTCCTGAGAGTGAGGGTGAGTGCTGTAGCAAGATGGCTAACAGAGGAGGATGTAGTTTGGAGTTGAAGGCCTGCTGGGATGTGTGGTCTTTTCTAACACTTCTCCCCCTCCCACCCTCTTGGCCAATGACTAACTGCCAATGAGGGTGAGTGCTGTAGCAAGATTGCTGACAGAAGGGGTGTAGTTTGGAGTGGAAGGCTTTCTGGGATTTGTGGTCTTTTCTAGCACTCCTCCCCCTCCTCCCCACTTGACCAATGACTTCCTGCCAGTGAGGGTGAGTGCAATAGCAGGATGGCTGACAGAGGGGGATGTAGTTTGGAGTGTAAAGCTTGCTGGGATTTGTGGTCAGTGCACTGAGTACTCCTCCCAGACAGCCTAGCCAGCCCACCTGCGACTATTGTTCCTGCCACTGAGGGTGAGTGCAGTAGCAAGATGGCTGACAGAGGGGGTGTAGTTTGGAGTGGAAGGCCTGCTGGGATGTGAGGTCCTTTCTAACACTCCTTCCTCCCCCCCAGTTGACCAATGACTTCCTGCCAGTGAGGGTTAGTGAAATAGCAAGACGGATTACAGAGGGGCATGCAGATTGGAGTGGCAGGCCTGCTGGGATTTGTGGTCTTTTCTAACACTCCTCCCCCTCCAACCCACTTAACCAATGGCTTCCTGCCAGTGAGGGTGAGTGCAGTAGCAAGATGCCTGACAGAGGGGATGTGGTCTGGAGTGGAAGGCCTGCTGGGATCTGTGGTCTTTTCAAACACTCCTCACCCTCCCACCCACTTGATCAATGACTTCCTGCCAGTGAGGGTGAGTGTAGTAGCAAGATGGCTGACAGAGGGGGATGTAGTTTGGAGTGGAAAGCCTGCTGGGATGTGTGGTCTATTCTAACACTTCTCCCCCTCCCCCCACTTGACCAATGACTTCCTGCCAGTGAGGGTGAGTACAGTTGCTAGATGGATGACACAGGGGGATGTAGTTAGGAGTATAAGGCCTTCTGGGATGTGTGGTCTGTTCTGACACACCTCCCCCTCCCACCCACTTGACCAATGGCTTCCTGCGAGTGAGGGTGAGTGCTGTAGTAATATGGCTAACAGAGGAGGATGTAGTTTGGAGTTGAAGGCCTGCTGGGATGTGTGGTCTTTTCTAACACTCCTCCCCCTCCCACCCACTTGGCCAATGACTAACTGCCAATAAGGGTGAGTGCAGTAGCAAGATTGCTGACAGAAGGGGTGTAGTTTGGAGTGGAAGGCCTGTTGGGATTTGTGGTATTTTCTAACACTCCTCCCCCTCCTCCCCATTTGACCAATGAGTTCTTGTTAGTGAGGGTGAGTACAATAGCAAGATGGCAGACAGAGGGGGGTGTAGTTTGGAGTGGAAGGCCTGCTGGGTTTTGTGGTCAGTGCACTGAGTACTCCTACTAGCCAGCCCAGCCAGCCCAACTGGGCCTATTGTTTCCTGCCAGTGAGGGTGAGTGTAGTAGCAAGATGGCTAACAGAGGACGATGTAGTTTGGAGTGGAAGACCTGCTGGGATTCATGGGCAGTGCAGTGAGTACTCCTCCCAGCCTGCCCACCTGGGCCTATCGCTTCCTGCCAGTGAGGGTGAGTGTAGTAGCAAGATGGCTGATAGAGGGGGATGTAGTTTGGAGTGGAAGGCCTGCTGGGATGTGTCGTCTTTTTTAACACCCCTCCCACCCACTTGACCATTGATTTCCTGCCAGTGAGGGTGTGTGCAGTAGGAAGATGGCTGACAGAATGAGACTTAGATTGGAGTGGAAGGCCTTCTGGGATTTGTGGTCAGTGCAGTGATTGCTCCTCCCAGCCAGCCCACCTGGGCCTTATGCTTACTACCAGTGAGAAGAAGTTGCATGGAAGGATGACTTACACAGGAGTCTGTTTTTGTGTGAGTGACTGATGGTAGGTGTAGTCCTTTCCTTTAGGGAGATCTAATTACTTGATGAAGTGGGTTGCATGTTATACCTGGTAACTACTTACTCTAGTTTAAGGGCCATTTTTGGGAAATGTTGACGGATATTGTTGTTTGCGCCATAATGGATTTCATAGTTATACACTGACCTCCTACATGTGGACATTTGTAAATGTAATTGTTTGAGTAATTTTGGATGTTCAGTGCAGGTTTACTGGTTGTCCGCATTAGTTACACATCTACAATACTTTGACTACTGCTTCATTTCCAAAAATGCATAATTACAAATCTTGGACAATTGCAGTTCTGTGTGGCTGTCTTGTGGCTGATGTTTGGCTGTCACTTTTTACACTCCATTCCTTCTGGTATTTCAAAAGATCTCTCCGGCAGCATGATGGCATGCACCTTCTCCTCCCAGGTAGTAAAGGGTATGGGTGGCATGGGAGGGCCACTACCAGTCCGCTGTGTGACCCATTGGTTTCTGTTTGCCAAGACCTTGACACTCCTCCTGACACTGTCCCACCTCTTACTGATATCCTGCATTGTACAGAGGATGGGGGCTACTGATTTGACCTTGTTGACTATCCTGTCCTACATCAGGTTTTTCTGGGTGATGGAAGTTTGTTGGACTTGGGTCCCAAATAACTGTGGCTCTAATCTGAGGATTTCATCCATAAGCATTTTGAACTCCTCATCTGTGAAACGTGGCTGCCTCTTTTTAGCCATGAGTGTGAGTGTGAGGTTGAAGAGGTGTGCAAAACAAGAAGGAACCAAAAAAAGAACAGTGAAATGTGCAGTGAGTCATGCAATTGCAGTGCGCGAAGATGTGAAGGGATGGCTGCAATGTATGTAATTAGGAACAGCAATGTGCTCGGTCAGGCTCTGCTGGATTGTGATAGAAAAGGATCATGGTCTGGTAATTTTGTTCTATTATAGGTGGATTGGTAGGTGTGTCTACACCTTGGATTGTCATCAGCTGTGTAGTTTAGAGAGGGCATTCTATTGTTTGTGTTGTGTTAGTTATTGTCAGTTTCTGTGGTTTATACTTGCCATGTGGCAGACAGGCTGCAATGGAGCTGCAACCGTGTTGGATGCATTATAATCGGCTTGGCGATACAACCGATGCACTATAGAACAGCCTTTCAGACCAGCGCAGTTGGATTGGACTTATTTCCGATCGACACGGTCGGAAATTTTCCTGGTATATATCATAATACAGCGGTTGGACAGCTTGCGGTTGAGTCAGTCGGAATCTTACCGCGGCCATATCGGTCGGACGGTCATTCCAACCGACATCGTAATAAGCCTGACAATGTACAACATGATTTTTGTTTCACATAAAGTTTTGTGACATAAGTTTACTATTCAAAACAACAGATCAGAATAATTCAGAGGTGTAAAACAGCTCCAGGAGAGTACTGAAAATGATGAAGAAAAATGATCAAAAATACGATGTTCCCTACATGCAGGAGGTAAAGATAAAAAATAGACCACAATTTAAAAGCCTTGAAGCAGGTGAAATATGAAAAATTTGAAAATGTTTTGAAGAAAAAACTTCATGATCAGTTATATTTACACAGAGACAATAAAACTATTGTACATGTCTGTACAGCATCATCAAGAGCAGGTGAAGGAGACATTTGCGAAGAAGGCGGGGAAGCAGCTGGCCACTGTGTTTTTTGGTGGTGAAATATCTGACACCGATGGACACAGTGGCATGGAGGGTGAGGGGACTGAAACGGAGTCCATCACCTTGTCATCTTCCTCAGAGGCCTCCACAAGTGACAAGCCCTAGTGGTGGTGGACCCTACAGGAACTGCACCAACATCATCCTTGTCTACCACCCAGAGACACATCTCCACCCACCCTATTGCTCCCCCAAGTTGGTAAAATCCTACCCCATAAAAAGGGCTGGGGTCTCCTTTGACACAGGCACCTCTCCCCCGTCACCCCGGTTGAGCTGAAGCAGGAGGCTATTGACCTCTTATGCAGCAACTCTGTAGGCCAAACTGTGATAGTCAATGGCATCCATGGCCTTACCTGCCACATTTAATAAGTGGTTGGATTTCTGGATGCCATTCACAGGTCAATGTCTGGCATGAAGAGATTGCTTGTCAAAATAGCAGCCTCCTCACTCACCTCAGCCTCCCAATCAGGCCAAACCTTCTGCTTCAACTCAGGTCCCTTCCTCAACCCCAATCCAAACTCCCACCCACTCCCAAGCAAACTCACTTTGTTGCAGTCACCCACACCAACAGGCACAAGCAACACAATCCCACACACACCTAAACACAAACATACAAAGAAACACACACAAACACGCAAACAACATACACACACTATTGAAACTACACCTAAAGGCACCAAAAGCACAACTTCCACCACCACACCCACAACAACCACAACCAGCACCACACCCACAACCACAAACACACCCACAAGAACCACAACCACACCAACCACCACCACAGCACACTCTTCAAAACCAACACACTCACACAAAGCCCACCTACACACAAAACTACACCAAGCAAAAGCAAATGCACACACTCACCGAAATATCTAACATCAGCCAAAAAACACAGATCCAAACATACAAAACAATCACCAGACCCACATTCAACTGCCAAACATAGAGACACAACTACATCACCCTATCCAGCTCCGTCTACCCCAAAAGCCAATCCTCACCCACCGCTCCTACCCTTACTCCTTCTTCCAAATTCACCTCTTACCTGTCCTTAACCCTTACCAAACCTCAACACACCCCTCCTTGAGGTGCCTGCTCTGTGCCCAATAGATGTCCCTTCCTGAGGATGTTACCCTTTGAAGTTTGTTTATTAGGAGGCAAGTTATGTGCAACAAAGCCACAGCCTGTTCTAGTGTGAAACCCTTTTATTTTCATTTTGTCTTTTTCATTTGAATATAACTGTATGAGAGGAGCATCTTATATATAAATACAAATATTTTCATTTTACAAAAAAATTTCTAACATTATTATTCATTTACAATTCATTGATTATTATAAATGTTAATGATGAAAATGTGAAATACATATTCTTACTTACATTTTTGACAGAGAATACAAAAGTTTTTTTAAATGGCATATTTTTGCAGTCCAAACATTAGTGATAAAATAAACATAATGGACATAACATTTTGGTGCAAGCATTCATCATGATAATGGACATTATTTTTTAAGTATTAATACAGGTGTGTTTATTTTAGCTTAATAATTTAAAAAATATACACATATGAATTACACCTTAAAAAAGATAATTAAAATTAAATAAAATACAGAAAATATACTAGAGAAGGGGAAATGTTACTCAAATAAATATATAAAATGATTTTGGTTCAGAAATAACATTGATTTTACATGTATTTTTTGTAAAAAATGTTTTACCTTGTCTACTGCAATTACTAAATTATATTACATTTAAATTATTCTCGCATTGTGTAAGGCATATGCTTATAATTTGATAGTTTATGAAAAATAATTAAACACACCTGTAGGAAAACTTGCACCAAATTTGAAATTTAGAGGTGTGTTTCTCTAAAATTCTTAAACAACATTACACACATATGCATTGCACATTAGAAAAGTATTGCTTGTAAGAGAGAGTTAAAAATGCACTAGTCCAGAGCTAATTTAAAAAGACAATTAAAAAGGAAACAAGTAAAAAAGAAGCTTACCTTTGATTCCAACGAATACGAGGTTGATTTGCTTCATGGTCAAGTAGCAGCAGTCAAGGAAGGACTTTGGCGATCTGGTTCATGATAGAAAGGGAAGTGTATAAAAAGACACATTTTACATTTTTTCCTTATATCCCTTCAAAACTGACAACTCAGATATGGAGGTTTACCCGCCACAGTTACTTCGATGGGAAGCCACATCCAGATTGGCCCAACAGAAATATTGACTGGACTCCCTCCAATAGGCGCTTTTGCCTATGGTGCCATCGAAGCGGGAGGAAAATTCTGGCAGAGATGGCATCACTCAGACGGACAATCGTCCATAGACCTCTTCAGCATATAAATTGAGCGGGCTAACCAAACTGGAGGCAGAATCAGATCCGCCAAGATCTAAATCAGGCCCTTAGTCTTTTCTATCGAAACAGACCAACATTTGTAGAAAAGGTTGTAATGTACCTGCAATTCTCTTTGAGTTTCAACTGATGATAACCTTTATTCAAATCAAGTTGAGAGATGACTTTTGCACCATTTAATTGCGTTATCATGTCATCAATGTGTGGACCTGGATGTCGTTCTCGTTCAATTGCCTTGTTTGCCTGACGCATGCCAATGCATATGCATACAGCTCCTTCACTGAGCTTTTTGGGCACTACCACTATGTGAGAAACCCATGGGATGTGACCAGTAGAATTCTCAATGATCTCATGCTTAAGTAACTATTCAAGTTCCTTTTCAACAGCATCTTGTACATGAAAAGCAATTTGTCTATGTCTTTGAGCAACAGTCAGGACGTCCTTATTAATATGCAGCTTTACTTTCATAGTCTTAAGCTTTTCTAACCCATGAAACAATTAAGGGAGTTGACTTACTATTTCATGGTGATCATTCATGTTGTAATTTATAGAAATCAGTCTCATTTCAGCAGCTGTGATGAAACTGAGTAGACAAGCATTTGACGCTGTACCTTGAAGCACATGAATTGGTGCTTGCACCTTTATTTTCTTGTGTTTCATAGTCACTAAAAATGAACCTGAACTTTTTAAGGGCGTTGATGTAGCCCACGTGTACACTTTGGTTTTCAAGGGCGTAAGTTGTGGTAATGGAGAGAATTCATTATATTTTTCCTCAGGCATGTTTATCGAAGAACCACAGTCAATGATGAAAGGCATTGCACAACTGTTTACTTTCAGGGTAATCTTCAGACAATGTTTGAATGACTTTGGTGGGTCTTCAGACAAAGGGGTCGAATACGATGCCGTTCGGAAAGGCTCTGAAACGGATTCGGGTCTGCCGAATCGGATACGGAAGCCTTGTTTCTGACCGATTCAGAAACCTTTCTGAATGAGCGATTACGATGTTTGGACTTTCCGAATCGGTTCTGAATTGGAACCGGACGGCATTTGGAAAGTCCAACACGATTCGGCTCCGAACGTCTCGGAAGCTTTCCAACCGAGCGATTATGATGTCAGATTCGGATAGCCTTTCCGAGTCGGTTGTTACGACTCAGATTGGCATTCGGAATCTGACTTTGGGGGCCCGTAGCAGGCCCCCCTTCACCGTGGGCTTCCGAATCGGTCCCGTGGGGGTACTCAGGGGTCCCCCCTTTCCAACCATGCACAGTGTGACAGGTACCAAGGGGTGCCTGCCACAGGTTGCACGATTTTCCCCAGCCACCCGTTTCTTCAATGGGAGACTGTGTATTCGGTCAGAACACAGGCTCCCATTGAAGTCAATGGGAGTCCGACCGAATGGTATCCAGTGGCATCCGGATGCACCGTAATCACTCGGTGGGACTCCCCGTAACCGATTTGATCGGAAACCATTCTGAGTGTTTCCGGAATGCTTTCCGACTGGCATCATAATCGACCCCAAAATATTGAATTTGAAATATCATCATCTCCAAAATATCATCTCCAAAATATCATGATATGGAAATATCATCTGAAAGAATATCGTTGTCAAGAATATAAATGTTAAGGTATGTAATATTGATTTTAAAAATATCAACATAATTAATATAATTTACAAAAATATAGTTGCTTATAATATAGTTTTTATAATTATTGTTATGTATTTTAGTATATATTTTAAATGTATATGATGTACATTTTTTGTATAACTATTGTTTATGTTTTTTAATATAGTTGTTACATTTTTAGTGACTATGAAATTTAATTTAAATGTGTTTTGTGTTTTGTAATTTTTAGTACTGTAGCGGGTTGTGGGTTTATAGGGAAAACACTGTTGATGCATGTATGAACTTGTGCTACCAGGCTATTTAGTTGCCAAGGTCGGTGTTAGTATAACAGCTTAACCATCCATATAGCTGATGTGATGTATGCATATTTATAGTGCTAAGATGGCCGCCGTTTTTTACCATAGATGTTGTTCACCATCGGTGTCATTATTAGTCCCTTTTCTATGTTGTAGAGCACTGGTTAAATTGGTGTGTATCACTGCTTGGCCTTTAGCGTGATCAAGGCGTAAGCTGAAACGCGTTGCTTGTGCAGTCATTAAAGAATTTTGCTGCAACTTTCCAAGGTGTCCGTGCCGTTTTCTGGGATTACAGAAGTTTGTTTAGGCATATTGCGGGGTTTCCGGTACCCCGAGCATGGACCGCCCTGATTGACAGCTTCTACCTTCACCGGGATCTGTGTATATATATATATATATATATATATATATATATATATAATATCTACTGGCGGTCATCAGTAGGTAGTTATAGTTAGGACCTAGTTTCCATAGGAATAGCATTTTTGACTTCCCTACTACTTTGGCGTCGTTAGACCAATGTTCATGAAATTTTACATAAAAAGTGTCAAGGTAGGTTCTGGTTGTCATGGGGTGATCCGTGCAGTGGGGACTGAGAATTTGGGGTGCAAAATATGGGTGCGTTTGTAATGTTTATTCACATAGGAACCTTTAGCCACAGCTACAGCTACAGCCTGAACCGCTGAATGGATCTACACCACATTTGGCAGGGAGGTAGATGTTGGCTCACGGAAATGCCTTTTGCTTATTTGGTGTAAATCTGTTCAGTAGTTGTTAAGAAATGTAAGTTTAAAATTATAGTATTATCTCTGGTCACGAAGTCTTCACGAACAAAGACGAGCTCATGCAGGGAAATGCACTGCTCTGATTGGCTGCCAACACTTTTACCAGGATGCCATCTTGGGACTCAGCTTCACCGAGTCCCTCCAAAAATAGAGAGAAGGAGGCAGGGTAGGAATTCCCTGACCCCCAAGCCATGGTCTTGGAGTCCCCACTGAAACCATGCCACAGCATAAAAGCATTTTTTTTAAACGTCTTGCGGAATCGCGATATTCGTTAAATTGCAGCAAAAAAATTTTTTAAATAAAATATCTAGACGCCCTAAAAAATATATATCATAACCAGATTAGGAGAACTCGTAGGGAATATTATGCGCTTAGGAATGAATCCGTAAAAAATACCCCAAAAGACATTTTTCTCATTCTTAAGGAGAGCACCTCTCTCAAGTGGGTTATGGCATCATTGCCTTCTTCCATAGAATACTGTAACCAAGTGTCTAGTTTTTTTGCTGAAAAAATCTAAAAAATGTATGCCACCTTCCCTGAAGGCAGCAGAAAGTATAAATTCTTCCCCCCTAAGGGTGAACTGTCTCAGAGGGGCTGTTTATATTCCAAGCTCCTACTGAGAAGGACATACTTCAGCTTCTCTCAGTGGTTAAATCTGTATCCCCTATTGATGCTATCACACCAAATATGCTGCTACGAGGAAAAAAGCTATTGCTCCAGTGCTCACCAATCTGCTAATTTCCTCTTTTAGCTCAGGGCAAGTCCCAAGCCATTGGAAACATGCTATGGTTGTCCCCCTGGTGAAGAAATCCTTACTGGACCCCGCGCTCCCTGAAAACCTAAGATTTGTGTCCTTACTTCCTTTCTTTGCCAAAATAGCAGAAAAATTCCTCAATCTTCAAATAACTAAATATATTGAAGTTAATTAGGTGCTACACGAAACTCAATCGGGTTTCAGATTCTTTTATAGCACTGAATCTGCACTACTTCTAGCTTCTGAATCCTTGAAGATGATTGCAGACAAAGGTAGGACGGCGGCCCTGATCTTACTAGACCTGAGCGCTCCGTTTGACAGGGTATCCCACGGCCTGCTCCTGGAACGGCTATGGGATATTGGAGTCAGGGGTAGGACTCTGGTCTGGATTAACAACTTTCTGCAGGATACGTCTTTCCAAGTCCTACAGTAGCCTTTCATATCTGAGACCTGCCCTCTACTACAAGGAGTCCGGCAGGGCTCCGCCCTGAGCCTGACTCTGTTCAATGTCTACATGAGCCCTTTAGCGGAGGTAGTTGTTAAGCATGGGGTAAAACTAGTCTCCCATGCTGATGATACTCAGCTGATTATAACCTTGGAACAGAATGATTCTGAGGCTGCTCCTAAGCTGAGAGCCTGTCTAGTTGATTTGGTCAACTGGATGAAATTCAACTGTCTGCAACTAAATATAGACAAAACCGACATCCTGGTGGTTGGCAAGCAACCTTTGATATGGTCACACATCTGGTGGCTGCCTGAATTAGGCTCTATTCCAGTCCCCAAATCCAAGATCAAAAGCCTGGGGGTGTGGTTTGATAACACACTTTCATTTGAGGGACAGATATCTAGTGTGGCCGGCATGTGGTTTGGACTACTGCGAATGTTACCCAAAGTTTAAGATCTATTACCTCCAGCACCTAAGAAAATCATTATCCAGGCGGTGATCATTTCCCGCCTGGACTACTGCAACGTTCTATATTTCGGGGTCACCAAAGGCAAAATGAGAATGCTGCAGAGAGTCCTATGGGGGCTGCCCTTGCTGAACTTCACTGGCTTCCTGTACAAGACAGAGTGAGCTTTAAAGCTCTTTGGGGTATATTCACAAGAACGTGTGATAGCTACCGCAAGAGTAGCGTAACGCAACTTTCAATAACGCAGCCTATCACGGGAAAATAACCCTGTGTCAACGTGGAATTCACAACAAGGCAGTACCATGCGATAGTCTGCCGAAACCACGGACAAAGTCCACCATACAACCACCACGATGGAGATAAAAACACAAACCACAACACCAAAAAACACGCGATTGACCAAAGCGCGATGAGGAAACCAGCGACAAGCAGCACCAGGCCTGCAACACACACCTGGCAGGCGTCAGAAACCTCCATAAAAGCAGAAAAAAAAAACAACACACAAACTGACCAACACACAAGCACCATGGAGGCAGCCGGAGCAGGCGTAGAGGATCAGCGCAACCCCACAAGCACCACGGACGACCAGCCTGGGACCTCCGGGACAGGGAAGGGCAAGGACAAGAAGACCAGGAAGACCAAGTTCAGTCCGCAGGCGAACAGGATCATAGTCACGGAGGTGATGGAACACCCTCAACAACTCTTTGTCACCTCCAACGTGTCATTGGGCACCAAAAATGGAATATGGCGGGACATCGTCGACAAGGTGAATGCCGTCGGAGAGCACAAGCAGACAATGGACGAGGTCAAGAGGCGAAGGAATGACATCAAGCGGAAGACCAAGGATAAACTCTCTGCCAACCTGAAGGCAGCAACGCAGACCGGAGGTGGGGGCCCAGCGCCACAGCTGGAGCTGGATGACATGGAGGAGCTGGTGTCGACAGTCATCAGTGTGGAGACTGTGGCTGGAGTCGGGGGACCGGACACTGCTCGACAGGACACAACACAACCGCAACAGGGTGAGTGACCACCAGGAACTGGGGGATGGGGGGAGATGGCCACAATGGCACACATGCACATGCAAGCAGGGCACAGTGCACACCCACAATCACTCTGGGTCCTCGCCCAGACCCACACACTGTCACAATGTACAATGCCATGCTGTCTGAATGTCAACCTGTACCATGCGGCTACATACATGTGGACACATTGTAATACCCCATCTCCCCTTCACATCGCAGGGGCATCTCCAACACCTCCTGCAGAGCAGTCACAGCCACTCTTCACTGATGACGAGGAGGAGGACAACACCAGAATTGACATCCAAACCATCCAAGACCTCATTGACCACCTCCGCAACTCACCTCCAGGATCAGGGCAGCCCAGCTACATCCATGAGACCCCACCCACCACCCAAACCACCCAGCAGGAGGCACCCACAGCCCCGGCACCTTCCCAAGACCCCCAGGAACAACAAATGGCCTTCCAACGCCGTGTGCTGGAGGGCCAGAGGGAGACGGCCGAGCATGTGCGGGTGGGGTTCGAGCTCATGGCTAACAAACTGGACGCCATCCATGGGTGTCTATATCTGCCATATGGTCTCTAGCGAGCCCTGACTGACATCTCTGGAGTCATGACGCGGAGGGAAGAATACCTGTCTGCTCACAGTGGCCCCAGTGATGCCAGCCTTGAGCTGGCACACATGCGGAGGCTCATGGAGGACATGGTGCGGATGGAGGGGAAAGGATGGCAGGCGCCGCTGCACATCAGCGAAATGTAGCTGGGATCTACCATGCCCTGCATATCCTCATCATGGCATTGCTGCCACAAGGCGTGGCGATGATGAATGCTGCTGCCCCCACACATCCACATCTCCGCCCCTGGTGTGTCAGTGCTTCCCAGTGTTGCAGGCGTATCCACTCCGGCACCTGATGTGTCACTGCCACACAGTGCGGCCGACAATCCTCCTCCGGCCCCTGATGAGTCAGTGGAACACAGTGCCGCAGCCGGCACTGCAACACCCACAGGTGGGGCAGGGCACACACCCGGGGACGAGGACGTGGATGGGACTGTGGTCAGGAGGACCAGGCACTAGCATCCATTACCGCCACCTTGCCTGTTTCTGCCTGGTGCTGCACATGGCCTTAAGACCTACCACTGACCCTCGATACACTCCGAGGCACTCACCTTGGACAGCGACATGGACTGCCACATGCTGTTTGACGACCAATGACACGGCGGACAGACTGCGGACTGTACCCTTCCTCTTCCGCAGTACAGGTCATCCCGGGATGGACACTGGCTGGCCCTCCACGGGCCCATATTGTGTGGTGTGCTCGGCATTGCCCTGTACCGCTCCAGCTGCATGACTGCACTGGATGTGCAAATAAACATCCAGTGACGCACTGCTGTGTAATGTCTTACGTCATTTCTGTGTGGATGTGTGGATGAATGTGGGGACAGTGCCTTACCTTGCGTCAATGATGTTTATCCTGTGGGATGCCAGTAAGGGGTGCGACATTGCATCTTGTGTAGCGGGTTCCATGAACACTGCAGCAGGGACACACGCATCAGTCACTTCCTTGTCCGGACATGGACTGGACCACGCCCAGAGCCCACGAGTCATTGTTGCAAGCCCTGCGCTGGTCGGGCGTACGGCAGGCCAGTCCACTCCGCTTACGCCCGAGGGGGGCCCTCATTGCTAGCCGTTGCAGCCGTACTCGCTGGTGGTGTGCAGGTCACTGGTCTAGTCGTCAGCATGTCACAGCCACTCCCTGAGGGCAGGTTTTCACACACACCACACCCATCCGGCACAGGCGTCACAGGCCATGTGACTCCGCCAACATAAGGGGCTGACGACGTCACATTCCCCTCTTCCGGTGGTGACTGGATGACGGACGCCCCACGGTTCGCACTCATATAGGGCCCATGAGTTGCTGCGCACAGTGTTAGTGGCATCCGAGCCCTTTGAGTAGGGCACGGGCCTACCACCATGTGGTGCAGACTAGGGTTGCACAGGGTTAGTGGTATCCGAGGCCTGTGAGTAGGGCACGGGCCTACCACCACGTGGCGCAGACTGAGGTTGCACAGGGTTAGTGGCATCCGAGGCCTGTGAGTAGGGCATGGGCCTACCACCACGTGGCGCAGACTGGGGTTGCACAGGGTTAGTGGCACCAGAGGACTTGCGGACGGCACAGGCACACCGCCACGGGACGGTGACTTTGGGTGCACTGAGTCAGTGGCACCTTGAGCTGCTGAGCGGGTGTGCAGCCTGCGATGATGCCCCATCCCGGCGGTCTGGACAGCTCAGGTTTTGTGTGCCCTGCTGGACCACAGAGTAGGCCAGAGCCAGCGGGCAGCGCGGGCCTACCGCCCCCATGGCGTCGCTTCCGGGATGCCAGAGTTGGTGGCACCCATTTGGCTGAGCTGGTGTGCAGCCAGCGATGGTGCCGGGTGCACTGGTATGTCCTCTGCCATGGAGTAATCAAGACCCAGCACCAAACGTGAGACCTGGTGGCCTGCGGAGCGGGGCTGCATGATGTGGAGGGTGCCATGTCTGTGGGCCCCAGGCTTGTGGCTTGCAGCGGCACATGGTGGGACCTCCTGTCTATGCACTGGTGGCGGAAGGTGAGCATTGAGGCCTGGGTGTGCATGGGCGGGCATGCTCCGATGGGCGGCGGGAGAGGTTGGGGTGCCTCTGCCTGGGTGTGCATGGGTGGGCAGGCGATGTTGTCTTGTGCAAGTGTGTGTACTGTGCCAGTCATGTATCTGGGCTCTGTTTCAGCTGACGGCTCTGAATCATATGTGTGACCTGGTGAACTGCCCTACATACCGGCACGTAGTTGGAGACACACCTGTGGCAGCAGGTGAGCAGTGTGGCCTGGGTGCGCAGGGGCAGCACTCTCTCTCTCTCCCTCTCTTCCTCTCTCTCTCCTCTTCTCTCTCTCTCTCCCTCCCTCTCTTCCTCTCTCTCTCCTCTCTCTCTCTCTCTCTCTCTCTCCCTCTCTTCCTCTCTCTCTCCCTCCCTCTCTTCCTCTCTCTCTCTCTCTCTCTCTCTCTCTCTCTCTCCCTCTCTTCCTCTCTCTCTCTCTCCCTCTCTCTCTCTCTCTCTCTCTCCCTCTCTTCCTCTCTCTCTCCTTCGCTCTCTCTCTGTCCTCTGATGTGCGCAGGACACACCTTCTCATCATGTTTTTTGTCTTACAGGCTGTGACCTACGTATTGTCCGGAGGGGAGCGGCCATGTGTCTTCATTTCATTTCGTTGTTCATTTTAATAAAGTTTCATTTGTTGCTTCGAAAGTGAATGTGTGCTGGTCATTTCTGTGGCAAAACCAAAGGGGATGATGGACGGAGTGTTGAACATTGCAAGCACTCACTCCCAGTCAACTGATCTGGGTTTAATCCATCATCATTCTTTAGCTCACTCCGCCACCCCAGTTCAGACATGGCCATAAGCAAATCAGTCTGACCCTGTGCCTCATGGGAACAGTCCAGCCCAAACTGCCAAGCCATGTCTTCCCTGGACCGGAAACAAGCATCCTGGGACCGGTTTCTGGCTTACAGCCATCATCAGCCAGGCTATCTTGAATCCAGTGGCAAAGTGAGCAAGGGACCCACGTCTGGGCATACCCTGCCAACTTAGGGCGAACATAGCAAAACCAAAGGGGATGATGGACGGAGTGTTGAACATTGCAAGCACTCACCCCCAGTCAACTGATCTGGGTTTAATCCATCATCATTCTTTAGCTCACTCCGCCACCCCAATTCAGACATGGCCATATGCAAATCAGTCTGACCCTGTGCCTCATGGGAACAGTCCAGCCTGAACTGCCAAGCCATGTCTTCCCTGGACCGGAAACAAGCATCCTGGGACAGGTTTCTGGCATTTATGTGGCGACACATCCATGTCACCAGTTGTGATTGTGCGGCATCAAGCGGAATATTTTGCACAGGTTTAGGTGTGGCTGATGTGGCATGTCTTTGGTCGGGGGGTGCCAGGGAGGGGTGGTCCTGGGGTGGTGGCGGTGGGTGTTGTGGCCCTCTTGGGTGTCCGGGCCGCATGATGGGTGGCTCCATGGCATCTGTTGCCCTTCGGATGTGGCCCTGGGCTGTGCTCCCTTTTGTGGTGCTGGCTGCCGTCCGAGTTTACACCAGGTCAAAGCAGGTGTAGATTTCCTGGTGCTAACGCGCCTTATCGCCTGTTTTGTGTTTTTATCGCGGATGTGGCTGGTCGTTGTGAATGTTGAGGTGTGCTGTTGTCTCGGCTTTAGTCACGGGAACGCCTACTCTGCATCTCATTAGCGATATTTGTGAGGGTCCTCTGTTGCGATGTTTTTTGCGGCTGCTATCGCGGGTAAACTGGTGCTGTGGGCTGTTAACACCGGCTTGTGAATGGAGGGGTAAATTTATCACGACTTTGGCTGCAATAAAGTGTTGTTAAATCGGCGATAGCTCCTTGTGAATATGCCCCTTTGTTTTTGCCACAGAATCGTTAGAGGGAAAGGCCCTAGCTATCTAGCCCCTTTAATCACCCCGTATAGACTGAAGAGGACCCTCAGGTCTATGGGTACTGCCAGGTTGACCATTCCTAAAACACAGAGAGCCTGTTAGGAAGGCGCTCGTTTCGGTTTCTAGGAGCAAAATTATGAAACCAACTGCTACTAGACCTTAGGATGCAGCTTAAAGAAGTCCTGTACCGCAAGAATCTAAAACCTTGTTTTTTCAGGGCATCACAGGCTGATTGGTGTTGAGGCAGTGGATGGAGGTTACTACTTCTGATATGGAGGAAGAATTCATAGCGTGGGACACTCCTTTGGAGTAACCAGGCACTCTATAAACTGTTAATCTAATCTAACTGAAAGAAGCAACCATGGGCTCCGACGATTGCTTTGAAATATTTCCCGGGTGGGTACTGTGAGAAGTTGGCCTGGCATATGCTGTCCACTAATTATAGTGGGCACCTTGCACCAGTCCAAACAACCCCTTATTGGAGATAGGTTAAAGACAACCTTTATTGAAAGCTATCCTAGTGGTAGCTATGGAGAGCAGCCTTCAGGCTAAGTCTTGAAGGAATGTAAAGCAGCTTGTTTTACCAGTCTATAATCTCTTGAGTGACCAAATGAAAGAGGACCACACCAGGTATATATTCAAAATATATGTATTTATTGCTAAACACACCCCTCTAGTCTCTTTATGAGGCTAGAGTTCGAAGTACATAAATTATAAGTTAGTTATCAACAGTAATAGCACAAAAACACGTTTGGGCCCTAGGGGCGTACCAAACCATATACCAATAAAGTGGTATAAGAACCACGACTGAGCTAGACACAGGGCCTAGAGCCTGTAGAAGTGCTTGGACCACAAGGAACCACCCAAGGTAGTGGCACAGGGGACCCACGGGGGACGCGTGCAGTGTAAGAACACAGCCGCGAACCGCCGTTGACTTCTATGGGGAAAGTCGTGGTTGGAATTTTAAAGAAAAGGGACACTTAGAGGAGGACTTGGAGCAAACCCCTTTAGAACTGGGTTGTTCTGGAGTCTATACCCACGGGAGCACCGGAGTACTCGAGTTGCCTCACCCAGGGAAGCCGGGTGCATATGTGTCTTTCGGGGTCGGGTTTCGTCGTCGTTTTCAATGGCGATCTGCTGCAAAGTGCTGCTGGCGGCCAAGTCGAAAGTGTTCGGGTGGATCCAAAGGTGGATCGAAGATCTGAAGAACCTGAAAGCAGAGGGGACAGAGTCTGGGTCACTAGCCAGTGACCAGGAAGGCGATGAGCAGATGCCCACCGATGTCGAGTGCTTCAGGTAGGTTGACTGTCATCTTGACTCTTCAGCCACGAGGTCCAGGAGGCGTCGACGACAACCAGGAGCTGGATTCGAGCTGTCCCACAACGTCTGTCGATTGCAGGGGTGTCGGCGACCGGATTGGACCCAACAAGCCTTAGCAACGGCAAGTCTTGTAGAAATGGAAGAAGTACAATGGTGCAGACCAGCAAGGTCTGAGGGACGCACCCAGCAGTAAGTCAGGGCATGCCTGGAGCAACCAGGGAGCCCAAGCAGAAGAGGATTGGCCTTCGGGAGGGCCTACTAGCCAACAGACTAGCGACCGCGAAGGAGCCTCGAGTGGACGCACTTGGAGCTGGCTCACAGGACACTCGTGGAGTGGAGGCCAGTGATCTTCAGTGCAGTCGGTGCTGGAGGGTGGGGCTAATGGGAGCCCAAAGCACAACTTCGTGAGAGACCCAGAAGAGGATGCACTTGCAAATGTGCGCGGTGTCCAGGGGTCACGGTTCCACGTTACCCACGATAGCCACGGGCCTCAGCTTTGCTGGGGACTCAGGGTAGCCTCGGGGAAGTCTGGAAATCCACCTCTGGTGATGCAAAGACTTCGGCGTCCGGTGGGAGCTTCAGCGATGCAGACCGGACAATTGCTTCGTTGGTGCCTGCCAAGCAGGGGAGTCACTCCTTGACCCCAAGGGAGATTCTTCAGTCCTCTAATCTTAAAGTAGAGCGTCGAAGGTCCAGGATTCTGTGTCAGAGTTTCGTCCAGGTAAATCTAAAGTCCTAAGGACTGGGGTCCCATACATATACTAAGTTAGGGGGTTGGACATACTCTGGGGACCCACCGATGGGAGGGTCAGGGCAGAGGGGTGGTTACACCCCTTTCCCTTTGTCCAGTTTCACGCCAGAGCAGGGGCTGGAAGCCCCTGAGCCGGTTTGAACTGGGGTATGCACAGGGACACCAAATGTGCCCCCAGTGCAGGACTTCAAAGCACCAGAGAGTGCTCCCGCCCAGCCCCAATACACACTATCCTGTCTGGGGAGGTGGTTACACCTCCCTGGGACAGGTAACCTATTGTCCAGGCCTCCCTGCCGGAGTTTCGGTCAGCAGCAGGAGGCCAGACTCGTGTCTGTGGCAGCGGCATCCATTTTGTGATGCCAGGGCTTGGAAAGAAGTTACCGGGCAGGCCGGTGTGTACATGTCTCTCCCTCTAGAAGGGTGGAATGCTACCCCTGCCGCCAGAACTGGCGGGGGGGTAGTATTCCAAGATGTTTGACACCAAACACGACATGTTTCCATGCAGCCATCCCAAAGTTAGCATTTAACGCGAGGTTATAATGCGCTTAAGAGTATATGGTCAGGCTGCACTACAAACAGCATCAGAGAAGGGTCTCCGAACGCTGCAGAGGGGCTCTGCTCATGCAGGGGCACCCTCTCACATAGGAACCAAGCACTCTGCCTTCAGGATTGATAAGGCCTGCCATAGGAGTGACTTATAGGTTTATATGTGTGTATGTATGTAGTGATATAGGTAGCCTATATCACAGTAAGGGGTGCGTGCACCACCTTACCCAGGCTGCAGTAGAAGACCTGTGGTGTCATTTTGGATGGCCTTCCAGGGGTGGCACAATACATGCTGCAGCCCCTGGTAGGCCTCTGAGGTACCTATGCCCTGGGTACATAGTATACCATATACTAGGGACTTATAAGGGCACTCCAGATTCCAATCAGAGATGTGCCTAAGGCACATGGAAACCATTTTAGAGAGGAAGCAGCTAGGCTGGGGGTCTGATTAGCAGGGCCCCAGCCAGACTAAAGTCGAAAAACAGTGAAGCATCAGCAAAAAGTGGGGGTACCCATGTGAAGCAGATCCTACTCTCGTACACAACCCCCCCAAACGTAGGGATATTAAACTAACCTTGCCCAGTTAAGTCTTCATGTTCTAAGTGGAAGTACCTAGAGAGTCCATCTGCATTGGCATGGTTACTCCCAGGTCTATGTTCCACTGTGAAGTCCATCCCCTGTAGGGAAATGGACCACCTAAGCAGTTTGGGGTTTTCACCCTTCATTTGTTTTAGCCATAAGAGGGGCTTATGGTCTGTTTGAACAAGGAAGTGAGTACCAAACAAGTATGGCCTCAACTTCTTCAGAGCCCAGACCACAGCAAAGGCCTCCCTCTCAATGGCTGACCAACGTTTCTCTCTAGGGGTCAGCCTTCTGCTAATAAAAGCTACTGGCTGATCCTGACCTTCATCATTCAATTGTGACAGTACAGCCCCTACCCCCAATTCAGATGCATCTGTTTGGACAATGAACTTCTTGGAGTAATCAGGACTCTGTAGAATGGGAGCAGTGCACATGGCCTGCTTTAGGTCATCAAATGCCTTTTGACAGCTAACTGTCCACTGAACCTTTTTGGGCATTTTCTTGGAAGTTAAGTCATTCAGGGGTGTCACTATTGATCCATACCCCTTGACAAATCTCCTATAGTACCCAGTCAGGCCTAAAAAGGCTCTCACCTGAGTCTGGGTAGTTGGAGCAGTCCAGTCCATGATGGTCTGGATCTTGCTCTGCAGTGGTTGAACCTGGCCTCCACCCACAAGGTGGCCCAGGTACACAACCTGACTCTGCCCTATCTGGCACTTGGTGGCCTTGATAGTCAGGCCTGCTTTCTGCAGGGCCTGCAAAACATTTCTGAGGTGGACCAGGTGATCCTCCCAGGTGGAGCTAAAGACAGCAATATCATCTAGATATGCTGCACTATAGGCTTCCAGACCTGTAAGGACTGTATTCACCAACCTCTGAAAAGTGGCAGGTGCATTCTTCAGACCAAAGGGCATCACCACAAATTGATAATGCCCACTAGGGGTTGAGAATGCTGTCTTTGGCTTTGCATCATCAGCTAGTCTGATCTGCCAGTAGCCAGCTGTCAGGTCAAATGTGCTTAGATACTTGGCTGAGGCCAAAGTGTCTATTAGCTCATCTGCCCTAGGTATTGGATGGGCATCAGTCCTAGTGACTGCATTGAGACCCCTGTAGTCCACGCAAAACCTCATCTCTCTTTTCCCACCATTGGTTTTGGCACAAGGACCACTGGACTAGCCCAAGGGCTATCTGAGGGTTCAATAACTCCCAAATCCAACATCTTCTGGACTTCTGTCCTGATACAGTCCCTGACATGGTCAGGTTGCCTATAAATCTTATTTTTAATAGGCAGACTGTCCCCAGTGTCCACTTCATGAGTGCACCAGGTGGTCTGACTGGGTGTCAGTGAGAATATGTGCCTGAACTGATTGAGCACCTGTCTGCAATCAGTTTGCTGCTGGGCAGTGAGGCTGCCTGCCAAGGCTACACCATCCACTGACCCATCATCAGGGTTCTGTGAGAGCAGGTCAGGGAGTGGGTCACTCTCTTCCTCCTGTCCCTCATCAGTAGCCATGGGCAAGCCCATGTCTGCCCTGTCCACATATGGTTTTAACCTGTTGACATGGAGAACCCTGTGGGGACTCCTGGGTGTTCCTAGGTCTACTAAGTAGGTAACCTCACCCTTCTGTTCAACAATGGTATGGGGTCCACTCCATTTGTCTTGGAGAGCTGCTGGGGCCACTGGCTCCAACACCCACACCTTCTGTCCTGGCTGGTAAACAGTCAGCACAGCCTTTTGGTCATGCCAGGCTTTTTGAAGTTCCTGGCTAGCCTCAAGGTTTTTAGTTGCCTTTTTCATGTACTCAGCCATCCGGGAGCGGAGACCAAGTACATAGTCCACTATGTCTTGCTTTGGGGGCTTGAGAGGTAACTCCCATCCTTCCTTCACCAAGCACAATGGACCCCTGACAGGGTGACCAAACAAAAGTTCAAAAGGGCTGTAGCCAACCCCCTTTTGAGGCACCTCCCTGTATGCAAATAAAAGGCAGGGCAAGAGTATGTCCCATCTTCACCTAAGCTTTTCTGGGAGCCCTTTAATCATGCCCTTCAAGGTTTTGTTGAATCTCTCAACTAAACCATTGCATTGTGGGTGATAGGGTGTGGTGAACTTGAAAGTCACTCCACACTCCTTCCACATTGCTTTCAAGTATCCAGACATAAAGTTAGCACCCCTGTCTGATACCACCTCCTTAGGGAAGCCCACTCTTGAGAAAATTCCCAGGAGGGCTCTTGCCACCACAGGTGCTGTAGTGGTCCTAAGGGGAATAGCCTCTGGGTACCTGGTGGCATGATCCACTACCACCAGGATAAACCTGTGCCCAGATGCTGTTTGGGGATCCATGGGACCAACAATGTCAATCCCCACCCTTTCAAAGGGAACCCCCACCATAGGTAGTGGTATCAGGGGGCCTTTGTAGTGCCACCTGCCTTGCCACTGGCCTGGCAGGTTACACAGGAGCGACAAAACTCCTTGGTGTCTTCAGACATGTGGGGCCAGTGAAAGTGAGGGACAATTCTGTCCCAAGTCTTGTTCTGGCCCAGGTGACCTGCTAAGGGAATGTCATGGGCTAGGGTCAATAGGAAGCCCCTGAACTTCAGAGGTATAACCAACCTCCTGGTAGCACCAGGCTTGGGGTCTCTACTCTCTGAGTACAAGAGTCCATCATCCCAATACACTGTATGGGGACCACTAGCTTTCCCAGCAGCCTCAGCAGCAGCTTGCTGTCTGAGGGGTTCAAGAGAGGGCAGCTCTGCTGCTCCTGGCTCAGATCTGCCCTGGAAGGGCCCCCTGTCCACAAGAACTCAACCTGGTCAGGTTCAAGCTTCTCTGGGACAGTTCCTTCCTCAGGACTGAGATCATCCCCTCAAGAGACTGATCTTCCTTCTGAGCCAAGGGGGAAGGCACTGCCTTTACCCTACTACTCCTCTTCTTGGAGGGCACTTGGTCCATTATTCCAGAATCCAAGGCCTGTTCAGTGTTAGACATTTTGGCTTGTGACCTGGTCCCAGCAAACACATCTGCAGGGATGCCCAGCATTTCTGCATGGGTCCTGAGCTCCACTTCTGCCCAAGCTGAAGTTTCTAAATCATTGCCAAGCAAGCATTCAACTGGTAGGTCTGCACTTACCACAACCTTCTTAAGGCCAGTTACCCCTCCCCAGAAGAAGTTAACAACTGCCAGAGTATGGTCTGTTCTGACATTGCTAGCATTGGTCACTTGGTACATTTCACCAAGTATAATCTGCCCAGGATCCACAAGGTCTTATGTCACCATGGTGACACTTGCCCCTGTGTCCCTAAATGCCAAAGCCTCTTTTCCATTGATTAAGGGCTGTTGCCTGTACTTGCCCAGATTACTGGGACTCACAGAGGAGGTCACATCCATGCCTCCATCACAGACTAGGACAGCCTGAGTGAGTTCTCTGACTAGGTCAGAGCTCATCTCTTTACCCAGGGTCAACCCTACTAAACCCTTGGCTTGTTTAGTCCCACCACCAACTGTAACTGCACTAGGGGGAGCAGGTGCCTTAGGGGCATTGGTGGGGGCTGGAGTAGAGTCTTTGGACTTGGTGCAATCACTGGTCCAGTGGGTCTTTTGCTTACAGACCTTGCACCATGGTTTCTTTTGGCCTTTTCCCTTGTTAGACTGTGAATCCCCACCTGAAGAAGATTTTTGGGGGCCTTGTGAAGACTTCTGGTCTTTACCCTTCTCCCCACCCTTATCAGAGTTTTTAGAATCTTGCTTCTTAGGGTCACCACCTTGGTTCTGTACCTTCTGCCTCACCCTGGTTCTGACCCATTTGTCTGCCTTCTTTCCCAATTCTTGGGGAGAGGTCAGATCAGAGTCCACCAGGTGCTGATGCAACAGCTGATTTTGACAATTATTAAGAATCTGCTCCCTCATGATAAGATTGTACAATCCTGTGAAGTCCCATACCTTACTGCCCAATAACCAACCTTCCAGAGCCTTGGCAGAACAATCAACAAAGTCCACCCAGTCTTGAGTCTGTGCTTTTTGGGTATCTCTGAACTTTAACCTGTATTGTTCAGTGGTTAGGCCAAACCCATCAATCAGAGCACTCTTCAAGACTGTGTAATTATCAGCATCCTCCTCTCTAACAGTGAGGAGCTTATCTCTACCTTTGTCTGCAAAGGAGAGCCACAAGATTGCTGCCCACTGCTCCTGAGGGACCCTCTGTACTTTACAGGCCCTCTCCAGTGCAGTTATCCATTTGTGGATGTCATCCCCACTCTGGTAGGGAGGGACAATCTTGCTCAGGTTTCTATGGTCATAAGACCTTTCCCTATCTCTGGGTAAAATGCTGCCACCATGGGCCTCTAGTCCCATCTTTTTTCTCTCTTTGTACAGATCTAGGGACTCCCTGTCTATAGCCAACTGCTGTTTTCTGAGCTCAAGCTGGACTTGCTCATACTGAATCAGTCTCTTTCTCCTGTCATGAGAGGATTCTCTCCTATGAGAAGAGACAGAGGTCCCTATTGAGGTGTCAGAGTGGTTAGACTCCTGAGAAGGAGATCTATCCCTTCTTGGCACACTCTCAACTCTTCCTGGGGGACAAAGGTGAGGTCATCCTGATCCTCCCCTTCATCCACAGGAATAGCTGGGTTTTCCAGGGCAAGGTCATTGTCACCTTCCTGGCCAGTTTCAGAGGGGGGCCTGGGTTTCTTCACCCCTGACCCCTTCCTCCTGTTCTGCCCCACCCTCTCTGCCTACCCCTTCAGACCCTAGGGGCCTGCTGAGATCATCAGCTAGTAGCACCTCTCTGAGGTGTTGGGTGCTGGCACTTTTGCCTGCCTTCAGCTTCCTAGTATTGCATAATGCTCTCAATTCCAAGAATGGGAGTTTATCATACTTGGAGGGAAGAAGCCCACTGGCTTCTGGCAAGGACTCACTGGGTCCTGGCTTTAAAGACATTACTAGTGAGGTGTGGTGTATGCACTACCTAATCTAGTGTGGCCTACTAAACTCTCTTGAGTTGTAGAAAGGGTGTGCTATCCCTTAACACACAACTCTAAGTTCAGTAGAACTTACTGTATACTAAGCTTGATTTATATGTACCTAAGGTACCCTTAGTGGTTTTCAGTTGATCAATTCAATTGAGATTATCAGGTAAAACAATAGCAAGCTGGAATCCCACACGCTGCACACCAATGTGAGAAGTTGGCCTGGCATATGCTGTCCACTAATTATAGTGGGCACCTTGCACCAGTCCAAACAACCCCTTATTGGAGATAGGTTAAAGACAACCTTTATTGAAAGCTATCCTAGTGGTAGCTATGGAGAGCAGCCTTCAGGCTAAGTCTTGAAGGAATGTAAAGCAACTTGTTTTACCAGTCTATAATCTCTTGAGTGACCAAATGAAAGAGGACCACACCAGGTATATATTCAAAATATATGTATTTATTGCTAAACACACCCCTCTAGTCTCTTTATGAGGCTAGAGTTCGAAGTACATAAGTTATAAGTTAGTTATCAACAGTAATAGCACAAATACACGTTTGGGCCCTAGGGGCGAACCAAACCATATACCAATAAAGTGGTATAAGAACCATGACTGAGCTAGACACAGGGCCTAGAGCCTGTAGAAGTGCTTGGACCACAAGGAACCACCCAAGGTAGTGACACAGGGGACCCACGGGGAGCGCGTGCAGTGTAAGAACACAGCCGCAAACCGCCGTTGACTTCTATGGGGAAAGTCGTGGTTGGAATTTTAAAGAAAAGGGACACTTAGAGGAGGACTTGGAGCAAACCCCTTTAGAACTGGGTTGTTCTAGAGTCTATACCCACGGGAGCACCGGAGTACTCGAGTTACCTCACCCAGGGAAGCCGGGTGCATAGGTGTCTTTCGGGTCGGGTTTCGTCGTCGTTTTCAATGGCGATCTGCTGCAAAGTGCTGCTGGCGGCCAAGTCGAAAGTATTCGGGTGGATCCAAAGGTGGATCGAAGATCTGAAGAACCTGAAAGCAGAGGGGACAGAGTCTGGGTCACTAGCCAGTGACCAGGAAGGCGAGGAGCAGATGCCCACCGATGTCGAGTGCTTCAGGTAGGTTGACAGTCATCTTGACTCTTCAGCCACGAGGTCCAGGAGGCATCGACGACGATCAGGAGCTGGATTCGAGCTGTCCCACAACGTCTGTCGATTGCAGGGGTATCGGCAACCGGATTGGACCCAACAAGCCTTAGCAACGGCAAGTCTTGTGGAAATGGAAGAAGGACGATGGTGCAGACCAGCAAGGACTGAGGAACTCACCCAGCGAGGGTAAGTCAGGGCACGCCTGGAGCAACCAGGGAGCCCAAGCAGAAGAAGATTGACCTTCGGGAGGGCCTACTAGCCAATGGACTAGCGACCGCGAAGGAGCCTCGAGTGGATGCACTTGGAGCTGGCTCACAGTACACTCGTGGAGTGGAGGCCAGTGATCTTCAGTGCAGTCAGTGCAGAAGGCGCGGTTTACTCGGAGCCCAAAGCACAACTTTGTGGGAGACCCAGAAGAGGATGCACTTGCAAATGTGTGCGGTGTCCAGGGGTCACGGTTCCACGTTACCCACGATAGCCACGGGCCTCAGCTTTGCTGGGGACTCAGGGTAGCCTCGGGGAAGTCTGGAAATCCACCTCTGGTGATGCAAAGACTTCAGCGTCCGGCGGGAGCTTCAGCGATGCAGACCGGACAATTGCTTTGTTGGTGCCTGCCAAGCAGGGGAGTCACTCCTTGACCCCAAGGGAGATTCTTCAGTCCTCTAATCTTAAAGTAGAGCATCGAAGGTCCAGGAAACCTTTCTGAATGAGCGATTACGATGTTTGGACTTTCCGAATCGGTTCTGAATTGGAACCGGACGGCATTTGGAAAGTCCAACACGATTCGGCTCCGAACGTCTCGGAAGCTTTCCAACCGAGCGATTATGATGTCAGATTCGGATAGCCTTTCCGAGTCGGTTGTTACGACTCAGATTGGCATTCGGAATCTGACTTTGGGGGCCCGTAGCAGGCCCCCCTTCACCGTGGGCTTCCGAATCGGTCCCGTGGGGGTACTCAGGGGTCCCCCCTTTCCAACCATGCACAGTGTGACAGGTACCAAGGGGTGCCTGCCACAGGTTGCACGATTTTCCCCAGCCACCCGTTTCTTCAATGGGAGACTGTGTATTCGGTCAGAACACAGGCTCCCATTGAAGTCAATGGGAGTCCGACCGAATGGTATCCAGTGGCATCCGGATGCACCGTAATCACTCGGTGGGACTCCCCGTAACCGATTTGATCGGAAACCATTCTGAGTGTTTCCGGAATGCTTTCCGACTGGCATCATAATCGACCCCAAAATATTGAATTTGAAATATCATCATCTCCAAAATATCATCTCCAAAATATCATGATATGGAAATATCATCTGAAAGAATATCGTTGTCAAGAATATAAATGTTAAGGTATGTAATATTGATTTTAAAAAATATCAAAATAATTAATATAATTTACAAAAATATAGTTGCTTATAATATAGTTTTTATAATTATTGTTATGTATTTTAGTATATATTTTAAATGTATATGATGTACATTTTTTGTATAACTATTGTTTATGTTTTTTAATATAGTTGTTACATTTTTAGTGACTATGAAATTTAATTTAAATGTGTTTTGTGTTTTGTAATTTTTAGTACTGTAGCGGGTTGTGGGTTTATAGGGAAAACACTGTTGATGCATGTATGAACTTGTGCTACCAGGCTATTTAGTTGCCAAGGTCGGTGTTAGTATAACAGCTTAACCATCCATATAGCTGATGTGATGTATGCATATTTATAGTGCTAAGATGGCCGCCGTTTTTTACCATAGATGTTGTTCACCATCGGTGTCATTATTAGTCCCTTTTCTATGTTGTAGAGCACTGGTTAAATTGGTGTGTATCACTGCTTGGCCTTTAGCGTGATCAAGGCGTAAGCTGAAACGCGTTGCTTGTGCAGTCATTAAAGAATTTTGCTGCAACTTTCCAAGGTGTCCGTGCCGTTTTCTGGGATTACAGAAGTTTGTTTAGGCATATTGCGGGGTTTCCGGTACCCCGAGCATGGACCGCCCTGATTGACAGCTTCTACCTTCACCGGGATCTGTGTATATATATATATATATATATATATATATATATATAATATCTACTGGCGGTCATCAGTAGGTAGTTATAGTTAGGACCTAGTTTCCATAGGAATAGCATTTTTGACTTCCCTACTACTTTGGCGTCGTTAGACCAATGTTCATGAAATTTTACATAAAAAGTGTCAAGGTAGGTTCTGGTTGTCATGGGGTGATCCGTGCAGTGGGGACTGAGAATTTGGGGTGCAAAATATGGGTGCGTTTGTAATGTTTATTCACATAGGAACCTTTAGCCACAGCTACAGCTACAGCCTGAACCGCTGAATGGATCTACACCACATTTGGCAGGGAGGTAGATGTTGGCTCACGGAAATGCCTTTTGCTTATTTGGTGTAAATCTGTTCAGTAGTTGTTAAGAAATGTAAGTTTAAAATTATAGTATTATCTCTGGTCACGAAGTCTTCACGAACAAAGACGAGCTCATGCAGGGAAATGCACTGCTCTGATTGGCTGCCAACACTTTTACCAGGATGCCATCTTGGGACTCAGCTTCACCGAGTCCCTCCAAAAAATAGAGAGAAGGAGGCAGGGTAGGAATTCCCTGACCCCCAAGCCATGGTCTTGGAGTCCCCACTGAAACCATGCCACAGCATAAAAGCATTTTTTTTTAAACGTCTTGCGGAATCGCGATATTCGTTAAATTGCAGCAAAAAAAATTTTTAAATAAAATATCTAGACGCCCTAAAAAAATATATATCATAACCAGATTAGGAGAACTCGTAGGGAATATTATGCGCTTAGGAATGAATCCGTAAAAAATACCCCAAAAGACATTTTTCTCATTCTTAAGGAGAGCACCTCTCTCAAGTGGGTTATGGCATCATTGCCTTCTTCCATAGAATACTGTAACCAAGTGTCTAGTTTTTTTGCTGAAAAATCTAAAAAATGTATGCCACCTTCCCTGAAGGCAGCAGAAAGTATAAATTCTTCCCCCTAAGGGTGAACTGTCTCAGAGGGGCTGTTTATATTCCAAGCTCCTACTGAGAAGGACATACTTCAGCTTCTCTCAGTGGTTAAATCTGTATCCCCTATTGATGCTATCACACCAAATATGCTGCTACGAGGAAAAAGCTATTGCTCCAGTGCTCACCAATCTGCTAATTTCCTCTTTAGCTCAGGGCAAGTCCCAAGCCATTGGAAACATGCTATGGTTGTCCCCCTGGTGAAGAAATCCTTACTGGACCCCGCGCTCCCTGAAAACCTAAGATTTGTGTCCTTACTTCCTTTCTTTGCCAAAATAGCAGAAAAATTCCTCAATCTTCAAATAACTAAATATATTGAAGTTAATTAGGTGCTACACGAAACTCAATCGGGTTTCAGATTCTTTTATAGCACTGAATCTGCACTACTTCTAGCTTCTGAATCCTTGAAGATGATTGCAGACAAAGGTAGGACGGCGGCCCTGATCTTACTAGACCTGAGCGCTCCGTTTGACAGGGTATCCCACGGCCTGCTCCTGGAACGGCTATGGGATATTGGAGTCAGGGGTAGGACTCTGGTCTGGATTAACAACTTTCTGCAGGATACGTCTTTCCAAGTCCTACAGTAGCCTTTCATATCTGAGACCTGCCCTCTACTACAAGGAGTCCGGCAGGGCTCCGCCCTGAGCCTGACTCTGTTCAACGTCTACATGAGCCCTTTAGCGGAGGTAGTTGTTAAGCATGGGGTAAAACTAGTCTCCCATGCTGATGATACTCAGCTGATTATAACCTTGGAACAGAATGATTCTGAGGCTGCTCCTAAGCTGAGAGCCTGTCTAGTTGATTTGGTCAACTGGATGAAATTCAACTGTCTGCAACTAAATATAGACAAAACCGACATCCTGGTGGTTGGCAAGCAACCTTTGATATGGTCACACATCTGGTGGCTGCCTGAATTAGGCTCTATTCCAGTCCCCAAATCCAAGATCAAAAGCCTGGGGGTGTGGTTTGATAACACACTTTCATTTGAGGGACAGATATCTAGTGTGGCCGGCATGTGGTTTGGACTACTGCGAATGTTACCCAAAGTTTAAGATCTATTACCTCCAGCACCTAAGAAAATCATTATCCAGGCGGTGATCATTTCCCGCCTGGACTACTGCAACGTTCTATATTTCGGGGTCACCAAAGGCAAAATGAGAATGCTGCAGAGAGTCCTATGGGGGCTGCCCTTGCTGAACTTCACTGGCTTCCTGTACAAGACAGAGTGAGCTTTAAAGCTCTTTGGGGTATATTCACAAGAACGTGTGATAGCTACCGCAAGAGTAGCGTAACGCAACTTTCAATAACGCAGCCTATCACGGGAAAATAACCCCGTGTCAACGTGGAATTCACAACAAGGCAGTACCATGCGATAGTCTGCCGAAACCACGGACAAAGTCCACCATACAACCACCACAATGGAGATAAAAACACAAACCACAACACCAAAAAACACGCGATTGACCAAAGCGCGATGAGGAAACCAGCGACAAGCAGCACCAGGCCTGCAACACACACCTGGCAGGCGTCAGAAACCTCCATAAAAGCAGAAAAAAAAACAACACACAAACTGACCAACACACAAGCACCATGGAGGCAGCCGGAGCAGGCGTAGAGGATCAGCGCAACCCCACAAGCACCACGGACGACCAGCCTGGGACCTCCGGGACAGGGAAGGGCAAGGACAAGAAGACCAGGAAGACCAAGTTCAGTCCGCAGGCGAACAGGATCATAGTCACGGAGGTGATGGAACACCCTCAACAACTCTTTGTCACCTCCAACGTGTCATTGGGCACCAAAAATGGAATATGGCGGGACATCGTCGACAAGGTGAATGCCGTCGGAGAGCACAAGCAGACAATGGACGAGGTCAAGAGGCGAAGGAATGACATCAAGCGGAAGACCAAGGATAAACTCTCTGCCAACCTGAAGGCAGCAACGCAGACCGGAGGTGGGGGCCCAGCGCCACAGCTGGAGCTGGATGACATGGAGGAGCTGGTGTTGACAGTCATCAGTGTGGAGACTGTGGCTGGAGTCGGGGGACCGGACACTGCTCGACAGGACACAACACAACCGCAACAGGGTGAGTGACCACCAGGAACTGGGGGATGGGGGAGATGGCCACAATGGCACACATGCACATGCAAGCAGGGCACAGTGCACACCCACAATCACTCTGGGTCCTCGCCCAGACCCACACACTGTCACAATGTACAATGCCATGCTGTCTGAATGTCAACCTGTACCATGCGGCTACATACATGTGGACACATTGTAATACCCCATCTCCCCTTCACATCGCAGGGGCATCTCCAACACCTCCTGCAGAGCAGTCACAGCCACTCTTCACTGATGACGAGGAGGAGGACAACACCAGAATTGACATCCAAACCATCCAAGACCTCATTGACCACCTCCGCAACTCACCTCCAGGATCAGGGCAGCCCAGCTACATCCATGAGACCCCACCCACCACCCAAACCACCCAGCAGGAGGCACCCACAGCCCCGGCACCTTCCCAAGACCCCCAGGAACAACAAATGGCCTTCCAACGCCGTGTGCTGGAGGGCCAGAGGGAGACGGCCGAGCATGTGCGGGTGGGGTTCGAGCTCATGGCTAACAAACTGGACGCCATCCATGGGTGTCTATATCTGCCATATGGTCTCTAGCGAGCCCTGACTGACATCTCTGGAGTCATGACGCGGAGGGAAGAATACCTGTCTGCTCACAGTGGCCCCAGTGATGCCAGCCTTGAGCTGGCACACATGCGGAGGCTCATGGAGGACATGGTGCGGATGGAGGGGGAAAGGATGGCAGGCGCCGCTGCACATCAGCGAAATGTAGCTGGGATCTACCATGCCCTGCATATCCTCATCATGGCATTGCTGCCACAAGGCGTGGCGATGATGAATGCTGCTGCCCCACACATCCACATCTCCGCCCCCTGGTGTGTCAGTGCTTCCCAGTGTTGCAGGCGTATCCACTCCGGCACCTGATGTGTCACTGCCACACAGTGCGGCCGACAATCCTCCTCCGGCCCCTGATGAGTCAGTGGAACACAGTGCCGCAGCCGGCACTGCAACACCCACAGGTGGGGCAGGGCACACACCCGGGGACGAGGACGTGGATGGGACTGTGGTCAGGAGGACCAGGCACTAGCATCCATTACCGCCACCTTGCCTGTTTCTGCCTGGTGCTGCACATGGCCTTAAGACCTACCACTGACCCTCGATACACTCCGAGGCACTCACCTTGGACAGCGACATGGACTGCCACATGCTGTTTGACGACCAATGACACGGCGGACAGACTGCGGACTGTACCCTTCCTCTTCCGCAGTACAGGTCATCCCGGGATGGACACTGGCTGGCCCTCCACGGGCCCATATTGTGTGGTGTGCTCGGCATTGCCCTGTACCGCTCCAGCTGCATGACTGCACTGGATGTGCAAATAAACATCCAGTGACGCACTGCTGTGTAATGTCTTACGTCATTTCTGTGTGGATGTGTGGATGAATGTGGGGACAGTGCCTTACCTTGCGTCAATGATGTTTATCCTGTGGGATGCCAGTAAGGGGGTGCGACATTGCATCTTGTGTAGCGGGTTCCATGAACACTGCAGCAGGGACACACGCATCAGTCACTTCCTTGTCCGGACATGGACTGGACCACGCCCAGAGCCCACGAGTCATTGTTGCAAGCCCTGCGCTGGTCGGGCGTACGGCAGGCCAGTCCACTCCGCTTACGCCCGAGGGGGGCCCTCATTGCTAGCCGTTGCAGCCGTACTCTCTGGTGGTGTGCAGGTCACTGGTCTAGTCGTCAGCATGTCACAGCCACTCCCTGAGGGCAGGTTTTCACACACACCACACCCATCCGGCACAGGCGTCACAGGCCATGTGACTCCGCCAACATAAGGGGCTGACGACGTCACATTCCCCTCTTCCGGTGGTGACTGGATGACGGACGCCCCACGGTTCGCACTCATATAGGGCCCATGAGTTGCTGCGCACAGTGTTAGTGGCATCCGAGCCCTTTGAGTAGGGCACGGGCCTACCACCATGTGGTGCAGACTAGGGTTGCACAGGGTTAGTGGTATCCGAGGCCTGTGAGTAGGGCACGGGCCTACCACCACGTGGCGCAGACTGAGGTTGCACAGGGTTAGTGGCATCCGAGGCCTGTGAGTAGGGCATGGGCCTACCACCACGTGGCGCAGACTGGGGTTGCACAGGGTTAGTGGCACCAGAGGCCTTGCGGACGGCACAGGCACCCCGCCACGGGACGGTGACTTTGGGTGCACTGAGTCAGTGGCACCTTGAGCTGCTGAGCGGGTGTGCAGCCTGCGATGATGCCCCATCCCGGCGGTCTGGACAGCTCAGGTTTTGTGTGCCCTGCTGGACCACAGAGTAGGCCAGAGCCAGCGGGCAGCGCGGGCCTACCGCCCCATGGCGTCGCTTCCGGGATGCCAGAGTTGGTGGCACCCATTTGGCTGAGCTGGTGTGCAGCCAGCGATGGTGCCGGGTGCACTGGTATGTCCTCTGCCATGGAGTAATCAAGACCCAGCACCAAACGTGAGACCTGGTGGCCTGCGGAGCGGGGCTGCATGATGTGGAGGGTGCCATGTCTGTGGGCCCCAGGCTTGTGGCTTGCAGCGGCACATGGTGGGACCTCCTGTCTATGCACTGGTGGCGGAAGGTGAGCATTGAGGCCTTGGTGTGCATGGGCGGGCATGCTCCGATGGGCGGCGGGAGAGGTTGGGGTGCCTCTGCCTGGGTGTGCATGGGTGGGCAGGCGATGTTGTCTTGTGCAAGTGTGTGTACTGTGCCAGTCATGTATCTGGGCTCTGTTTCAGCTGACGGCTCTGAATCATATGTGTGACCTGGTGAACTGCCCTACATACCGGCACGTAGTTGGAGACACACCTGTGGCAGCAGGTGAGCAGTGTGGCCTGGGTGCGCAGGGGCAGCACTCTCTCTCTCTCCCTCTCTTCCTCTCTCTCTCTCTCTTTCTCTCTCTCTCTCCCTCCCTCTCTTCCTCTCTCTCTCTCTCTCTCTCTCTCTCTCTCTCTCTCCCTCTCTCTCTCTCTCTCTCCCTCCCTCTCTTCCTCTCTCTCTCTCTCTCTCTCTCTCTCTCTCTCTCTCTCTCTTCCTCTCTCTCTCTCTCTCTCTCTTCCTCTCTCTCTCTCTCTCTCTCTTCCTCTCTCTCTCCTTCGCTCTCTCTCTGTCCTCTGATGTGCGCAGGACACACCTTCTCATCATGTTTTTTGTCTTACAGGCTGTGACCTACGTATTGTCCGGAGGGGAGCGGCCATGTGTCTTCATTTCATTTCGTTGTTCATTTTAATAAAGTTTCATTTGTTGCTTCGAAAGTGAATGTGTGCTGGTCATTTCTGTGGCAAAACCAAAGGGGATGATGGACGGAGTGTTGAACATTGCAAGCACTCACTCCCAGTCAACTGATCTGGGTTTAATCCATCATCATTCTTTAGCTCACTCCGCCACCCCAGTTCAGACATGGCCATAAGCAAATCAGTCTGACCCTGTGCCTCATGGGAACAGTCCAGCCCGAACTGCCAAGCCATGTCTTCCCTGGACCGGAAACAAGCATCCTGGGACCGGTTTCTGGCTTACAGCCATCATCAGCCAGGCTATCTTGAATCCAGTGGCAAAGTGAGCAAGGGACCCACGTCTGGGCATACCCTGCCAACTTAGGGCGAACATAGCAAAACCAAAGGGGATGATGGACGGAGTGTTGAACATTGCAAGCACTCACCCCCAGTCAACTGATCTGGGTTTAATCCATCATCATTCTTTAGCTCACTCCGCCACCCCAATTCAGACATGGCCATATGCAAATCAGTCTGACCCTGTGCCTCATGGGAACAGTCCAGCCTGAACTGCCAAGCCATGTCTTCCCTGGACCGGAAACAAGCATCCTGGGACAGGTTTCTGGCATTTATGTGGCGACACATCCATGTCACCAGTTGTGATTGTGCGGCATCAAGCGGAATATTTTGCACAGGTTTAGGTGTGGCTGATGTGGCATGTCTTTGGTCGGGGGGGTGCCAGGGAGGGGTGGTCCTGGGGTGATACACACCAATTTAACCAGTGCTCTACAACATAGAAAAGGGACTAATAATGACACCGATGGTGAACAACATCTATGGTAAAAAACGGCGGCCATCTTAGCACTATAAATATGCATACATCACATCAGCTATATGGATGGTTAAGCTGTTATACTAACACCGACCTTGGCAACTAAATAGCCTGGTAGCACAAGTTCATACATGCATCAACAGTGTTTTCCCTATAAACCCACAACCCGCTACAGTACTAAAAATTACAAAACACAAAACACATTTAAATTAAATTTCATAGTCACTAAAAATGTAACAACTATATTAAAAAACATAAACAATAGTTATACAAAAAATGTACATCATATACATTTAAAATATATACTAAAATACATAACAATAATTATAAAAACTATATTATAAGCAACTATATTTTTGTAAATTATATTAATTATTTTGATATTTTTTAAAATCAATATTACATACCTTAACATTTATATTCTTGACAACGATATTCTTTCAGATGATATTTCCATATCATGATATTTTGGAGATGATATTTTGGAGATGATGATATTTCAAATTCAATATTTTGGGGTCGATTATGATGCCAGTCGGAAAGCATTCCGGAAACACTCAGAATGGTTTCCGATCAAATCGGTTACGGGAGTCCCACCGAGTGATTACGGTGCATCCGGATGCCACTGGATACCATTCGGTCGGACTCCCATTGACTTCAATGGGAGCCTGTGTTCTGACCGAATACACAGTCTCCCATTGAAGAAACGGGTGGCTGGGGAAAATCGTGCAACCTGTGGCAGGCACCCCTTGGTACCTGTCACACTGTGCATGGTTGGAAAGGGGGACCCCTGAGTACCCCCACGGGACCGATTCGGAAGCCCACGGTGAAGGGGGCCTGCTACGGGCCTCAAAGTCAGATTCCGAATGCCAATCTGAGTCGTAACAACCGACTCGGAAAGGCTATCCGAATCTGACATCATAATCGCTCGGTTGGAAAGCTTCCGAGACGTTCGGAGCCGAATCGTGTTGGACTTTCCAAATGCCGTCCGGTTCCAATTCAGAACCGATTCGGAAAGTCCAAACATCGTAATCGCTCATTCAGAAAGGTTTCCTGGACCTTCGATGCTCTACTTTAAGATTAGAGGACTGAAGAATCTCCCTTGGGGTCAAGGAGTGACTCCCCTGCTTGGCAGGCACCAACAAAGCAATTGTCCGGTCTGCATCGCTGAAGCTCCCGCCGGACGCTGAAGTCTTTGCATCACCAGAGGTGGATTTCCAGACTTCCCCGAGGCTACCCTGAGTCCCCAGCAAAGCTGAGGCCCGTGGCTATCGTGGGTAACGTGGAACCGTGACCCCTGGACACCGCACACATTTGCAAGTGCATCCTCTTCTGGGTCTCCCACGAAGTTGTGCTTTGGGCTCCGAGTAAACCGCGCCTTCTGCACTGACTGCACTGAAGATCACTGGCCTCCACTCCACGAGTGTACTGTGAGCCAGCTCCAAGTGCATCCACTCGAGGCTCCTTCGCGGTCGCTAGTCCATTGGCTAGTAGGCCCTCCCGAAGGTCAATCTTCTTCTGCTTGGGCTCCCTGGTTGCTCCAGGCGTGCCCTGACTTACCCTCGCTGGGTGAGTTCCTCAGTCCTTGCTGGTCTGCACCATCGTCCTTCTTCCATTTCCACAAGACTTGCCGTTGCTAAGGCTTGTTGGGTCCAATCCGGTTGCCGATACCCCTGCAATCGACAGACGTTGTGGGACAGCTCGAATCCAGCTCCTGATCGTCGTCGATGCCTCCTGGACCTCGTGGCTGAAGAGTCAAGATGACTGTCAACCTACCTGAAGCACTCGACATCGGTGGGCATCTGCTCCTCGCCTTCCTGGTCACTGGCTAGTGACCCAGACTCTGTCCCCTCTGCTTTCAGGTTCTTCAGATCTTCGATCCACCTTGGATCCACCCGAATACTTTCGACTTGGCCGCCAGCAGCACTTTGCAGCAGATCGCCATTGAAAACGACGACGAAACCCGACCCCGAAAGACACCTATGCACCCGGCTTCCCTGGGTGAGGTAACTCGAGTACTCCGGTGCTCCCGTGGGTATAGACTCTAGAACAACCCAGTTCTAAAGGGGTTTGCTCCAAGTCCTCCTCTAAGTGTCCCTTTTCTTTAAAATTCCAACCACGACTTTCCCCATAGAAGTCAACGGCGGTTTGCGGCTGTGTTCTTACACTGCACGCGTCCCCCGTGGGTCCCCTGTGTCACTACCTTGGGTGGTTCCTTGTGGTCCAAGCACTTCTACAGGCTCTAGGCCCTGTGTCTAGCTCAGTCATGGTTCTTATACCACTTTATTGGTATATGGTTTGGTTCGCCCCTAGGGCCCAAACGTGTATTTGTGCTATTACTGTTGATAACTAACTTATAACTTATGTATTTTCGAACTCTAGCCTCATAAAGAGACTAGAGGGGTGTGTTTAGCAATAAATACATATATTTTGAATATATACCTGGTGTGGTCCTCTTTCATTTGGTCACTCAAGAGATTATAGACTGGTAAAACAAGTTGCTTTACATTCCTTCAAGACTTAGCCTGAAGGCTGCTCTCCATAGCTACCACTAGGATAGCTTTCAATAAAGGTTGTCTTTAACCTATCTCCAATAAGGGGTTGTTTGGACTGGTGCAAGGTGCCCACTATAATTAGTGGACAGCATATGCCAGGCCAACTTCTCACATTGGTGTGCAGCGTGTGGGATTCCAGCTTGCTATTGTTTTACCTGATAATCTCAATTGAATTGATCAACTGAAAACCACTAAGGGTACCTTAGGTACATATAAATCAAGCTTAGTATACAGTAAGTTCTACTGAACTTAGAGTTGTGTGTTAAGGGATAGCACACCCTTTCTACAACTCAAGAGAGTTTAGTAGGCCACACTAGATTAGGTAGTGCATAAACCACGGACAAAGTCCACCATACAACCACCACAATGGAGATAAAAACACAAACCACAACACCAAAAAACACGCGATTGACCAAAGCGCGATGAGGAAACCAGCGACAAGCAGCACCAGGCCTGCAACACACACCTGGCAGGCGTCAGAAACCTCCATAAAAGCAGAAAAAAAAACAACACACAAACTGACCAACACACAAGCACCATGGAGGCAGCCGGAGCAGGCGTAGAGGATCAGCGCAACCCCACAAGCACCACGGACGACCAGCCTGGGACCTCCGGGACAGGGAAGGGCAAGGACAAGAAGACCAGGAAGACCAAGTTCAGTCCGCAGGCGAACAGGATCATAGTCACGGAGGTGATGGAACACCCTCAACAACTCTTTGTCACCTCCAACGTGTCATTGGGCACCAAAAATGGAATATGGCGGGACATCGTCGACAAGGTGAATGCCGTCGGAGAGCACAAGCAGACAATGGACGAGGTCAAGAGGCGAAGGAATGACATCAAGCGGAAGACCAAGGATAAACTCTCTGCCAACCTGAAGGCAGCAACGCAGACCGGAGGTGGGGGCCCAGCGCCACAGCTGGAGCTGGATGACATGGAGGAGCTGGTGTCGACAGTCATCAGTGTGGAGACTGTGGCTGGAGTCGGGGGACCGGACACTGCTCGACAGGACACAACACAACCGCAACAGGGTGAGTGACCACCAGGAACTGGGGGGATGGGGGGAGATGGCCACAATGGCACACATGCACATGCAAGCAGGGCACAGTGCACACCCACAATCACTCTGGGTCCTCGCCCAGACCCACACACTGTCACAATGTACAATGCCATGCTGTCTGAATGTCAACCTGTACCATGCGGCTACATACATGTGGACACATTGTAATACCCCATCTCCCCTTCACATCGCAGGGGCATCTCCAACACCTCCTGCAGAGCAGTCACAGCCACTCTTCACTGATGACGAGGAGGAGGACAACACCAGAATTGACATCCAAACCATCCAAGACCTCATTGACCACCTCCGCAACTCACCTCCAGGATCAGGGCAGCCCAGCTACATCCATGAGACCCCACCCACCACCCAAACCACCCAGCAGGAGGCACCCACAGCCCCGGCACCTTCCCAAGACCCCCAGGAACAACAAATGGCCTTCCAACGCCGTGTGCTGGAGGGCCAGAGGGAGACGGCCGAGCATGTGCGGGTGGGGTTCGAGCTCATGGCTAACAAACTGGACGCCATCCATGGGTGTCTATATCTGCCATATGGTCTCTAGCGAGCCCTGACTGACATCTCTGGAGTCATGACGCGGAGGGAAGAATACCTGTCTGCTCACAGTGGCCCCAGTGATGCCAGCCTTGAGCTGGCACACATGCGGAGGCTCATGGAGGACATGGTGCGGATGGAGGGGGAAAGGATGGCAGGCGCCGCTGCACATCAGCGAAATGTAGCTGGGATCTACCATGCCCTGCATATCCTCATCATGGCATTGCTGCCACAAGGCGTGGCGATGATGAATGCTGCTGCCCCCACACATCCACATCTCCGCCCCCTGGTGTGTCAGTGCTTCCCAGTGTTGCAGGCGTATCCACTCCGGCACCTGATGTGTCACTGCCACACAGTGCGGCCGACAATCCTCCTCCGGCCCCTGATGAGTCAGTGGAACACAGTGCCGCAGCCGGCACTGCAACACCCACAGGTGGGGCAGGGCACACACCCGGGGACGAGGACGTGGATGGGACTGTGGTCAGGAGGACCAGGCACTAGCATCCATTACCGCCACCTTGCCTGTTTCTGCCTGGTGCTGCACATGGCCTTAAGACCTACCACTGACCCTCGATACACTCCGAGGCACTCACCTTGGACAGCGACATGGACTGCCACATGCTGTTTGACGACCAATGACACGGCGGACAGACTGCGGACTGTACCCTTCCTCTTCCGCAGTACAGGTCATCCCGGGATGGACACTGGCTGGCCCTCCACGGGCCCATATTGTGTGGTGTGCTCGGCATTGCCCTGTACCGCTCCAGCTGCATGACTGCACTGGATGTGCAAATAAACATCCAGTGACGCACTGCTGTGTAATGTCTTACGTCATTTCTGTGTGGATGTGTGGATGAATGTGGGGACAGTGCCTTACCTTGCGTCAATGATGTTTATCCTGTGGGATGCCAGTAAGGGGGTGCGACATTGCATCTTGTGTAGCGGGTTCCATGAACACTGCAGCAGGGACACACGCATCAGTCACTTCCTTGTCCGGACATGGACTGGACCACGCCCAGAGCCCACGAGTCATTGTTGCAAGCCCTGCGCTGGTCGGGCGTACGGCAGGCCAGTCCACTCCGCTTACGCCCCGAGGGGGGGCCCTCATTGCTAGCCGTTGCAGCCGTACTCTCTGGTGGTGTGCAGGTCACTGGTCTAGTCGTCAGCATGTCACAGCCACTCCCTGAGGGCAGGTTTTCACACACACCACACCCATCCGGCACAGGCGTCACAGGCCATGTGACTCCGCCAACATAAGGGGCTGACGACGTCACATTCCCCTCTTCCGGTGGTGACTGGATGACGGACGCCCCACGGTTCGCACTCATATAGGGCCCATGAGTTGCTGCGCACAGTGTTAGTGGCATCCGAGCCCTTTGAGTAGGGCACGGGCCTACCACCATGTGGTGCAGACTAGGGTTGCACAGGGTTAGTGGTATCCGAGGCCTGTGAGTAGGGCACGGGCCTACCACCACGTGGCGCAGACTGAGGTTGCACAGGGTTAGTGGCATCCGAGGCCTGTGAGTAGGGCATGGGCCTACCACCACGTGGCGCAGACTGGGGTTGCACAGGGTTAGTGGCACCAGAGGCCTTGCGGACGGCACAGGCACCCCGCCACGGGACGGTGACTTTGGGTGCACTGAGTCAGTGGCACCTTGAGCTGCTGAGCGGGTGTGCAGCCTGCGATGATGCCCCATCCCGGCGGTCTGGACAGCTCAGGTTTTGTGTGCCCTGCTGGACCACAGAGTAGGCCAGAGCCAGCGGGCAGCGCGGGCCTACCGCCCCATGGCGTCGCTTCCGGGATGCCAGAGTTGGTGGCACCCATTTGGCTGAGCTGGTGTGCAGCCAGCGATGGTGCCGGGTGCACTGGTATGTCCTCTGCCATGGAGTAATCAAGACCCAGCACCAAACGTGAGACCTGGTGGCCTGCGGAGCGGGGCTGCATGATGTGGAGGGTGCCATGTCTGTGGGCCCCAGGCTTGTGGCTTGCAGCGGCACATGGTGGGACCTCCTGTCTATGCACTGGTGGCGGAAGGTGAGCATTGAGGCCTTGGTGTGCATGGGCGGGCATGCTCCGATGGGCGGCGGGAGAGGTTGGGGTGCCTCTGCCTGGGTGTGCATGGGTGGGCAGGCGATGTTGTCTTGTGCAAGTGTGTGTACTGTGCCAGTCATGTATCTGGGCTCTGTTTCAGCTGACGGCTCTGAATCATATGTGTGACCTGGTGAACTGCCCTACATACCGGCACGTAGTTGGAGACACACCTGTGGCAGCAGGTGAGCAGTGTGGCCTGGGTGCGCAGGGGCAGCACTCTCTCTCTCTCCCTCTCTTCCTCTCTCTCTCCTCTTCTCTCTCTCTCTCCCTCCCTCTCTTCCTCTCTCTCTCCTCTTCTCTCTCTCTCTCTCTCTCTCCCTCTCTTCCTCTCTCTCTCCCTCCCTCTCTTCCTCTCTCTCTCCTCTTCTCTCTCTCTCTCTCTCTCCCTCTCTTCCTCTCTCTCTCTCTCCCTCTCTTCCTCTCTCTCTCTCCCTCTCTTCCTCTCTCTCTCCTTCGCTCTCTCTCTGTCCTCTGATGTGCGCAGGACACACCTTCTCATCATGTTTTTTGTCTTACAGGCTGTGACCTACGTATTGTCCGGAGGGGAGCGGCCATGTGTCTTCATTTCATTTCGTTGTTCATTTTAATAAAGTTTCATTTGTTGCTTCGAAAGTGAATGTGTGCTGGTCATTTCTGTGGCAAAACCAAAGGGGATGATGGACGGAGTGTTGAACATTGCAAGCACTCACTCCCAGTCAACTGATCTGGGTTTAATCCATCATCATTCTTTAGCTCACTCCGCCACCCCAGTTCAGACATGGCCATAAGCAAATCAGTCTGACCCTGTGCCTCATGGGAACAGTCCAGCCCGAACTGCCAAGCCATGTCTTCCCTGGACCGGAAACAAGCATCCTGGGACCGGTTTCTGGCTTACAGCCATCATCAGCCAGGCTATCTTGAATCCAGTGGCAAAGTGAGCAAGGGACCCACGTCTGGGCATACCCTGCCAACTTAGGGCGAACATAGCAAAACCAAAGGGGATGATGGACGGAGTGTTGAACATTGCAAGCACTCACCCCCAGTCAACTGATCTGGGTTTAATCCATCATCATTCTTTAGCTCACTCCGCCACCCCAATTCAGACATGGCCATATGCAAATCAGTCTGACCCTGTGCCTCATGGGAACAGTCCAGCCTGAACTGCCAAGCCATGTCTTCCCTGGACCGGAAACAAGCATCCTGGGACAGGTTTCTGGCATTTATGTGGCGACACATCCATGTCACCAGTTGTGATTGTGCGGCATCAAGCGGAATATTTTGCACAGGTTTAGGTGTGGCTGATGTGGCATGTCTTTGGTCGGGGGGGTGCCAGGGAGGGGTGGTCCTGGGGTGGTGGCGGTGGGTGTTGTGGCCCTCTTGGGTGTCCGGGCCGCATGAGGGGTGGCTCCATGGCATCTGTTGCCCTTCGGATGTGGCCCTGGGCTGTGCTCCCTTTTGTGGTGCTGGCTGCCGTCCGAGTTTACACCAGGTCAAAGCAGGTGTAGATTTCCTGGTGCTAACGCGCCTTATCGCCTGTTTTGTGTTTTTATCGCGGATGTGGCTGGTCGTTGTGAATGTTGAGGTGTGCTGTTGTCTCGGCTTTAGTCACGGGAACGCCTACTCTGCATCTCATTAGCGATATTTGTGAGGGTCCTCTGTTGCGATGTTTTTTGCGGCTGCTATCGCGGGTAAACTGGTGCTGTGGGCTGTTAACACCGGCTTGTGAATGGAGGGGTAAATTTATCACGACTTTGGCTGCAATAAAGTGTTGTTAAATCGGCGATAGCTCCTTGTGAATATGCCCCTTTGTTTTTGCCACAGAATCGTTAGAGGGAAAGGCCCTAGCTATCTAGCCCCTTTAATCACCCCGTATAGACTGAAGAGGACCCTCAGGTCTATGGGTACTGCCAGGTTGACCATTCCTAAAACACAGAGAGCCTGTTAGGAAGGCGCTCGTTTCGGTTTCTAGGAGCAAAATTATGAAACCAACTGCTACTAGACCTTAGGATGCAGCTTAAAGAAGTCCTGTTCCGCAAGAATCTAAAACCTTGTTTTTTCAGGGCATCACAGGCTGATTGGTGTTGAGGCAGTGGATGGAGGTTACTACTTCTGATATGGAGGAAGAATTCATAGCGTGGGACACTCCTTTGGAGTAACCAGGCACTCTATAAACTGTTAATCTAATCTAACTGAAAGAAGCAACCATGGGCTCCGACGATTGCTTTGAAATATTTCCCGGGTGGGTACTGTGAGAAGTTGGCCTGGCATATGCTGTCCACTAATTATAGTGGGCACCTTGCACCAGTCCAAACAACCCCTTATTGGAGATAGGTTAAAGACAACCTTTATTGAAAGCTATCCTAGTGGTAGCTATGGAGAGCAGCCTTCAGGCTAAGTCTTGAAGGAATGTAAAGCAGCTTGTTTTACCAGTCTATAATCTCTTGAGTGACCAAATGAAAGAGGACCACACCAGGTATATATTCAAAATATATGTATTTATTGCTAAACACACCCCTCTAGTCTCTTTATGAGGCTAGAGTTCGAAGTACATAAGTTATAAGTTAGTTATCAACAGTAATAGCACAAATACACGTTTGGGCCCTAGGGGCGTACCAAACCATATACCAATAAAGTGGTATAAGAACCACGACTGAGCTAGACACAGGGCCTAGAGCCTGTAGAAGTGCTTGGACCACAAGGAACCACCCAAGGTAGTGACACAGGGGACCCACGGGGGACGCGTGCAGTGTAAGAACACAGCCGCGAACCGCCGTTGACTTCTATGGGGAAAGTCGTGGTTGGAATTTTAAAGAAAAGGGACACTTAGAGGAGGACTTGGAGCAAACCCCTTTAGAACTGGGTTGTTCTGGAGTCTATACCCACGGGAGCACCGGAGTACTCGAGTTGCCTCACCCAGGGAAGCCGGGTGCATATGTGTCTTTCGGGGTCGGGTTTCGTCGTCGTTTTCAATGGCGATCTGCTGCAAAGTGCTGCTGGCGGCCAAGTCGAAAGTGTTCGGGTGGATCCAAAGGTGGATCGAAGATCTGAAGAACCTGAAAGCAGAGGGGACAGAGTCTGGGTCACTAGCCAGTGACCAGGAAGGCGATGAGCAGATGCCCACCGATGTCGAGTGCTTCAGGTAGGTTGACTGTCATCTTGACTCTTCAGCCACGAGGTCCAGGAGGCGTCGACGACAACCAGGAGCTGGATTCGAGCTGTCCCACAACGTCTGTCGATTGCAGGGGTGTCGGCGACCGGATTGGACCCAACAAGCCTTAGCAACGGCAAGTCTTGTAGAAATGGAAGAAGTACAATGGTGCAGACCAGCAAGGTCTGAGGGACACACCCAGCAGTAAGTCAGGGCACGCCTGGAGCAACCAGGGAGCCCAAGCAGAAGAGGATTGGCCTTCGGGAGGGCCTACTAGCCAACAGACTAGCGACCGCGAAGGAGCCTCGAGTGGACGCACTTGGAGCTGGCTCACAGGACACTCGTGGAGTGGAGGCCAGTGATCTTCAGTGCAGTCGGTGCTGGAGGGTGGGGCTAATGGGAGCCCAAAGCACAACTTCGTGAGAGACCCAGAAGAGGATGCACTTGCAAATGTGCGCGGTGTCCAGGGGTCACGGTTCCACGTTACCCACGATAGCCACGGGCCTCAGCTTTGCTGGGGACTCAGGGTAGCCTCGGGGAAGTCTGGAAATCCACCTCTGGTGATGCAAAGACTTCGGCGTCCGGTGGGAGCTTCAGCGATGCAGACCGGACAATTGCTTCGTTGGTGCCTGCCAAGCAGGGGAGTCACTCCTTGACCCCAAGGGAGATTCTTCAGTCCTCTAATCTTAAAGTAGAGCGTCGAAGGTCCAGGATTCTGTGTCAGAGTTTCGTCCAGGTAAATCTAAAGTCCTAAGGACTGGGGTCCCATACATATACTAAGTTAGGGGTTGGACATACTCTGGTGACCCACCGATGGGAGGGTCAGGGCAGAGGGGTGGTTACACCCCTTTCCCTTTGTCCAGTTTCACGCCAGAGCAGGGGCTGGAAGCCCCTGAGCCGGTTTGAACTGGGGTATGCACAGGGACACCAAATGTGCCCCCAGTGCAGGACTTCAAAGCACCAGAGAGTGCTCCCGCCCAGCCCCAATACACACTATCCTGTCTGGGGAGGTGGTTACACCTCCCTGGGACAGGTAACCTATTGTCCAGGCCTCCCCTGCCGGAGTTTCGGTCAGCAGCAGGAGGCCAGACTCGTGTCTGTGGCAGCGGCATCCATTTTGTGATGCCAGGGCTTGGAAAGAAGTTACCGGGCAGGCCGGTGTGTACATGTCTCTCCCTCTAGAAGGGTGGAATGCTACCCCTGCCGCCAGAACTGGCGGGGGGGGTAGTATTCCAAGATGTTTGACACCAAACACGACATGTTTCCATGCAGCCATCCCAAAGTTAGCATTTAACGCGAGGTTATAATGCGCTTAAGAGTATATGGTCAGGCTGCACTACAAACAGCATCAGAGAAGGGTCTCCGAACGCTGCAGAGGGGCTCTGCTCATGCAGGGGCACCCTCTCACATAGGAACCAAGCACTCTGCCTTCAGGATTGATAAGGCCTGCCATAGGAGTGACTTATAGGTTTATATGTGTGTATGTATGTAGTGATATAGGTAGCCTATATCACAGTAAGGGGTGCGTGCACCACCTTACCCAGGCTGCAGTAGAAGACCTGTGGTGTCATTTTGGATGGCCTTCCAGGGGTGGCACAATACATGCTGCAGCCCCTGGTAGGCCTCTGAGGTACCTATGCCCTGGGTACATAGTATACCATATACTAGGGACTTATAAGGGCACTCCAGATTCCAATCAGAGATGTGCCTAAGGCACATGGAAACCATTTTAGAGAGGAAGCAGCTAGGCTGGGGGTCTGATTAGCAGGGCCCCAGCCAGACTAAAGTCGAAAAACAGTGAAGCATCAGCAAAAAGTGGGGGTACCCATGTGAAGCAGATCCTACTCTCGTACACAACCCCCCCCAAACGTAGGGATATTAAACTTACCTTGCCCAGTTAAGTCTTCATGTTCTAAGTGGAAGTACCTAGAGAGTCCATCTGCATTGACATGGTTACTCCCAGGTCTATGTTCCACTGTGAAGTCCATCCCCTGTAGGGAAATGGACCACCTAAGCAGTTTGGGGTTTTCACCCTTCATTTGTTTTAGCCATAAGAGGGGCTTATGGTCTGTTTGAACAAGGAAGTGAGTACCAAACAAGTATGGCCTCAACTTCTTCAGAGCCCAGACCACAGCAAAGGCCTCCCTCTCAATGGCTGACCAACGTTTCTCTCTAGGGGTCAGCCTTCTGCTAATAAAAGCTACTGGCTGATCCTGACCTTCATCATTCAATTGTGACAGTACAGCCCCTACCCCCAATTCAGATGCATCTGTTTGGACAATGAACTTCTTGGAGTAATCAGGACTCTGTAGAATGGGAGCAGTGCACATGGCCTGCTTTAGGTCATCAAATGCCTTTTGACAGCTAACTGTCCACTGAACCTTTTTGGGCATTTTCTTGGAAGTTAAGTCATTCAGGGGTGTCACTATTGATCCATACCCCTTGACAAATCTCCTATAGTACCCAGTCAGGCCTAAAAGGCTCTCACCTGAGTCTGGGTAGTTGGAGCAGTCCAGTCCATGATGGTCTGGATCTTGCTCTGCAGTGGTTGAACCTGGCCTCCACCCACAAGGTGGCCCAGGTACACAACCTGACTCTGCCCTATCTGGCACTTGGTGGCCTTGATAGTCAGGCCTGCTTTCTGCAGGGCCTGCAAAACATTTCTGAGGTGGACCAGGTGATCCTCCCAGGTGGAGCTAAAGACAGCAATATCATCTAGATATGCTGCACTATAGGCTTCCAGACCTGTAAGGACTGTATTCACCAACCTCTGAAAAGTGGCAGGTGCATTCTTCAGACCAAAGGGCATCACCACAAATTGATAATGCCCACTAGGGGTTGAGAATGCTGTCTTTGGCTTTGCATCATCAGCTAGTCTGATCTGCCAGTAGCCAGCTGTCAGGTCAAATGTGCTTAGATACTTGGCTGAGGCCAAAGTGTCTATTAGCTCATCTGCCCTAGGTATTGGATGGGCATCAGTCCTAGTGACTGCATTGAGACCCCTGTAGTCCACGCAAAACCTCATCTCTCTTTTCCCACCATTGGTTTTGGCACAAGGACCACTGGACTAGCCCAAGGGCTATCTGAGGGTTCAATAACTCCCAAATCCAACATCTTCTGGACTTCTGTCCTGATACAGTCCCTGACATGGTCAGGTTGCCTATAAATCTTATTTTTAATAGGCAGACTGTCCCCAGTGTCCACTTCATGAGTGCACCAGGTGGTCTGACTGGGTGTCAGTGAGAATATGTGCCTGAACTGATTGAGCACCTGTCTGCAATCAGTTTGCTGCTGGGCAGTGAGGCTGCCTGCCAAGGCTACACCATCCACTGACCCATCATCAGGGTTCTGTGAGAGCAGGTCAGGGAGTGGGTCACTCTCTTCCTCCTGTCCCTCATCAGTAGCCATGGGCAAGCCCATGTCTGCCCTGTCCACATATGGTTTTAACCTGTTGACATGGAGAACCCTGTGGGGACTCCTGGGTGTTCCTAGGTCTACTAAGTAGGTAACCTCACCCTTCTGTTCAACAATGGTATGGGGTCCACTCCATTTGTCTTGGAGAGCTGCTGGGGCCACTGGCTCCAACACCCACACCTTCTGTCCTGGCTGGTAAACAGTCAGCACAGCCTTTTGGTCATGCCAGGCTTTTTGAAGTTCCTGGCTAGCCTCAAGGTTTTTAGTTGCCTTTTTCATGTACTCAGCCATCCGGGAGCGGAGACCAAGTACATAGTCCACTATGTCTTGCTTTGGGGGCTTGAGAGGTAACTCCCATCCTTCCTTCACCAAGCACAATGGACCCCTGACAGGGTGACCAAACAAAAGTTCAAAAGGGCTGTAGCCAACCCCCTTTGAGGCACCTCCCTGTATGCAAATAAAAGGCAGGGCAAGAGTATGTCCCATCTTCACCTAAGCTTTTCTGGGAGCCCTTTAATCATGCCCTTCAAGGTTTTGTTGAATCTCTCAACTAAACCATTGCATTGTGGGTGATAGGGTGTGGTGAACTTGAAAGTCACTCCACACTCCTTCCACATTGCTTTCAAGTATCCAGACATAAAGTTAGCACCCCTGTCTGATACCACCTCCTTAGGGAAGCCCACTCTTGAGAAAATTCCCAGGAGGGCTCTTGCCACCACAGGTGCTGTAGTGGTCCTAAGGGGAATAGCCTCTGGGTACCTGGTGGCATGATCCACTACCACCAGGATAAACCTGTGCCCAGATGCTGTTTGGGGATCCATGGGACCAACAATGTCAATCCCCACCCTTTTCAAAGGGAACCCCCACCATAGGTAGTGGTATCAGGGGGCCTTTGTAGTGCCACCTGCCTTGCCACTGGCCTGGCAGGTTACACAGGAGCGACAAAACTCCTTGGTGTCTTCAGACATGTGGGGCCAGTGAAAGTGAGGGACAATTCTGTCCCAAGTCTTGTTCTGGCCCAGGTGACCTGCTAAGGGAATGTCATGGGCTAGGGTCAATAGGAAGCCCCTGAACTTCAGAGGTATAACCAACCTCCTGGTGGCACCAGGCTTGGGGTCTCTACACTCTGAGTACAAGAGTCCATCATCCCAATACACTGTATGGGGACCACTAGCTTTCCCAGCAGCCTCAGCAGCAGCTTGCTGTCTGAGGGGTTCAAGAGAGGGGCAGCTCTGCTGCTCCTGGCTCAGATCTGCCCTGGAAGGGCCCCCTGTCCACAAGAACTCAACCTGGTCAGGTTCAAGCTTCTCTGGGACAGTTCCTTCCTCAGGACTGAGATCATCCCCCTCAAGAGACTGATCTTCCTTCTGAGCCAAGGGGAAGGCACTGCCTTTACCCTACTACTCCTCTTCTTGGAGGGCACTTGGTCCATTATTCCAGAATCCAAGGCCTGTTCAGTGTTAGACATTTTGGCTTGTGACCTGGTCCCAGCAAACACATCTGCAGGGATGCCCAGCATTTCTGCATGGGTCCTGAGCTCCACTTCTGCCCAAGCTGAAGTTTCTAAATCATTGCCAAGCAAGCATTCAACTGGTAGGTCTGCACTTACCACAACCTTCTTAAGGCCAGTTACCCCTCCCCAGGAGAAGTTAACAACTGCCAGAGTATGGTCTGTTCTGACATTGCTAGCATTGGTCACTTGGTACATTTCACCAAGTATAATCTGCCCAGGATCCACAAGGTCTTATGTCACCATGGTGACACTTGCCCCTGTGTCCCTAAATGCCAAAGCCTCTTTTCCATTGATTAAGGGCTGTTGCCTGTACTTGCCCAGATTACTGGGACTCACAGAGGAGGTCACATCCATGCCTCCATCACAGACTAGGACAGCCTGAGTGAGTTCTCTGACTAGGTCAGAGCTCATCTCTTTACCCAGGGTCAACCCTACTAAACCCTTGGCTTGTTTAGTCCCACCACCAACTGTAACTGCACTAGGGGGAGCAGGTGCCTTAGGGGCATTGGTGGGGGCTGGAGTAGAGTCTTTGGACTTGGTGCAATCACTGGTCCAGTGGGTCTTTTGCTTACAGACCTTGCACCATGGTTTCTTTTGGCCTTTTCCCTTGTTAGACTGTGAATCCCCACCTGAAGAAGATTTTTGGGGGCCTTGTGAAGACTTCTGGTCTTTACCCTTCTCCCCACCCTTATCAGAGTTTTTAGAATCTTGCTTCTTAGGGTCATCACCTTGGTTCTGTACCTTCTGCCTCACCCTGGTTCTGACCCATTTGTCTGCCTTCTTTCCCAATTCTTGGGGAGAGGTCAGATCAGAGTCCACCAGGTGCTGATGCAACAGCTGATTTTGACAATTATTAAGAATCTGCTCCCTCATGATAAGATTGTACAATCCTGTGAAGTCCCATACCTTACTGCCCAATAACCAACCTTCCAGAGCCTTGGCAGAACAATCAACAAAGTCCACCCAGTCTTGAGTCTGTGCTTTTTGGGTATCTCTGAACTTTAACCTGTATTGTTCAGTGGTTAGGCCAAACCCATCAATCAGAGCACTCTTCAAGACTGTGTAATTATCAGCATCCTCCTCTCTAACAGTGAGGAGCTTATCTCTACCTTTGTCTGCAAAGGAGAGCCACAAGATTGCTGCCCACTGCTCCTGAGGGACCCTCTGTACTTTACAGGCCCTCTCCAGTGCAGTTATCCATTTGTGGATGTCATCCCCACTCTGGTAGGGAGGGACAATCTTGCTCAGGTTTCTATGGTCATAAGACCTTTCCCTATCTCTGGGTAAAATGCTGCCACCATGGGCCTCTAGTCCCATCTTTTTCTCTCTTTGTACAGATCTAGGGACTCCCTGTCTATAGCCAACTGCTGTTTTCTGAGCTCAAGCTGGACTTGCTCATACTGAATCAGTCTCTTTCTCCTGTCATGAGAGGATTCTCTCCTATGAGAAGAGACAGAGGTCCCTATTGAGGTGTCAGAGTGGTTAGACTCCTGAGAAGGAGATCTATCCCTTCTTGGCACACTCTCAACTCTTTCCTGGGGGACAAAGGTGAGGTCATCCTGATCCTCCCCTTCATCCACAGGAATAGCTGGGTTTTCCAGGGCAAGGTCATTGTCACCTTCCTGGCCAGTTTCAGAGGGGGGCCTGGGTTTCTTCACCCCTGACCCCTTCCTCCTGTTCTGCCCCACCCTCTCTGCCTACCCCTTCAGACCCTAGGGGCCTGCTGAGATCATCAGCTAGTAGCACCTCTCTGAGGTGTTGGGTGCTGGCACTTTTGCCTGCCTTCAGCTTCCTAGTATTGCATAATGCTCTCAATTCCAAGAATGGGAGTTTATCATACTTGGAGGGAAGAAGCCCACTGGCTTCTGGCAAGGACTCACTGGGTCCTGGCTTTAAAGACATTACTAGTGAGGTGTGGTGTATGCACTACCTAATCTAGTGTGGCCTACTAAACTCTCTTGAGTTGTAGAAAGGGTGTGCTATCCCTTAACACACAACTCTAAGTTCAGTAGAACTTACTGTATACTAAGCTTGATTTATATGTACCTAAGGTACCCTTAGTGGTTTTCAGTTGATCAATTCAATTGAGATTATCAGGTAAAACAATAGCAAGCTGGAATCCCACACGCTGCACACCAATGTGAGAAGTTGGCCTGGCATATGCTGTCCACTAATTATAGTGGGCACCTTGCACCAGTCCAAACAACCCCTTATTGGAGATAGGTTAAAGACAACCTTTATTGAAAGCTATCCTGGTGGTAGCTATGGAGAGCAGCCTTCAGGCTAAGTCTTGAAGGAATGTAAAGCAACTTGTTTTACCAGTCTATAATCTCTTGAGTGACCAAATGAAAGAGGACCACACCAGGTATATATTCAAAATATATGTATTTATTGCTAAACACACCCCTCTAGTCTCTTTATGAGGCTAGAGTTCAAGTACATAAGTTATAAGTTAGTTATCAACAGTAATAGCACAAATACACGTTTGGGCCCTAGGGGCGAACCAAACCATATACCAATAAAGTGGTATAAGAACCATGACTGAGCTAGACACAGGGCCTAGAGCCTGTAGAAGTGCTTGGACCACAAGGAACCACCCAAGGTAGTGACACAGGGGACCCACGGGGGACGCGTGCAGTGTAAGAACACAGCCGCAAACCGCCGTTGACTTCTATGGGGAAAGTCGTGGTTGGAATTTTAAAGAAAAGGGACACTTAGAGGAGGACTTGGAGCAAACCCCTTTAGAACTGGGTTGTTCTAGAGTCTATACCCACGGGAGCACCGGAGTACTCGAGTTACCTCACCCAGGGAAGCCGGGTGCATAGGTGTCTTTCGGGGTTGGGTTTAGTCGTCGTTTTCAATGGCGATCTGCTGCAAAGTGCTGCTGGCGGCCAAGTCGAAAGTGTTCGGGTGGATCCAAAGGTGGATCGAAGATCTGAAGAACCTGAAAGCAGAGGGGACAGAGTCTGGGTCACTAGCCAGTGACCAGGAAGGCGAGGAGCAGATGCCCACCGATGTCGAGTGCTTCAGGTAGGTTGACAGTCATCTTGACTCTTCAGCCACGAGGTCCAGGAGGCATCGACGACGATCAGGAGCTGGATTCGAGCTGTCCCACAACGTCTGTCGATTGCAGGGGTATCGGCAACCGGATTGGACCCAACAAGCCTTAGCAACGGCAAGTCTTGTGGAAATGGAAGAAGGACGATGGTGCAGACCAGCAAGGACTGAGGAACTCACCCAGCGAGGGTAAGTCAGGGCACGCCTGGAGCAACCAGGGAGCCCAAGCAGAAGAAGATTGGCCTTCGGGAGGGCCTACTAGCCAATGGACTAGCGACCGCGAAGGAGCCTCGAGTGGATGCACTTGGAGCTGGCTCACAGTACACTCGTGGAGTGGAGGCCAGTGATCTTCAGTGCAGTCAGTGCAGAAGGCGGGGTTTACTCGGAGCCCAAAGCACAACTTCGTGGGAGACCCAGAAGAGGATGCACTTGCAAATGTGTGCGGTGTCCAGGGGTCACGGTTCCACGTTACCCACGATAGCCACGGGCCTCAGCTTTGCTGGGGACTCAGGGTAGCCTCGGGAAGTCTGGAAATCCACCTCTGGTGATGCAAAGACTTCAGCGTCCGGCGGAGCTTCAGCGATGCAGACCGGACAATTGCTTTGTTGGTGCCTGCCAAGCAGGGGAGTCACTCCTTGACCCCAAGGGAGATTCTTCAGTCCTCTAATCTTAAAGTAGAGCATCGAAGGTCCAGGATTCTGTGTCAGAGTTTCGTCCAGGTAAATCTAAAGTCCTAAGGACTGGGGTCCCATACCTATACTAAGTTAGGGGGTTGGACATACTCTGGGGACCCACCGATGGGAGGGTCAGGGCAGAGGGGTGGTTACACCCCTTTCCCTTTGTCCAGTTTCGCGCCAGAGCAGGGGCTGGAAGCCCCTGAGCCGGTTTGAACTGGGGTATGCAGGACTTCAAAGCACCAGAGAGTGCTCCCGCCCAGCCACAATACACACTATCCTGTCTGGGGAGGTGGTTACACCTCCCTGGGACAGGAAACCTATTGTCCAGGCCTCCCCTGCCGGAGTTTCGGTCAGCAGCAGGAGGCCAGACTCGTGTCTGTGGCAGCGGCATCCATTTTGTGATGCCAGGGCTTGGAAAGAAGTTACCGGGCAGGCCGGGTGTGTACATGTCTCTCCTCTAGAAGGGTGGAATGCTACCCCTGCCGCCAGAACTGGCGGGGGGTAGTATTCCAAGATGTTTGACACCAAACACGACATGTTTCCGTGCAGCCATCCCAAAGTTAGCATTTAACGCGAGGTTATAATGCGCTTAAGAGAATATGGTCAGGCTGCACCACAAACAGCATCAGAGAAGGGTCTCCGAATGCTGCAGAGGGGCTCTGCTCATGGAGGGGCACCTTCACACATAGGAACCAAGCACTATGCCTTCAGGATTGATAAGGCCTGCCATAGGAGTGACTTATAGGTTTATATGTGTGTATGTATGTAGTGATATAGGTAGCCTATATCACAATAAGGGGTGCGTGCACCACCTTACCCAGGCTGCAGTAGCAGACCTGTGGTGTCATTTTGGATGGCCTTCCAGGGGTGGCACAATACATGCTGCAGCCCCTGGTAGGCCTCTGGGTACATAGTATACCATATACTAGGGACTTATAAGGGCACTCCAGATTCCAATCAGAGATGTGCCTAAGGCACATGGAAACCATTTTAGAGAGGAAGCAGCTAGGCTGGGGGTCTGATTAGCAGGGCCCCAGCCAGACTAAAGTCGAAAAACAGTGAAGCATCAGCAAAAAGTGGGGGTACCCATGTGAAGCAGATCCTACTCTCCTACAGGTACCGGGGGCATGTAATAAATATAGGAGGGGGGTACAAAGGGCCCCCTCCTTGGGCTTATCAAAGCCCCAGGGACCGCCATCTCCCCAGGGCACTTTTCATTATTAATGCAGGCAGGTGCACTGGGCCCACCCGCAGCCCTGGGGACCGCGACTATTTTCAATTATGTTGGGGGGCCTCATGGACCCCCCCGGGACTGCAACCTCCACACCACCCCCGGGGCACAATTGCAATCACTAACGGGGTCTGTTGCGAACCCCCAGCCCCGAGGACCTCCACAGAGAAAATGTGATCCCCCCCTCCGGGAGCCCTACATGGCCCTGGGAACCGCCACCCCACAGGGCTGGGTAAAACTATGCCCCAGGGTGCCCACCCCCAGGACATTGCAGTTTGCTATGGCATGGCAGGAGCACTGCTCCCTACATACCATAGCAAACAGTGTGCTCCGCTTTGAAAAAGCGAGAGCATTTGCTCAAAGCGGAGCACACTTTGCTTTTCACACCCAGGCAGCTGCATGTCAGCAACTCCCTGGGTGTAAAAAGCAATGCTGGCTCCCCCAGTAGGCAGGAGCCGACGGGACCGCGGGCCCTTCAGACTCCCCCGTGATCCCCAATGAAGAGCCTGGCCCCAGGGGATGGGTTCCCCAGGGCCGAAAATGGACCAGGAGAGGGGCCAATCTGCCCTACTCCCTTATAAATTTTTTTTTTTTTTTTAAATGGCCAAGAAGGGGGGTCCCCTCCTCTTTTGTTTATTAAAAATTAATAAAGGCCTAGCCTTGGGAATGGGGTCCCCGGGGCCAAAAGGGTAAAGGTAAGAGGGGGCCACGTGGCCCCTTCCTAAAAGGAGAAAAAATCAAAAGCCAGCAACTCACTGGAGGCCCCGTCCCCTTTCTCCACTACTCTGCAAACGGGCCTCCTGGCATGCTTCTGGTTGGGGGATGAAGTCCCCTTCGCTGCTGAGGGTCCTAAGGGGTCAACTAGCCCTCTGTTACCTCCAGCAAGCCCACACAATGGGATTGCTGAGAAGTGGTCAGAGGCCACACCCCCTTTCTCCACCACTCTGCAAACATACCTCTCAGTGCACTGCTGGTGAGGGTATGATGTCTCCTTGCTTCCTGAGGTCCTCAGGACTAAAATCTTCCCGCAAGCAGCACTGCGCCAGGAGGCTCCTTTGAAGAGTGGTGTATAAAGGGGGCTCGATCTCTGATCACCTCTCAGCAATTCAGCTGTGTGCGACTTACTGGAGTCAACAGGAGGGCTAGTTGGCAGCCAAGGACCCTCAAGAGCCAAGGGGACTTTATCCCCAACTAGTAGTGTGCCAGGAGGCGCGTTTACAGAGTGGAGGAGAAAGGGGACATGGCCACCGCAAACCTCTCAGCAAACCCACTGTGTGGGACTTGCTGGAGGTAACAGGAGGGGTAGTTGTCCCCCAAGGACCCTCATTAGCCAAGGGGAGTTCATGCCCCTACTAGTAGTGTGCCATGAGGTGCGTTTGCAGAGTGATGGAGAAAGGGGGCGTGGCTTGCTATCAGGTCTCAGCAATCCTGCTGTATAGGACTTAATGTAGGTAAAAGGAGTCCTAGTTGGCACGCAAGGATGTCCTCAGGAGCCAACTACCCCTCCTGTTATCTCAAATAAGTCCCACACAGTGGGATTGCTAAGAGGTCTTCGGAGGCCACGGCCCCTTTCTCCACCACTCTACAAACACGCCTCATGGTGACTACTGGTTGGGGGATGAAGTCCACTTTACTTCCGAGGGACCTTGGGGGCCAAGAAGCCCTCCTGATACCTCCTGTAATTCCTACACGGTGGGATTCCTGAGAGCTGGTCTGAGGCCCAGCGCCCGTTCTCCATCACTGTGCAAACGTGACTACTAGTTAAACAAGCATTTGCAATGCAATAAGTCTCGCATTTGCGAGAGTTAGAGCTATTGGCGTTGTAAATGTAATTGTTTTTTCTTTAGTTGTTTTGGAATTTAGTGGATGTATTTGGTGTGTAATGGAATTATGTGGTATGTTGTGCAGTTGAATTATGTGGATAGAAATGTTGTGGAATTTAGTGTATAGGAATTATGTGGGATTGTGTGTTATGGAGAGTAATTACGGGTATGGTACTTTGTGTTGTGGAGTGTTATGTATTGGAGTTGTATTATGTGGTGTGCTGTTGTAATTTTGTGGTGCAATGTTGAATTATGTGGTGTGGATTATATACCTGTGGTGTTTTATATAATTGTGTTGTAGATTTCTGTTATGTGGTTTCCTATTGACTTATGTGGTGTGTAATGGAAACGTGTTGTGTGATGTGGAACTGTGCAATTGTGTGTGTAAAAATAGATAATGTTTGTAAAGTTTAAAAATGCACTACCCCCTCTTGCACACCATTTATAGCTATAATTTGTAAATGTTGTTTTTTATGCCCTGGTTATTTAAACCTTTTACATTTTTTCCAAATAACAAAATATATTAAGTTTAGAACAACTAACAGATTAGGCCTACAAAGTGACCCCCAAACAGGATTCAATGCATGATTTGTAATTGATACAGAATCCTAAGGCAAAAGCATGTGCTTTAGAAAATAAAGTAAAACGAGAATTAGAGCTATTGGTGTTGTAAATGTGTTTTACCTATGCGTTATGGAGTGGAGTGGATGTACATGGTGTGTAGTGGAATAATGTGTGTTGGTTTGGAATGGTTACATGTGGCATTGTGTTGCGTGGCTTTGTGTGTTGTGGAGTGGCTTTGTGTAGTGAAATTATGTGGTATGGTATTCTGTGAAATTCTGTGGATAGCAATTATGTGGTATTGATTGTATTGTAATTATCTGGAGTGGGATTGTGTATCACGGAGTGTAGATATGTGGAACGGTATTTTGTGTTGTGCAGTGTTATGTAGTGGAGCTTAATTATGTGGTGTGCTGTTGAATTTTGTGGTATGATGTTGAATTACGTAGTGTGGATAGAATGTATGTGGTGTATTATTTAATTGTGTTGTTGAGCACAATTATGTGGTTTGTTGTTGAGTTATGACTGCACAAAAAACAAAAGGTTTGTTATCACTGCTGTCGCGAAAACTGCCTTTGAGTTAGTAATGGAACCTGTAGATAAGGAATCTGGTAGGAGTTATATAGGTGCACACCTACGACAGATTGCTGCAAAGAGTGCAAAAGTCACCATCATGAGCAGTAAACCACACTGGTGATGGATTGTGAAAGATCTGCTAATGTACCCCGCACCAAAGCCTGTTCCTCTTGTTGCATGCAGCGTGCTGTGCCTAAATCGTATGCTTGACCCAATTGAAGAATGTATCCACACATGCACAGAGTGACTAAACCATGTCTACTTGTATGAAGTCCTAATGTACCCCAAGCCTGTTCCTTCTGTTGTGTGTAGCGTGCTGTGGACTGGACAAGGGTGTCAATTGCAACAGGCAACAGAAGCAGTGGTACAAACACATCAATGATTTATACTTAGAGTGGTGATGAAGCACACTTTGACAAAGCCAATATCTCTTGAATTGGTGCTTAGCCTTTTGGCTTAGTCAATGCTCTTTGTGTTTTATCATGGCTTGTGTAATATTTATTGATGGGGCAATTACTAGAACCTCAAAATATTTATTTGGCCAGAAAATAATGCATGCATTGCCATAGCAGTCCCTTGAACTGGAGGGAAGTACTTTGTGAGTGGATGTGCTCTTTGTGAATGACAGATTGCCCTATGCTGGATGCTGTAGTAGGCAGAAGAAAAATTTAAATGATGCAACAACAGACCAGTGACTGATGAGGGCCAGCTAGAAACCCCTACAAGTGAGTAGATTATGCATATTATTTAAAAAAAAAGTCTTGGCTAACGCTAGACCTAAAAATATTCATTGCATTTTTGAAGCCAATAAAAAGATCTATTTTTTAACATTGGTGCCTTTTGGGGCATTTGATGAGTGGTACGAACATGATATACCTTTTAAACCGACAGTGCTCAAATGTGCTGTTCCTAAGCAAAAGGCCTCTTGCTGGTTTTTTTAGCATGCCGAGCTGGTAAACAGCTTGTGAAAGCATATGCAGGTGTAAATATTGCACGTGTTTTGTAAAACATTAAAATACTGTGAGATGTGATTGGATGTGAAGTCTCATGCTGTGCCAACAGACAGAACAGCTGATTTGTGTGTTCTACCTTTGATGAGGTATCATTTAAGCGCTATCCATAGGCATATATCACAACACACATTCACTCTTACTTTCCGCATTTCTAAAATAAACGTTCCAAATTCCTCATAAATATTGAAATCTAGTACAAAAGAGCTACTTCAGCATTCAGTCCCAGAAGCACAGATCTCTTAGCTAGGCAGACCTCATAGAAGCACTTAAACACACAGCTTCATACCCGGCTGCCATGTATAATGAGGAGAAAGCGACCCATGCAGTTTCTTCTACACACATTTAGAGAGCATGTGGTGTGAAACGGAGGTTGTCTAGTATCTATAGTATTCTTTATATAGGTCATCTTGTCCCTAAAAATGCACTGACACACTCATTGAGGTCTCAAGAAAGATGCTAACACTCAGAAGGGTGGCATGACAGGCGTTGGCCTTTCATTTTCGATTAGGCCTGGAATTGCGAGATCTGCCTCTCTAGTGAAACTGGTAGAGAAAAGTGAGATTTAAAACATGTTGCCAGATGTATTAACCTCTACCCGAGTCCATATAAGTATCTGCAAAGGTACACTGCAAGAAGGCCATAGATAGTGAGGTGTGTGCTTTAAACTGAAAGCGTACTCTATCAAGTTTGAAAGTCTGACTCCTACAATTTCTCAGGTATGTCTCTACTGGTATGTGTAGTCTGACACGTGTGGTGCAGCTGATGACCCTATCATAAAAACGATACAGTCTATAATTTCCCTGGAGAAATACAGTCAGAGGTAGTCCAGCATTCTGTCATAGAAGCACAGATCTCTTAGCTAGGCAGGCGTCACAGAAGCACTTGAACAGAGCGCTTCATGCCCGGCTGCCCTGTATAATGAGCAGAAAGTGACCCATGCAGTTTCTTCTATACACATTTAGAGAGCATGTGCTGTGAAACAGAGGTAGTCTAGTATCTATAGGCTTCTTTACATGTATCATCTAGCACCTAAAAAGGCACTGACACACTCATTGAGTACTCCATAATGATGCTCACAGTCAGAAGAGCAGCATGACGGGAGTCAGCCTTTCATTTGGTTTAGGTCTGGCATTGAGAGCTCTGCCTCTCTAATTAAAATGGTAGAGAAAAGTGAGGTTTAAAACATGTGGCCAGATTTATTAACCTCTATCCGAGTCCATATGTGTCTGCAAAAGTACACTGCAAGAAGGACATATATAGTGAGATGTGTTTTTTAAACTGAAAGCATACTCTGTCAAGTTTGAATGTCTGACTGCTATCATGTCTCGGATATGTCTCTAAAAGTACATGTAGTCTGACACTTGTGCTGCAGCCGATGACCCCAACTTAAAAACAATACAGTCTACCATACCCCTGCACAAATCTTGTCAGAGCTACTTCAGCATTCAGTCCCAGAAACACAGATCTCTTCGCTAGGCAGACCTCATGGAAGCACTTGAACACACAGCTTCATACCCAGCTGCCTTGTATGATGAGCAGAACGTGACCCATGCAGTTTCTTCTATATACATTTAGAGAGCATGCAGTGTGAAACAGAGGTAATCTAGTACCTATAAGCTTCTTTACATGTGTCATCTTGCCCCTAAAAAGGCACTGACACACTCATTGAGGTCTCTAGAAAGATGCTGACACTCACAAGAGTGGCATGACAGGGGTTGGTCTTTGATTTTGGGTTAGGCCTGGCATTGCAAGCTCTGACTCTCTAATGAAACTCGTAGAGAAAAGTGAGCTTTAAAACATGATCAAGATCTAGTAATCAGCATCCTAGTCCATATAAGTCATTTCAATGGTACACTGCAAGTAGGCCGTACTTAGGGGGTCATTATCATAGCGGGCGAATCGCCAGCCAATTCCCACCGCCCACCTACCATTTCCCCCCCGTCATATTACGATGGCGGGGGGACCCCGGCAGACAGAAAGACCGTCCACCGGTTTTCCGCCGGTCGGACAGGCGACCGGGCAGAAAAGGGCTCCAATATGGTGGCGGTGTCTGCAAGACACTGCCATCCATATTAGGATGAATGCGGAGATGTGCCTTTCCATGGCGGCAACGCCGCCATGGAAAGGCATGCGGTTTCTGCCTTAGGGGCTCGTTGCGTGCCCCCAGGGTTTTCGGGGTGGGGGTGCACTCGGGGTACCTATGGTACCCCTCACATTTGAATGCACAAGGTGGCAGGCACCGCGCGGTGCCTGTCACGTTGTGCATTCAAATGCACAACATGCATTTTTCACATTGCGGTGGGTGCTGCTTGCAGCACCGCCCGCCGCAATATAAAAAATGCGGGATGCGCCCGCCAGTGTGGCGGGCGCATCCTAATTTGAATGGCGGGACCGCCGCACCTATGGTGGGCGGTCCCTTTTGCCGTTGCCGTGGCGGGCGGACTTTGTCTGCCCGCCATCGTAATGGACCCCTTAGTGAGGTGTGTGCTTTAAACTAGGCCTGGGTGGTAAATTCTGTTCCGCTCGCGGAATTTGCGGAATTTGGGTAATTTCGCGTTCCGCGGAGAACGCGGAATTACCAAAAATTCTGCGATCCGCGGCTTCGCGGAATTTTTTGCTTGTTCGCGCTTTCAAAATGCGCGTTTGCGAGAGATTTTTCAACGAGCACGCAAACAGCGTTCACGAACAGGAAAAAAGCATCGCGAACGGGCGGAACAAGCAATTCCGCGTGTTCGCGGAACTTTTGCGTGCTCGCGGACATTTTTTACCGTTTCGCGGAGCTTTGCGTAGCGCGACTACGCAAATTCCGCCCACCCCTACTTTAAACTGAAAGCGTACTCTGTCAAGTTTGAATATCTGACTGCTACCATGTCTCAGATATGTCTGCACTTCTACGTGTAGTTTGACATGTATGGTGCAGCTGATGACCCTAATTTAAAAACTATAGAGTCTATTATCCCCCTGCCCAAATTTTGTCGGAGTTACTTCAGCCTACAGTCTCACAACCACAGATCACTTAGCTAGGCAGGAGTCACGGAAGCTCTTGAGCACATAGCTTTATACATGCATGCATGTTCTACTACGCACATTTGGAGAGCATGCAGTGTGAAACAGATGTAGTCTACTACCTATAGGTTTCTTTACATGTGTCATCTTGTCCCCTAAACAGCACTGACACACACATTGAGGCAATGCGAGCTGTACCTCTCTAAGGAAACTGGTAGAGAAAAGTGAGGTTTAAAACATGTTCAAGATGTATAAACCTTTATCCTAGTCCATAAAAGTCTCTGCAGCTGTGTGGGTCTTACTGGAGGTAACAGGTGGGCTAGTTGGCCCCCAAAGACCCTCAATAGCCAAGGGGACTTCATTGCCATACTAGTAGTGCGCCAGGAGGCCCCTTTGCTGAGTGGTGGAAGAAAAGAGGCGTGGCCTCCTACCAGGTCTGAGCTATCCAGCTGAGTGAGACTTACTAGAGGTAACAGGACTGGGGGTTGGCCCCCAACTCTCTCAGCAATCCTACTGTATGGGGCTTAATGTAGGTAATAGGAGTCGTAGTTGGCCCTCAAGGATGTCCTTAGGGGCCAACTACCCCTCCTGTTATCTCCAATAGGTCCCACACAACAGGATTGCTAAGAGGTCTTTGGAGACCACGCCCCCTTCTCCACCACTCTGCAAATGCAGCTTGTGGTAAACTAATGGTTCGTGCATGAAGTCTACTTTACTCCTGACTGACCTTGAGGGCCAAGAAGCCATCCTGGTACCTCCTGTAAATCGTTCAATGTGGGATTCCTGAGACCAGGTCGGAGGCCCTGACCCTTTCTCCACCACTGTGCAAATGCAGCTGCTAGTTAAAAAACCTTAGAAATTCACTGAAAAAAAACAAAGATTACAGGGAAGTTATAGTCAGGAAACACAATTAAAAAAAACTTAGAAATTCACTGAAAAAACCAAAGGTCACAGGGATGTTATAGTTAGGCTGATATTTCACTCATACAAAACCAGAGAAATTCAGCAGTTATAGTTAGCTGAACTAACTATAACTTGCCCCCCGCAGTGCACTGCTTATGACCTAAAATATTATATCACTCATGACAGGGTCAGTGACATAACAGATGACAGCACTAAGAACATCTCAAATGACATCACTGATGACATAACTGATTACATCATCCAGAGAATCACTGACACACCCACTCACACCCCATGTAACCTTTCATACACCCACTTCAACTTCCACATTACCATTCTTGAATCCATTGACACACCCATACCAATATTTACATACCCACTAACTGATTATCGGTCTACACACACATCCACTCAACTACCCATACAGCCACTTGTACACCAACTCACTCACAAATACAGTCACTGATATATCCACTCATGCAGCCATACATCCACTCACACAATGTCAGTCACTCATAGAGCTACTCACTGAACTATAGAGTCAATCTGACAGCCATGTCCTCACCTATAAAGTTATACACACACCCACTCACCAATTCATAGAGATCACTCACCCATATAGCCCCTCACACATGCACTCACTAACCCATACAGCCACTATCACAATCCCTCACTCACATATACTGCCTTTCACATTTCCACTTACTCACCCATATACCACTGACACATCAATTCACTCAAAGCCACAGCCAAAGACACACTTTATACAGCCCTTCTCTTACATTCAAACTGACCCATATACCCACTGACTCACCCACTTACTCTTCCATGCAAGCAGTCACACACCCTCTCATGCACCCACACAGATACTCATACACCCATACACGTACTCAGACAACCAAGCAGTCACCCATATACCCATAGACATACCCACTCACCAATCCATACAGCTACTTCAACACCAACTGACAGACTGCTATAGACATTCAGACAACCTAGTCAGTGACCCATACATTCACATTCACTGAGACACCTAATCACTCAACTATACAGTCAGTCATGCACCTACTGATTCATCAATGTACCTTGGTATATATATATACAGGTTTCAGGGACGTTATAGTTAGTTGGACATTTCACTCATACAAAACCAGAGAAATTTGGCCGTTATAGTTAGTTGAGCTAAGTATAACGTGTGCCCCGCAATGCACTGCTGATGACATCACATATTATATCACTCATGACATGGTCAGTGACATCACTGATGACATCACTGATGACATCTCAAATGACATCACTGATGACATCACTGATGACATCATCCAGTGACTGTGTGTTTCTGTAAAGTTTAAATATGTTTTATATATATATATAGGCCAAGGTGTATTAAAGAATGAGTGGGTGTATGACTGTCTGAATGGATGATTTAGTAGGTGCGTGACTGATTGTATAAGTGAGTGATTAAACGTGTCTTACTGAATGCATGGGTTAGTGACTAAACTGTGTGAATGTCTGTATCAGTCTGCCTGTTGGTATGTAAGTGGCTGCATGGGTTGGTGAGTATCTACATGAGTGTCTATATGGGTTATTGATTGCTTGTCTGAGTATCTGTATGGGTGCCTGAGTATGTGTGTGGGTGGTTGGGTGTGTGTGACTCACTGCATGGATGTGTGAGTGGGTGATTCACTGGGTGTATGCGTTCAAGAGTGTGTCTGTGAGGGGCTGTATGGGTGGGTGAGTGTGTGTATGGCTGTGTTGGTGAGTGAATGGATGTCTCAGTGGTACATGTGTGAGTAACTACATATGTAAAAGGCAGTATATGTGAGTGTTGGAGTATATAAATGACTATATGTGAGAGTGAGTGAGTGTGAGAGTGGCTGTGTGGATGAGTGTGTGCTTGTGTCAGTGATTGTATAAGAGAGTAAGTATGTGTTAGTATCTGTTTGAATAAGTGAGGTGGTGTGTGTATAACTGTATTGGTGTGTAAATAGGAGTGTGATTGATTCTTTGCATGACTAACTAGCTGTGTAAGTAACTCTATGGGTGAGTGGCGGTGTGTGAGTGTCTGTATAGGTGTATGAATGCATATGATAGTGGCTGTATTGATGAGTGACTGCATGTATGAGTGACTGTATGGGTGAGTGAGTGGATGTGTATGTAGACCTAGGAATCAGTGAGTGGGTATGTAGTAACTGGTATTGGTGTGACTATGGTTTCGAGAGTGGCAGTTTTAGAGTGGGTGTATCAAAGGCTATATTAGGCTGTGAGGAGGTGCATTAGAGGATTACGTGGATGATGTCATCAGTGATGTCATTTGAGATGTCATCACTGATGCCATCAGTGATGTCACTGACCATGTCATGAGTGATGTAATATGTGATGTCATTAGCAGTGCATTGCGGGGCGCGAGTTATGCTTAGCTCAACTAACTATAACAGCCAAATTTCTCTGGTTTTGTATGAGTGAAATGTCCAACTAACTATAATCTCCCTGAAACCTGTGGTTTTGCCAGTGAATTTCTATGGTTTTTAAAATGCTAATTTCTAACTATAACGTCCCTGAAACCTATGACTTTTTCAGTAAATTTCTAAGGTTTTTTTAAATGCTAATTTCTAACTATAACGTCCCTGAAACCTATGTTTTTTTCAATGAATTTCAAAGTTTTTTTAAATGCTAATTTCTAACTATAACGTCCCTGAAACCTATGGTTTTTTCAGTGAATTTCAAAGGTTTTTTAAATTCTAATTTCTAACTATGCCTACAGAGGTAGGACATGTGCAGAAAGAGGAAGAAAGGCGCAGAAAGAAGCAAGAGAAATGCAGAAAGAGGCAACAGAAGTCCAGAAAGACAAAGAAAAGTGCAGAAAGAAGCATGAGATATGCAGAAAGAACCAACAGAGGTGCAGAAAGAGGCCTTGTTGCAAAGTCATCCTGTGCCCCCAACTTTTTGCTGACTGGTACTGGTGGTAACTGACTCTGACTAACCAGCCCCGGAGCCAGTGCTATTCTGAAAGACACTGTGAAAACAACTACATACACTAGGGTACACTATGGGTTGGGGTATCCCTGTGATTGGCATGACCTCCCCTGTAAGGCCCTAGTACATAATAGGGCAGGGAGATTAAAACTACCTCTAACTCACAGGTGAAGAAAGAGGCAAGAGAGATAACCCTGGGCGAAGTACTACGCTACGCTCGCGTAGTTTGCGAAGTTTGTGCTACTTCGCACTACGCAAATTGCACGTAGCACAGTGCAAACACGCGTAGCGTAGCAGTCATTTTTTGCTTGCTCGCGGTCCTCAACGTCAAGTTGGCGACCGCGAGCGAGCAAAATGACATCCCGGCGAGACTTTTTCCTCGTTCGCGATCAGCAACATCAAGTTGCCGATCGCGAGCGTGGAAAATAAACCTTCCGGCGAGATTCTCAACGCGGGGAGGTCAGGTTTCTCATTGCGAGTGGTCGCGTATGCTCGCGACCGCTCGCGATGAGAAACTACCAGTCCGCGTTGAGAAAGCTGCCGCTTGAGTAAAAATCTACTCGAGCGGCAGAAAACGACCGCTTGCACTGTGCAAGATGCTGTTTGCAATGATTGCACAGTACGGACAAGCATCCGGCACGGTGCAATCATTGCGAACAGCAAACTACGCAGTTCGTTAAACAGAGGGTTAAACAGAGGTGCTGAAAGAGGCAAGAGAAGTGCAGAAAGAAGCAAGTGAGGTACAGAAAGAGGGAACAGGGGTGCAGAAAGAGGTAATAGGATACAGAAATTTGCAAGAGAGGTGTAGAAAGAAGCAAGAACAGTGCGGAAAGAAGCAAGAGAAGTGCAGAAAGCAGTAAGAGAGGTAGAGAAATAGGGAAGAGGGGTGCAGAAAGAGGCATGATGGATGTAGAAATTTACAAAAGAGGTGCAGAAAGAAGCAAGAGTAGTGCAGAAAGAACCAAAAGAGGTGCAAAAAGAAGCAAGAGGGGTGCAGAAATAAGTAGGAGAGGTGCACAAAGAGGCAAGAGGGGTACAGAAAGAAGCAGGAGGGGGCAGAAAGAAGGAAGAGAAGTGCAGAAAGAAGCAACAGAGGTGCTGAAAGAGGCGCGAAGGGTGCAGAAAGAGGCAAGAGAAGTGCAGAAAGAAGCAACAGAGGTACAGAAAGAGGCAAGAGAGCTGTAGAAACAGACAGGAAAGGTGCAGAAAGAGGGAACAGGGGTGCAGAAAGAGGCAAGAGAGGTGCAGAAAGAGAGGAGAGGGGTGCAGAAAGAGTCAAGAGGGGTGCAGAAAGAAGCAAGTGAGGTGCAGAAAGAGGCAACAGAGGTACAGAAAGACGCAAGAGAGGTGCAGAGACAAGCAAGAGAAGTGCAGACAGAGGCAAGAGAATTGCTGAAAGAAGCAACAGAGTTGTAGAAAGAAGCAAGAGAAGTGCAGAATGAGGCAAGTGAGATGCAGAAAGAGGCAAGAGAGGTGCAGAAAATGGCAAGAGAATTGCAGAAAGAGGCAAGAGGGATTCAAAAAAGGGAAGAGGGATGCATAAGGAAGCAAGAGAGGTGCAGAAAGAAGCAAGAGAAGTGCAGAAATAAGCAAGAGAGGTACAGAAAGAGGGAAGACGAGTGCAGAAAGAGGCAAAGGAAGTGCAGAAAGAAGCAACAGAGGTACAGAAAGAGGCAAGAGAAGTGCAGAAAGAGGGAGGAGGGGTGCAAAATGAGGCAAGATGGGTGCAGAAAGACGCAAGAGAGGTACAGAAAGAAGCAACAGAAGTGCAGAAAGAAGCAACAAGGTTTCAGACAGAGGGTGCAGAAAGAGGCAAGAGAGTTGCAGAAACAGGCAAAAGAGTTGCAGAAACAGGCAAAGGGGTGCAGAAACAGGGAACAGGTGTGCCGACAGAGGCAAGAGAGGTGCAGAAAGAGGGAAGAGGGATTCAGAAAGAGGCAAGAGGGATGCATAAATTTGCAACAGAAGTGCAGAAAGAAGCAAGAGCAGTGCAGAATGAACCAACAGAGGTGCAGAAAGAGGCAAGAGTGGTACTAAAAGAGGCAAGAGAATTGCAGAAAGAAGCAAAAGAGGTGCAGAAAGAGGAAAGAGAGCAGCAGAAAAAGGCAAGAGAAAAGCAGAAAGAGGAAGGAGAGGTGCACAAAGAGGCAAGAAGGGTACAGAAAGAGGCAAGAGGGGTGCAGAAAGAAGCAAGAGAAGTGCAGAAAGAAGCAACAGAGGTGTTGAAAGAGGCAAGAGAGGTGCAGAAAGAGGGAAGAGAGGTGTAGAAAGAGGCAAGAGAGTTGTACAAAGAGGGAAGAGGGGTGCAGAAAGAGGCAAGAGGGGTGCTGAAAGAAGCAGGTGAGGTGCAGAAAGAGGCAAGAGAGGTGCAGAAACAGGAAAGAGAAGTGCAGAAAGAGGCAAGAGAATTGCTGAAAGAAGCAACAGAGGTGTAGAAAGAAGCAAGAGAAGAGCAGAAAGAGGCAAGTGAGATGCAGAAAGAGGCAAGAAAGGTGCAGAAAGAGGGAAGACGAGGGCAGAAAGAGACAACTGGGGTGTAGAAAGAAGAAAGACGTGCAGAAATAAGCATGGGGAGTGCAGAATGAAGCAAATGGGGTGCAGAAAGAGGCAAGAGAAGTGCAGAAAGAAGCAACAGAGGTGCAGAAGGAGGCAAGAGAACTGCAGAAAAAGGCAAGAAATTTGCAGAAACAGGCAAAAGAGGTACAGAAAGAGGGAACAGGGGTGCAGACAGAGGCAAGAGAGGTACAGAAACAGGTAAGAGGGGTACAGAAAGAGGCAAGAGGGGTGCAGAAATTTGCAATAGAGGTGCAGAAAGAAGCAAGAGCAGTGCAAAAGAACCAACAGAGGTGCAAAAAGAGGCAAGTGAGGTGCAGAAGGAGGCAAGAGAACTGCAGAAACAGGCAAAAGGTAGTGCAGAAAGAGGGAACAGGTGGGCAGACTGAGGCAAGAGAGGTGCAGAAAGAGGGAAGAGGGGTGCAGAAAAAGGCAAGAGGGATGCAGAAATTTGGAACAGAGGTGTAGAAAGAAGCAAGAGCAGTGCAGAAAGAACCACCAGAGGTCCAGAAAGAGGCAAGAGGGGTACAGAAAGGGGTTAAGAGAGGTGCACAAAGAGGCAAGAGGGGTACAGAAAGAGACAGGAGGGGTGCAGAAAGAAGGTAGAGAACTGCTGAAAGAAGCAACAGAGGTGCTGAAAGAGGCACGATGAGTGCAGAAAGAGACAAGAGAGGTGCAGAAAGAAGCAGCAGAGGTACAGAAAGAGGCACGAGTGGTGCAGAAAGAAGGAAGAGAGGTGTAGAAAGAGGCAAGAGAGTTGCACAAAGAGGGAAGAGGGGTGCAGAAACAGGCAAAAGGGGTGCAGAAAGAAGCAAGTGAGGTGCAGAAAGAGGCAAAGGAGGTTCAGAAAGAGGCAAGAGAGGTGCAGAAACAGGCAAGAGAAGTGTTGAAAGAGGCAACACAGTGGCAGAAGGAGGCAAGAGAACTGCAGAAAGAGGCAAGAGAGTTGCAGAAAGAGGCAAGTGAGGTGCAGAAGGAGGCAAGAGAACTGCAGAAATAGGCAAGAGAGGTGTAGAAAGAGGCAAGTGAGGTGGAGAAAGAAGCAAGATAAGTGCAGAAAGAAGCAACAGCAGTGCAGAAAGAGGGAAGAGGGGTAGAGAAAGAGGCAAGAGAAGTGCAGAAAGAAGCAACAGACATGTAGAAAGGGGGAAGAGTGGTGGAGAAAGAGGCAAGAGGGGTGCAGAAAGAAGCATAAGAGGTGCAGAAAGAAACAAAAGAAGTGCAGAAAGAAGGAACAGAGGTGCAGAAAGAGGCAAAAGGGGTGCAGAAAGAGGGAAGAAGGGTGCAGAAAGAGGCGTACAGAATGAAGCACGTGATGTGCAGAAAGAGGCAACAGAGGTACAGAAAGAGGCAAGAGAAGTGCAGAAAGTAGAAGAGATGTGCAGAAAGAGATAAGAGAAGTGCAGAAAAAGAAAGAAATGTGCAGAAAGAAGCAACAGAAATGCAGAAAGAGGCAAGAGAGACGCAGAAAGAAGCAAGAGTGGCTTGCACACCATTAGTACCAATTTAACACCCACATTTAGCAATAAGTAACAGGTGACCATTCTAGGTTTGCAAAGAGCCTTCCACCACGCTGTAACACTTGTCGCTGCATTTTTGGTAACATTTGAGCCGTTTGAGCTAGAAACAAGGCTTTTTTTGTTCAAATCTGCAGATTAGGGAGCAGTTGATGGATTATGTGGCTAATGCGGAAAATGTATAATTGTGCGAAAGTCGGTGCAGTCAAACAGTCGCATAATTCCAGTCGCCCTGCTCATACCTCTGACTAGGTCCACAAGTGCTCCTCAGTGATTACTTCTTTTTTTTTGTCTCACTGAGTTCATAGTTGAGCTTCTATGGAAACGAGGAAGACTAAACCTGAGGGTACCACTCCACAACACAGACTACCATACCACATAATTACTCTCCATAACACATAATCCCATTCTACATAATTCCTATACACTAAATACCACATACTTTCTATCCACATAATTTCACTGCACAACATACCACATAATTCCATTACACACAATGTATATCCACTCCACTCCAAAAAACATCAGTAAAAAACTTTTACATTTACAACGCCAATAGCTCTAACTCTCGCAAATGCAAAACCTATTACATTGCAAATGCTTCTTTAACTAGTAGTCGCGTTTGCAGTGTGGTGGAGAAAGGGTGCTGGGCCTCCGACCAGTGCTCAGGAATTCCACTGCATAGGACTTACAGGAGGTACCAGGAGGGCTTCTTGGCCCCCAAAGTCCCTCAGGAGTAAAGTGGACTTCATCCCCCATCCCGTAGTCTGCCAGGAGGTGCGTTTGCAGAGTGGTGGAGAAAGGGGGGCATGGCCTCCGAAGACGTCTTAGCAATCCCACTGTGTGGGACTTACTGGAGGTAACAAGAGGGGTAGTTGGCCCCCAAGGACATCCTTGGGGGCCAACTACCCTTCCTATTACCTCCACTAAATCCCACACAGCAGGATTGCTAAGTTCTAATAGCAGGCCATGCACCCTTTGCCCTCCACTCTGCAAACGCGCTCACTGGCATGCTCTTGGATGGGGATTGAAGTCCCTTTCGCTGCTGGGGGTCCTTAGTGGCCAACTAGCCTACCTCTTACCTCCAGTAAGCCCCACACATTGGGATTGCTGAGAGGTGGACACAGGCCACGCCCCCTTTCTCCACCACTCTGCAAATGCACCTCCTGGTGCGCTCTTGGTTAGGGGATGAATTCCCCTTGCCTCCTGAGGGTCCCTGGGGGCAAACTAGCCCTCCTGTTATCTCTAATAAGCCCCACACAGCTGGATTGCTGAGAGTGCCTGAGGCCACGCCCCCTTTTAACACCACTCTGCAAACGCGCCTTCTGGTGCACTGCTGCTCGGGGGATGAAGTCCACTTTAGTCCTGAGGTCCTCAGGACACAAGAGGACCTCATCGCCCCACCAGCAGTGCGCCAAGATGTGCGTTTGCAGAGTGGTGTAAAAAGGGGCATGGCCTCGGACCACCTCTCAGCAATCCCACTGTGTGGGGCTTACTGGAGGTACCTGGTGGGCTAGTTGGCCCCCAGGGACCCCATCCCCGGGGCATTGCCTCATTTAAAAAAAAAACATGCAGCTCCCCTTGCCCAAAAGCAATTCTGCTTTGCTTCTTGGAAGCGAGAGCAGGTTTCCTGCACTCGCTTCCAAGAAGCAAAGCAGTGTTTGCTATGGCAGGGCGGGAGCCGTGCTCCCGCCCTGCCATAGTAAACAGCAATGTCCCGGGGGTGGGCACCCCGGGACATTGCAGGAGCCGTCTCTGGGGGGTGGCAATCCCCAGGGCCATCGAGGGCTCCAGGAGGGGGGCCACGCGGCCTTCCTTCCTACATTTGCATAGCCCCAGGAAGATGGTGGTCCCTGGGGCTTGTAGGGGTCCGCGAGGCGCCCCTAATTAATGAAGTAAGTACCGGGGAGGTGGTGGTCCCTGGGGCTTGGCGGGGCCTGCGAGGCACCCCATCTATAATCAATGTAAGCCCCAGGGAGGTGGCAGTCCCCGGGGCTTGGGGGGGCCCACAAACCCTCCCCGCCTCAAATATATTAAAGCCCCGGGGAGGTGGCGGTCCCCAGGGCTGCAGGGGGCCGCATGTCCCCCGTGCATAATAAACTAAACCCCAGGGAGGTGGCGGTCCCTGGGGCTGCAGGGTCCCCGCGGGCCCCAGTATATAATTTCCCCATTGCCCCGGGACCTGGCCCACCCGGGGGCTCAAAGAAACGAAGCGCGGGAGCCCGCGCTTCATTTAAAAAAAACATTTCTGCAGGATTCGCGCACCCAGCACGAATTCTGCCAATTTTGTTTTAAAAAAAATGCTTTTTTTGGGCCTGGGGGTCCATGTGGGACCCCCTGAGAAGGCCAGGGGCTCAGGGTGTTTCTACCCTGCCCCCTTTTCTTGTTTTTTAATGTTTTTTAACTGTTTCTTGTGACTCATTTACAGAGTCACAAGATGGCTGCCAACACATTCTGGTTTGGAGTGTTGGCAGCCAATCAGAATGAAGCTTGTGCTCCAGAGGATTCGCAAATACTCCTCAGTGCTCAGATATCGATATTTTTCTTTTTTCAATTTCTCAGCAACAACTGAACGGATTTAGACCATTTAAAAAAAGCACACTTTCTAGACCAAGACCTACCTTTTTGCCAAATTTGGTGTAATTCCGTTCAGCAGTTCTGGCTATAGCTTTGTCTAAAGTTTCCTATGTAAATTAACATAGAGAAAACACGTTTTGGGACCCCCTTTTTTCTCGGCCCCCACTTGACGAATCACCCCAAACTTTCAAGACAGCAGCTGACCTGAGCTGGTCATGAAAAGTTCATGAAGATTCGTCAAACGGCGCCAAAGATATTGGCAAAAGAAGAAAATGCTTTTCCTATGGAAACTAGGTCCTAACTATAACTACCTACTATATATATTTAACACTCATAAATATATTAAAAACACTCACAGTCAAAGGATGATGTCATCAGTGATGTCATTTGAGATGTCATGAGTGATGTCATCAGTGATGTCACTGACCATGTCATGAGTGATGTAATAGGTGAGGTCATAAGCAGTGCATTGTGGAGGCGTGAGTTATAGTTAGCTCAGCTAACTATAACTGCGGAATTTGTATGTGTGAAATGTTAGCCTAACTATAATGTACCTGTAACCTGTGTTTTTTTCAGTGAAAAGTAATATATATGCTTCTTTAACTTTTTAAAAAGAGTTTATTTGTTATATTTTTTTAAATATATAATAAATATATATATTGAAATTAATGTTACAATTTAATATATTTAATATTTAGGGGCTCATTACGATGTCAGACGGACCGTAGCGTTCTAGAGCCGCCCGACCTTAGATCAGCGGTTACGACCTCAGGATTAGGATGCAGCTGCCCATAGGTTGGTCGCAAATGTCCATTTTTCAATGGAGGCTTGTGCTGAGGGTGGAAAAGGCCCATTGAAAAAGGGATGTTTGTGAACATCCCTGCACCGTCATGCAGGCACGATGCAGGGGTGCACATGGTGTAGGGATATTTATGGGGCACCATAGGCTCCCCCCTGGTAGGGGCCCCCAAAGTCACTTTCAGACAGCCTTTTCATGTTGGAAAGCCTGTCGGAAACTGACATTGTAATCTGACAGCAGAGCCGAGACTGGCACCACCGTCATTCAAGGGATTACAAATCCACCCCTCAACTGACGGGCTCTGTTAGCCCATCGGAAGAGGAGCGGAATCCCCCCTTGGGTTTCCCGCCGTCATCATAATAAGGCAGTTGGAGGAAAATCCTGGATGTCGGGCGGAAAGCCTCCGACAGACTGTCAGAGTCTTTTCGCCCGACATTCAAATCATGCCCTTAATTTTTAAATTTATATATATTTAAAAAATGATATTTAATACAACATCATTGATGACAACTATATTTTTTTTTCAACATGTTTGACATTAATATTTTGGTCACAATATTTTGGTTTGCCGATATTTTCATAGGTGATTTTTGTCAGTGAACCAATTTTGGTGATTTCTGCTTTGTCTTTTTTTGAAAAATATTTTTATTAATGACAAAGGGAACATTCATCAAGCATTTGGCATTTAAAAATAGCATTTCCAACACAAAGTTAGCCTTTCACAACCAAAGTGTCGAATTCAGAAGTAAGTAAACCTAACAAAGTTTAATATCTGTTATTGACATGTAAAACTGAGAATTACGAGTAAGACAGATGATAAATAAGTAAGTAAATAAATAGATAGCCAATCATGCATCATTCCAGTAAACATATGCCAATCTGCCCCATACAGAGTTAAATTTCATCATTGAGCTTAAACCTCTGGCTCTGGCCAGAGCCTTCTCTCTTTCATAAACTTCCATCAAGATAACCCACCACTCCACAGCCCGAGGGGATTTTGGGGAAATCCATGCCCTTGCTATAGCAAGTCGCGCAGCAACCAAAATGATAGAAAAAAGAGATCTCCTTAAAGAGCTAGCTTCGGTTTTATAGCCCAGCATGATCTCTTTGATAGTCGGGGAATAATCTAACCTAAGGCGGACCCTAGAGATATGACTGGTTTCCTTCCAAAATGTAGCCAGCATTGGGCAGGTGGCAAAAAAATGTACGATATTTGCAGCAATTAGGCCACACTTTAGGCATTTAGCCCGATTGTTCTCATACCTTCCCTCTTTCTGTCCCTAACTAGCTATCTTTTCCAGAGTATAATATAGCATACATATCGTCCATAATTTTTGCAGCTTTAAATTAATCGAATGAACAGATCCATCCAATGTTGCTAATGCATTACTAACTACTGTGGGAGTAATATCTTCCCCCAGTGACTTACTCCATTTTGTCGCCAGCTTTAAACAAGCCTCATTTCTGAGCTGGCTGAGGTGCTGATATACAGTGCTAATTACAGATTTCAGAAGTGTATCATGAAAGCACACCATTGCCTCAGATATTTTCACTGCCTTTATCCCTTGTCGTCACCAGAAGTCAACAGCTGCAAATATTTGGAAAAGACTGATGCAGGAGTAAGGAGGAAGCTTGTAAACTTTGAAATGTTCGGAATCCATTAAGATCATAGAGATGTCCCAATCAGTCCTCCCCCTGGCTAGCCCATATTCTAGAAGCACTATCAAGGAATATCTCCGGGAGGAACAGGTTGTCCCTTAGGGGAAAACTGTTGTGAAATAGTGGCAAAGAACATTTAGCTAAAATTTCATGCCATATGTACACTACATCCCTGAAAGTCATAAAGCAGACTCTCTTAGAGTAGTTCGGGTCATTGGTCCTATAGAGAAACCCAAGAGCAAGACAGTGGCTAAAATCCTGGTTCTCAGCTGAAAGGAGGCTACGAAAACGACCAGCGAACGCTGCCCAATAATATAATTTAAAATCCGGAAGGTGCAGCCCCCCTTGAATATATAGAAATGTAATAAATTTTATTGCACGGCGTGCTTGTATATATCCCTAAATAAACCTACTTATCGCACCCTCTAGTTTCTTAAAGAAAGAGTTAGGAATACGCAAAGGAATAGAACAAAATAAATATAGAAATTTTGGTCGTATTTTCATTTTGATGATATTACATCTCCCATTTATACTAATTGGCAATTTGTGCCAACTTCTCAACTTTATATTTACGGATTGAAACAAAAAATCATAATTCAGTCTTAGGGGTCGATTACGATCCCGTTCGCAAGGGTTCCAAATTGGATTTGGGTTTGCCGAATATGATTCGGAGCCATTGTTTCCCACCGAATTGTACCCAGTTCCAAACAATCGATTACGATGCCCGGAAACCGTTAGGGCAGTCCGAATCGGTTCCGAAAGACATTCGGACAGGTCGAGCCTTTCGGAGCCGATTCGTACAGCTCTATGTACACGGTTTCTGAGCGAGTGATTATGATGACCGATTTGGACAGCCGTTCCGATTCGGTTTACCTGAAAATAAACGGCTGTCGGAATCTGTCTTTGGGGGCCCGATGCAGGCCCCCCTTCACCAGGGGCCCTCTGAATCAGGCCCTTGGGAGTACCCATGAGTCCCCTTTTCCCAACCATGCACAGTGTGGCAGGCACCAAGGGGTGCCCACCACAGGGTGCACGATTTTCCCCAGCCACCCCTTTCTTCAATGGGAGCCTGTGTTCTCGTTCTCAACACAGGCTCCCATTGAAGTCAATGGGAGTTCGACCAAATCGTATCCGGAAGCATACGGATGCATCCAAATCACTCAGTTGGACTCCCCCGATCCAAGACATCCGGAAAGCATTCCGGAACCGAATCGGTGGGAATGCTTTCCGGACGAGATCGTAATCGGCCCCTTAGTATTTGTTTGATCTGTGGGGAAATACGGATCCCCAAGTAAGTAACAATTGAGCACTCCCCTGATATTGCCCTATCAGGTTTAAAATTAAGAAGTACTTGTGTCTTATTAGAGTTTAACTTGTATCCTGAAAAGGAACCAAATCTATCTGCTTCGCTTTTAATAAAAACAAACAGAAACAGCAGGATTGTATGTAAAAACAGCAATATCGGATCAGTACCTGACACAAACTAAAAATACTGTTTCCGGACATAAAGGGCCCATCAAGTGAATAGAAAGAAAAACTATTCTTTTGAACCAATCCTTCATCTCTTACAATCACCAGCAATAAGCATTCTAGAGTGTTGCTTTATATGATGATTTCAGCATGGGTTTTGAGATGTATTGTGTCATCATTCACTAGATGGGTCATCTAAGGGTGGAATCTAAATTACTTAGTGGCATGAGTTTGAGGATAGCTATTCAAGATAAACATAGCACAAATCAGTTGCTGTCAGTTTAGGAAGGATTTGGGAATGCGAGGACCCAAGTAATGTCAATATTAACAAAGGTGAGGGATCAAAAGGTTGGTGAATGAATTAAATGAGTAGCAGGTGTCACAGCTATTATACGCAAGGGTGTCAGGAAGGTATGTGATTAAAATCTAACATGCACCTACATAAACATATGGGAATTGCTTTGCGCATGCCTGAAAATAATACATTAATGAATTTTCCGCTTTGAAAAGTTAAATATCAATGCTGCTTTTGCACTAGGCTTATGCCAGGTAACCATAATGGGGAAATAGTGCAAGGTGGTTGGGGAACAGTGAGGGTTTCATTATCATATAATTAATATTTGTTCGTTTTCATTTACTTCAGCATGTTAAATGAAGCCTCCATCTTGTGAAAGGATGTGACAGGGAGGGGGAAGCTTCCTCGGAGCGAGTCTGCTCTGACATGAGACCAGCAAGTTGTGCTGAGCATTACGAAATGACATGATGGAATGAAGGCCAGATCATCAGTTGACTGCCAAGTTCCTGCATCCAAGCGTGAGACTGGGGATGTGCTCTATGGAAATATGAACTGAATAAAAAGAATGTACCAAATGTATCAATATATGTGAAACGAATGAATAGAATAAAGTTTGGGTCATGGGAACCGATTCACACAATAAAGTTGTTGAATAAATGCAAGTCATGGTGGTATGACAATGCCACCTCCCCAACCCACCAATCCCGATGCAGAATGAAGAGAAACTTGCAACATTAGAGGGATGGACATGTCAATTTAGACTATAATTGGGGTACCTTTAGGGGCATGTTTAGTAGAGGAGAAGAGAGTTCGAGGAGAGAGGTTTGAGAGGACTCTTGGGCAAGCAGGAGAGAGAGGGAGATGAGTCGCTGTCCGTCGGATTGCAGAGAGGCCTAGCTGTTACCATCCTGTCCTTTTCCCTGACCAACTCTTCTTGCATTTCCTGAATAACTTTGGGAAACCTACATCATCTCCTGGGCTCCGGGGGTGGTATTTCCTACAGACCAATAGGTTTGTATCTAGCCTGTGTTGCTCTCAGCATTAATGTATTTGTCTCTGACTCTTTATCTCTCCACCTATCCACTCCGTCAACAAAATATTGATATGCATTATTTTTAGATGAACCTGTTGTCTCTTCATCTATCCTTCCGTTAGGCATTATATTGTTTGGCATAATTATTCTGCTGAACTCTTTTGTCTCTTACTCTATCCACTCCTTCATTGCACAATGTCGTTGTAGAGAGAGTCTGAAAAATTGCATTATTTCTCTGATTGTGTGATTCGATGTTTGTAATTGTGACCTAATGCAGATGAGCATTTACTATGAATTTTGAGATAAACTCACCTATTAATCTTTCTGAGAGTCTGTGATTAATTTAAATAATGTTGGGTGGGTTAGTGTTTTATCATTACCATCAACTACTCAACTAATTGGTCCATCGACCAAATAGAGGAAGAGTTGATATCAATAAATGATCTTTAAAACAGATGTTTAGGAGTAATAAGAAATGAACAAAACAAATTTACTCCAGCGCATAAGGGACATCTGGGTGAACGTGTATGGGCTATTGAAGTGAATTGTGGAGTATCGATCCCTGATCAATTTTTTGGGTATTGGTGCTGGATCAGTTACTTTGGTAGCAGAGGACGGTTATTATTGATTAGTTTGGTAATGATTATTGATTATATGTTCTTAACATGAAAAGTTAGTGTCATGTTCTATGTTGTCTAGAACTCCAGGTACGGAGATACCTGAGGAATCCTAAGAAGGAATCTGCTGGAAGTAGGCAGATGAAGAGTGTGGTAAAGAAGCCACACTGCAGAAGTACTTTTTCTGTTGTAATAATACCTAAAAGCAATGGAGGGCTGTAGGTGTTATATTTAGGGAATTTCGTATGTGAGTAGAGTGTCTGAATAGTGAAGGGTCCACTTCTGAAACTCTAGCCTTATTTCCAGGGGAATAGCAAGACTTCTTTTCACGCCAAAATGTCCTCTTGTGAAATTCTGGTTTTATCCCTAGGAGAGTAATAAGTCCACCTGAAGCTTGTTAGAAAAGTGAGATAACGCTGGTCGTTATTATTGCTTGCAGGATAAGAAAATCTTTTGAAGAAGTGAAAACTATCTCTTTATTAGTGGAACAGACAAAGTAGCATTGTTTTAAGTTGTTACTAACAGAATTTGATTAAGAAACCCAAAAAATATTGCCGTAAAATTTTGTAAAGGGAGGGTCAGTGGAAGGAGTAATACTGACGTCAGAAAAAGCCGCGCTGGCATTGGTCAGGCAGTGGGCAAGCACAGTGCTGTGATTGGTTGGTTCGTGTTAGCCGCGCTAGTATTGGTTAAGACTTTGCTTACGTAGCAGTGCTGTGATTGGTTGGTTGGTGTGAGACGCGCTAGTATAGGACGGAAAGTTAACCAATAGAGTGAATAGAGTTACGGAAGAATTGTTTTTGTTGTACATGATAAGACCCATTAGTGGAGGAAGTCAGAAAATGAAGTTAATGCAGAAAATAAAGAATTTTTTCAAAAAAGGCAAACCAATTATGACTAGAGAGGGAATTCCGATTCCGCCTCCAAAGACGCCTGCTTATTTTATGATGTTAGAACGAGGATATCATACATGTGTGTGGATGGAAAATTGGATTGAGTATACGAAAGGTGATGGTGTTTTAGCTTTCCCACAACATGGTACCTTTAATGTGAGAATATTGCAAAATTTGAGAAACCGAATGAATTTATTAGTGCCAAATCCAAGATTGACTCAGTACGAAGCATTAGAAGAATGGGATTTGAGAGAGAAAAGTATAGAGTTGGCAACAGAGGTTACAGGAGTATGATGTTTAGATACCCTTTTGAAAGTATGGACGACAAATTGAAGAGATGGAGAAGAGCTGTAGTGACAGAAGGGTTGTATCCAGTTTTAACGGTTGATGAGCAGACTGGAAGTAAATGTAAGGAGAAAAGAAATCATTTAGAGACTCCAAGTGTAGGAGGTAATATGAATGAATCGGATGAAATGAAATGAAATGAAATGAAAATGATATTTATAAAGTGCATGGTTACCCGCGGGCATCCCAGCGCTGTGGGCAGGTCGAATCGGCTGTGACACGATCATTTGGGGAAAAGCCAAGTTTTGAGCATCTTACGGAATGACATATAGTTGGGTTCCTTTCGGAGCTGCAGAGGAAGTGAATTCCATAGCTTAGCGGCGTTGTAAGAGAAAAGACGTCCGCCGCTTCGGGCCTTCTTAATTCTAGGCACAGAAGCCAAATGAAGATTATTTGAACGAAGGTCCCTAGTAGCTAAATAGGGCTGGATCAAAGATGAGATAATAGGAGGTCCATTCCCTCCTATCAGCCTGTGAGTAATACACAAAGCTTTAAAATGGACTCTTTCCAAAACTGGAAGCCAGTGGAAAGCCTTTAAGGCTGGCCTTGCTGTTTGGCGACTATGAATTCCCATAAGAATCCTAGCGGCACAGTTCTGCACAGTTTGAAGTTTGGCCAGCACCAGGCTAGGAGCAGCGAGGTACAAACCATTTCCGTAGTCCAAACGAGATAAAATAAGCGATTGGACTACAAGCTTTCTAACCTGGTGGGGTAGCAGAGGAAGCACTTTGCGCAGCATTCTTAAAATGCCAAAACAGGAGGCAACAACCTTTCTGGCTTGGGTTTTAAAGCCGAGCTCAGAGTCAAGCCAAACACCAAGGCTCTTTATCTCTGATTTAGGGGCCGGCATAGGGCCCATACAAATAGGCCAAATAGAAGCTATTTCAGAGAGAGAAGGTTTGCCAAGGATGAATTGATAGAGGTTATCATGAACAAAAGACCTCCACCATATGAAGAAAATTTAGGGGTCGTGACTCCAAGTGCCCCGCAATTGGGAACCCCGTTGACTCCACAAATTACAGATATATCGAAAGTGATGAAGGAGAATGAAGCAAAATTGTTAAATAAGGCCAGATTAGAACAGGTTCAGAAAATAAACCAGCTGAGTTTGAATACAGAAGCCTTGACAGTACCAGTAACAATTGGTCCTGTAGTACCATTGTATGGAGATAGACAGAATGTAACAAAGGTGCATGCATTAGTGATGCAAGGTGGTAGCATCAGGAGCAGTGCAAATGGGGAGGGCACAAAGGTGGCAAGGGAAGTGCATAAAGGGGCAAGAGAGTTGTAGAAAGAGGCAAGAGAAGTGTCGAGAGAGGCCAGAGAGGTGCTGAAAGAGGCAAGAGAGGTGCAAAAAGAGGGAAGATGGGTACAGAAAGAGGCAACGGGGTGCAGAAAGAAGCTAGAGATGTGCAGGAAGAAGCAAGAGAAGTGCAGAAAGAAGCAACCGAGGTAAAGAAAGAGGCAGAAGGGGTACAGAAAGAGGCAAGAGAAAGTGCATAAAGAGGCAAGAGAGGTGCAGAAAGAAGCAAGAGAAGTGCAGAAAGAAGCAACAGATGTGCAGAAAGAGGCAAGAGAACTGCAAAAAGAGGCAAGAGAGATGCGGAAAGAGGCAACAGAAGTGCAGAAAGACACAAGAGAGGTGCAGTAAGAAGCAACAGAGGTGCAGAAAGAGGAAAGAGGGTTGCAGAAAGATGCAAGAGGGGTGCAGAAAGAAGCAAGAGAGGTGCAGAAAGAAGCAAGAGAAGTGCAGAAAGAAGCAAGAGAGGTGAATAAAGACGCAAGAGGGTTGCAGAAAGAAGCAAGAGAGGTGCAGAAAGAAGCAAGAGAAGTGCAGAAAGAAGCAACAGATGTGCAGAAAGAGGCAAGAGAACTGCAGAAAGACGCAAGAGAGGTGCACAAAGGTGGCAAGGGAAGTGCATAAAGAGGCAAGAGAGGTGTAGAAAGAGGCAAGAGAATTGCAGAGAGAGGCCAGAGAGGTGCTGAAAGAAAGAAGATGGGTACAGAAAGAGGCAACGGGGTGCAGAAAGAAGCTAGAGATGTGCAGGAAGAAGCAAGAGAAGTGCAGAAAGAAGCAACCGAGGTAAAGAAAGAGGCAGAAGGGGTACAGAAAGAGGCAAGAGAAAGTGCATAAAGAGGCAAGAGAGGAGCAGAAAGAAGCAAGAGAAGTGCAGTAAGAAGCAACAGAGCTGCAGAAAGAGGAAAGAGGGTTGCAGAAAGATGCAAGAGGGGTGCAGAAAGAAGCAAGAGAGGTGCAGAAAGAAGCAAGAGAAGTGCAGAAAGAAGCAAGAGAGGTGAATAAAGACGCAAGAGGGTTGCAGAAAGAAGCAAGAGAGGTGCAGAAAGAAGCAAGAGAAGTGCAGAAAGAAGCAACAGATGTGCAGAAAGAGGCAAGAGAACTGCAGAAAGACGCAAGAGAGGTGCACAAAGGTAGCAAGGGAAGTGCATAAAGAGGCAAGAGAGGTGTAGAAAGAGGCAAGAGAAGTGCAGAGAGAGGCCAGAGAGGTGCTGAAAGAAGGAAGATGGGTACAGAAAGAGGCAACGGGGTGCAGAAAGAAGCTAGAGATGTGCAGGAAGAAGCAAGAGAAGTGCAGAAAGAAGCAACCGAGGTAAAGAAAGAGGCAGAAGGGGTACAGAAAGAGGCAAGAGAAAGTGCATAAAGAGGCAAGAGAGGTGAAGAAAGAAGCAAGAGAAGTGCAGAAAGAAGCAACAGATGTGCAGAAAGAGGCAAGAGAACTGCAAAAAGAGGCAAGAGAGATGCGGAAAGAGGCAACAGAAGTGCAGAAAGACACAAGAGAGGTGCAGTAAGAAGCAACAGAGGTGCAGAAAGAGGAAAGAGGGTTGCAGAAAGATGCAAGAGCAGTGCAGAAAGAAGCAAGAGAGGTGCAGAAAGAAGCAAGAGAAGTGCAGAAAGAAGCAAGAGAGGTGAATAAAGACGCAAGAGGGTTGCAGAAAGAAGCAAGAGAGGTGCAGAAAGAAGCAAGAGAAGTGCAGAAAGAAGCAACAGATGTGCAGAAAGAGGCAAGAGAACTGCAGAAATACGCAAGAGAGGTGCACAAAGGTGGCAAGGGAAGTGCATAAAGAGGCAAGAGAGGAGTAGTAAGAGGCAAGAGAAGTGCGGAGAGAGGCCAGAGAGGTGCTGAAAGAGGCAAGAGAGGTGCAAAAAGAGGGAAGATGGGTACAGAAAGAGGCAACGGGGTGCAGAAAGAAGCTAGAGATGTGCAGGAAGAAGCAAGAGAAGTGCAGAAAGAAGCAACAGAGGTAAAGAAAGAGGCAGAAGGGGTACAGAAAGAGGCAAGAGAAAGTGCATAAAGAGGCAAGAGAGGTGCAGAAAGAAGCAAGAGAAGTGCAGAAAGAAGCAACAGATGTGCAGAAAGAGGCAAGAGAACTCCAAAAAGAGGCAAGAGAGATGCGGAAAGAAGCAACAGAAGTGCAAAAAGACACAAGAGAGGTGCAGTAAGAAGCAACAGAGGTAAAGAAAGAGGCAGAAGGGGTACAGAAAGAGGCAAGAGAAATAGCAAAAAGAGGCAAGAGAGGTGCAGAGAGAAGCAAGAGAAGTGCAGAAAGAGGCAACAGATGTGCAGAAAGAGGCAAGAGAACTGCAAAAAGAGGCAAGAGAGATGCAAAAAGAGGCAACAGAAGTGCAGAAAGAACACAAGAGAGGTGCAGTAAGAGGCAAGGAAGGTGCAAAAACAGGGAAGAGGGGTGCAGAAAGACGCAAGACGGGTGCAGAAAGAAGCAAGAGAGGTGCTGAAAGAAGCAAGAGAAGTGCAGAAAGAAGCAACAGAGGTGCAGAAAGAGGCAAGAGAGGTGCAGAAAGAGGCAAGAGAGCTGCAGAAAGAGGGAAGAGGTGCAGAAAGAGGCACAAGAAGTACAGAGAGGCAAGAGAGGTGCAGAAATAAGCTAACGAAGTACACAAAGAAGTAGAGAAGTGTTGAAAGAGGCAAGGCAGCTGCAGAAAGAAGAGAGTGAGGTGCAGAAAGAGGCAAGAGAGGAGCAGAAAGAGGCAAGAGAGGTGCAGAAAGAGGCAAGAGAAGTGCAGAAAGAAGCAACACAGGTGCAAAAAGAGGCAAGAGAAGTACATAAAGAGGCAAGAGAGGTGTAGAAAGAGGCAAGAGAAGTGCAGAAAGAGGCAAGAGAGGTGCTGAAAGAGGTGCAGAAAGAGAGTAGAGAGGTGAAGAAAAAGGAAGAGAAGTGCAGAAAGAGGGAAGAGGGGTGCAGAAAGAGGCATGAGGGGTTCAGAAAGAGGCAATAGAGGTGCAGAAAGAAGCAAGAGAAGTGCAGGAAGAAGCAACCGAGGTGCAGAAAGAGTCAAGAGGGATGCAGAAAGAGACAATAGAAGTGCAGAATGAAGCAATAGAAATGCAGAAAGAGGCAATAGAAGTGCAGAAAGAGGCAAGAGAAGTGCAGAAAGAAGCTATAGAGGTGCAGAAAGAGGTATGAGAACTGCAGAAAGAGTCAAGAGAGGTGCAGAAACAGGCAAGAGAGGTGCAGAAAGAAGCAAGAGAAGTGCAGAAAGAAGCAACAAAGGTGCAGAAAGAGGCAAGAGAACTGCAAAAAGAGGCAAGAGAGATGCAGAAAGAGGCAACCGAAGTTCAGAAAGATACAAGAGAGGTGCAGTAAGAGGCAAGGGAGGTGCACAAACAGGGAAGAGGGGTGCAGAAAGAGGCAAGAGGGGTGCAGAAAGAAGCAAGAGAGGTGCTGAAAGAAGCAAGAGAAGTGCAGAAAGAAGCAACAGAGTTGCAGACAGAAGCAAGAGAAGTGCAGAAAGAGGCAAGAGAGGTGCAGAAAGAGGAAGGCAGGTGCAGAAAGAAGCAAGAGAAATGCAGAAATAGGCAAGAGAGTTGCAGAGAGAAGCAAGAGTGGTTTGTGCACCATTAGTACCAATTTAACACCCACATTTAGCAATAAGTAACAGGTGACCATTCCAGGTTTGCAAAGGGCCTTCTACCATGCAGTAACACTTGTCGCAGCATTTTTGGTAACGTTTGAGCCAGAAACAAGTTTTTTTTTGTTCAAATCTACAGATTATGCGTCAGATGATGGTTTATGTGGCAAATGTGGAAAATGTTTAATTATGCGAAGATCAGCATGGCCGAACAGTCGCATAACTCCAATCGCCCTGCTCATACCTCTGACTAGGTCCAGAAGTGCTCCTCAGTGGTTTCTTCTTTTTTTCTGTCTTATTGAGTTTATAGTTTAGCTTCTATGGAAACGAGGAAGATTAAACATGAGGTTACCACTCCACAACACAGACTACCATACCACATAATTGCTCTCCATAACACATAATCCCACTCTACATAATTCCTATACACTAAATACCACATACTTTCTATCCACATAATTTCACTGCACAACATACCACATAATTCCACTACACACATCGTACATCCACTCCACTCCAAAAAACATTAGTAAAAAACTTTTACATTTACAATGCCAATAGCTCTAACTCTCGCAAATGTGAGACCCATTGCATTGTAAATGCCTCTTTAACTAGTACTTGCGTTTACAGAGTTTTGGAGAAAGGGGGTTGGGCCTCTGACCAGCACTCAGTAATTCCGCTGTGTAGGACTTACAGGAGGCACGAGGAGGGCTTCTTAGCCCCTAAAGTCCCTCAGGAGTAAAGTGGACTTCATCCCCCTACCGGTAGTGTGCGAGGAGGCGCGTTTGCAGAGTGGTGGAGAAATGGGGGCATGGCCTCCAAAGACCTCTTAGCAATCTCACTGTGTGGAACTTACTGGAGGTAACAGGAGGGATAGTTGGCCCCCAAGGACATCCTTGGGGGCCAATTACCCTTCCTATTACCTCCAGTAAGTCCCACACAGCAGGATTGCTGAGTTCTGGAACCATACCACGCCCCCTTTGTCCACCACTCTGCAAATTTGCTTCCTGGTGTGCTCTTGGTTGGGGGATGAAGACCCCTTTGCTCCTGGGTGTCCTTAGGGGCCAACTAACCTACCTGTTACCTCCAGTAATCACCACACAGTGGGATTGCTGAGAGGTGGTCGCAGGCCACACCCCCTTTTTACACCACGCTGTAAATGCACCTCCTGGTGCACTGCTTCATGGGGGATGAAGTCCACTTTAGTCCTGAGGTCTTCAGGACAAAAGGGGACCTCATCGCCCCACCGGCAGTGCACCAAGAGGCGTGTTTCCAGAGTGGTGTAAAAAGGGGAGTGGCCTCCTACCACCTCTCAGCAATCCCACTGTGTGGGTCTTACTAGAGGTACCTGGTGGGCTTGTTGGCCCACCAGGGCCTTCAGCAGTGAAGGGGACTTCATCCCCCAACACAAAGCATGCCAGGAGGTGCATTTGCAGAGTCGTGCAGGGAGGAGGCGGGGCCTCCAGAGAATTGCTGGTTTCTTTTTCTTTAAATTATTTTCGGATGGAGGGCTGTGTGCCCCCCTTCCCTTGCCCCTTTTGGACACAGGGGACCCCATTCCCCAGGGCCTGTGCCATTTTTTATTTTTAAAAATAAAATAAAAAGGGAGGGGGCGCTGCCCCCCTCCTGAGGCCGATTTCTCTCCGGGGACCCCACCCCCCGTAGCCCGACCATTTTTCAATTTTTTTTCAAGGGCGGGGGGCCGAGTGGCCACCCTCTCAGGTCATTTTTGGCCCCAGGGACCCCATCCCCCGGGGCTTGGCCTTTTTAAAGAAAAAAACAATTTTCAAGGAGGGGGGCGCACGGGCCAGGCCATTTTTTTAAAATTACATTAAAAAAGGGAGGGGGGCCAATAGGCCCCTCTCCCGGGCCTCTTTCAGCCCCAGGGACCCCATCCCCTAGGGCATGGCCACTTCTTTGGGGACCAAAGGGGAGCCCCAATGCCCCGGCAGTCCCTGCTGTCTCCTCTCCTCCTGCGGGAGCCAGTATTGCTTTTGGGCAAAGGGATCTGCTGACATGCAGCTCCCTTTGCCCAAAAGCAATTCTGCTTCGCTTCATGGAAGCAAGAGCAATTTTCCTGCTCTCACTTCCATGAAGCAAAGCAGAAGTTTACTATGGCATGGCAGAAGCAGCGCTCCTGCCATGCCATAGCAAACTGCAATGTCCCGGGGGTGGGCACCCAGGGACATTGCTGGAGCCGGCCCTGTGGGGTTGCGGTCCCCAGGGCCATGGAGGGCACCTGGAGGGGGGCCGCATGGCCCCCCTCCCATCAGATTTAAAGCCCCATGGAGATGGTAATCCCCGGGGCTGGGGGTCCACACAGACCCCCACATTTAAATAATTAGTGTCCCAGGGATGTGGTGGTCCCCAGGGCAGGGTCGGGGGGCTCGAGCGCCCCCACACTTAATTTTTAAAATAAGCCCCGGGGCCACATGGCCCCCGCATTTAAGACATATAGCCCTGGGGAGGTGGTGGTACTTGGGGCAAAGTGGGGGGCAGGAGCCCCCCACACTTCGTCTAATAAATCAAAGCCCTGAGGAGGTGGTGTCCCTGGGGATTGGGGGGGCCGTGAGGCCCCACCCATAAATAGTTAAAGCACCGGGGCGGTGGCGGTTCCCAGGGCAGCATGTGGGGGCAGGAGCCCCCATACACATTTTTTTTAAATAAAAAGCCCCGGGATGTGGCAGTCCCCTGGGCATGCCCCCGCATATCATTAACATAGCCCCGGGGAGGTGGCTGTCCCTGGGATGCGAGGGCCCCCACGGGCCCCCGCATCTTAATTAACTATTGCCCCCGGGACCTGGCCCACCCGGGTGCTTAAAGAAAACAAAGCGTGGGAGACTGTGCGTGTTTTTTAAAACAATTTGATCTGGATTCGCGGACCCTATGTGAATCCCGCTGAATTGTTTTTAAAAATTTCTTTTTTTTGGGTGCTCGGGGTGTCTGTGGGACCCCTGAGCAGGCCTAGGGGTTCAGGGAGTTTCTACCCTGCCCCCTTTTCTTGTTTTTAATCCTTTTTTCTTGTGACTCGGATCAACCGAGTCTCAAGATGACTGCCAACACTGCCTGGTTTGAAGTGTTGGCAGCCAATCAGATCTCAGGCTCGAGATCGGGAGGGTTCGCAGATCCTTCGCGTGGATATATGGATATCTAAAAAATCTTTTCAATTTCTCAGGAACTACTGAACAGATTTACACCATTTAACAAAAAGGTCGCTTTCTGAACCAAGAGCTACCTTTTTGCCAAATTTGGTGTAATCCGTTCAGCAGTTCGGGTTGTAGCCTTGTCTAAAGTTTCCTATGGAAATTAACATGGAGAAAATGCATTTTGGGACCCCCTTTATTCTCGGCCCTCACTTCACGAATCACCCCGAAACTTTCAAGACAGGAGCTGACCTGAGCGCCACATTAGTTTTGAAAATTTTGCGAAGATTCCTCAAACGGCGCCAAAAGTATTGGCAAAAGAAAAAATGCTTTGGTATATATATATATATATATATATATTACATTTTTAATATTACTTACATATTTGATGTTTTTTCTTTTTTGATGTTTTTTCGAAGTTTGCTGGTGGTTTTCTTGCTTTAATGTGCCTGTTTGTGTTGGTTAAAAAATTAAGTTGTTAGTTTTATTGAAGTGTCGCATATTTTTTGTTTAGTTAGTGCCTATCTGTTATTTAATTATTTTTTATGTTAGGGGTAAATACTTAGGGGGATATTCTCAAGAACGCGCGATAAACATCACCAAAATAGGCTTACACAATTTTTCATATCGCCGTCTATCACGGGAAAATAACTCCGTGTCAACGTCGTATTCTCAACACGGCGGTAACATGCAATAGTTTCCCGATAACGCCTCAAATGTCCGCGATACAACTACCGCGACAGCGATAAAAAAGGAAACCCGTACATGAAAAAAGTTGCGATGGGCCCAACTGCGATAAAAATCCAGCGAAAAGCAGCGCCAGGCCCGCAAGTCCCACAAGTAAAGCAGGAAAAATCACTATAAAAGCGGCAAAAATGAAATACAAATAAAACACAAACAACTGCGAAGCACCATGGAGGTAGCCGGAGCAAGCACAGAGGACAACCCGAACCACACAAGCCCCACGGAGGACTAGCCTGGGACCTCGGGGTCAGGGAAGGGCAAGGAGAAGAAGAAGAGAAAGACGCGGTTCAGTCTGCAGAAAAACAGGATCCTGATTACGGAGGTGACAGAACCCCATCAACAACTGTTAGTCACATCCGCTGTGTCATTGGCAACAAAAAATGGAATATGGCAGTCCATCCTGGACAAGGTGAATGCAGTCGGAGTGCTGAGGAGGACAATGGAAGAGGTCAAGAGGCGCTGCAAAGATGTGAAGCCCAAAACCAAGCTGAAACTCGCCAACAACCGCAAAGCAGCAATGCAGACTGGGGGTGGGAGTCCTGCGCCACAGGAGGAGCTGGATGAGATGGAGGAAATGGTGTCCACAGTCATCAGTGTGGAGACGGTGGCAGGAGTCGGAGGACCGGACACTGCTCAACACGACCTGACACAACAGCAACAGGGTGAGTAACCACCAGGGACTGGGGGGACAGGCGGAGATGGCACAATGGCACACATGCACAAGTAAGTACAGCACATCTGCGGACAAACCATGCCCAAGAGTCACAACTCCGACCAAGAGCCCAATTTACCCAAGTCTGCAACAGCTCAGCACTGTAGAAGCACAGAAGTAAAAGGCACACCGCCTGAAAGGGATAAGGGCCAGCCAAATCAGAGCTGAAGGGGCAAATCACCCACAATGCAGCACACACACATAATACTCAGAGCACCTCAACATTTACAACAAAGTGGACCAAACTGCAACACTTTCACAACAGAACAGAGGACACAACTGCTGCCGCTTGTGTGTAGAAAATGGCTATTCGCATTTGGCATAGCAGGAAACTGTGAGATGATAATGGACAAATACAACCTCACATCCGTGATGGTGGCGAAATGTCAACTGTCCAGCATTAAATAGGCATCTCCACACAAACAGTCACAATGTACATTGACATGCAGTCTGTTTGTAAACTTGGCCAATGCGTCAACATACATGTGAACACAATGTCAAACTGCATCTCCCCTTCATATTGCAGAGGGAGAATCATCACCTTCTGCAGAGCAGACCGTACTCCTCATCACCGATGATGAAGAGGACCTACACACCATCGACCCCGACGCCCTCCAATAGCTCATGGACACCCTCAGCACCCCACCCCTAGGAGCAGGGCAGCCCAGCTGCATCGAGGAGAACCCACCCCCTGCACAGACCACACAGCAGGAAGCACCCACCACCACAGCCGTCTCCCAGGATCCCCACGAGCAACACATGGCATTCCAACGCCGTGAGTCACAGGGCCAGAAGGGGATGGCAGAGCAGGTGCGGGTGGGGTTTGACCTCATGGCAGCCAAACTAGATGCCATACGTGGGTGTCCAAGTCCCATCAGGGACCACCTACAGGCCCTAACGGACACCCACAGTCCCCTCAATGCTCTCCAACAATCCATGGCTGACATCGCCGGAGTCATGACTCGTAGACAAGAACAACTGTCTAGTCAGAGTGGCTCCAGCGATCTCAGCTTTGAGTTGGCCAACAGGGGGAGGAACATGGAGAACATGGAGCGGATGCAGGTGGGAAGAATGGCTGCCACGGCTGCACACCAGTGAGATGTAGCAGGGATCTACCATGCCCTGCAGATCCTCATCATGGCAGTGCGGCCACAAGGCCTGGCGCAGATGAATGCTGCTGCCACTACTCCCTCCACATCACCGCCCCCTGATGTGTCAGTAGCTCACAGTGCGGCTGACAATCCACCTCCGGCCCCTGATGTGTCACTGTCACACAGTGCCGCAGACAAAACACCACCACCTACATGTGAGGCACATCACACATAGGAGGACGATGATAAGGATGAATCTGCCGTTGGGCTAAGTAGGAAGCGGTAGCATTCATCTCCACCATATGGCCTCTTTCTGCTTGGTTCTGCCCTCTGCATCATGCCCAGGAATAACACCCTCCACTGTCCCCTTAACACTCTGCAACACTCACCTTGGCCCCCGACATGGACTGCTACATTTGTTTAGGCAACCAATGACACAGAAATCAGACTGCGGATTGAACTCCCTCTCCTACGATGTACTTTTCCCTCCCCAAAGGACCCTGGCTGGCCCTCCACAGGGCAACATTGTAAAGTAGCGTGGGCATAGCCAGGTACTGGTCCACCTTCACCACTCCACCGAATGTGATTAAGACATTCAAATTCACACAGATGAGTCATGTCCATGATCAAGCAAGTATGAAAGTATGGATGTATGTAGGGGCAGTGATTCCAAACAACAGTGCTCCCTGGGAACTGATTTCAATGCGAATGTATGTCCGTGACCCAGATAGGCAGTGAGATGACAGGGAATGTGTGAACTAGCTGTGGCCTCATTGCTCCAAAACAACAATCTCTCTATTTCCAAACTTAGCCCCATGTCAATGTATGAAATATGGCTGTGTGTCACAAAGGCAAAGTCAAAGTTATGTGGAAGCCACAGCTCGGAGCAATGATTGGTTTGAGTGTGGAGCGCTTGGACTCCTGTGATGGTCGGTGCGTAAGTGTGAAGGTCATACCATGCAAGTGAACTACGAGCAAGGACTCCTGTGTGTGGGGTGTGTAGACATTGGTCTCTGGTTAGCACTGTGCATAGTGTGGGAGCCATCAGCAGCTGCTATGGTATCGCTCAGGGGGTACCGGGTGCATGCATTCCCAAGGTCGAAGGTGCAGATGTGCTACCGCCTTCTAGTTCAGACAGAGGGGCTGTCATCCACAATGTTAGTTTGTCATCTGCTTGCATTCTGGAAATGTGATGGGGATTGGGTGGGGGGCATGTCACTGCTTCGCCTTCCGGCATGGTTGAACCCTTACCAGCCATGTACGTGCCCTCATGGTCAGTATTGCATGCTCTGATGTAGCAGTGTTGTTTTGCTGCAGTCTGACAGTGATGGGTGCAGGTAGCTGTGAGGAGGCGGTTGACCACTCACCTTGCACCTATTAGCTGGCACTGATCACTACTCTTGATGGATGACGTCTGTGTACACATGTGACCTGTACATGGTACATTTGACCAGGGGACACCTTGGTGTGTTCCATGCAAGGTGGACCTGCTGGCTTCTAGGTTGTTGTGCATCTCCCAATGTTGCTGAGGTGTCCACTGTGCCCACATCCCCCTTATGGCCATGTTGTTCATGTTGTTGGACTCGACACACAGGGTGTATATTTGCATCAGGCAGGTACATCTCTGACCACAAATGGCACCCTGTTCTCTTTTCCTGAACACCAATGACGGCCTTCATGTCATGTTCATGTACACGTGGGACGCTGATGAGTGGCATGATGTACTACATGTGACACCCTGATATGGCATATCGAATATGTGACGCCCTAAACAGCCTCTCGGTACAGAGGTGACATACACACCATCTCTTCTTGCTACATATGCGAATGTTAGCACTCAATGTTGCACTTACACCCATCAGAGTAATGTGCTAATGCAGAGGACTGGCATGCACACGGGGAATGTGTGTTGCTAAGATTTTATTTGCACATGCTGGTCATGTGGTCATTTTGTACTGTGCCATGATTGCTGTGGACAGTCACAATGTGACGTGCTCATGCGAAGAAATTGTTGATGATTGTGTTCCTTCGGGCTATTCCTGCTGCGGCTGCAGTGGGGTGTGGTCCACCTGCATCATCTTCCTCATTATCGTCTGGTGCTTCTGGGACTTGGATCCATGGGGCATTGGTGCGTACACATATGTTGTGCAATACACAACATGCAGTGATCATCTTGCACACTATTTCTGGGCTGTACAAGAGTCTTCCACCGGTGATGTCCAGGCACCTGAAACGTGATTTCAACACGCCAAATGTGCGTTCAACAATGCCCCATGTGCGTTTGTGGGCCACATTGTACTGCCTCTGGGCCTGGGTGTTCGGGTCTCGGAGGGGTGTCATCATCCAGGGGCAGAGTGCATATCCTTGATCACCTGTGAGTGGTAAGTGAGATTAGTGTTAACTGGTGGTTCTGTATTCTGTGTTGGCAGACATACAAGTTTCATGGTGTGTGATTTGTGCGACCTTGGGCTTCATGTTAGCCATGTTTTGCTGCTTGCAAATGTGGTAGGACAATGTGTATTATGTAACCTCACAGCTGCTCCTCCCTCCCACCGAGCCTATTTACTTGTGTGTGCTATTTACTTGTGTGATGCGCGGTTGCATCACTTGCACTCCTACGGCACACCATTGTCATGCCTGTCTGCTCATGTCCGCAGGACTGACAGCAAGACTGTAATGTTGGCCGTTGACGGTGGGCGGCCACGTGTGTGCAGGCCTATGGTAAGGATTGGGCGGACACAGATGTGGAGTTCTGGCCTGGCTGAACTTGCACTGATATTGAGGCTAGGCCTTCGGTTCAGGCTGCGGCAATGTAGATACACACACAACAGTTGGCATGTATGAGCTGAGACCCCGAGCGGTCTCGCGCTCCTTTATTAATCCATTCGGGCCAGGCCGCCCTCCTGGTGCATGCCACATTGCAACATTGTCGATTACAGGCCGGGTGGCGCAGACACTCCTACGGAGACACATGCCATAGTCACTTTTGTGGCCAGGCCAGAACTGAACCACGCCCAGAGCCCAGAACTGAACCATGCCCAGAGCCCCGGGCCATTTCTCCAAACTCCTCACACCTGTGCGCCGCTGCGCTGGGATGTCGTGCGCTTCGGAGTACGTCTCCATACGATCTACCCAGGCTTACCGGCGGCCTGCCTGGGACGGGGGTGGCCCCGTGACTGTGAAGGGCTCCAGTGGCGTTACCGAGGACATGTTGTTGGCTACTGGAGGCGGACTTGTGGCGTAGCCCCTCGGGACAATGACTTGCAGTGCACTGAGTTCGGCCCACCGGAAGAGCTGAGCGGGTGTGCAGCCTGCGATGATGCAGCATGCCTGGTGGCTGGACGGTGACTTGTGGTGCACTGAGTTAGTGGCACCTGAGGCCCTGCGTCCGGCATGGGCCAACCGCCACGTGGCGATGACTTGCGGTGCACTGAGGTAGGCCCACCGGAAGAGCTGAGCGGGTGTGCAGCCTGCGATGATGCAGCAGGTCTGGAGGGGCGGACTGGAAATTATGTGTCTGTTACTTGCTGTACCGCAGTGTGGTCTGAAGGCAGCAGTAGCCAACTTGCAACTCTGCAGTGCGGTGGCGCTGGGTGCGCTGGGGGCCTGTTGCGCAGAATCCAGCAATCGGCTGAGGAGGCTGCCAAGCTCGCGGAGCCTGGCCTTGGAGATTGCACCGGCATGTGGTGGGCCCTCTTGGAGAGACGCCGGTGGCGGCAGGTGAGCAGTGAGGCCTTGGTGCGCAGGGGCGGGCATTCACTGCTGGGCGCAGGTCGGGTCTGGGAATCAGTGGGCTGGGGTGCGGCAGGCGCACAGGATCGCGCAGGCACCACTGGTCACGACGGAGGCCTCGTGTCAGGGTGAGGGACGCCGCCCTGGCAGACATGCCACTGCAGTCGATGACGAGAGGTGCACCGGGTGGCGTGGAACGTAGCCACCTCATCGCCGGTGTGACTTTGCCCGTTGTAGGTGGTCAGCCACTTGTGTGTAGGCCTATGGTCAGGATATGGCGGACACAGAGCCAAATGCAGTAGTTACTTCAGTGGCCGTCCCGGAGGTGAACCACTCCCTGAGCCCCAGCCTATTTAGTCACTCCCCTACGCTGGACTGCCGTGCGCCGGCCCTGCCCACTATGCTTACGCTTACAGGGGGGCTGACATGGCTACTTGTCCAAGGTGTTCCCCACTGCCTGTGATGACATGGTTGCGTCCACTGTCCACGACACTACAGACTCCAGCAGTATGTGTCCACATGGACATGTCTGTGCTATGCATACTCAAGGCTGTCCAGCACATCACCGCCACACTTGGCATTGTGTACATTGTCATTCATAGGTCCATTGCCTCCTTCACACAATCGTGGTTCCCACCTCTCCCCACATTCTGCAAATGTGTGGCAGAGGGGCTATGCCTTAGTGTATGGTTTGTCCACATTTCTGGCCCCTCTTACCACGGTTACTTGTGTTGTCGTGTCTGGCAGGTGTGCATGTTGGTTGGCATGTTGAATGTGATTTTGTTACGTGTCCATTCCCACAGTTGTGCGTTGTGTGATTGTGGAATTGAGGTGTGTGGTGTGTTCCGTTGGTACTTACCAACGAGCAGTCCATTTCCATAGGTGCCATCCTGAAAGTGCTGGTTGATGATGGACTGTCGGAAGATGTATGAATCACGCACACTGCCTGGGAAGTTGGCGACGACATTAGTGAACAGTCCCCGGTGGTCCACTATTGCCTGCACATTGATGTAATGTGTGTGCTTCCTGTTGCGGTAATTCTGTGCAGTGTCGGCAGGGGGCACAAGTAGGACATGTGTGCAGTCGATTGCCCCCAACAAGTGTGGGAATCCAGCTATGGCGTAGAAGCCTTGCTTGTTCTCCAGTTTTCCTGAGCAGTGTGGGGGAAGTGAAGGTGCTGGGGTATGAAACTGATGATGGCATCCAAGACAGGTGTGAGGAACTTTGATAGGGCTGGCTGTGAGACTCCTCCGACTCTGGCAGTTGTTGGTTGGAAGGTACCAGAGGCCAACAGGTGCAGCACAGCCAGCAGCTTTGTCTGCGGAGGGATGTTGGTTGTCCGCTGTGTTGGTACCGTCAGCCTGTGGGCAATGTTGGTCATGATGCGGAGGATGGTTGTCCTTTTGAGCCTGTAGTGGGCAATGACATCCTCTGGCGTTAAGTCTGTGAGGCTGATGCGTTTTCGGAAGGTGCGCTGTCTTGTTTTGCACTGCCTTGGTGGTGGTCCGGGGGGTGTGGTCCTGGGGGTGGTGGCGGTGGGTGTTGTGGCCCTCTTGGGTCTCCAAGCTGCATGATTACTAGGTCCATGGCGTCTGTTGGTCTTCAGATGTGGCTCTGGCCTGGGCTCCCTTTGTATTGCAGGTTTTCGTCCTACTTAAGACCAGTAAAAAGCAGGTGTTAAGTCCCTGCTGCTAATGCGCCTTATCGCCTGTTTTTGTCCGGCATCGCAGATCTGGCTGGTCGTTGAGAATATCGCGAAGTGGTTTTTTCATGTGTTTTCTGCATATCATTAGCGTTAATTGTCGCTCTCATCCGTGGCGATGTGTTTTGTGGCAGCTATCACAGGAAAACTGGCGATGTCGGCAGTTTGCACCAGCTTGTGAATAGGGCAATAAGTCTATCGCCACTTTTGCGGCGCTAAAGTGCCGATAAATCGGCGATGACTCCTTGAGAATATGCCCCTTACTATTTTTGGTTGATTTAGTTGATTTCTTTGATGTTGTTTTTGGATTTGGAAATTGTGTAGGCTGTAGAAGGAAAATAAAAATAAAAATGTTTATTAGTTATATTTTGTTTGTTAGGATTTTTTTTAAGTTTATTCAGTTCAGTATTACAAATAATTACGATTTATACTTTATTTTTTGTCTTTTGTTAATGTTGATTTTCATATTCTTTTTTCTTTGAAATAATGATGAACAGGAAATTTCTCTGTAGTGTTGACTTTTGGTAAAGTTTGTAAATCTGTGTGTTTAGTCTATAAAAAATTAACAGAAAAAAATGTTTAGTAGGTTTATATGTGTAATTATGTTTAAGTTAAGTTAGGGTGATTTAGTTAATTTAAAAGTGTTTTACTTACTTTGAATGAGAGACTTCAGGTGTTGCAGTATTTGTAGATTTTTTCCTTGGTTCATCGTTCTGGCAGAGTTTTGTCCTTCTCAAATTTTTGTCGATTTTGAGGTAAATTTAGGTGAATTAATTGGCTAGTTTTATAGTGTTAGTTTAATTGGTTGCAGCTTTCTATTGGTCTTTGTTGTTGTAGTTTAATTGTATTGGTTGGACTAGCATCTGTGTGATTATTTTGGCAGTTATAATTTTATTTATTTAATGTTAAATGTATTTATTTAAAAGTGTATTTTATTTTATATTATAATATTGGGCCTGATTATGATATGGGCCGGACGACACCGATGCGGAAGCAGGACCGCCCGACTAGGAGTCGGAGGTCCCTCAGGCCGCACGGCGGTCACAATATGCATTTTTGCAATGCGGCGGGTGCTGCGACCTGCAACACACGCCCCAATACAAAAAAAAACATCTGCCATATCCCTGCACTATGTGGCAGGCACCATGCCGTGCCTGCCACATGGTGCAGGGATATGTAGGGGGGCGCCATAGGTGTCCACCTTCCCAATATCAGAGGGCCAGGGGAAAAGGGGGGCCCGCTATGGGCCCCAAAGTCCCTTTCCACCTGACTTTTCATGGCGGGTTAACCGCCATGAAACGGCTGTCGGAAAGGGACATTGTAATCCCCACGGCAGTGCCTGATCAGGCACCGCCAGTGTTGTAGGGATTGCAGTCCCTCTGATAGATGCGTGGTGCTCGGTCTCTGCCCGCCCTCCATCTGCCCACCATCTTAATGTGGCGGGCGGTCCTGCAGGGTCCGATGGCGGTGGGACCGCCACCAACAGCCTGGCGGTGGCACGCCAACCACCATCGTACTGAGGACCATGGTTAGAATATATGTTTTTATATATGTTATATATGTTTTTTTAAATAAGTTGTATATATGTTTGTTTATATTTGATGGTGGCAATTAATATTTTATGTATTAGATTTTGAGTATTTATTTTAATAAGCTCTTTTTAATTTATTAGTAAATAGTTTGGTTTTTGCAGTTGTTAATTATTTTATATATATATTTTGATGTTTGAAATGTTTATTGTTTTAAGGTTTTTTAAAGGGTTAAATGTATGTATTTATAATGTTATTTGTATGTTGAGTTAAGCTGTAGTTTAGCAATGTTTTTGTTGTTGATATTGTGTATATCGATATTTTTGTTGGATTGCGTGTTATGTAAAATTTTCCGATATTTTTTTGTACGGTAATTTTGTAGTCAATATTTTTGTCATCAATATTTTTTGGGACAATATTTTTTTCTGATATTTGTGCAATATTAATTTTGGGGTTTGTTAGTCTATATTTTGCATGGGATATTAGTGACTCGATAATTGTGTAGGCCGATATTATGGGGGTCGATATTGTGTCAGTGAACCGATTTTGTACCCTAGCTCGGCCGGCACTTAAGGAAACATTTTTGAGAACTAGACACCCAGGGGAATCCAGGATGGGGTGACTTCTGTGGCTCTCACTAGGTTCTGTCACCCAGAATCCCTTGCAAACCTCAAACTTTGTCAATAAAAACAAATTTTCCTCACATTTCTGTGATTGAAAGTTCTAGAATCCCCAAAGTCTCCCAATAAAAATGGCACCTCACTTGTGTGGGTAGGCCTAGTACCTGCGACAGGAAACGGCCCAAAACGCAACGTGGTCACATCACATTTTTCCAGTGAAAACTGACCCTTTTTTCGCAATGTGCCGAGTTGTGGATTTTGGACCCTAGCTCTTCCGGCACCTAAGGAAACCTAGCAAACCCATACATGTTTGAAAACTAGACATCAAGGGGAATCCGGGATGGGGGTAACTTGTGTGGCTCTCACCAGGTTATGTTTCCCAGAATCCCTTGCAAACCTAAAACTTTGTAAAAAAAAACACATTTTCCTCAGATTTCTGTGATGGAAAGTTCTGGAATCTATGGGGAGCCAAAAAGGTCCACCCACCCAGCATTCCCCAAAGTCTCCGAATTAAATGGTACATCACTTCTGTAGGTAGGCCTAGTACCTACAACAGGAGACTGCCCAAAACGCAACATGGACACATCACATTTTTCCACAGAAAACTGGCCCTTTTTTTGCAATGTGCCTAGCTGTGGATTTGGGAACTTAGCTCAGACGGCATCCAGGGAAACCTTGCAAACCTGTACATTTTTTAAAACTAGACATCCAGGGTAATCCAGGATGGGGTGACTTATGTGGCTCACACCAGGTTCTGTTACCCAGAATCCCTTGTAAACCTCAAACTTTGTAAAAAAAAACAAATTTTCCTCTCATTTCTGTCATGGAAAGTTCTGTAACCTTTGGGGAGCCACAAACTTCACCCACCCAGCATTCCGCAAAGACTCCCGATAAAAATGGCACCTCACTTGTGTGGGTAAGCCTAGTACCCGTGACAGGAAATGGCCCAAAACGCAACATGGACACATCACATTTTTCCAGTGAAAACTGACCCTTTTTCGCAATGTGCCTAGCTGTGGATTTTGGACCCTAATTCTGCCGGCACCTAAGAAAACCTAGCAAACATATACATTTTTTTAAACTAACCATCCTGGGAAATTCAGGATGGGGTGACTTGTGTGGCTCTCACCATGGGTCTGTAACCCAGAATCCCTTGCAAACTTATTTATTTATTTATTAGGAAGTTTTATATAGCGCTAGCCAGACCCGAAGGTATCAGAGCGCTTTACAACACTTTGTAAACAGAAAACAACATAATTATAACAGAAGTGAACACGAAGCCTCAGGATGTAGTTGAGGACTTTGCGCGTTGTATAGCGATAGAGGGAAAGTTACAATAGTCACGTAATAGTGAGCATCAAAGTTCAAGCCACGAATCCTTCCGATCCAGGAGGAAAGTGGGGATGAGTCGAGCTAGGTATGAGGTAGAAGTCTTGGATTTGAAGTGTCGGAGTGACGTAGTGTGCACGCTTGTGAGTTTTTGTTGCAATCTATCCATTTGGAGAGGTACGATTGAGGTATAGGTCTTTAAGTTGACTCTTGAATTTTAGGAAGGAGGGGATGGTCCTGATATGGACTGGGATGGAGTTCCATATTTTGGGCGCGTTTCCAGAGAAGGATCGGGCTGCAGTTTTTTGTTTGCGGGTTTTAGGGGGATGAGGAGTAGAGTGTTGGAGCTTCTGAGGCTCCTTGTCTGACCGGCCTTGGTGAGTTTGGAGGCCAGGTAGGCGGGTTTCCCTGTGTGGAGGGCTTTGTGCGTGAGGCAGGCAGTTCTGAAACTAGCTCGCAGTTCAATTGGGAGCCATTTTAACTCTCTGAGTGCGGGCGAGATATGGTCATATTTTTCACTCCAGTGACCATTCTTGCAGCTGCATTGAGAGTTGAACGGAGGGGAGCTAGGTGTGATTTAGCTGTGCCTGTGAGGGTAGCATTCCCGTAGTCTAATCTGGAAAGTACCAAGGATTGAGTCGCTTGTTTGAGGTCGCTGGTCGGGATGAAGGGTTTTATCTTGTTAAGTAGTTTCAGGTTGAGGAAAGCGCTCTTTGCGGTGTTCTGGATGTGTTTGTCCATGCTTAGTTTGGGGTCCAGGGTGATTCCCAGCGATTTGACTGAGTCGGCCCGGGATAGATTGTTGTTGAGAGCGTCAATTGCTTTTAGCCATTCTGCGACTTGGGGGTTCTCCGTTTTGTTGGAGATGAGGAGGATTTCCGTTTTTTCTTGATTCAATTTCAGGTGGTTTAGAGAGAGCCAGTGTTGGACTTCTCTAAGAGTGTCATTGAGTCTCTGGATGTCTTCGATGGAGGAGGTTTCGAGATAAATCTGGGTGTCATCCGCATAAAGGTGGAAGGGAATGTTGGATCTCTTGAGTATAGTGGTGAGGGGTTCCATGTATATATTGAACAGTTGTGGGGAGAGGACTGATCCTTGGGGGACGCCTCTGCTGACAGGGTGTAGTTCCGACGAAAAGTTTTTGATTTTGACTCTTTGAGAGCGATTTTGGAGAAAGGAGCCGAACCAGCGTAAGAACACCTCTTCAGCCCCTAGCCTTTCTTGGAGTACCTTAGTGAGTAGTTGATGGTCCACCGTATCGAAGGCTGCTGATAGGTCTAGAAGGATGAGTAGGGAGCATTGGTCGGAATCGAGGGATTTGTATAAATCGTCTATGATATTAAGGATCGCTGTCTCTGTGCTGCACCCTTTTCTGAAACCCGATTGGTGTGGGTCCAGGAGGTCGATGTTGTCCATGTGTTGAGTCAGTTGGAGGAGGACGCATTTTTCCAAAATTTTGGCCAGGAGAGGGAGATTGGAGACGGGTCTGTAGTTGTTCATATCCTTGGTGTCCAGGCCTGGTTTTTTTAGTAGCGGAGTGACCTGGCCGACTTTGAGGCAATCCGGAATGACTCCAGAGCTTAGGGAGCTGTTTATGATCCTGGTCCAGAGCGGTGCTAGGGAGAATTTTAGATTTTTGGCCAGTTGGGCAGGAATAGGGTCCAAGGCGTGTGAGGAGGGTTTCGAGGTGGAGATCAGTTTGACTATCTCTCTTTCCGATACGGGATTGAATGATTTCCACTGATTAGGGGGGAGATTGGCTGTGTTGCCCTCTGCACTTGAGGCCGGGCTCCTATGGAAGAGGTTAAGGTTGGAGACCAAGGAGAGCTCAATCTTGGAGATTTTATCATTGAAGAAATTGGCAAAGTTCTCGCACAGGGCAACAGAGGCCTCAGTTGCGGTTAGAGGGGGCTTGGAGGTTTGTTGCCTGATGAGGGTGAAAAGCTCTTTGGGTCTGTTTGTAGCGTTTTCAAGGGCATTGCGAAAGAAGGAAGTTTTTCGCGATTGATGTGGATTTTGTAATTCTTGCGTTTTGCTTTAAGTTGGTCCCGGAGGATTGGGGATGGATTGTTCTGCCAGAGTCTTTCAGCTGCTCTGAGTTGTCTCCTTTCGGCGTTTATGTCTGTGTTAAACCAGGATCTGGAGGGAATGGCCCTGGCTCTTTTTCGTTTTAAGGGGGCTAGTTGGTCCAGGATGTTGGTCATAGTGGAGTTGTAGTGGGAGGTGAGATCTGTGGTGGATAGGTCGCTGGAGGCAGTGGGGAGGAGAGAGCATATCTTTTCTTCCAGAACGTCCATGGGGATTTGTTTTAGATTTCTTGCCAAGTGGTGATGTTCCTGATTGGGGGGTAGGCGTAGGATCGATTGATTGATGTGGAATAGGATGATGTGATGATCAGACCAGTCTACGGGCATGGTGCGGTCGATCGCTACTGCGTCAGGGTGAGCAATGATGGCATCCAGGATTGATCCTTTGTTGTGCGTTTCCTCTAAGCAATGTTGTGTGAGGTTGTTGTTATGTAGGAGTTCGTTTAGGTTGTGAATTAGCCGGTTGTTTTCCTCGTTCCAGTGGAGGTTGAGGTCTCCTAGAATTAGGTTACTGGAGTCCCGAAGTGCGCAGATAGTTATCAGATCGGATAGATGTTCTCCAAAAGAAGAGTTGTTGCCTGGCGCGTGATAGAGGAGATGACAAGATATGGTTTTGTTTTTCTTCGTCTTGATATTGGCGGTAAGACATTCAAAAGTGTCATACTTGAGGGCTTCGGTTTCTGTCACGGAAATGGTGATCTTGTGAATGATTGCTATGCCCCCTCCGCGCTGGATTTGTCTGTCTTTGTTGATGATTGCATAGCCAGGAGGCACAAGCATGTCCATGATTGGAGAGGAGAACTCATTTAGCCAGGTTTCGGTGATGAACGCGATGTCTATGTCGTGGGTCAGAATGGTTTCAGCCAGCTCTGTGGCGTGTTTGATGGCTGATCTGCAGTTAATAAGCATGCAGTTGGTGTTGGTCTCTCCGATTTTGGGTTTCTTCATTGTGTCGGCCCTCGGAATGGTGGTGAGGCATGTTGGGGGTCTAGGAGATCTGGGTGGAGAGCGATCTCTTCTACATCCAGTGATGACCTGGATCCGTGGGTTGGCGGTGACAGTCGGGACAGTATCGTAGGAGGAGGCGAGGTCAAGAGCTTCACGCAAGGACATTGCAGCAATTGATCTTTTGGGTCTTTGTTCCGGGTCAAGGAGTGGGGTTGTGTTCCAGCAGGGCCATGTAGCCCTCGAGTGCCTAAGGCGTTTTTTGTTGGTGGAGGAGGGGGTCGGGAGCGGGTGTTGTAAGGTCCTACGGAGTGAGGAGAGGTTCGAGGTGATTTCCTTGAGACCTAGTAATGCCTTCTTTAGCTGACTTTCTAGTAGGGCAAGACGAAGACTCATCTTCTCGGTAGAGGAGCTGAAGGTGTTTAGGGGAGAGGCGTCTCGAGACGACGGGACCATGTCGTTGGCAAAGTGGAATTTGGTGTTCGTGTTGTCGTTGTTGACTGTCAGGGTAGTCCTGGTATTGGGGTGGGAGGTTTTACGTCTAAGAATCGTAGGCCTTAGCTTGCGTGAGGGAAGGGAAGAGGAAGTGGACGACATAGGTTGCGGGTTGGCGTCGCTGATGTATTGTTGAGGGGGCATGGTGGGACAGGAGGGGGAAGGAAACGGGTCTCAAGGGGTTGAATAGCCTCACTTATGCAGTACCTTTTAATGAGGATTGAGGAGGGGTCAGGAGGGAGCGTGATTGGTGCATGGGGGACGGAGAGGAGGTTGCGGTCTTGGGGGGAGGGGTAGGTGCTGTGGGCATCCGGTGAGGGATTGGATTTAGGTAGCATCAAGCTAGTCGGACCGTCCGAGGGTAGGTAGTTGTTCGGACTGGGGAGCTGTGTGTGCGAGGGGGCATTGCGTAGCGAGGGGAAGAGTGAGTCAAATGCATCGAGGTTGTCATTGGTGGCTTGGATCAAGACTGTGCCATTGGAGTATAGGGTCACCGAGGTGAGGCCACTCCGCATGAGGCGGTTGGGGATGGTGGTCGACAGTTGACAGCTGTGTGGAGTGTTAGTTGTCTTGGTTACGAGGAGATGTGTTCTAAGGATGGTGATCCAGATTTCCAGTCTTTCCGTACGGAAAATTAGGTCCATTTTCCGCTGCCCTTTGGTGGAGCAGTGGTAAATGTCTGCGAATAGAGTTTCTGGGTGCTGTCTAATCAGTCTATGTTTGAAGATCTTTTTTGCTTTAGGTGAGAGGTTAGGGGGGAAAGTGATGGAGAAGGAGTTCGGGCCATGTGGTTTTAGGTGGTTGAGTGTGTCGGGGTGAGGTGAGGTTGGAGTGACGGGTAGCATATTGACTGAGTAGGAAAGGGGGGTGGCTGTTCGAAACTTCTGGGTATAGTGTCTCCTAGAGGACTGGCATCCGGGGCATACCAGCTGTGCCAGTAGGGCAGTAGGTGAGTGGGTTGTTGGTCTAAGGGAGTGAGGGAATCTGACTAAGGAACAATGTCTTGTCTTAAGTAGAAGAGAGCGGGGGTAGCCGGCTAGTGGACTGGCTTCAAATCGGAGTCAGGGACCTAGAGTTGGATTCCGTCGTCTGTGTAGAAAAGACAGCTGGAGGTTCGAATTGGCTGGGGAACGGTAATATTCTGGTGTTCGGGGTAGTGTGAGGGCTGAGACAGTCTTCTATGAACCAGGCTGTGCGATGAAGACTGGCCGCTGTGAGGTTGACGGGGCTGTGGAACAGTCGCGGGAGCTTGTGTGGGATATGTCGGAGAGGGAGTAGAGTTTCCGAGGGGGAGGGTCTGCTGTATGATTCGCTAGTTGAGGATTAGGGGATGGCGGGGCTGGAAGTTCGAACACTGGAACTAGTGTGGTTTGTGTGGGTGAGGGATGGAGTGATTCTAAAGGGGGGGACTGGTGTTGGTACCAATAGATGTGGGTTGGAGGGTGACGGGGGCAGCTTTATAAGGGGGCAAGTATCTCCTGCGGGAAGGTGGTGTGGGAATGGAGCTACAGGTTAAGCAGAGGAGGAAGCGAGCTGGCGGGGGTGGACTTAGTCAGTGTTGGTGATTGCTATTTCATTACCCGCACTCCGCCCTTTCAAAGTCAGGCACCCATGTCATATGACCTGTCTCAAGGGAAGCTTAGAACAGAGGAGATAATAGAAACATGAGTAACATGGACTCGGTGAGGAGATTCGCCAAAGGAATATCCTACCTGATTTCTACACTAGGAGGTTCTCTGGAGAATTGGATTCATGAAGGCATACAGGGGCAGGAGGGGGGCGGTAAGATTATGGGACCGCTTTAATAATGATTATTATTTTTTTTTCGTCTTTCTTTTTTACCCTCCCTGGGTGGTGTCTTTAGGAATCCTGATGATGTGCACAGTGAAGTCGTGGCCCGAGTTTATTCAGACAGTGGTTGCCGGTTAGAGTGAGTTTTGCGGGAGTGGGAGGCGCCATTTTAAGGTCAGGCAGCGCGTTGCCCACGTCCCGTTCTCCAGAGTTGGCCGTGGGGTTGTCTGTTGTGAGGAAGCGGTCCTCAACCACATTTGAGGAGTTGTCAGCTATTATTGAATTGAAACCAGGAGTGGGATGCAGAGTTGAGCGAGTGCAGAATAGGAGCTTAGCAGCGTCGCGGGCGCCATTTTGAGGTCAGGCAGTCCGGTGACGCGCCCTAATGCCTCCCAGAGTAGCATCGGTTCTTTTGAATGGGTGACTTGCGGGGACCCAGAGAGTAGCCCCTGATTTCCTCAGTAGTGAGATGGTCACGTTGAAGAGGAATTGAGGAGTTGTAGGCGCGAGGGGGATTCCTCGATTCTTCAGCGAATTTCCAAATTTCCGAATTTCCACACGTTCCGGTGGCTAATTCGGTGTCCGGTGTTGATGCCAGTTTCCGCGGGGCTCTTGTTCTGCCCAGCAGTGTTTACTCGGACCTTCTGTTGAGGCGCCCGTCGCCCGAGGCGGAGGTAGCAAGGAGCGGATCCAGCCTTCGGTGGGGGCTCAGCAGCACGGTTCCGGTTCACCACTTCGACTGAGGCGATCAGGTGAGTCAAGTTCTTCGAGGGACGCCCGGGACTGGGGGGGGGGGAACAGTATGATTTGCACTTACTTTAGATTGTTCCCCCGAGGAGCTCGTATTTGAACCGCACATTTCTGTGATAGGAAGTTCTGGAATCTGCATGGATCCACAACCTTCCACCCAGCCTGCATTCCCCAAAGTCTCCAGATAAAAATGGTACCTCACTTGTGTAGGTAGGCCTATGTCCAAAACGCATGTGGACACATAACACTGGTCCTTTTTTTGCAATGTGCATAGCTGTGTATTTGGGACCATAGCTCAGCCAGCATCTAGGGTAACCTAGAAAACCTGTACATTTTTGAAAACTAGACACCTATAGAAATCAAGGAAGGGGTCACTTGTGTGGCTCTCATCAGGTTCTGTTAGCCAGAATCCCTTGCAAAGCCCAAACTATATAAAAAAACAAACACATTTTCTTTATTTTCTGTGATCGAAAGATATGGAATCTGCAGGGAGCCACAAACTTCCACCCACCTAGCATTTCTCCCAGTCTTCTGATGAAAATAGTACCTCACTTGTGTGGATAGGCCTAGTGCACACGACAGGAAACGGCCTAAAGCGTACTGTGGAGACATCAAAATTATCGATTACAAAAAGACCTTGTTTTGCGAGGTAGTCACCTGCGTTTTTGATCCCGGGCACGGCGGCCATCTAGGAAAACCTACCAATCCCAGATATTTTTGAAAATTAGACACACGGGAGAGTCCAGGGACATGCGACTTGCATGGATCCCCTAATGTTTTCCCACCGAGAATCCCCTGCAAACCTCAAATTTAGCTGAAAAATCAAATTGTTCTCACATTTCTTTGTGGGAAAGTTGTGAGATCACCAGGCTGACACAAATTTCCTACCATCCAGCATTCTCCCAGGTCTCCCAATAAAAAATGGTACCTCACTTGTGTGGGTGCGCCAAGTCCCTGTGACAGGCAAGGGCCCAAAACGTATTGTGGAGATATAAAAATGATCTATCACAAAACAACCTGGTCTTGCAAGGGGGGCACTTGCGTTTTGGTCCCCGGCTCGGCAGGTATCTAAGTAAACTTACCAAACCCACACATTTCTGAAAACTAGAACCCAGGGGAGTGAATGGAGGTGTGGCTTGCATGGATCCCCCAACATTTTCTTACCCAGAGTCCCCTGCAAAACTCAAATTTAGCTGAAAAAATCACATTCTTCTCACATTTCTGTGTGGGAAAGTTGTGGGAACACCGGGCTGACACAAATTTCCTACTACCCAGCATTCCACCAGGTCTCCCAATAGAAATGGTACCTCACTTGTGTGGGTGCACCAAGTACCCGCGACAGGCAAGGGCTAGACACCCGGGGGAGTGCAAAAATGTACAAGTTTACTAGGTTTCCCCAGGTGACAGCTGAGCTAGGGTCCAACATTCGCAGCCAGGGACATTGCCAAAAAAAGGTCCGCTTTCAGTGGAAAAATGTGATGTGTCCACGTTGCATTTTGGGATATTTCCTGTGGCAGGCCCTAGGCCTCCTCACACACGTAAGGTATACTTTTTATCGGGAGACTTGGGGGAATGCTGGGTGGGTGGCAGTTTGTGGCTCTCCACAGATTCCAGAACTTTCCATCACATAAATGTGAGAAAATTGATTTTTTTATTGACAAAGTTTGAGGTTTGCAAGGGATTCTGGGTAACAGAACCTGGTGAGAGGCACACAAGTTACCCTATCCTGGATTCTCCTGGGTGTCTAGTTTTAAAAAATGTACAGGTTTGCTAGGTTCCCCAAGGTGCAGGAAGTGCTAGGGCCCAAAATCCACAGTCAGGCACATTGTGAAAAAAATGTCAGTGTCTATTGGGCTTTCTGCCACCCTGAGGGAGGCAGAAAGACTGTGGCTATTTTTTTGGGGTGAGGGCATTGGCATGCCCATTCTGGCAGCCCCCACCACTAGGTATATAAAAACCAGCATAATCCCTTGCATCTAGTGGGCTCTCTGCCCACGGGGGGAAGATCAGGGGTGATTCTCAGGGGAGGGAAAGAGACTTTGGCTAATTTCTTGGGGGGATGGGGGCATTGGCATGCCCATTCTGGGTAGCCCCCACCCCTACGTATATTATAAAAAATTATCGCTGGTGCCTAGTGGGCTTTCTGCCACCCTGGGGGGCAGATAAAAAGCTAATGCCCCATCTGCCTCCTGGGGAGACAGAAAGGCTGAGGCAATTGTTTTTGGGATAGGGGCATTGGCATGCCCATTCTGGGCAACCCCCACCCTTAAGTATACAAAAATAATAATCCCCGGTGCCTAGTGGGCTTTCTGCCCCCCTGGTGGGGCAGATGATGGGCTATTGCCCCATCTGCCTCCTGGGGGGGCAGAAAGACTGTAGCATTTTTTGGGAGGGTGCAGGCATTTGCATGCCCATTCTCTGCAGCCCTCACCCCTGAACTTTGAAAAAAAATAATCCCTGGTGCCTTGGGGTTCTTTCTGCCACCTTGGGGGAGGCAGATAAGGGGCTATTGCTCCCATCTGCCTCCCGGGGGCAGAAAGACTGTGGCAATTTTTGAGGGGGGTGGGGGCATTGGCATGTCCATTCTGGGCAGACCCCATCCCTACGTATAAAAAACCTGAATCCCTGGTGCCTAGTGGGCACTCTCCCAGGGGCTATTGCCCCCATCTGCCTCCTGTGGGAGCAGAAAGACTTTTGCATTTTTTGGGAGAAGGGTGGAGGCATTGGCATGCCCATTCTGGGCAGCCCCCACCCCTGACCTATAAAAAAAACTAGTATTTAAAGGGAATATTTTAATTTTAAGATTACACCTGTCCCTACAGTGAAGAGAACCCAAAGCTAATTTACTGTCACTGGTTTAGTTGCTCCATAGGAAAGCATTGGGATACAATATTACATTTAATAATTATACTTATAATTAGAAGTTTAATTCTTGGACTTTATTAAATGTTTTATAAATGTTTATTACAAGTCCGATTCACTGGTGAAGTTGGAATTGTGAGAAATATTTTGGAAAGGGTACTTTTAGAAAGTAAAATTTTCCCTGCCTAAAGACTGTGGATGTGCATTTGCATAATCCCTGTCACCCAGAACCGTCATTGTCGTGTGGATGGGACAATGTATATAAAAAGGGGTACAGAGACAGAGCGGGGGTGTTGTTAAGCACAGGGTATATAGTGGCGCTAACCCAATAACGTGAGTATCACAGATGATAGTATTCAGTGCGGTGCAACAGGTTGAGGGAAAACCCCTAGGCCCTCAATAATGGACAAGAGTACGTATTACACAAATGACAGCAAGTCCTGTGCACACGCAAATAAGTATTAACAACACGCAAAATATCCGTTGTTTAACATAAGACAACAATAGATTCTTTTCTTCCAGTGTTGATTTAATGTTGTGTTGCTTCACAGGCCAGCCAACACGAGTTTCGTCACTGGGTGTATAACCCTTGACTTCTTCAGGGCTTACGTCTATGGTAGTCACATATCAGACCTTTCAACTGGTGATAATTCCGACCCAGCGGGTCCTAAAAAGCCACTTCTATATTAGCACGTCCTAGTCACGGATCTGTGGTAACTGGTAAGTTCAAGCCAAATCAACGTATTCTCAATTAAATCAGGCTGTATATGCCAAGGCAAATATATATCCGGTGCCGGAGAGAGGAGCCACGGGGCGTACTCGCCTTAGCTGGTCTGCAGTGGATGGAGCCGCATTTTCTTCTTGGCAATATTGGGACATAAATATAGACACCGTTGATATATCTTTGCCTTGGCATATACAGCCTGATTTAATTGAGAATACGTTGATTTGGCTTGAACTTACCAGTTACCACAGATCGTTCCAGCAGTGTTCTCTCCATGTCTTGAGGGAGTGAGACGTCCATTGCGAAGCAATAGGATTAAAATCAGGATGCCCGCTACTGATAGCAGGGCCAAAGGTAGCCCGCCAAAAACGCTTCCAAGTGCGGAGTGTATGAAAGCTGGAATTACTCTGAAGATGGTCCAAAAGGTGATTAAGAGACCTGATCCAAGATGCTTTAATAAATGTACTATCCCACTCGTATCAGACATGTTAAAGATACGATGAACCATTTCTCCGAAATGGATCAAGAAGTTCGTACAGACCAGGGCCTGTATCTCTGCCGAAGACCTTGCAGCCTGAAGATCAAAAGTCTCTCGGGCTGAAGTAAAGGCCAAATCTTGTTGAAATAACATGGCTTTCAGTCTGCTCAGAGAATCAAACCTTATACTGGAAACATTCAATGAAGGCCACAGTGGTGCCTCCTAACTGTGCGAGCCGGGGGAAACAATTCTTGCCTACAGCATACAACCATGAAGGTCACTGTGACTAGATATGCGATGCCTGGTGCCATCCCGCAACAGCCTTGATCATTCAGCATTAAATAACTCCCATTTGAGAGTAACTCAAAAACTGGATGAATCACTGTTGCTGGGGAACCTTTCAAGTAGCAAGATAAGTTTGCTATTGAAGCATTGCAAGCTCTGTGAAGCGAGACTTCTTTGCACACTAAAGACCCACTTAAAGCCTTCTCACAGTCTGTACCACTTAAGAAAACTTCAGTGTCCTTATTTCTGCACCTATATCTGTACGGCAACTACCATGTTTCCTGTATGTACCCTTCACCCAACGCTTCATACCTGCCTGCTTAGATGTATCTAAGGCAGTATTGGAACTGGAATGTCATGATTGGCAGTGTGATATAGCTATGAATTAAGCATTCTGTAGACGGTTACTCTGCTACTGTAAAAGGTAACTTCTCTAATTTGTCAATGAGCAGCATGGTGTACTTTGCATCTCTGCATGCCATGGTCAATTGTCTGTCGGTCAGATTATAAACTGAAAACAAATTTGTGCTGTTAATTCACCGCCATGGCATGTGGCCAGAACGCAATGATTGTAGCGTCCAGCTCAAAAGCAAAATGGAGCACAATTGAAATTGTCCATGTTGCAGAATAGACACATCTTGTTCCATTACGTCAATTGCTGAGGACAAAATGTTGCCCAATGAATAAATACATGAAGAAAGTGTGGTCATACCATTGCCCACCACAGCCAAGGCCTTTTCTAGGTTAATTCTATCAATCTCTCATAATCTCTCAGCAGCATCCTGTTGGGAGACTTTCCACAGTTCATTGTAGATGGCATATAAGATGCACTTTTTAAGCGGGTTCTTGGGACCTAGCAAAAAATCCCTAAGATCCTGTTTGGTTCCTGTCTTTTAGACCGGTCTGGTTAGACTGTGTCCTGCCTGGGTTGCGTTGCCTCTTCTGCAGTTTTGGCTGCGTGTTGGACCCTTGTCTGACACTTCCATCGGTTGCGCTGCCGGACATAGAATTGCTCCTGGAGCCCTCGCGGGCCCAAGTGTACAGTTGTCCATAGCATATTCCCATGTTGATGATGGCATTTCTAGAGCCTCCAAGGGATGCTTCCGCTCCTAGTGGAAGGGAAATCGGCTCTGCTCCAGAGGCACAGGCATCGGTTCCAGTCGTGCAGACATCTAATTCTTCCCCGGCGGATGCTGTGGGAACTGGAGATGGCCATCTTTGCTCACTCAACATGATACTGGAAGTGCTGGAGGGATTGCCACCTGCGGATTCGATGTTCAGTGATGTGGAGTCTTCAGCACAGGATTCACAAACAATCTGGCCTCTCCTGTGCTGGGAACTATTAGGCAACTTTTTAAACATTTACCAAATTAAAGGTCGAAACTGACTGTTTTATTTTATTTTTTTCCTTCTCTGCTCTAACTGAGAATAATGGCTTTCAAGGTGGTCAGTGTAATAATAACCACTTATACAAGTTTAGAGGACACATTTTTTGCAGGCTTTTAAAGAAATGCTTTTAGTATCTTAGTTATAAATGATGTTTATGCTTTTTATGGCTTTAGCTTTATCATTATTTAGCTGGCCCTGTTGACCTTTTGATGAGGAGTGGGTGTCATGTCCTTTAGGCTAGTCCTGTCATGTATACCCCTTTTTACATACATTGTCCCATCCACACGACAATGATGGTTCTGAAACAGGTGACCTTTTACCTAGTAGCTTGCTCCTGTCTCTTCGACACCAGGCTCTTAGTATTCTATCATAATCCCTGTACCTGATGTACATAAACTTGCCCTCAGGCAATGCATAATTATTCTGTATAAGGGTCATCCTTGGCCAACAGCCCACTGTGCATGATCGTATTTGTTTGGAAAAACATTTATGATTGTTTTCAAAACATTTATGATTGTTTTCAAAGCATTTATGATTGTTTTGAAAACATATTGATTCTAGAAGAAACCCTGGAGTGACCACTCTAGTATATAAGACTCTTATTCCCCCTCTGCAAATTAGAGGAGAATTCCTTCCACGCTGACACGGGGTCCTGCACGCTAAATCTTCGACACTCAGCGGTCTGACATCCCTTGCGGGGTGTCATCCTCGAAGCAGAGATGGTGTCCTTCATTCTCAACCATCAGGTGAGGGGGTTGGTACTTCCCTAGGGGATTCTTGGCTACAGATATATATATATATATATATATATATATATATATATATATATATACATATATATATATATATAAATATGTATATATATATATAGTCCAAAAGAAAACACACTCGCTGCTCCTGCAGCATGAATCGAGCCCACCAGACCAGTTCATTGCAGAATATCTTTTATTCCAAAGGAGCTCAGCAGAGCCGTTTCAAACTACTTCACGGTCTTAATCATATGCAAATCAGATGTAATTTGTTGTGTGCCTTTTTAACGCATGACAATGGAAAACAGACTTCCATACTCAGATCTTATCAGTCTTTGAAAAAGTACATATAGGAATCCGTGGAAAATGTTACCTCATACTCTGAATTAAATGAGCCAGAAATGTCCCCATAATGATTATGGTGATTCTCAAGTAAAACTTCACTTGGTAGTTTACTTTGAGGACTCACGGACTTCAGTAATCTTAATGCATTGTGATGGCAAATTGTCAGTTCGATTTTATTTCACAGAGTCTCCATATTTCCATCACCAAAATCGTAACATTGTAGTGCCAGCCTCGAAGAATTTAATTTCCTATAGGGCTGAAAATGTTCGGTGGGCTTGTTTCACGCCGCAGGAGCAGCGAGTGTGTTTTCTTTTGGAATATATTAGTGGTCGACGCCCCCTTATGAGCCCCAACCCTAGTGGCTGAGCATTCCTGACAGCGTCAAAGTTCATATGGAATATATATATATATATATATATATATATATATATATATATATATTTATTTACACATATACATGCTACACCTACATATCTAGGTTAGGTACTCTTAGGCAGAAGCCAGTGGTTCGGCAATGATCACATATAATAGGTGTGATAAGGGGCATCCCTGCCGGGTACCTCAAGCAATTTCAAAGGGGACACTGACGTGATTATTTACACGTACTCTGGCAGCTCGTGCCATATAGAGTAGCGCGATTAGGTGTAAGAACATATCTCCCACCCCAATTCTGCATAGTACAGCCTTCATAAATACCCAGTCCACTGAGTCGAAAACTTTTTCAGCATCTAAGAAAATTGCTGCAGCTTCCACTTCGGGGTCTACCTGCTGGATCAAGTCAAATAGGGTACGTAGGTTGTAAGTGATGCTCCTACCTGGGACAAAGCCTGCTCATTGCAGGCAGACAATCCCTGGTACCAGAGGGGCAAGGCAGTTTGCCAGTATCTTAGGGAAGATTTTTGTGTCCACGTTAAGTAAAGAGAAAGGCCTATATGAGGCGTAGCAATTGGGGGGCTTATCAGGTTTTAAAAGGGTGACTATGAGCGGCTCATTGTGGGTGGCATGATCTCTGTCTCAGCCATTTCCTCAAAACGGGTGACTAAGTGGGGGATCAATAGTTCCTGGTAGGCCTTGTAGAATACTACTGTAAGGCCATCTGAGCCAGGGACACCAAATGAACGCATTTCTTGGAGTGGAGTCTGCATCTCCGAGGGATCCAGAGGGGCCATGAGGTGTTCCCTGTGTTCAACTGTGAGCCATGTCAGATGTATATGTTCCAAATAATCTGTCACAGCTTCTACATCAGGCACCATATGGGGGCGGTAGAGACCAGCACAATAATCTCGAATTCTTTCAGCTATGTTTCCAGGGTCATGTATAGGTTGATTGTCTTCATCTAGTATTTCCGTAACAATTCCTGATTCTCGTCGAGGATGGGAAATTGCAGCAAGCGTAGCCCCCATGCGTTTGCCCTCCCGGAACACTCTAGCTGAAGTGTATTTACCTAGATGCTTGACTTCGGAGTCATCAGTTTCATTACATTCTTCCAGTTTCACTCTGATGTCTTTAAGCAGACAGGTATTACATGTATATTGGTGTTCTTTTTCCAGTTGAGCAATTTTTTTCTCTAGCTTAGACAGTCTAGATCTTAAGGACTTTAGTACCCCTGCATGTTTCGAGAAAACAGAGCCTCTGATATAAACATTGAAGGCTTCCCATATCGTACTGAAACTGGATACAGAACCAATGTTATTTTGAAAGAATTCTTCAATTGCTTGAGCAAGTTCTGCTTTAAATATTGACTCTAGTAAGGAGTGTGGGGGGAAGCGCCAGATGAATGCGGGGAATTTACGAGTCAGCAAAGTTATATCCAGTACAATAGGCGAGTGATCAGAAAGGGTTCTTGGGAGTGGTTCACATTTAGTTACTTTGGACAACAGGCTCTTAGACGCTAACCAAAAATCTATATGTGTGTGAGTGTCTTGTGCTGCGAAGTAGTGCATGTAACCATGCCTATTTGGGGAGCTAAATCTCCACATGTTGTCCAGGTCAAATAGTTCTGCTGTCTCCTTGTGTCCTGTACCAAGCGTATCCTCAGGGTCGTACCGATGCTCAGAGGAGTCCATCTCTCAACAGCCCCAAGTCTGGATATATATATTACACAGACTTTAGGATGGTCAAGCGGGGGAAGAAAAGGATTGGGACAGCAGGGAGGGAGACCTGCGAAAATAGAAAGAGAACTATGTAATACACTCTTCTCTAACCATAAGATAACTACTTTTCAAAAACCATAGGGGAAAACAACGCTCAATCAACTACCTGTAAAGGAAAAAATACACAACCCCCTAACAGGGGAGGAGAGCAGGTGATCATGAATCCTCAACACCAATACACTGTAAAGGAGAGAACAGGGAGAACGTAAATATCTCCTATTCTATACTTACATAACCTACCTAAAAAAGCAATACCTATCAACCTACCCTCTGTATCAGGTTCAGATGCCCCAAAGATGATGTACCAGCAACTGGAACAGCAATCACCAACTACTGACCAACCCCTGTCAAGTGAAACACAAATATTTGCCAATATGCTGATTATCAAAGTTTTGAAGAGATCCATAGATGAGCACGCATCAATATGTCATCAATGTTACTGCAAAGGATATGTTCTTTCAATAGTAAATCACAAACGAATCAACATGGATTATAGCTGGAGCAGATCCTTTCCAACCGTAACTTGCTCAGGCACGATAAGAAAGAAATCTCTCACTTGGTGCAAAAATGTATATAGAGAGTTTACTTCACTCTCAGAATTTCCTGTTACCAAACTGTTAGCCTGAAAATCCTCTTCCCTGCATGAGCCCAGGAAATGGGCTCGCCAACAGGGAAGATCAGGAATAATACTGTTGTTACTCTAAATACTGAATTGTACACATAGCATAAGAGCACTCGCTGCCCATCCTCTTGCACCCTCGCATGAACCCAAGAAAAATAGGACTCGCCAACAAAGGGAGACACTCTGGTAAATTATCCCAAATCGGAGTGGATATCCATAGTCAAAAGGAAACTGTGAGTAAATGAGTCGGAGCAACTTGCACCCTTACCGGATGGGGACTGGGCCACCAAATGTCGGAATACGAATAATCGGCAGCTCCATCTGCCGTCCTTCCTCCTATGTCCGGGTTTCCTGACGTCGCTCACAACGGTGCGTCGGACATCAGGAAACCCATATGCTGATGGGAAATGTAGTCTGTCAGAGCCTGTCAGTGTACGTTGCAGGTGCTGCCTGACACCTTGATCGCTCTTGCTGCAGCCGAGTGATGGCGCAAGGGCTCCTTGATCAATGTCTTGATGGGTCTACTATACAATTAAAGTCCCCACCCCAGATCTGTGGTAGGTCACCCCACTGTTGTAAACGGGCACATAGCATCTTGTAGAACTGTGGGTTTTCATGGTTGGGTCCGTAAACTCCAACCACAATGAACACACTCCCATCCCTATTACAGCACGCTATAACAAACCTGCCATCTTGGTCTATGCAAAGTTCATGCAGTGTTATACCTGATCTAGTATTGGTCCATATCATAACATCTCAGACGTGTGAGGTTAAGCCAGCTGCGCAAAAAGGCCCCTGTAGTCTCTGTTGCTTTAAAAGCCCACTAGTCTTGGGTAAATGCATCTCTTGTAAAATCGCTACATCAACTCTGTGTCTTTTCAAATAAGCTAGCAGCTTACAGAGTTTTCTGTAATCATTTAGGCCCCTCACATTCCATGTGAGAAATCTAATAGTAGGGGGGACCTGGTGTGAGTTAGTGACGTTATTTGGTTCACCCATCTCCTCCCGACTTCAACTGGACCTTTTGCGATCTCAACCAGCTTTTGCAGTGAAACATTAAGATGACTAACATTAGTTTTTGATTTTCCACAACTGACCCCACCCACTCTATGCACACCGCAGCACTGTCTAGCAGAATATACTCCCTTCCGAGCCTCCCACCCTTAATCCATAACACAAAAATCCAAAAAACGTATGGGGGCGGATGTTACCAGTGTGCCAAACTCAGGGTATGCCCGATGGGAATAAAATCCCAACCGGCAGATCCCTCCCCACAATATTTTTCTGGGTGTATAACACAACCCCCAACAGTCAAATACGAATTTGCTTAAATCTTGAGTGAGTTAGGAGGACTCCCTCACATAAAAACGCTTGTGACATTCATGATAATTTACTTTTTATTTTCTTGACCTATGCCAGAGGTTGTTATCAGCACATTGTCAGATATCATTGCAACAGTCCTACCCGTATCATTGTAGGGGATAGGGAGGAGTGACGGGGACCCCGGCACCTCTGCACTAGGTTTCTACGGCCAGGTGGACCTGGGGCCAGACATTCGAGAGGCTACTAGAAAATGCCACTCAAATGTGATCAACAAATCTGCCTGGTCCCGAACCAGCCCATCTCTTACCCACCTGACCAAATAGGAGTGCTTACTTGTGATTATCTTAGCACAGCATTTCAGTGTCTGCATTGGAAGCACCCCTAGGGGAGCCTCCGTAGGAACATAGGCTATTGTGACTTTTGAGGAACTGCAGCACCTGTTTCGGATCTGTATAAAAGTACGGTTTTCCTTCTGAAAAAATTGGTAGCTTATTAGGATAGAGCACACTATATTCAAAGTTCAGTTCTCGTAGCTTCCTTTTAACGTGTGTTAACGGGCTTCCTACACTTGCTGGGTGAAATATGGGTAGAGCGATAAATCCATGCCCCCTTAGCTTAGTACCCTCAGCTCTGTTGCCCTCGCTTACACTTGCTGGGTGAAATATGGGTAGAGCGATAAATCCATGCCCCCTTAGCTTAGTGCCCTCAGCTCTGTTGCCCTCTGGAGGGCAGCCTCGGGATCCCTGTAATTCATTAGGTGGGCAACAATGGGACTCAGATTAGCACCGGGGATAGGCTTTGGCATCAATGCGCGGTGTGCTTGTTTGACAACAAGGACCTCCGAAAATATATCTCTCCTCAAGAGAGCCACACGTAGCTGTTCAACATATCGTTCCATGTTTTCAATGTTTGTTCATTCCACTACACCTACTATTCCTATATTATTCCGTCTTGAGCGGGCCTCTAGATCTTCGACCTGTAGAGCACACAGTGTTTTATCGAACTAAGAGTGGGCTGCTGTTTCTGCTGTAATTGTGTACTCTGCACCTGAAACTCTCTTTTCCACTACGTCAAGCCTCTACATGTGTTTTTCTAGTCTCTCGGACATGGGGTCTATTCTATACTAAAGGGCATCTATTTTGCCATCTATCTTGTTGAGGCTGTATTGCATGATGGACAGAATTTGTTTTAAGTCGTGTTCTGCAGGAGGGTCATTAGACTTCTGGCCCGATTCCGCCGCACCAGAGTCCGTCTTCCTGTGTCTAGGCATCTTCTGGGGCTCAAATTGAAGCATAGTCTGGGATTTATATGTTTTGCCCATTGTGTATAATGCTGCTGGTATATAGAGAGCTCAGTGAAGCAAGGCGCGGGTAGTAGTCCCTCCTTTGAGAATTTTACTGTGCTGTAATCCAAACCAGATGACATACATTTGGAGGGCAAAGCTCATTCCTCCAATACACTGGCACAGTGGGTAGTGTATTTGCTAAAGGGTTATGGGCAGGCTGTTGCCCCAGGAAGGGTGAGTAAAGCCCCCTTGGGGGTGCAACTGGGCTCGCTCCGCGTTCCATTCCCAGGATGGCCTTCCCCCCAGAGGAGAGTCTACTGTTGGGACGTTGGAAGCAAACTCTGCAGGGTGACAGCAGGATCGCAAAGCGAGCAGACTCTCCAGGCTCCACGGAAGGCCATGTCCCCCCTGCATCATCACTGGTCATTGCTTTCCGTCTCCAGTGATTGTATCAGGACTGCAAACTCTGCGTTAGTGAACCTTTGTAGTTACAGGGAGTGTCCTCATTCATTGCAGAGTGAGGGATCGCCGGTGTGCTGTAGGATCCTGTTGAATTGGTAGTCGGGCTTGCGGCCATCTTGTTGCCAGGCAAGCTCCACTCCCAATAAAAATAATTTTTAAAGATAAGTTATAGATAGGAAAACTTTATTTATGTTTGGTGTCGAAAGCAAATTTAAACCCACAGTATTGTCACGTTACTTGCCACACTACATTAACTATAACTTGTCCCTTCTCCATACACTACCTGTACCCTTGCATATTAGATGGTATACCATGAGAAATCATTGGATTAATAACAGCACTTATGACATATGAAATTATGTGATTTTCTAGAAAACAGTGCGTGGTATAGTGGTGAGGCATACTTAATGTGGTGTGGTGATTGAGGTGACAAGATTGTGCATGTAGGTGTGTGGTGCATATTAATTGGAAGGTGGTGTATACGTAAAAATTTAAGTTATAAGTATCACTTACAGCATATTGAAAGTAAATGATAAATTTAACACATAACTATAACTTTAGAATTTCTAATGTTTGTTTAGTATAATGTGAGTTTGAAACAAAGAAGAAATGAATAATTGCGTAAGTGGTGCTTAAATCATAAATGTAAGACATAAGTATAACTTTCAAATTTCTAATGTTTGTGTAGTTGGGTTTCTATATCAAACATAAATAAAGTTTTCCTAACTAAACTTATCTTTAACCTTTGTTTTTTTGGGGGGGGCTTTCAATGGTTTTTATAATGTTAATAAAACAAATTGTAATATCAGTACAGTTTTCTGTTCTCCAGTGGAGTGTTAAGTGGAGTGTGATACAATATAGTAGAGGATAGTGTTGTAAAGCGTACTGCAGAGAGATATACAGTGGCGTGGCATCCAGTTAAGTGGTGTACAGTAGAGTTACATAGAGTGGAGTGTAATACAGTGTACTAACATAAAGTCAAATAGAGTATAGTGGAGTGGAGGCGATTGGAGTGGCGTACAGTGGAATTCCACACAGCATGGTAGTGTACACTGGAGTGGGTTAGAGTTTAAAAGGGTACAGTGATGTGGCGTATAGTGTAGTAGCATAAAGTGGACTGGCATACAGTACAGTAGCATCTAGTGCAGTAGTGTTGAGTCCAATAACATTCAGTTAGTGGCATTAAGTATCAAGACATACAGGACAGTGGCATATAGTAGAGTAACATAAAGTAGAGTGTTGTAGAGTGGCTTGGGGTTAACTGTAGAAGCATAGAATGTAATAATGTAGAGTGGAATGGCGTTTAGTGGAGTGGGGCACAATGTAGTGTTGTAAAGTGAAATACCTTACAGTGGATTGTGGTACAGTGTACTGGTGTACAGTGCAGTTGGAGGGCCATAGAGTGTAGTGGCATACAGTAGAATAGCATAGAGTGGATTTAAATCCAGTGTAAAATTGTCAAGTAGATTGGGGTACAGTGTAGTGGCGTATAGTGGAGAGTCAGTTTCAGTTTCAAATAGCTTTATTCGACAAATTAAGTCATAAAAGCATATAGGAACCATCCATCATAAAAATACATGACCTAAAAAGATTATTTTTAAAATATATACAGTGTTGTAATAAAAGCGATATATTAAAACCAACTTTAAAACGTATAACACGTATATTTTATAATACATTAAAAGGACCTTCCCTTCAAGAGTATTTATGATTACAAAACTTGCGGGGCAACTCTTAGTATAGCTCACTTATGCATGTCGTAGGTAATTTGATCTTAATGCCCATGACCACCCTAGATATTTTGCCATTGCTATGACAATAGGTGCTGTTGTGTCCGAGCGCAGTATTCTTTCAGCCTCCTGCGCCCTTCTTGTACCTATGAGCTTACAGATTGGCCGTAACCAGACACGACGTGGTCTTTCGTATCCAACGCAAACAAATAGTAAATGTGTCAGAGACTCAACACTATCTTTGCAAAAAGGACAAGTTTTATCACTAGATACTTTCCATCCCGCAGTAAAAGCTCTCAAGGGCAGGGAACCTACCCTAAACTGGAAATACAATTTCCGGTCCAATGGCTTTGTGATGAGGTCCCAATAAGACTCCATCCTCGGGGTGGCTTTGAATTCCAAAAAAGGGCCGGTCAGAGTGGAGGAATCACTAGATCTAAAAACATTGAGATAAACCCATTCCCAATACAACTCCTTCATACTTTGATTTGAAGGAAAGGCAGAATTTTCCGGATCATTCCACAACTGGATCATGCCAATATTAAATAAAATATCTCTGACTGTCCGTAGCCACTTTATAGAGTGAAAGGTGTCGGCCCTAATTATATCCAGAAACCCTGCTGCATAACCTGCAAGTTCGGGTACACTCCAAAGTCTACGCCAATACAATAAAGGACGCAATTTCGCTAGAGCTGCAATCGGTTTTCTCCCCAAATCATGTAATAACGGGTACATTGAGGTGCTTTGGGGTAGTCTGGTAATATTCCTCAGGAATCTATTTTCAGAGGATGTAAGCACCACCAGATTTTCACAGCCCCACAGCTCTGAACCATAAAGGGCTGCGCTAATAACTTTTGTGTTATAAATCTCCAGGGCAGGACTTATGGGTTTTGTATATGAGGTATTATATTTGAGTTGAACCGCCCCCGTGAGTTGTCTGTGCTTAAGGGATGCCAATTCAATCTGATGATTCCATTTCAGATTATTTTGGATGTTGACCCCCAGATAAGTGAACTCTTTTACATGTTCTAGCGGTCTATTATTCATAACAATTCCGCCCTTCAGTACCTTTTGTGTATTAAATGCCATCAATCTTGTTTTCGACACATTAACCTCCAACCCACGCAATGAGCAGAACTCCTCAAATATTTTGAGGGCCTTTCGCAGTCCGCTAGGGGTCTTGGAGATAATTAAAGTGTTGTCCGCAAACAACAGTATGGGGATTTTTACTCCAGCTAAACTTGGGGCATCCGTAGGGGTAGAGCTCATACTACTCACTATTCCATTAATATATAATGAGAATAGTGTCGGGGCCATCACACATCCTTGTCTCACCCCTCTTTCCACAGGGAACAACTCAGTAACTTCGTCTTAATTCCCCCATCTTATCTTGGCACTATTCTCATCATGCAGCCTAATAATAAGTGACAAAAGCTCATGTGGCATCCCTAACTCATGTAGCACCTTCCAGAGTTTTGTTCGGGGAACTAGATCGAATGCCGATTTGAGATCAACAAATGCGGCATATAATCTACCCTTGCCCAAAGTAACAGTTTTCCAGTAAAGCAAAACAAACCTAAACACCTGATCAATGGTGCTGGTTAGTGCCCTAAACCCTGCTTGAAGGGGAGATAAAACATTGAGCTCATCGATCCAGGTCTGTACTTTATTCAATACCAATCTCCCCGTAACCTTTTGCATACAGTCAATCAAACTGATTGGCCTGTAGTTCCCGGGGCATGACCTATCCCTTTCTTATAGACTGGTATAATTATTGCTCCTCTCCAGGATTCTGGTATTGGCGCCCCCTGGGCGATAGCATTTGTCAGCAAGAGGATGTAACGGTTCCACTTGTCTCTATCATAAAGGAAAACATCCCCCGGTATGCCATCTGGCCCTGGTGCTTTCCAGCTGAAATTGCCCTAAGTGCAGTGTCAACCTCTTCCTCACAAAAGACTGGGCCTTGATATGGTGTAATGGTGAAACCGCCTTCATCATAGACTATTTCTGAGGCATACTGGGGTCTAAAGTGGGTCACCAAATCCTTTTGGGAAACATGATTCAGGGGCTGCTGAGCCTCCCCTCCCCTCCCCCATTTGTAAACATTCCAAAATACCTTAGAATTTTTTGAGGCGCAGGCCACCTTTAGCTCGAGACATCTTTTGTCATCCCAACTTCTCTTCGCTGAAGCCTGAGTTCCTTTATAAACACTTCTTGCCTTACGTACTACTATAGGGTCTCCTACCTTAATGGCTTCCCCTAACGCAAGCCGAGCCTCTCGGCACTCTTTGTTGAACCAGCGCTCACCTTTCTGTCTAAAGACCTTTTTTTGTCTCCCCTGCTTAAAGAAATAGGTGCGCAAATCAGCAAAAAAGAGGTTGTGAGTACTTGTTATTTCGTCTAGTCCATTAGAACTTTTCACCTTCCTTTCAAGTTCGGTGGTAGCACTATCCACTCCCTTCTTTATACAATCTAGTAATTCTGGTGTTTCGATAATTTGAGCCCATTTAAGACGTCGCATATCGTTCGAACAACTAACTTCATTTACCACACTTCTATCACTAGATCCTATTTGTGTCTTAGGCCCCCACGAGTGAGTAGATATGCTCAGCGGATTATGGTCACTTTCCTCCCTATCTATAACTACCATATCATTTAAAAGATGCCATAGATCCAAACTCAACAATGCATAATCAATTCTACTGGAGCTAAATCCATTATTAAAAGTCTTGGCCCCAAACCTATCGGAATGCGTGCGCCCATTGACCGCCCTCAAACCCTTTTCCATACAAATAGTATTGATTTGAATGACCACATCTGTCCACTTTCTTATGGGATCCAGTTCCAGCTTCGGGATGCTCCAGTAAATATCTGCATCGTCTAGGTGGTTACCTCCCTCCTGGACTAGAGGCTCGAATGTCATGTTGAAGTCCCCAGCAATGATAGTTTTAGTAGATTCCTGGTAGGAGTCTAGGTGAGCATCTAGAACGTCCAGGACTCCCGATTTCTTGCCTCTTGTGCCCCGCACATAGATGTTATAGATGTCTATTATTTGACCTGCACTCAAAATCAGCCTAACTACCTGGATGTCTTTACTTTGGATTTGGATTTCCTTTATGTTTAACTGAAGATTTTGTCGCACCCAAATGGTCAAACCCCCAGATGGCCTCCCTTTTTCTCCCCTGCAGGCTGGTATGTGATAGTTTAAGTACCCTTCACAATAGAGTAGATTCTCTGCCCAGGTCTCTTGAAAAAGGCAGATATCATATTCTCTAATGAATGCATGCCATTCTGGCGAGACCATCTTTTTACTCAACCCTGCAATGTTCCATGACAGAATAGAATTCTTATATGGTGAAGTATTCCAAGTCAAAGCCCCATCCGTAGAGGGATGGGACAAATGACCCTCCATCGAACTACTGTCTGCCTGGGCTAGGCTGGCTAAGCTTAACATGGAAGTCTGTGTCATTTCCACTGTTGAGACCTTTGGGTGCACAGAACTACCATTCTCATGCACTTCATTTACTAGCAATGTAGGAGCTTTATTAAGCGGAGTAGATTGGGCCAATTCTGTCACCTGGTCTTGCGGGCACCCAGGGTTCTTCCTTATGATAGAGTTCAGGATTATGCGGTCTTGTTTTCTTAATGCTGAACCCTTAATGAGTCAATCATTATTATCCAACGCAGAGCTCCCTTGCGAACTGGTGGGCCTTTCTTTTTGAAAAACAGTTGCTGTGATCATTCAGGAGGAAGCGTCTAAATTGGATAGCTGAGTGGCCTGGCGATGTGGTGCGAAACTCAAGTGTAAAAAGATTTTCTACTAGATCTACACTTTTCATTAAAAGTTCAATACAATCGAAGGGATGGGTAGGTGAGGATAGCCTATGTGCTGAAACTATGTCTTCCCTAATTACAGATCAGCAACCCCTAACATGCCTTATCCAGTGAATAGCCTTATTGATTACCGACTCCCTGTTCTCTATGCCTCTTTGTACGTCATATTTTGGTACGTTGGTCATTAAGATTCTATATGGGTTAAAAGTAGGATATGTGTTGGGTATATTCTTTACCACAGCACCATGCTGAAGTGAACTAGGCTGATTGTCCTTCTGCTGCTGTTCCACTAATCCAGGAGGGTTTCTAGTAGGTAATACAAGTACCCTCCTGTCGCCCAACCTCCTAGTACCAATGCAATTACTTGAGACAGTATTCAGTAAATTTTTAGACATCAGCTGAGGTCGTGAGTTTCGACTGGCATTATCTAGCTGGGGAGAAGGCCTACTTAAGCTGGTATTACTGGCTAGTGTCAATGCTGGCCAAGTGCCTGTTTCCCTCGCTGGAGTAACTCCTTGCTGGCATGCTGTATGACAGTTATTGTTTACATTCCCTATCCTACTTTGAGTTAAGTCTAGCACCAGCGATTTAACCAGTAGAGTTAATTCCTCTATCGTACCTCTCATAGACCTCACTTCCATTTTTAATGACATTACCAATTCCGTTAAATTCTGTCGACCAATGTCTAAGTCTGTGTCTACTTCCTGTCTTTGATTCGTTTCGGCCACAAGGACCCGGTCTGACATTAGCCTTTCACCCTCATCACAAACTGGATTTTCTAACGTTAGTAATGGCTGGAATCTGTTTGAACAGAGGACTTGGGGGTCTTCATAATAAGTATCGAACGGAAGTACCACTGGACTGGCATTAAGGTCTAATACCCTCTCCTCCTCTATTGCCTTATCAATGCAGTTTACTAGGGCCTTAGTACTGTTTTGTTTAAGAAACATATCCGGTATTAACAAGTTGGAAGGGGGGCACTGCTTAGATGTATTTTTCTTCTTACTGGCTACTGATTTCTGCGAGGCAGGTTCTAAAATGACCTCGCATTCATTAATTAGACTATCGATGCGATCCATCACACAGTTACTACCGATGATTTGATTGCCTTTTTCGCCCTTTTACCCCTATTGCCCCGGCCAGGTTTCGCTCCCCCTGCCTCCCCGCCCTCTCCGCACTCTTCCAACTGTTTCCTTTTCCCCATCAGATTGCCTTGGCTACCCTGGTAACTGTATCCCAAAAATAGAAACCAAAGCGTAACAATATTAGGCAGTATAGATTAAAAAGTACCAAAACTATTTGCTTTTATAAGTCCAGGGGTTCATCAGAGCAAAAGTACAGTACCTTAGGACGCCCCTTGAGTCAGTTCTACTCCCTAGAGCCAGTTGTCAGAGGGGTGACCCTGTCCTGTCTCTTCCTGGCACTGACGGGCGCAGGACGGGCCCGCCCTTGGCCCGGGCTTCACCCGGGCGCGTCCCGCGCCATGGGAGGCGAGCTGCGCTGATGAGGACACCGCTGGCCCCTCCCTCTCAGCTGACCAATGGGCGTCAGTGGCGGGAAAACACACGTTGCACTCTGGGACTTGAAGTCCCACCAGAGTGTGGAAGATGCAGCAGTGCACTCGCGGTGGCCTTGAAGGTAACTGGCCAAGTTCAGGAGGGCACAAAAGGGCTCAAGATGACACAGCCCCCGCTGGGGGGTCCAGGGTCAATGGATTTGCCCGCAGTTTTCCTCGAGCATCCCACGCTACGGGGGCGAGCCGCGCTGATGAGGACACCGCTGGCCCCTCCCTCTCAGCTGACCGATGGGCGTCAGTGGCGGGAAAACACACGTTGGACTCTGGGACTTGAAGTCCCACCAGAGTGTGGAAGATGCAGCAGTGCACTCGCGGTGGCCTTGAAGGTAACTGGCCAAGTTCAGGAGGGCACAAAAGGGCTCAAGATGACACAGCCTCCGCTGGGGGGTCCAGGGTCAATAGATTTGCCCGCCGTTTTCCTCGAGCGTCCCGCGCCACGGGAGGCGAGCCGCGCTGATGAGGACACCGCTGGCCCCTCCCTCTCAGCTGACCGATGGGTGTCAGTGGCGGGAAAACACACGTTGCACTCTGGGACTTGAAGTCCCACCAGAGTGTGGAAGATGCAGCAGTGCACTCGCGGTGGCCTTGAAGGTAACTGGCCAAGTTCAGGAGGGCACAAAAGGGCTCAAGATGACACAGCCCCCGCTGGGGGGTCCAGGGTCAATGGATTTGCCCGCAGTTTTCCTCGAGCGTCCCACGCTACGGGGGCGAGCCGCGCTGATGAGGACACCGCTGGCCCCTCCCTCTCAGCTGACCGATGGGCGTCAGTGGCGGGAAAACACACGTTGGACTCTGGGACTCTGGGACTTGAAGTCCCACCAGAGTGTGGAAGATGCAGCAGTGCACTCGCGGTGGCCTTGAAGGTAACTGGCCAAGTTCAGGAGGGCACAAAAGGGCTCAAGATGACACAGCCTCCGCTGGGGGGTCCAGGGTCAATGGATTTGCCCGCAGTTTTCCTCGAGAGTCATATATTGAAGTGTTGTGCAGTTTAGTGGCATAAATTGAAATGTTGTATAATATATAATAATGTGTAAGGTTTCCCTTTTGGTAGTGTATGTAAAAGTGTAAGTAATGTCAAAGTTATAAGTTGTATAAAATTTAATGATATATTGTGCCGTGATATACCCTGGTAATATCACGCTGTACCACAGTACATAAGGGGAAATATTGATTATGTGAAAGGTTAATGGCTGTGTTAACCAAAGGTAAATTGCAGCCAAGTAATTTTTGTAACAATTTTGCATTGTTCCACAGTCTGTATTTTGCTGCATGCTGTGTTAGGATCTTATATATAGGTAAGTATTAGGTTTTATTGTTGGTCACTACCTATTGCCACATTTTATTAGTGACAATAAGTTAAACTTTTTGTTTATATTTTTCTATACATTTTATAGCAGTCTGTGGTGAACCACATTTTGTTTGGAAGTAGTGCAATACTTTTTACTAATTAATGCGCTACTACATACAATCAATCAATCAATCAATCAATCACAGAATTTGTAGAGCGCACTACTTACCCGCGAGGGTCTCAAGGCGCTGGGGAGAAAAAAGGGGGGGGTGCTGCTACTGGTCGAACAGACAGGTCTTGAGTAGCCTCCTGAAGGTCAGCAGGTCTTGGGTCTGTCGTAGGCTTAGTGGAAGGGTGTTCCAGGTCTTGGCGGCGAGGTGTGAGAAGGATCTGCCGCCGGTGGTTGTTCTTCGAATGCGAGGGACGGTGGCGAGGGAGAGGTCGGCGGAGCGGAGCTGGCGGTTGGGGACGTAGAAGAAGAGTCGTCTGTTGAGGTAGGCTGGGCCAGTCTTGTGGAGTGCCTTGTGTGCGTGGATGAGGAGTTTGAAGGAGATTCTCCTGTCGACGGGGAGCCAGTGCAGGTTCCTCAGGTGGGGGTGATGTGGCTGTGGCGTGGTACGTCGAGGATCAGGCGTGCGGAGGCGTTGTGGTATGCGTTGCAGTCGCTTGATGAGCTTGGCCGGGGCTCCCGCGTAGAGGGCGTTCCCATAGTCAAGTCTGCTACTGACGAGGGCCTGGGTGACTGTTCTTCTTGTATCTGTCAGGATCCACCTGTAGATCTTGCGAAGCATGCGGAGGGTGTTGAAGCAGGAGGAGGAGACTGCGTTGACTTGCTTGGCCATGGAGAGCGTTGAGTCGAGGATGACTCCCAGTTTGCGTGCGTGGTCGGCGGGTGTCGGGGCTGCTCCCAGTGTCGTTGGCCACCAGGAGTCGTCCCAGGCTGAGGGGTTGGAGCCGAGGATGAGGACCTCTGTCTTGTCCGTGTTCAGCTTTAGTCGGCTGATCTTCATCCAATCGGCGACGGCCTTCATTCCTTCATGGAGATTGGATTTGGCGGCGAGGGGGTCCTTGGTGAGGGAGAGGATCAGTTGAGTGTCGTCGGCGTAGGAGATTATGTTGAGGTTGTGCTGTCTGGCGATGCGTGCGAGCGGGGCCATGTAGATGTTGAACAGTGTTGGGCTGTTTAAATATATAAATATATATATATATATATAAAAAATATAAAATACATGTTAGCACACTATATTTATAAAATATAGTGTGTTACAGTATATTTCCAATGTTTTGAATTGTTTTTTTCAATTTTGTTTTCAGTACCGCGTTAGTACTGAGGCACAAATATATAGTGGATAGCGTGGGCGTAAGTTATAGTTAGCTCAGCTAATTATAACTGCTAAATTTCTCTGGTATAGTGCAAATGCCTTTGGTTTTTTCAGTGAATTTCTAAGGTTTTTTACATTCTATTTGCTAACTATAACATCCCTGTAACCTTTGATTTCATTTTTTAGTGAATTTCAATGGTTTTCTAACTAGTAATCGTGTTTGCTGAGTGGTGGAGAAAGGGGGCTGGGCCTCCGACCATCTCTCAGGAATCCCGCTGTGCAGGACTTACATGAGGTAGCAGTAGGGCTTCTTGGCCCCCAAGGTCCCTCAGGAGTAAAGTGACCTTTATCCCTCAACCAGTGGTAAACCACGAGCCGAGCCGCGTTTACAGAGTAGTGGAGAAAGGGGGAGTGGCCTCCAAAGACCTCCTAATCCTGCTGTGTGGGACTTACTGGAGGTAACAGGAGGGGTAGTTAGGTGCTCACCCAGGAAAGACATAGCAAACGCTGCTCCACTTTGTACAATCAAGAGCATGTAAAATGCTCTTGCTTGCACGAAGCAGAGCAGAATTGCTTTTGGAGAGAGGGAGCTGCATGTTCAGCAACTCCGTTTGTCCAAAAGCAATGATGGCTCCTGCAGGAGGCAGGGACCTGGCAGGGACTGAGGGAGCTTTTAGACTCCCCCTGTGGTCCCAATACTTGGTGAGTGGGTACACTGGGTAGGACCAAGGCACCCACACCAGAGGCTGGGCCCTGGGAGATGGAGTCCCCAGGGCAGAAATTGAGCTGGGAGGGGAGCCGCTCGCCCCTCCTCCATTTAATAATAAAAAAATAGTAAAAAAAGGGCCGGGCCTCGGGTGTGGGTACCCCAGGACATTGCTGGAGCCAGCCCTGGGGGGCAACGGTCCCCTTACTTCTTTCATGTAGCCCCCGGGGGTGGTCCCTGGGGGTCCGCAATGGACCCTATTAATTATTCTATATGTGCCCCAGCGAGGTGGTGGTACCTGGGGCAGCGGTACATTTACTGCCCGGGGAGGTGGCCATTTCCGGGGCAGTGGGGGGCCAAGTGGGCACCCCCACATTTCGATTGCTCGGTACCCCGGGGATGTGGTGGTCCCCGGGGCAGCAGGGGGGCCGAATGGCCCCCACATTTGTATACTGTAGTGCCCCAGGGAGGTGGCAGGCCCCGGGGCAGCGGGGGAGCTGCATGGCTTCCCCACACCTAATTTATATTTACTGCTCTGGGGACGTGGTGGTCCCTGGGGCTGCAGGGGGCCGAGTGGGCCCCTGCATTTCAATTGTTCAGTGCTCTAGGGAGGTAGGGGCCCCCTCCTTCTTTACCCTCATGCCCCCGGGATTTGGCCCATCAGTGGGCCAATAATGAACGAAGCACGGAAGCACATGCTTCGTTTTTTTTAAATTTTCAGCCGGAATCGCGGATCCTGCTGATTTTTTAACAAAACTGCTTTTTTATGTGTAGGTGTGGGTGTGTGTATATGTGTGTGTATGTCAGAGAATGTATATGAAGAGTGGGGCCAAGTGGACCACCTTCTTTTTTCAAAACATTAAGGTCCTGGTGAATGGGCTCCCCTGGGCTATTTAAAGGCTCAGAAAGGTGGGCCGTGCAACCCTCCTCCACTTAAAGAATACAATGGGCCCAGGGGGATGGGGTCCTCGGAGCTGAATAGGCACAGGGAGGGGATCCATAATGCCTCCTCCCTATTTTTATCAAATCAGGCCCAAGGGGATGAGGTCTCTGGGACTGAATATGGCTTGGGGAGGGGGGTCATGCCTCTCCCTCCCAATATTAATAAATCAGGTACGGGGATGGGATACCCAGGGCTAAATACAGTGCAGGAAAGGGTGCTCTTTTGCACATGATATGTCTATGGGGATTCATCATTTTGTGAACACAACTACAGCCGAACCACAGTATGGAATTACACCAAATTTGGCAGAAAGCTAGATATTGGTCCAGAAAGCGTGTTTTTTTTATATTTAGTGTAAATCTGTTCGGTAGTTTCAAAGATATTTAAGTAAAAAAATATAGATATCTGGGGACGTGAGTCCTTGGAGTGGACTCGCAGATCCTACTAAAATTTAATTGGCTGCCGTCACTTCAACCAGGAAGTGTTGGCAACCATATAATGACTCAGCTTGAAGCCGAGTACCACAAAAAAGTGAAAACTTAAGAAAAGGGGGCAAGGTAGGAATACCTTGACAGCCAAGATATGATGGGGGTCACACAGGCCCCCTCGCTGGAGTTAAAAGCTAATTTTAAAACAGTTTGCAGGTGGATCTGCGGATTCATGGCATTTTAAAAAACAAAAGATGCGCGGGCATCGATGTTTCTTTTATAAGGAGCCCCCGGGTGGGCCAAATCCCGGAGGCATGTTTTTAAAAATATGCGGGGTGCCCATGTGGCATCCCTATACCCCAGGGCCCCCTCACAATCCCAGGGAACACCACCTCCCTGGGGATATTTACTAATTTGATGTGGGGGATCCCTGTATGGCCTCCCCGCAGCACCAGGGATGCTACCTCCCCAGGGTTTTATGTATAATGAAGGTTGGGACCACACAGACTCCCCTGCAGCCCCGGGAGCTGACACCTCCTTGTGGCTTTAAACTTAAATAATGCAGGGGGGTGCACAGACCCCCAAAGTCCAAGGGTCCACACCACCACCCTGGGTCTTTATCCAAAAGAAATCTGGGGGCCGTGCATCCCCCATAGCCCCAGGGACCTCTACCTCCACAGGGAAATTAACATGGTAATGTGGAGGGCCCACATGCTCCCCCTACAGTCTGGGGACTGGCACCTCCCTGGTGCTCAAATAATATAATAGAGGGGGTTACATTCAGACTCCCAGCCCCGGGGACCACCACCTCTCCGGGGCCAAATGAAACCAAGGAGAGGGGCTAAGTGGACCCCCTCCTGGAGCAAAGTTGGCCTTGGGGACCACCATCCCCCAGGGCGGCTCCTGCTATGTCCCAGGGTGCCCACCCCAGGACATAGCTGTTTGCTATGGCTTGGTGGGACCTTCAGCATTTTCGCCAAGCCATAGAAAACTGTGCTTGCCTTCAAAATGCCTTCAAAATGCTCTTGCTTGCTGAAAGTGAGCACAATTGCTTTGACACAGAGGGAGCTGCATGTTAGCAGCTCCCTCTCTGTCAAAGCAATGCCGGCTCCCGCAGGAGGCAGGAAGCCGGCAGGGACCACGTGGGCCTTGAGGCTCCCCAGTGGAACCCACTTTAAATGGCCAGGCCCTGGAGGGATGGGGTCCCCGGGGACCAATTTTCCCTGGAGAGGAGAGCCTCACAGCACTGATCCCCATCTGTAAATGGCCGGGCCCTGGGGGATGTGGTCCCCACTGCTGAAATCAGCCCAGGGACGGGGGCTGCACCACCCCCTGCCCCGTATTAATAAAATATTTTTTAAGAAGGCTGGGGCCTGGGGGATGGGGTTCCCAGGGCCGATATTGGACACCTGTATTAAAATTAAAAAAATAAAGAAGTGGCCAGGTCCCCAGGGATGGGTCCCTAATGGGCCGAAATCCACCCAGGGAGGGGGCCAAGTGGCACCACTCCACCATTCAAAATAGCCTGGCCCTGCGGGATGGGGTCCCCGGGGCTGAAATCAGCCAAAGGTAGAGGGACCATGCAGCCTCCTCCCATTATACAAAAAAAAAAAAAAAAAACAGACTGGCAAGTCGCTGGAGGCCCACCCCCTTTCTGCACCACTCTGAAAACATGCCTCTTGGTACACAGCTGGTTGGGGGATGAAGTCCCCCTGGATCCTGTGGGTGCTTGCGGGCCAAGCAACCCTCCTTTTACCTCCAGTAAGTCCCACACAGTGGGATTGCTGAAAGGTCTTTGGAGACCAGGGACCCTTTCTCCAGCACTCTGCAATCAAACCTCCTGTCACACTGCTGGTAGTGGGATGAAGTCCCTTTGGCTCCAAAGGGTCCTTGGGGGCGAACTAGCATGCATGTTACCTGCAGTAAGTCCCACAGAGTCCATTTGCTGAGAGGACGTCAGAGACCATGCCCCCTTTCTCCATAACTCTGCGAACACACCTCCTGGTGCACTGCTGGTTGAGGGATGAAGTCCACTTGGCTCTAGAGTGTCCTTGGGGCCACCAATCACTCCTGTTACCTGCAGTAAGTCCCACACAGTGGAATTGCTGAGAGGTCTTAGAAGGCCACGCCCCCTTTCTTCACCACTCTGTTAACACACCTCCAGGCATACTGCTGGTTGGGGGATGAAGACCTTTTGGATGTTGAGGGTTCTTGGGGGCCCAGAAGCCCTCCTGTTACCTTCAGTAAGTCCAACACAGCAGAGTTCCCGAGAGCTGTTTGGAGGCCCTGGCTCCTTTCTCCACCACTGTGCAAACGTGACTACTAGTTAAAAAAACTTAGAAATTCCCTTAAAAAACTAAATTTACAGGGTAGTTCTAAACAAACATTACAGGGACATTATGTTAGGCTAAGATTTCACTCGTACAAAACCAGTGAAATTCAGCAGTTATAATTACCTGAGCTAATTATAACTTACGTCTCTGCAATGCACTGCTTATGAACTCACATATTAAATCACTCATGACATGGTGAGTGTCATCACTGATGACATCACTGATGGTATCTCAAATGACATCACTCATGAAATCATCCACAGAACCACTCACATACCCACTCATACCCCAATACAACCTTTCATATGCCCACTCACATACCTGCACAACTACTCACACACCCATTCACAGACCCATACCAGTACTCAAAGACCCACTCACTCCTCCATAGAATCACTCACTTACCCACTCACTCACTCATACAGTAACTCACACAACCATTCACTCACCCATATGGGCACTCATACAACCAGTCACTCACACGTACAGCCAGTTACATAGCCACACACTCACCCATACAGTTACACACCCACTTACTTATATCCACAGTCACAGACACACTCACTCACTCACCCATATAACCTCTTAACACAGCCACCCACTTACCCATACAAGCCCTCACACACTTGCACACCCAAACAACCACTTATATACCCTTTCACACATCCATACAAGCACTCACACATCCGTTCACTCACCCATACAGCAATTCATGCAGATACTCATTTTCTAATACAGACACTCACACACCAACTCACTAACCGAACATTCACTGAAAGAGCCACTCACTCACCCTACATCTACTTACACATGCAGTCACTCAATCATACAGCCATTCAGATGCCCACTCACTTAGTCACTACACACCCAGTTACCCACCCATAGTGCCACTCACACCACCACTCACTCACCCATACAGCCACTAACGCACGTACTCACTCACTAATACAGCCACTCGCATACGATCTCACTCACCCACACGGCTTCTCGCACCCACTTATACACCCATACAGCCACTTACATACCCAGACACACAAGGATACATACAATCACACAGCCATTCACAAAATATGTTAGAAGCAGTATCACTCAGTAGTATATATGTTTAACCTCATACACTTTTAAAAACACTTACTCTCACTTAATGATGTCATCAGTGATGTCATTTGAGAGGTCGTCAGTGATGTTGTCAGTGCATTGCAGAGCGTAAGTTATAGTTAGCTCAGGTAACTATAACTACTGAATTTCACTGTTTTAGTACTTGTGAAAACTGAGCCTAACTGTAACTTCCCTGTAACCTTTGTTTTTTTAATTCTATTTCGTAACTATAATAACCCTGTAACTTTTGTTTTTTTAAGTGAATAAATATATATATATATATTTAGGTAGTTATAGTTAGGACCAGCCATGGCCCATGCAGGTAAGAGCAGTGGGGCGGGTGGGTGAGATTTCGATGGACGATGACGAATTTTCCCTCATCATTGTCCATTGAAATCCCACCCATCCAGCCCGACCGCCCCACCACTCTTCACTGCGTGGGCCGTGGATGGTTAGGAACAAGTTTCCATAGGAAAAGCTTCCCCTTTATGGTTCAGCTGCTGTGTTGAAAGCTTCGGGTGACCAATCAAGTGGGGGGGCCGAGAAAAAAGGGGAGGTCTCAAAACGTGTTTTCCCCATGTTAGGTCTATGGTTTTTTTTTGTTTTTTGGACACAACTGCAGCCCGAACTGCTGAACGGAATTACACCAAATTTGGCAGAAAACTAGATGTTGGTCCAGAAAGCGTGCTTTTTGTGATTTGGTGTAAATCCGTTCAGTAGTTTTTCAGATATTAAAAAAATATAGATATCTGGGGACGCAAGTCCTTGCAGTGGACTCACGGATCCTATTATAATTTGATTGGCTGCCAACACTTCAACCAGGAAGTGTTGACAGCCATCTTGGGACTTGGCTTTAAGCCGAGTCCCAGAAAAAAAGTTACAAATAAAGAAAAGGGGGCAGGATAGGAATACCCTGACCCCCCCCCCCGGATATGATGGAGGTTCCCTCAGGGACTCTGCTGGGAGGAAAAAGTAGTTTTTTTTATTTTGCAGTGGTCTCGAGGGTGGATCCACAAATCTGTGGCAACATTTTTTAAAAAGCAAGCATGGGCACCCACCTTTGCTTTAGAATAATCCGGGGTGGGCCAGTTCCCGGTGGTATATGTCAAATGGAGGAGGGGGCACATGGTGCCTACTTCCTCGGGCTATTAAAAGCCCTGGGGACTGCCACCTACCTGGGCCATTTTTAATCATGAATGCAGGAGCCCGCTGGGCCTGTCCGCAGAACTGTGGACCACCACCTTCCCTGGGGTAATAGTAATTATGTGAGGGGGCCTCGCAGATCCCCCAGGGCCGGCTCCAGCAATGTCCTGGGGTGCCCCCCCAGGACATTGCAGTTTGCTATGGCATGGCGGGAGCCCATTTGATGAATCTCTTAGGAAACCCACTGTGTGGGACTTTCTGGAGGTAACAGGAGGGTTAATTGGCCCCCAAGTACCCTCAATAGCCAAGGGGACTTCATCGCCCTACTAGTAGTGCACCAGAAGGTGCGTTTGCAGAGTGGCAGAGGAAGGGGGCATGGCCTCCTATCAGGTCTCTGCAATCCTGCTGTGTGGGACTTACAGGATATCCTTGGGGGTCTACTACCCCATCTGTTATCTCCAATAAGTCCCACACAGCGGTATTGCTAAGGGCATTCGGAGGCTATGCCCCCTTTCTCCACCACTCTGCAAAAGCGCCTTGTGGTGCGCCACTGGTTGGGGATTAAGTCCACTTTACTCCTGAGGGACCTGGAGGCCATGAAGCCCTCCTGGCACCTCCTGTAAGTCCTACACAGTGGGTTTCCTGAGAGCTGGTCGGAGGCCTAGCTTCCTTTCATCACCACTCTGCAAATGCGACTACTATTTAAAAACCATAGAAAGGTTGCAGGGACATTATAGTTAGGAATTAGCATTTAAAAAAAATAGAAATTCACTGAAAAAACCAAAGAAATTCATTAAAAAAACTAAAGGTTACAGGGATGTTATAGTTAGACTGACATTTCACTCGTACAAATATATATACATATATATATATATATACACTATATATGTGTATATATATATATAAATATATATATATATATATATATATATATACTCCCTTCAAAAATCAGGAAAGTTACTCGCACAATTTTAATTCAGCTCTTGCTGCCTTGATCACACACAATAGGCGCCATTGCTTCTGCCATATAAGTAATGGAACACACAATGCTGCATATAATAGACATAGTAGAAACACTTTTGCAAAGATTACAGCATAGTCTTTTTTCTTTTACTTATTCATCTTTTACTCTTCTATTTTTTTATTTTTCCATTGTTTATGTATAAAGTGCTCATACTGTGCAATACCCTAATTCACTACAACTTCTAATTATCATATCTATATAACATGGGTTTAAAGTGATAGTCCTGTGCAGCAATAACATTGTTGTTGCAGCTCTCTCTACCATTAATAGTTTAGATTAAGGTGCAAATGTTATCTGCCCATGCCACAATCATTTTTCAAAGTGCTAGTGCTTTATTAAAATATTCATACCACCATTTCTATAATTAAAAAAGGATTGAGATGTTATAATATTTCTAAAGCTGATTGAGCAGAATGTTGTATCTCCATGATAATCCATGTGTACTCTCTTAAAAAATGAAAGTAAACATCACTGGCTACTGCCCATGGAGAAATAAATATCAACGGCTAGTGCCTGAATCATTCCCATGCTCCAATCGAATATCACTTAATAATAAACTAAACTTACAAAAGATGAATGAGAGAGAGGACAGGTCTCAAATGATTCCCCTATCTCACAAAGTATACCCCTCATCCTAATTTGTTCTCTACTCAATTTAGCACACATCACAGCCTGTTATGTAAATGCATACACTAGTTACCCATTTTTACATTTGTTTCTAAAGTTCTCAATATCTGTGATACAAATTAAAGCTCCAAAACATAGTTTCTCAATATACACACATGCAGTCCAATTATTACTATCGGCTTCATTGTCAATCAATAGAAGAATCCTTTCTAAATATGTACAAATAATTATTCATCGGTACTTATTATACATATGTGTGTATATATAAATATATATATTTTTTCTAACTCAGCAATTTTTCTAACTCAGACAATGTTGCTACCCCACTAAATATGTTTTGACAAAAATATTTTTGTTATTTTTTTAATTGTCAATTTATATAATGTTATCTATTAATTAAAATAGCATTTTTTATAATTGTATATTAATATATTTTATTAATATGCTAGTAACAGTTAATAAAAAATTAAGTAGATTTAATGTTTTCAATTATGTAATTTTTAAAATTCTCTGTATTGAGTTTTGATATTTTTATTCTTTAAATATTTTCAAATAAATACATTTTGTTTTTGATATTTTAGGGTTGTCAATATATTAATGTTGTCGATATTGTGGTATCAATATTTTTTCCCAACAACATTTAGTAGCATCATCATTTTAAGAAATAAAATGACACCAAAAAGACAACAATCAAAAAAGTAGAACCAGAGTTAGGAATTTCATCTTGTAAATCTTGACGAAGACAAGGGTAAATTTAAATGCCTACTGCAATGGAGCATGGGTTAGATAGAAGGACCAGATGTGTTCCAGTCAAAAAAGTTACCTTCTCATTTAGAAACTTTTCTGGAATAAAGTTCTTCAGTGGGGCAGGCAGTGGACAAAGCTGGGTTCAATGGTGGCAGGGGCCTAAAGAACAAGGTCTACATGAAGCCGTTGATGTAGGCAGAAAGCTCATTGTGGGAAAAGTTCAGATTTCATGCCCAAACTGCCTTTGACATTTGATCAGATACAGGTGACAGCATTGTGCAGGTAAGACTGCGGGTTGTGGCCGAAAAGGGCTTAATGTCGTTGGATTGCAGTCCCGGTGAATCAGATTTACTTCTTCAGATAAGAGCTCAATGGGAGCTGAGGATAACTGAATCACAACATCAATGCATCCTAGGTGGATTGATCTGACAGGAGGATCGTGGTCCACCGGCAACGCTCAGGGCAAAGTGTTTCTAAGCCACAAGTTTAAGAAAACTTTAGGGGGAGTACTCTTTGATACCAGTCAAGGATCCAAGAACTTGGGGACAGCACTTGGGGCTCAAGACTCACTCCAGCAGAGGCCATCAGCCGGGAAATGGCTTATTGAAGCTTGTTGAGTCCCTGTAGCCCAAACAGGAGGTCAGCCATAAGACCCTTGAAGTTCACTTCTTGGTCTTGGGTAGAGCCGGTCAAGTCATTAGAGCTCTTCTCAGGTCACACACTGCAGATCAAGTACTCTTCTGGTCCTCCACAAGTCCAGAAGTGATCTGAGAAGGGTACTGGGGATGCCACATTTATGCTGAGTGCCAGTCTGTGGGAGGAGGGACTAATGGCCACTTTCTAACTAGTAGGGTGAAAGTTCTTAGGGGTGAACCTAGCCACTTTTGCACCACATCCTGTGTGCCTTATTGCAAACATCCCCACAGTGCTCTTCTCTGCCTCTGCCTATGTGCCCTCCCCAGCCGTGCAACCCGGGAAATGAAGAACCCCATCTTTGTGGTCACACTAAACAAGTTCTGGGGGTGGCTCCTCTTCCCACTGAGAGTGGTGCCTGCCTGACTGGGGGAACAAAGACTGCCCTGCCCAGGTGTCAGCTAACATTTGGTGTGGGGTTGTTAGTGTTGCCGTTCAGGGGGAACATGGCTTGCAAGGTTGGGCTGGACTGTTCCTATTGGAGCAGTTTCAAGACTGATTTGCATTTGGCTGGGTCCCAACTGAGGTGGTATGGTGGCATAAGAACAATGGTTTGGAATGCTACCCTAAGAGATTGCCAGTGGTCGGACTTATTTCAGTCATCCTGCCATTACCTGCATGTTTCATGTCAGGTGACATTTGCCTGTGACAGGGTAGGCTTCTTTGAAGTTAATCAATTTCCTGGGCACAGGCCAGATGGTCATCCTGCCAAATAATGACCATCATCCCTACAACAAAGGCCTTTGTTTCAGCTCTGGGAACAAGTTCACACATAATCAAGTGAGCTATTCAGATCCTGGGTGACAGCTGGGGTTATGAAAATGCACATCCAAAGGCTTTAGGCAGGGAAAAGGTAGCTTTCTAAAAGTACCTTTTCCAAAATATTTCTTACAATTCCATCTTTACTAATCAATTGGACTTGTAATAAACATTTCAAAAAGTACAAGAATTAAATATTAAATGTAATATTGTATCTCGATGCTTTCCTATGGAGCAACTAAACGAGCGACAGTAAATTTGCTTTTGGGTTCTTTTCACTGTAAGGACATATTTAATATTAAAATAAAAATGTTCCCTTTAAATACAATGCCCCCTGCCTTATGGGCAGTAAGGCCTACTAAGGGGTGACTTATTAATATTTAAAAGAAGGGTTTAGGCCTGTCTAAAGGGGTTATTTTGACTGGTTCAAAATATACACTACTGTACTGCACATGGTAGGCCTGCAGATATACTTGCATTGTCACTGCATTGGCTGGCATAGTGTGTGTTGCAGCCCACTGGTGACATTTACCTTACAGGCCACAGGATCTCTGTACCAGGAACATATAGGTAAGTTAAATATGCCAAATAGGGGTATACCAAATTCATTATGTTGAAAGGGGGAGTACTGACACTTGGGGGCTTATTATGTTGTCGGGCGGAATCACTTCCGCCCGACACCGACTCAGTCATGGGACCGACCGACACCCTGTCGGCAGTCCGACGACCTCATTAGGATGCGACCGAACACTGTTAAGTCGCATTCCTATATTTCACTATCGGAGCATGCATTATGGCCGTAAACAGGCCGTAATGCATGCTTCCATAGTGAAATGGGAGATAAAGGTTCATCCCTGTGCCCATGGCAGGCACCTCATGGTTCCTGCCACAAGGTGCAGGGATCAACAGGGGGGCACCATAGGTGCCCCCTTGAGGGGGCCCCCAAACACGCTTTCCAAGATGGTTTCCAGATGGAATGACTGGCCGGTTTACTTTCCGACTGCCTATATCTTAATTAGGTAGTCGGAAAGTAAACCGACCAGCCCTTTATGATGCAGCCCTGAAGGCTCCAACCGAAACTCGGAGCCTTTACTGGCCATATCGTAATCGGGCCCTAAGTGGTTAGCAGTGGTAACGTGCACAAAGTTCTAAAGCCAGCAAAAACAGTCAGAGCAGAAATCTGGGGGTATACCTCGGAAACGATGGTCATTTCCAACTAAAAAATAATTAAATGGCTGCAAAAGTGTGATCTGTGCATAGAGCTGCTAACATATTCAAAGAATTGTATTGCCAGACAGGCAAATACTTGTATCTGTGGTTTAGATATCAATATCTGAATTCTATACATATGTTTACATTCCTATATACATTAAATGTCTCAGAATAGGCCCATTTGTTCTAAAGTGAGACATATAAAGGACATTAGAGGGCTGTGAAATCACTTCCTGTGTCATCACTGTGATATTATTTCATATTGCATAATTGTGATTGCCTAGACTAAGTGTTCCCTATTCCCTGTTATTGCAATGTGTTTAATTAATTGAATTTCTTGTGTAGATCTTCATTTTGTAGAGAAAAATGTGTCATTAACTGCTATCTTACCATGAAATATTTACAGCAGGATACATTCACCTTTAGTCATATTTCCAGATTTACTGTGCAGTGCATTCTGTAGGATTTTCTATAATACACTTGAAGTGCATCATGGAGCCTTCTAAAATAGTGTTGTTGCTGCTTATACTTGAGGAAGTCAACACATTCTCCTTTTCTTTTACACATTCAGTGCCGCTTGATTTAAAGATGGACAGAGCAAGTAAAAAAAGAACTTGCTTGAGGTGAAAAGTGGCCCAATGGCTCAGGATGTGCAAGAAGTATCTTTTTTGGATGGATTACAAGTGATAGCAAGCAGTTAAAGGCAGGGCAGGTGATAAGCAGGGGATGATTTGGGTGCACAGAGTTTGAGTCAGGGCATGCAGAGTATGGTTTTGTTTTTTGTAGTTTTAAATAATCCAAACTTGGTCTGAGGGCTTAGAGCACTTTCATCAGAATCAGAGTGTCACTGATTTGCTTTTTAGGCTCACGGAGATAATAAGGGCTGTATCACATAAAATGGAGCACTGGTATGGCTACGTTAAGAATCAGTTTCTACCACAAATTTTGGCCTGACTCCTCTCTTAAATAGCTGGAGCTGCTCTTTGTTACCACCTTAGACAGTGGTAAATGGTTGCTTGTTACAGGAGCTTTCAAGTCATGTAATGCTTTTCGCTGGAAATGTAGCAGAATTTAACACATCTAAAGGAACAACATAGCATAACACAATAGCATACATAAAATGATTTAACAACACAAAACATAACTGGGCAATAAGCAACAAAATGGTCAAAACAGAATGCAACACCACAACCACCATACAAAACTGCATTGTGTTGCAAAACTGCCACACAAAACAAAGCAGCAAAAATGCACGTCACCACCACAACAAGATGCCACACAAATATGCACAAACGTTCTTGCCACACATTACTAACCTTTAAATCCTGTTTTCATATTTCAGTGTTAAATATACTTGGAACAAGCACTGCCTTTACTTTCCACCAAAGGCATGCAATAGCCCCAGTCAAAGATGTTTTGTGATCTGGCCCTGTGTGATTTGCCCAGAATTGCTAAATGGTGAGTCGAAGCTGGAATTTGAACCTGGATTTCCCAGGTCCTAGGTCTGAAGGTCTAGCTGTTCAAGCTGCTAAGTCACCGAGAGTGTAGTAGTGTGAGGGGGTGCAGTGACTTGTTTAGGTTGTTTAATAGTGTGTGTTATGGGCAAAAGGAGGGAGTATGCTTGTTTTTTCAGCACAATGATATGCTAGTGTGAGGTGGAAGAACTACAGGCAGCTGAAGCCATCTTTTCTACCAGCAAGCACATTATAATACAGCCAATCTATAAAAGTGGCCCACAACACAATCCAGCTAATTATAGGCTTATTGCCCTAACAGATGTGGAGGCAAAAGTCTTCTCAAGCTGTTTGTTGAATGACTTGGAAGAATGGGCCGCAAAAGAAGAAATTATTCTAACATTCCAAACCGGTTTTCGGAGGGGCGAGTCAACGTCCACGAATTTGACCTTACTGACTTTATTGGCCGAAAGAGCAAAGTATAAAAACCAAAAGTTATATATTTGTTTTGTCGACCTAAAGGCCTCTTTTGATTTTATCCCTCGTAATTTACTTTGGGCTAAGTTATCTGCATGGGGTATCCCAAATAAACTGCTCGACATGATTAAATTGCTATACACTAATGCGTGGGTCCAGGTTAAAGTCGGAGATGGTAGCTGTACAACACGTCGATTTGAAACTAATAGTGGTCTTAAACAAGGTTGCGTTTTGGCACTATGTCTTTTTAATCTTTTTATGGCTGACTTACCGTTACATTTTAAAAATGTTAATGCTCACTCGCCTACCTTTTCAGGACAAAATATCAAATACTTACAGTATGCAGATGATACTATACTGTTAAATCACACTGCTATAGGACTAAGAAGATTAGTAGATTCAATCAATAACTATATATATATCGGTCAATGGTTTACAAATGAATACCAAGAAGACAAAAATAATGACGATTGGTTGTACAAAATCAGACAAGAGAGTATGGAATATTAACGGGTTAAATATTGAAACTGTGTAACTCTATAAATACCTGGGTATTACATTTGATGACAGATTGTCTTTTAAACAGCATTTTAATAAACTAAAAGCAAAAGCTACAGCCTTGTCCTTTGCTTTTAGAAAGTTGAGAGATACATTGGAATGTCCAAACCACAAGCATTTACTTAAGGTAATGAAAGCAAAGCTGATTCCCTCTCTGGCTTATGGTTCAGTGATTTTTCGAGGTAAAGACTCGAAAATTCTTGATAACCTACAAATAAAAGTCTTTAAATCTGTTTTTAGGGTACCAAAGTATATTGGGCTGGCCAATGTCAGATTGGAATTTGGTCTGAAAAGACAAACTTTGATAAGACAATCTGCTTTTTTAAAATTGTTATATTCTTTTTTCTGTTCAGACCCAGGCACTCTTGCGAACCAATGTTGGCAGGAGATAATGAGGTATGAGCACGCTAAGGGCTGGAGATCTTATTTAATGGAGAGTCTAAACAATCTCAAATCTCCGCCCTTTGAAGATGTAGCTAGGAACAAAGTGGTGTTTAGACAGACATTAAATCAATCAGCTAATTTCCTATCAATTCTTTTGGAGAAGGACAAGTTTGCCAAAAAGAGACACTCCTGGTCAGTTATTAATTCATTCACCAAATTAGAACCACAATTGTATCTCATAACCCATCTAAAATTGTCTTTAAGAGACAGATTTATGTTGTTACGATTTGAGAGATACCCCACAAAGGATGGAACCCCCCACATGGGAACTAAATTGGCCCAAAATTGGCCAAAATTGGCTGCAGGTTATGTGGTTTTTATAATGAATCTCTTGTACATATTGTATCCACTTGTCCTCAACTGTTAGAAGAGAGGAAAGCCTTTTTAAAATCCACCTTTAACGAACTCGGGGTGAGAACATGTCAACAATCTATCATAACTTGAACAGGGGTGGGAGCACACCGCTTCACCTCCCAGGCAAGGTTCGCCCCAGGCATTATGGTAAATGCAGTCTCTTGTTTCTTTGCTTTGCTAAAATATTTTCGAGTGTTCCCCCAGAGTTGGCGCAGATAGTGCTGATCTCTAGACACGTGTTTCTGGTTCTTTAACCGTCATCAGTAGAGATTACAGTCTTCAAATTAGGGGTTTGCTGGGTAGGCTGCCAAACATCACATCAGGTCAAGTGAAGCGGTGTGCTCCCACCCCTGTTCCTGTTTAAAAGTACTCCCGTGAGTCATTTGAGCTGACGAGCTCGTGGAAGAAGCACCCGCGTGCCAGTGAGAGGTACTTGACCTGATGTGATGTTTGGCAGCCTACCCAGCAAACCCCTAATTTGAAGACTGTAATCTCTACTGATGACGGTTAAAGAACCAGAAACACGTGTCTAGAGATCAGCACTATCTGCGCCAACTCTGGGGGAACACTCGAAAATATTTTAGCAAAGCAAAGAATCAAGAGACTGCATTTACCATAATGCCTGGGGCGAACCTTGCCTGGGAGGTGAAGCGGTGTGCTCCCACCCCTGTTCCTGTTTAAAAGTACTCCCGTGAGTCATTTGAGCTGACGAGCTCGTGGAAGAAGCACCCGCGTGCCAGTGAGAGGTACTTGACCTGATGTGATGTTTGGCAGCCTACCCAGCAAACCCCTAATTTGAAGACTGTAATCTCTACTGATGACGGTTAAAGAACCAGAAACACGTGTCTAGAGATCAGCACTATCTGCGCCAACTCTGGGGGAACACTCGAAAATATTTTAGCAAAGCAAAGAATCAAGAGACTGCATTTACCATAATGCCTGGGGCGAACCTTGCCTGGGAGGTGAAGCGGTGTGCTCCCACCCCTGTTCCTGTTTAAAAGTACTCCCGTGAGTCATTTGAGCTGACGAGCTCGTGGAAGAAGCACCCGCGTGCCAGTGAGAGGTACTTGACCTGATGTGATGTTTGGCAGCCTACCCAGCAAACCCCTAATTTGAAGACTGTAATCTCTACTGATGACGGTTAAAGAACCAGAAACACATGTCTAGAGATCAGCACTATCTGCGCCAACTCTGGGGGAACACTCGAAAATATTTTAGCAAAGCAAAGAATCAAGAGACTGCATTTACCATAATGCCTGGGGCGAACCTTGCCTGGGAGGTGAAGCGGTGTGCTCCCACCCCTGTTCCTGTTTAAAAGTACTCCCGTGAGTCATTTGAGCTGACGAGCTCGTGGAAGAAGCACCCGCGTGCCAGTGAGAGGTACTTGACCTGATGTGATGTTTGGCAGCCTACCCAGCAAACCCCTAATTTGAAGTCTGTAATCTCTACTGATGACGGTTAAAGAACCAGAAACACGTGTCTAGAGATCAGCACTATCTGCGCCAACTCTGGGGGAACACTCGAAAATATTTTAGCAAAGCAAAGAATCAAGAGACTGCATTTACCATAATGCCTGGGGCGAACCTTGCCTGGGAGGTGAAGCGGTGTGCTCCCACCCCTGTTCCTGTTTAAAAGTACTCCCGTGAGTCATTTGAGCTGACGAGCTCGTGGAAGAAGCACCCGCGTGCCAGTGAGAGGTACTTGACCTGATGTGATGTTTGGCAGCCTACCCAGCAAACCCCTAATTTGAAGACTGTAATCTCTACTGATGACGGTTAAAGAACCAGAAACACGTGTCTAGAGATCAGCACTATCTGCGCCAACTCTGGGGGAACACTCGAAAATATTTTAGCAAAGCAAAGAATCAAGAGACTGCATTTACCATAATGCCTGGGGCGAACCTTGCCTGGGAGGTGAAGCGGTGTGCTCCCACCCCTGTTCCTGTTTAAAAGTACTCCCGTGAGTCATTTGAGCTGACGAGCTCGTGGAAGAAGCACCCGCGTGCCAGTGAGAGGTACTTGACCTGATGTGATGTTTGGCAGCCTATCCAGCAAACCCCTAATTTGAAGACTGTAATCTCTACTGATGACGGTTAAAGAACCAGAAACACGTGTCTAGAGATCAGCACTATCTGCGCCAACTCTGGGGGAACACTCGAAAATATTTTAGCAAAGCAAAGAATCAAGAGACTGCATTTACCATAATGCCTGGGGCGAACCTTGCCTGGGAGGTGAAGCGGTGTGCTCCCACCCCTGTTCCTGTTTAAAAGTACTCCCGTGAGTCATTTGAGCTGACGAGCTCGTGGAAGAAGCACCCGCGTGCCAGTGAGAGGTACTTGACCTGATGTGATGTTTGGCAGCCTACCCAGCAAACCCCTAATTTGAAGACTGTAATCTCTACTGATGACGGTTAAAGAACCAGAAACACGTGCTAGAGATCAGCACTATCTGCGCCAACTCTGGGGGAACACTCGGAAATATTTTAGCAAAGCAAAGAATCAAGAGACTGCATTTACCATAATGCCTGGGGCGAACCTTGCCTGGGAGGTGAAGCGGTGTGCTCCCACCCCTGTTCCAATCTATCATAACTTGTCTCTCTGGGAACTCAGCCCTCCTGACTACACAGTTTGTAAAGTTCATTCTTATCGCAGAAAAAAAGTTAATCTTAGAGTTTGTCACTTGACATTAGAGGCATGCTAGATAATTAATGATTGGTTTTACTGGATAATGCTGTTAGTCTCAAAGATGCTGAATGTAAATTGTAATCCTATAAATTGATCTTGAAATTGTGTGTATGGCTCTGAAATCGAAGTTTTAAGAGGTTCTATTTGAAAGCAGTAATTGGGTAAAACCCCAATTCCAAATTAATTGTCCTCTTAGTGTGTGCCCCTTTTGATAGGAAGACATTATTCTTTTAAATTAATTATATAGAATGCTGCTTGATGTAAAAAATTGCACAAGTGCACTTTAACTATTGCACTTTAGCCCCTTGCATGCGCAGGACGGCCGGGAGCCGTCCTGCGCCACGGTGCTCGTGTGCGCAGGACGGCTCCCGGCCGTCCTGGCACATGGCACCGGAAATCCCTCTGGTGCAGGCACCAGAGGGATTTCTTTTTCTTCCCCAAAGCCTCGGGAGCTGGGGAAGATCTTCCCCAGCTCTCGAGGCCCCCCCCTGGTTTCTATGAAATGACGATCAGCGCGCACGTCGCGCTGACGTCATTTCATAGAAACCGAAACTGAAATGAGCCTTTCACTGTCTACGTGCTCAGGGGGCTATCTCAGCCCCCTGAGCACGTAGAAAGACGGGAGAGGTATCATTGGAAAGGGGAGAATCTCCCCTTTCCAATGGTACCCCTCCCCAGTGTATTCCTGCTTGGGGATCGCCCCAGGAGGGCGATACCCAAGCAGGGATCCACCCACTTGACACCAGGGAAGGGGGAGCGGCCCCTTGGGCAAGGGCCTTTGCTCCCCCCAAAAGTATTGGCAACATTTAGTCTTTCTGCCCCCCCAGAGGGGCAGAAAGCCCACTAGATGCCAGGGATTGTTTTTGGCAAGTTTACTTGGGTGGGGGCTGCCGAAAATGGGCATGCCAATGCCCCCACCCCCCTGCCATAATTACAGCCTTTCTGTCCCCCCCTGGGGGGCAGATGGGGGGCAACAAGCCCCCTAGATGCCAGGGATTTATTTTGGGCAATTGGATGTGGGTGCGGGCTGCCCAAAATGGGCATCCCAATGCCCCTACCCCCCCAAAAAAATTACAGTCTTTCTGCCCCCCTGGAGGCAGATGGGGGCAGTAGCCCCCAATCTGCCTCCCCCGGGGGGGCAGAAAGCCCACTAGATGGCAGGGATTTTTATTTGGCAAGTTTACTTAGGGTGGGGGCTGCCCAAAATGGGCAAGCCAATGCCCCCACCCCGTGCCACAATTACAGCCTTTCCGTCCCCCCCGGGGAGGCAAAAAGCCCACTAGACACCAGAGATTTATTTTGGGCAATTGGAATTAGGGTGGGGCTGCCTAAAACGGGCATGCCAATGCCCCCACCCCCGCAAAAAAATTACAGTCTGGTTTTGCAAGGGGGGGGGTCACCTGGGTTTTTGGCCCCGGGCTCGGTGGCCATCTAGGGAAACCTACCAAACCCACACATTTCTGAAAACTAGACACCTGGGGGAGTCCAGCAAGGTATGGCTTGCGTAGGTCCCCCAACATTTCCCTACCCAGAATCCCCTGCAAACCTCAAATTGTGTTGAAAAAATCAATTTTTCCTCACATTTCTGTGGTGGAAAGTTCTGGAATCTGTGTGGATCCACAAAATTCCACACACCCCGCATTCCCCAAAGTCTTCTGAGAAAAATCGTACCTCACTTGTGTGGGTGGGTCAAGTACCCGCGACAGGCAAGGGCCCAAAACCTATTGAGGCGACATCAAAATTACCTATCACAAAACAACCTGGTTTTGCAAGGGGGGTCACCTGGGTTTTTGGCCCCGGGCTCGGCAGCCATCTAGGGAAACCTACCAAACCCACACATTTCTGAAAACTAGACACCCGGGGGAGTCCAGCATTTTATGGCTTGCATGGGTCCCCCAACATTTCCCTACCCTGAATCCCCTGCAAACCTCAAATTTTGTTGAAAAAATCAATTTTTTCTCACATTTCCGTGTGAGAAAGTTGTAGGATCACCGGGCTGACACAAATTTCCTAGCACCCAGCATTCCCCCAAGACTCCCAATAAAGATGGTACCTCACTTGTGTGGGTAGGCATAGTGGCTGCACAGGAAATGGCCCAAATCGTACTGTGGAGACTTCAAAATTACCTATAACAAAACTACCTGGTTTGGGGGGGCGCACCTGGGGTTTTGGCCCCGGGCTCGCCACCATCTAGGGAAACCTACCAAACCCACACATTTTTGAAAACTAGACACCCTGGGGAGTCCAACGAGGTATGGCTTGCGTGGATCCCCCAACGTTTCCCTACCCAGAATCCCCTGCAAACCTCCAATTTAGCTGAAAACCTACCCCACAGCGTTCTCCTTTGTGTCCCGAGTAAAATGATGCCTCACTTGTGTGGGTGTCCAATGCAGAATTGGCTAAAAATGTATTTTTTTTTAAATGTAGCGCTTGGAATTCTCTGTGCTATACCCTTATTCCCTATGTTTTGGGCTCTTCCCAGTCACAGGTCCTTGCCCCACCCACACAAGGTAGGTATAATTTTACTCGGGAGACTGAGGGGAACGCTGAGGGGTAGGACATTTGTGCCGGCACAGTGATTCCACCCAACAATATGTGGAAAATGTGGTTTTTTCAGCTAAATTGGAGGTTTGCAGGGCATTCTGGGTAGGAAAACGTTGGGGGATCCACGCAAGTCATACCTCACTAAACTCCCCGGGTGTCTAGTTTTCAGAAATGTGTGGGTTTGGTAGTTTCCCAAGATGGCCACCGAGCCCAAGGCCAAAAACCCAGGTGACCCCCCTTACAAAACCAGGTTGTTTTGTGATAGGTAATTTTGATGTCTCCTCAATACGTTTTGGGCCCTTGCCTGTCGCGGGTACTTAACCCACCCACGCGAGTGAGGTATCATTTTTATCGGGAGACCTGGGGGAATGCTGGGTGATAGGAAATTTGTGGATCCACGTAGATTCCAGAACTTTCCCACACAGACATTTGAGAAAAAAGGGATTTTGTCAGCTAAATTTGAGGTTTGTAGGGGATTCCGGGTAGGGAAATGTTGGGGGACCCACACAAGCCATATCTTGCTGGACTCCCCTGGGTGTCTAGTTTTCAGAAATGTGTGGGTTTGGTAGGTTTCCCTAGATTGCCGCCGAGCCCAGGGCCAAAAACGCATGGGACCCCCCTTGCAAAACCAGGTTGTTTTGTGATAGGTAATTTTGATGTCGCCTCAATAGGTTTTGGGCCCTTGCCTGTCGCGGGTACTTGACCCACCCACACAAGTGAGGTACCATTTTTCTCAGAAGACTTTGGGGAATGCGGAGTGGGTGGAATTTTGTGGATCCACACAGATTCCAGAACTTTCCACCACAGAAATGTGAGGAAAATGTGGTTTTTTTTACAAATCTTTAGGTTTGCAAGGGATTCTGGGTAACATAACCTGGTGGGAGCCAGTCAAGTCACCCTATCCTGGAGTCCCCTGCGTGTCTAGTTTTCAAAAATGTATAGGTTTGCTAGGTTTCCCTAGGTGCCGGCAGAGCTAGGGTTCAATATTTACAGCTAGGCACTTTGCAAAAAAAGGGTCAGTTTTCACTGTGAAAATGAGGTGTGTCCACGTTGCGTTTTGGGCCGTTTCCTGTCGCGGGCATTAGGCCTACCCACACAAGTGAGGTACCATTTTTATCGGGAGACTTAGGGTAACACAGAATTGTAGAGCAACTGTTATTACCTATTGACTTTCGATGCATTTCTGCCTTCTAAATGAAAGACAATGTGTGAAAAAGAAGTCATTTTGAAAAATGACCTATAATTCTCATGCTAGTATGGGTACTCACAATTTCGGAAATGTGCAAATATCTACTGTTTCTAAACTCTATATTTTGTTCCAATTTCAGAAATACATAGGTGTCTTTTATACCGATTTTTCCATGTATATATTTTCCCAAATTAATTGCCATATCCGTAGGCTAAAAGATGCAGGTATCACAGGCACTGCGCTAAAGTGGCTGACTTCATTTCTAGAAGACATGTCTTTCCAACTGCTTGAAGGGGAGCATCTATCTGACACTCTCTAAATATCGTGCGGAGTTCCACAGGGATCTACACTAAGCCCGACACTTTTTAATCTGTAAATGCAACCACTGGCAGAGATAGTACAAGAATTTGGACTATCTATAGTATTGTATGCTGATGACACGCAGCTGGTACTATCAGTGACAGAAGGCCCACATTCCATACCCAACAACCTGGGACCATGCATGATACGGGTAGCAGATTGGATGTGTAAGGGCTACCTAAAACTGAATGGGGATAAAACGGAGCTTATGTTCCTGGGAAATAAGGCCGTCCCAAGAAATATTATTAGCTGGCCGACCGAATTAGGAGAACCCCCAATCCCTAAGAACGCCATTAAAAACTTGGGAATCAGGCTAGACGAAAGCTTAAATATGGAAACTCCAGCTCGGAAACTTTCAGGTAAATGCTTCGGATCACTGCATATGCTCCGGAAAATCCTTCCTATCATACCTGAACACTCCCGTAGAACTGTGGTCCAGGCGTTGGTTTTGTCACAGCTGGATTACGGCAACTCTCTGTTCCTTGACGCACCCAAATATGTCATAAACCGGCTGCAAGTGGTACAGAATGCTGCAGCAAGGATATTGCTCCAAATCCCCAGACAACAGTCAGCCAGGGCTGCCCTGAGGACGTTGCATTGGCTCCCAGGCCAGGATCAAATTTAAGGCATTATGTATTGCCTACAGAGCCATGAATGATAAAGGACCTGCCTCAATCAAAAAACTTGACTCTCACTATATCCCAAGCAGAAATCTAAGATCCTCAGCAGATTTACTCATGCAACAGACTAGAATAAAAAAAGCCAGATGGGGAGGTAGATCCTTTACGCATCTGGTCCCCAAAATATGGAACTCCCTGCCCAGAGATGTACGCATGATAACCAACGAATTGGCATTCAGGAAAAAACTTAAAACATGGCTTTTTCCTTAAACCCCTCCGCTCTCGGAAGTTCACTGGCTCTCTGAATGTCATGTTTCTCCCAGCGCTGGGAAGCCCATGGGCAGCCATGCGCTCTATAAATCCATAAACATAAACATATACCGGTACATAATAAAAAATCATTGCAAGACACTGCTCAGTTTTTGGCTCTGGGTTCGTCGGGTTCTTGGTGAACCTACAAGTCCTATATATCCCCACAACCAGAAAGGTCCAGCAAATGTAACGGTACATTGCTTTCAAACAGCTGTCATAATTAGAAGAAGTTACAGGTGAAAATGTTTACACAAATGGCTGTTTTTTTCAACTAATTTTCAATTATTCCTATATTCAACTGTTAGTTTCTATAAAGAAACCTTGAAGGATCTACACAAATGACCCCTTTCTGAATTTAGAATTTTGTCTACCTTTCTAAAATGTATAGCTTTCCAGGATCCATTATTGCTTTCATACCCTTTTCTACCATTAACTGGAAGGAGGTTGAAAGCACAAAAAATAGCAAAAATAGGCTATGTCCCAGAAAAATGCCAAAACTGTGTAAAATATTTTGGTTTTCTGACAAAAGTCGGCTTGTCCCTGAAAGCTGGGAAAATGGTTATTTCAGCACCACAACCCCTTTGTTGATACCATTTGCAGGGAAAAAATCAGACGCTTTCATTTGCAGCACTTTTTTCCCATTTTTTAAAAAAAAAACAGAATTTAACTGTATTTTTGCTAATTTTTGGGTCCCCTCCAGGGGAATCCACAAACCCTAGGTACCTTTAGAATCCCCATGATGTTGGAAGAAAAGGATGCAAATGTGGCATGGATACCTTATGTGGTCAAAAAGTTACAGGGGCCTAGGCACGAAGTACCCCAAATAGCCCAAAAAAGGCTTAGCACGGGGGGGGGGGAGGCCTAGCAGCGAAGGGGTTAACTATGGTACTTTTAAGTATGAATTTTAAAATTGGGGGTAGCATAGGTAGTTCCGGCGAGAACATTTTATTATCATTTTTGAAGTGATGTCTTTTGTGTTCTGTGTGAAATATGGAACTGAATTATAATGTATCTTTGATATTATTTTCAACGCAATGTATTACATGTGTTTTGTCATTGAAAGATAATATAATAGACAGATCAAATTGGTACAATCAAGTTCCTGGCACAATCCAAAGTATTTTTATTCTTGTTTGTAATGATTTTTATTAATCAACAATAAAGTATTTCTTCTGTTAATTCCTATCAGTGTCACTTTCTGCCCATGGCTTTTCTTAGAGCCTGTTTCACCTCCTGGTTTCTTAAGCTGTAAATGAATGGGTTTAGCATAGGTATTGCCACAGCGTTGAACACAGAGACCACTTTATCCTTAGTAAGAGAGTGGCTTGAGGGGAATTTAGCATACATGAAAGCAAGCGTGCCATACAATAAAGCGACACAAACAAAGTGGGCAGAACAGGTAGAGATGGCCTTCAATTGGTCTGCTGAGGAAGTTATCTTTAGAATTGTCAACACAATGTAAGTATATGAAATGAGGACAATTACAACAGATGCTGCTATGAGGCCACCTGCCACTAAAACCAGCACCATTTCATTTAGGGTGGTGTCAGAGCAAGAGAGCTTTAGGAGTGCAGGCACATCACAGAAGAAGTGACTGATCCTGTTTGACCTGCAGAAGGAAAGCATGAAGGTGAGCGTGGTTTGTATCAGTGAATTAATGATGGCAAGTGAGTATATAAAACCAATAAAGAAAATGCAGGCTCTGTTACTCATGATGACTGGATACAACAGTGGATTGCAGATAGCCGTGTAGCGATCATAAGCCATAACCGGGAAGAGGAAGACTTCTGTGCTTCCTATGGCAAATATCAAAAACATCTGTGTTTCACATCCGCGAACTGAAATTGTTTTTTTCTGCAATATCAAGTTGGACAGCATGTTAGGGACTGTAATTGTGGATACACAGATATCTATGAAGGACAATTTGCAGAGCAGGAAGTACATAGGTGTGTGAAGATGGCGGTTTGCCCTCACCAATGTGATGATCCCTATATTGCCCACAAGTGTAATGATATAGACCAAGAGAAAGAACATGAAGAGTGGAAGCTGCAGTGCCGGGTCTTCTGAAAGTCCTACGAGGATGAACTCTGACACCAGTGTCCAATTTTCTGTTTTCATCAATTCAAATTAGGGAACCTTTTACGAAAAAGAAGACATATAAATAAATAGCATAGTACATTCAGATGGTGATATATCATTTATTGTTACAATAAAGCCATATGAAAAACATCTGACTTTTATAACAGCGGAAGTTGAGAGCTTGCAGAACTGTGTTCACATAGTCACATTTCCTACTGTTTTTTGGTTCTTTTATTCAGATCAGATCAGAATCAACTTTATTCGATCTAAATAAATGGACTATAAAAGTACAATAAAAATGAAAATAAAAATACAATGAATATCTGACAGAGACATAAAAACAGTTCATTTAGCGCACCGTCATACCTTGACATACCCCCCTCTTTGACATTCTGATTGGGTCCTCTATGCACTCCTACCAACCCGGTTGTCGATTCAATTCAATACTGAATTTAGTTTCATAATAAAAATCATAAAAGTATGATAAATTGCACTTTTTTATAATATATTTAAAAATGTCTTAAGAACAGATTAATAAAGCATCATTAATTGATTAATCACTTGTAAACTGTAACACAAAGCTGATCAAACACACTATAGAATTTTCTTTCTAGCCTAAAAAGCTGCCCATAGAAAACTTCCCATACCGCAGCAAATCTCCACAGTAGACAATGATTGTAGCTAAAGATAAGCAGGGCAACATTGTGCAAAATTTAGCGGTTTTAAAAAAGGTAAAATGTAACGTTTTCTCAAATACTCTAAAATTTACAAAAAAAAATACTACATGCATAGTGCTCTTTGCTGCCGTGCAATCGCAGGGACAATTTGTTAGGTTTGTGGACCAATCATTCATTTCAGGGAATTTAATCAGATGATAGAAAATGTTGAATCTTAAACAGGTCAAAATGAATCTATGCCTAGAATTTAATACAACTTTGAGATAACGTTGCATTTGATATGTAGTTAGAATAAGTTGATTTTTTTAAAACAGTGGGCTTCGAAATTTCAGTGATCAGTCTTAGATTCTCAAGGTGCATAATTTATTCATTTTTCAATACTTTTCGACTGGTGAGTTCTAAGGATTAAGGCTTCTCAAAGTAGTCAGGGTGGCCCAGGTCACAGAAAAATCGTTGGATGTATGTCAGCCATGGCATGCGGAAAAACAGACTTGACTTGATGCAGTCCTGTATTCTGATGTCCACACTTTGTGCCATAGTAATATGGGCTGCATCATTATTAAGTCTGAGAGAAACGAAACCCCCAGTTCTGTATGGCAAACGTATATAGGGGCACTTTCAAGGGTGGCAAGTAAATACCTCAAAAACTCATTCTCTACCATTTGTAGGGCCGTGCATTTAGTGTGTCCCCTGATTCCTGCCCCACATGATGCTACAGTGAGACATTTGGCTTTATAAATCATTATCATCTCTTCGGGGGGGGGTTCGTACCCAATCGTCTGAGAAAATTTAGTAGGGCTAAACATGCTTTTTTAAATAGTAAATTCCTAATAGAAATAGCACGGTTATATGATCCTTCTTCATCAAATAATATGCCTAAGTATGAAAAACTATTTGTGAAGCCTCTATTAGTGCCCTTGATTTTTATGTCTCGACAAGTAACTGTTCTCCTCCCACACTTCATTATAAATGTTTTCGATTGAGGCCAAGATCCTGCAAAAACTCAACAAAATTTGTGAGTAGTGTCTTTAGGCAAACGGGAGCGAGGGCCATAGGAATGCCATCATCAGCGCAGAGGAGGGCCAGGACATGGTGATGTCCCACCAGTGGTAGGTCTTTAGAATGTGTAGCCAACACAGTACCAACACTATTTATATATAGGGAGAAAAGAAATGGTGCTAGGACGCAGCCCTGTCTTACCCCTCTCTCCATGCTGAAAGGTTGAGTACATTCTTCCCGATACCGTATCTAACCCTGGCTCTACATCCTGAGAACAGGTCTCTTAGAAAACTAATAATGGATGGAACCACCCCCATGTCTCTTATGGTCATCCATAACTTAGTATGGATGACACAATCAAAGGCCGAGGACAAGTCGACAAATGCCAAATATATGTCCCCCCCTTAATCTTAGTATTCTTTCAAATTAGCATGTTCAGGTTAAGACCCTGCTCTATTGTCCCAATCCCGGGGAGGAACCTGTATTGTAAATCTGACAAGATATCATGAGTTTCTGCCTAATCTTGTAGCCTATTCAAAAATATGTAGCCCGTTATCTTTGCTAAAGAATCAAGCAGGGAGATTGGTCTATAGTAGGCAGGGTTATGCCGATCTCCCTTTTTATAGATCAGGACAATTGTTCATTCGTTCATTAATCTTTATTCAGTTTTAAAAACCATAAAAGATACATGTTAAAACAATTCATACATATAAGGTAAATACAGTTAAAAGTAATCATTCCCTGGTTCCCCCCTTAGCAATCACAATGAATAAAATGTTGCCTTTGTAATATATAACTAGTTTCTCAATTTGCTAAATGGAATAAATAGTTCTAATGCTAAGCCTATTATTCAATAAACTCAGACTATTATTAATTTGCTATTGAAAAAGGAGATATGGGTTCAAGGCAGGAATAAATAAAGTGCAAGTACAAGAAGGTGCATATAAATGCTGAAGCAGCACATAACATTGAAAACATTTAGATTAAAAATCTTGACCTATAAAAATTCAAATTTCATGCCTTTTTCCTTTCGTATTAAATTGACAGCAAATAAATATCTGCTAACACTAAAAACTATTTTCTGCGATGCATCAGTTTTTAGAATCCTAGTCGCTCCTGAGTGTGACCTGTTTCCGAAGTTCCGGCAAATAGGTTTGATCTATGTTTTCCTTGGAACGGCGTATGATGGACAAAAAAAAGTAAATGGGAATCGTTTTCTACTGCATTCGAAAGGCATAAGGGGCAGTAGACCTCGCTAACATCGTCATTTTTGTGTGCCCATTTTGCTGTGTTAAAATTAACTTGCAAAACGTCATAGCAAAACTTCACATACAGAGATTTTGCCAATTGTGGTTGGACTTCATCCAGATATTGCTCAAAAAAGGGAAGTGGTTTTATTAACAGGAACTGTGATGTCAACCTACCAATATCGGGACCGTGGGAGATACTATTTTGCATAAATGCCCAAAATGTAACTTTCAAGATCTTTTTTGAGGACAGTGTTAATAAGTTAGGCGCTTCCCAATAATGATTTAACCCTAGTTAGCAGAACCGTAGGTGCACATGCCTAACCCACTGGAGGGTAACATGCTGATCAAGTCTTAAGATCTCAATTAACCCCTCTTTGTAATTTAAGAGTTCTTCTGTGGTCCACAAATGGACCCATAATAGCAACGATCTGAATATGGCCTGATGGTCTATGCACTTTGTATTCAGATCTAGGGTAATAGGGATCATGGGTGTACGTACGGGAAGATGTAATAACATCCTGAAGAACTTTTTTTGTATCCCCCACAAACGTATTTCTACTAGAACCCCCAAAGTTCTGCAGCACAAAGGGTTGCAGATTGTGCCCTATATTTATAGACTTCAAGTGCTGGAGACACAGCCTTGGATACACTGTTCTGATGTTTTCAGTATTGGCAAGGTGTTTTGAAGCAAAATAGCCTACATTTTGCACAATGCTGCCCTGCTTATCTTTAGTTACAATCATTTTGCAGGTGCGAATACCAGGTTAGTTTAGTATCTAGCGTAATAGCAAGGTAGTTAAATTTGAGCACATATTCTAGCTTCTGTTTTTGTACTATGATGTTTTTCTTAAAGGATTTATGGGGTTTGACGGGACAATTGTTGATTCTGCCCACGTGGATACAAAGCCTGTATTACAGCATGCCCTCAATACCACGGTTAGGAGGGGGACCATAAAACAGTATTGGCCTTATACTAAGTCCGGGCGGTGAACTCCACTCCGCTCGTGCAGTTTGCGGAGATTTCCACACTCCGCATTACGCGGAGCTCGCAGAGTTCCGGAAGTTCACGAAGCAGAGTTTTTTTACTCGCTCACGTTTGTTAACATCAAGTTGGTGAGCGCAAGCAAAGAAAATCCACTTCCTGGCAATATTTTTCCTCGTTCGCGATCGTCAACATCAAGCTGGCGAGCACGAGCGTGGAAAATCAATCTCCCGACGAGATTTCTCAACACAGGCGGTCAGATTTCTCATTGCGAGTGGTCGCGTATGCTCACGACCTCTCGCATTGAGAAACTGTCCGTTTACATTGAGAAAGCTGTCGCTCGAGTAAAATCTACTCGAGCGGCAGAAAGGAAGCAGTGCCCACTTGTGCTGTGCATGGTGCTGTCCGCGATGATTGCACAGTGCAGACATGCACCTGGCACTGAAAATCATCACGATCAGCATTTATCCAACACACTCAGCCGCTTGCGGAGCTCTGCAGATTTCTTTGCACTTTGTGGAGTTCCTCGTTCCAGAACTCCGTGAACTCCGCCCAGGCTTATCTTTTACAAGTCCACTGGGATAGTGTTGGGGCCAGAAGCTTTTCCACCTTTACTTGCATTTTTTGCTCTGTTATCTTCCTCCAAACTAAATGGAATAATAGTGGAGGTTTGGGTAGGGGCTTCCGTTTCATTTTGGTTATATTGCTGCTCTTGTTCTAATGTGGGAGTGGGAGTGGGAAGGGAGGAGATACCAGTGAAGTGCTTTATCCAATCTTCTTCTGGTATCGCAACCTCAATCCTAGGACCTTCATCTGCTCTCAACGGTGCAGAAGTAACTATCCTCCAAAATGCACAATTATCATTATTAATGATTGCTTCATGTAAAGCTTCCCAGGTTTTCTCTCTCAGCCATAGTTTCACCACCCGTTTATAATCTATTCTACATGTCTGTACCTCAGTTCTACATCTAGGAGTTTTGTTCAGTGCTTCCTTTAACCTCTTATGGGCCTTAGTACATAGTGAATCAAACCACCCTTTTCTCTCTTTTCTGTGCTGTTCCCTTTTACCCCCTGTGTAATTGTCAGAAAGGCCTTAACTGTAGCATTTTGTTCGATGTTTCATCTAGGCAGGTCTAAAAAGCTTCCCTTTTATTATTAATTAGTTATTTTAAAAACTTCTCAGGTATGGCCTGTGACCATCACAGAGTATATCCATTAAGAGTTGCTAGTTCAATTTCTTCAGTCTGGATGGTGATATGACTACGCCACCGGTTAAGAAGTAGGACGGGGGAAAGTTGGATAGTCTGGGGGAAGTGGTCACTTAATGAGATGGAATGTGTGTTAAAATGAAATGCAGGGATGACACATTTGTTAGACATTAGAACATAATCAATAGTGTGTGGGCATTTCTCCCATTAAAAGTGCACTTAAATGGGGTGTATGGGTATGAGATTTAGTGAGAAAATGCCAGATTATGTTTAAATATTAATTTGTTCATCTTGTCCCCATACTGACTGTGATTTAAATGTGATTGGCCAACATTATCTAAATTGGTCACTCCACATATTTTTTCAGGGGGCATATTACACCATTGTGTGTTAAAATCACCCCCCCATAAAATGATCACGTTCTTAGTACTGCTTGTGTCAAGATGCTCCAGGTCTTCGTACAGTTTTAGCAAGATAGGTGTTATTTCTCACATTATTATATAACATAATGAATGCTAGCCGTGCAACACCCAAGTCTTCAAATTCAATCATTTGGTAATATGGATTGTGTGACACTATAGCTATTCGGATAAGTTGTGAATTGTTAGAGACAAAAGTGCATAACCCACCCTTTGGTGTATCATGGTTTGTAGGAATAGCTAGAACATTATTTGTTCTTAACACATTTATATGTAGGGGCTCCATGACCCAGTTCTCTTGTAAGCAGATAAAATAGAAACCCTCTATAAACTCTAAGCATTCTGTTTTTTTAAATTTTATTCCGGAGACCTGCCACATTTCAAAACATAAATCCAATAAGGTTATGGGGGGTCATAAAGCCTATCTGTTTGGTTATTGATCAGAGTAGCCAAACTGAAGCTACTAGTTAGCTGCAAATTAGTTTCAAGTGACGAGGTCCTTAGATCACTCGGGAGCTGAATGGATTTCCCGTCTTTAAGGTCTTTAGCTCTCCCTCACAGCCTACCCAATGCTCCCCATCAAGTCAGTCGAACCTTTCCAAATTTGATAGGATCTGAAACCGATTATGTGCTGGTATATTATAATTTGAATTTGTTGGTGGTCTAGAATATGGTGTTTTCTGGGGTCTAATAGTATCAGGTACCTTGGTAGGTTGGTAAAAGTCACCTAAGGGAAGGGAGGACACAGTGCTTATAGGCACATTTGTAGCGATAGTCTTACTCAAAACAACCTCCACCAGCCGTGGAGTTTTAAAGGATATAACAGTGCAATCGCTTGGCAGAGCCCTACCCACCCATTTAACTCTCCTTACCATCTTTATGTCTTTGAAGAGGAACTTGGTAAGGCCCAATCTAACTCCTAACCAATTTAGGGACTTAGGGCCAGATGTACGACCAAGTAATTGCGCATCGCAAATTGCAACTCTTTTGCGAGTTGCAATTTGTGAGGCGCAATTTCCGATGTACAACAGTGTATTTCACACTGTTTGCGATTCCTAATGGGGTCGCAAATTGCGAGGCTCAGCTATTTGCGAGCTCATTGGGAATGACAGCCCTCCCAGGGATGGTGGCCTGCTGGGCTCAGCAGACCACCATGTCTGGGACTGCTTTTTAATAAACCAGCTTTTTTTTTTTTTTAAATGCAGCCTGTTTTCCTTAAAGGAAAACGGGATGCATTTAAAAAAGTAAAATGAAACTTTTCAGTTTCATTTTTTTAAGCGCAGGCAGTGGTCTCTGGGACCACTGCCTGCTCTTAAAAAATATTTTCCAACATACTCACAAAGGGGAAGGGGTCCCCTGGGGACCCCTTCACCTTTGCGAGTGGTTTACCACCTACTTGGAGTAGGTGGTAAACTGCGAGTGTTCTGCGACCGCAAATGCGGTCGCAAAACACTAGTACATAGCATGTTGACTCGCTATTAGGAAGGGACGCCCCTTCCTAATAGCGAGAGTCGCAAATGCTATTTTGTGAGTCAGGGACTCGCAAAATAGCATTTGTACATGCTATTACCCTTTTTTGCAGCCGCAAACGGGAGGTTCTCCCGTTTGCGGCCGCAAAAAAGGGTCGTACATCTGGCCCTTATTTCTTAGCGATATCCAAGTTTTCTTACTGTGCAAAGGTAAGGTTGGAACGTTTGCCAAACTGATTACATACGAGGTGGCAGCTGGAGGGAGGTCCAAGAAGTCAGTTACCTGGGCTGGGTGTTCTTCTATGTATTTGTCAGTGACTGGGGTAGCTATGGCTTGACAAGGATTTTTCCCTCCATTTGTTCCTCTACTGGACGTATCATGAGACATGGTCTCTCTTGGATTTTGGGTATGCATATAGTTAGGTGGGCCCTATATACTTCCTGTATGTGTGTTATTGGTAAGTGCAACCTTGGTGGAAGAATGATCTGTGACTGGGTAACTCATTGTATCTAGGATGGCTAGAGTTCGCCTGCTGCTAAAGTGTTCAGCAAGTCCAAGCAGGTAGAACATTTAGTTTCTACTTGCTTTAGACGGGTATTTATAGACATGTCTGCATTTTTCACAAGTTGTTCTAAAGATTTAACTGCCTCACATAGTGAGTCGAGGTTTTGGTTGTTTGTATCGCAAGGGTCCTGGTTAACTTCAGCACTTATTAGTACTGACCGATTGGAAGACATATTTTGAGGGTTTGTCCGTTTATTCCGAATTACCGCCTTATTTGGATCAGTAGTTATTGGTCATTGTCAAGGCTTTCTAATACATTTGGATGCTGGTGGAGAGTCAGTTTTAGATGAAGAGATAGTTTCAGATATGTTCTGAATATACCCATTTCCCACCTTGTCACTCATTGGGGCTATAGCTTTGCATCTGGTTATAAGATTTTCTAGATCATTAGTAGAAAGATGAGTTGGTATTGTTGGAGCCGCTATACGGTCACTACAAATTTGCAATGTTTCTTCAACAAAGGAAATTTTCTTATCAATAGCTCCTGAAATATTTTTTGGTAAGAATAACTGTGTTTTATCTGGTGACTGGGGATTACCAGCAGCTGCAGGGTGTTTCTTCTTGCCCGTACTCAGTGATTTAAAGACAAAAAAGGCAAAAACAATTAGCAATTTAAAGAGCTCCTCCAGGAGTCATGCAGTGTCGGTGGCGGCTTCCTGCCGCAAGGTATCATTGGGGCTTGAGGTCTGCCCCCACTGGCATGTGCTCGGTGTCTCTCCCTGTGCCACGGGACCCGCAGCAGCAATTTAAAGAGCACCTCTGGGGTTGTGTTTTCGACGGCTGTTAGGGTGGAGAATTCTCTGATGATGCTGAAAAGTTCCTTGGAGTGATTGCTGCTAGTTTTGAGGCGGGTGACCAGGGCTGCCTTTTAGGCTTCTTGGCAGGAGTGGTGGTAATTCCTGATGGCGGACTTGAGTGCAGAGTTGTCTATTAGTTTCCTGCTGGAGAGCCAATGCCTTTCTATTCGTTTGCATTCTCTTTTTGCGGTTTGGAGTTCTGGGGTGAACCAGGTGGTATGTTTGTTGCAACTTTTGGCATTGTGTGGTTTGATGGGGGCAATGCTGTCTATTCTGGCGGTGATCCAGTCTGATAAATTTTGGGTGGCCTGGTTCACGTCATCCATGGTGTGGAGGGTTGTGGAGCCGAGGGCAGCTGACCATTGTGTTTGTGTGACTTTGTTCCAGTTCCATTGTGCAGAGGCGTATGTTGTGGCAGTGTGCTGGGGAGTTTCTGAGATGGTGAAGTGGATGATGCTGTGGTCTGACCAGTTGACTTCGGAGGTGTGGCTGAAATGGATTCTGTCGCCGGTGGTGAAGATGGGTTGAGGGTGTGTCCCGCGCTGTGGGTGGGGCTGGAAACGATTTGCATCAAGCTAATGTTGTGCATGTTCCCTATGAGGTGAGCGGCATGTGTGTCGGTTGGGTCGTCGAGCTCCGTTGATGGCATTGCAGTTGGCTGGGCAGGGTGCACCTGATGGTAGCATTGGCATTCACGTGCATCTGGAAGTTGAGATGCTCCATGATGGCAAGGATCTCATATGGCTATCACCTCCTTGTAATTTCACTGGTTCTGAACCACACTTGTAGACATTTTAAATAACTGCCTTTGGTTTATTTTCTACTTGTCTGGAATTATGTAAACATGAAATAGGCACAAAGCACACAGATGAATCTCAAGATAGAAAGATCATTTAGGAAATACCAGGACACTTACGGAAACAGAGGTTTGGCAAGTCCAGTAACACAGGGGAGTAGTTAGAAACAAACCTAGACTTAAGGCTTGTCAAGTATGGAAGACAAGACGAATGTCCTTGGGTAAACACTATGCTACATTTGGTAGTTGACATTTCTAGGGCCCTGACCCTGTAAGATAAATAGGTCATGAAATAGTTCCTCGTCACACTGTTGACATAAAGAGGCAGCAAACTTTCACAAATTTTCCTGTCAACTTTGCTCATAATAGCTGTGACTCATGATACTCATTTAGTTCATTCACCAACCTTGTGATCCCTCACCTTTGTTAGTACTGACATAACTCGGGTCCTCGCATTCCCAAATCCTTCCAAAACTGATAGTAACTGTTGATTTTAGGTTGGATTTGTGTTGTGTTTGTCTTTATTATCTATCCTCCAGCAAGCTCATGACGTTAAGTAATTTAGAATCCAGACTTTGATGACCTATCTAGTGAATGATGACCCAATACATCTCAAAACCCCTACTGATATCGTCAAACAAAGCAACACTCTAAAATGCTTATTGCTGATGATTGTTGGAGATTTATTTTATTTATTTGACTCATTTATATGGCGCACAAATCATCCCCAGGGGGATCTCTCGGCGCCCGAGAAGGAGGCAGATGTAGAGTAAAATATAATATTCGTTCATTAGAATAGCCAGGTCTGAAGCAACTTTTTGAAATGTGGGAGGTTTGGGCAGGCACGGATATGTTCTGGGAGCTCATTCCAATATTTGGGGGCCTGGTAAGAAAACGCACGACCCCCCCATTTTGACTTTCCTTATTCTCCTGCTACAAAGCAGGCTGCGATTACTGGACCTAAGTTGTCGTCCAGGTTGATAACGTTCAATTTCATTAGTCAAATAAGCTGGGCCCGTGCCATGCAGGGACTTGAAGACCAAGCAAAGTAACTTGAAGATGGCTCGTTTCCTTACAGGAAGCCAATGTAAATGGCGAAGGAGAGGGAGGGAAGGGGTTCGTTCTGGTTTGTTAAGGGCAAGACGGGCTGCAGTATTTTGCACCACCTGCAGCTTAGATAACAAGTGTTCCCTAATTCCTACCAACAAGGAATTGGCGTAATCCAGGCAACTGATAAGAAGCGACTGAATGAGAGTCTTTCTGGCATTCAATGGAATCCAGGGAAAGATCTTTCTGAGTAACCACATGGTCCCATAACAGGTCCCTGCAAGAATTTTCACCTGCTCTTCCATTGAAAGCTTATTATCTATTCTAACCCCTAAGTTCTTAGCCCACCCTCTTGGGGCGGGTGCTTCTCCTAATTCTGACGGCCACCAGTCAGCACTCCACAGCTGTTCTGCCTTGCCAAACAACAAAATCTCCGTTTTAGAGGAGTTAAGTTGCAGAAAGTTCTTCCTCATCCAGCTAGCAATGCTCGTCATACAAGTTATAAACTTAGCTTTGGTTTCTGCGGGGTTGTTCTCTATGTGTACTATCAGCTGCGTATCATCAGCATAGGATATAGTGTCAAACTCGTAATTTCTGATGATTGAGGCCAAGGGGGCAACATATAGATTGAACAGCGTGGGGCTCAATATGGAGCCTTGTGGAACCCCCTTGTCCATCACAGCTGTATGTGACACAAATGAGTCCAACTGGACACATTGTGTTCTGTCTGACAGATAACTCTGAATCCAATCAAAGGCCAGACCTCTGACACCAATCTCTCGAAGCCTGTTCAACAGAATACGATGAGAGATGGTGTCAAAGGCTGCCGACAGGTCAAGCAGTACTAGCATAACTGGAGAGTCCTTATCCAGTGACATCCTTAGCGTATCCGTAACCTCTAATAAAGCGGCCTCGGTGCTGTAGGATGCACGGAACCCGGACTGGGATGGGTCTAGTATTTTATTCTGTTCTAAATATCTAGAAAGATGTCGATTAATTATTGTCTCCATGATTTTAGAACAACAAGGGAGAAGGGAAATTGGCCTGTAATTCTGTAAGTCCGTAGGATCTGCTAAGGCTTTCTTGAGCAGGGGCTTGATACGTGCGTTCTTCCATTTGCGTGGGAAAGTTGCAGTCGCTAATGAGATGTTACATATCTCTGCAAGTGAGTCCGCTACAACCGGGGATAGTTCAGACATAACCGCAGGTGGTACCGGGTCTAAAACAGAACCCGATTTCACCTGAGCTAGAAGGGCGCCTAACTGCTCGCCGGTAATGATGGGGAAGCATTCTAAAATCGGGGAACAGGGATTTCCCTGGAAGGGGGCTCTCTCCTGAACATCCTCTTCCGGCCCGAAGGAGTGATAAATTGTATCGATCTTATTAGTAAAATGGGTCGCTAGGTAATTACATACTTCCTGCGTGAAGGCGGGAGTGGGTTGTTTGCCCTTGGATTTGTAAACTCCTTCAAGATGGCAAAGAGCTCGCGCAAGGAGTCCTTAGCTCCTATAATGCGAGAGCCTAAGTAGGTTCTCCTGGCTACATTACAACTATTTAAGTAGATTCTATGGGCCTCTCGGTAGCACTGGTCGAAGGACTGGTTCCATGTAATAGTTTTTCTTTCTCTTCACGTGATGGGCCCTTTATGTATGAAAACAGTATTATTAGTTTGTACCAGGTACTGAATCAGACTCGTCCTTCCAGTATTCACCAACCACCTGATGTAACACAGTGATGACATGAGTGTAGTGTCTTGAGAGTTAGCAATGATGAAACCCTTTTAGCTCCTGATGGACTCCGTAAAGCATTAGAGTGGAATGCAATGAAGGTGATTTTGATTGTTAAGCTCGCAGTTACACGCACATGAATAAAGATGTGTAATACTAAGCTCTATGTGTGGGGTAGTCATTATCGGGTACCAATGCTGGGGAAGACGCTACAATTGGTGATGAGATAGGGGATAAATAACCTAAAGATCGACAGTGCTCTCCCAGAGAGTATGCCGTGGTCCAAGCAAACTGCTTGTGCGTGTCATGTGTGCCATCGATGAAGTACGGAACCAACACTTAATGCACATGGAGTCAAAGCGCAGCTCCAGCCGCTGTGAAGCAGCTGAAGATAACAAAAGCATTGCAGAGAATATACACTTTTTTGGCTGATAACCTGCTGAGAACCTGCTGATTAGACCATTGGTAAAGGTACCAAGTTGCCATGCAAGATGCATTTATACGTTCAGGAGCCCCCACCGACTCCTGCCGCCACACATCTCCCACAGAGCTGCCGCTGCCATTGCACCCAAACTCCGACGTACAATTAACTGCACCCTCGAAACAGGCATGTTCCGCGACTAATGGAAATGCATAGAAGTGAATCCCCTCCTCAATAAGCCCTCTGCAGACCCGACGGACCTCAAGAACGACAGACCCAGCTCTCTCCTCCCCTTCGCAACCAAAGTCACCAAGAAGATCGTCGACAACCAGCTCATGAACTTCATCAAATCCAACTAGATCCTTGTCACTTTCCAATCTAGATTCCGCAGCAACCACAGCACCGAGATCGCCCTCCTAGCCACCACGGATGACATCCGCACTCTCCTCGACCAAGGCCACACAGCAGCCCTGATTCTACTAGACAACTCAGCAGCCTTTGACACCGTCTCCCACTGTACACTAGCCGCCAGACTCCATGACGCCAGCATACAGGGAACTGCCCTAGACTTGATCCGCTCCTTCCCCACCGGCCGAACTCAAAGAATCAGACTCCCACCCTTTCTCTCCGAACGCTCAGCTGCGGAGTACCCCAAGGATCCTCACACAGCCCCATGGTTTTCAACATCTACATGGCCCCCCTCGCTACCATCGTCAGAAAACATGGACTCAGTATAGTATTCTACGCCGAGGATACTCAGCTCATCCTCTCCCTCACCAAGGAACCCGACATCACCAGACACAGTTTCCAGGAAGGAATGAAGGACGTTGCATCCTTGATGAGCAGCAGCTGCCTGAAGCTCAACTCGAAGAAAACGGAAGTCCTCATCCTTGGATGCACCCCCTCTGCGTGCCACAACACCTGGTGGCCCACCGCCCTCGGCAACCCTCCCACGGACCACGCCCACAACCTCAGCATCATACTCGACTCCTCCCTCACCATGATCCAACAGATCAATGCCGTATCTTCCACGTGCTTCAATACCCAACGCATTCTCTGCAAGACCTTCAAATGGATCACCCCCGAATCCAGAAAGACCATCACCCACGCACTCATAACCAGCAGACTGAACTTCAGGAACGCCCTCTATGCCGGAATCAACAAATCTCTACTCCTCAAACTCCAGACCATCCATAACACTGCAGCCAGACCTATCCTCAGCATCCCACGACAAGACCACATCACCCAGCTTCTACGAGACCTCCACTGGCTCCTGTTGAAAAGAGAGTTACTTTCAAGCTGCTCACTCACTCCTACAAATCCCTCAACAACACCGGACCCCAATACCTCAATGAAAGAATCTCCTTCTACGCACCCAAGAGAAACCTCCGCTCTGCCGACCTTGCCCTGGCAGAAATCCCTTGCATCCGCAGAGCCAGAACAGGAGGAAGAGCCTTCTCCTACATCATGGCCAAGACCTGGAATGAACGTCCCCTCAGCATCAGACAAACCCCCACACTGCAAGCATTCAGGAAGAGCCTCAAGACCTGGCTCTTTGGATGAGAAGGAGCTGCTCGAAACCCCCCTCCCCCAGTGCCTAGAGACCCTCACAGTTGAGTAGTGCGCTTCACAAATCCCTGATTGATTAATTGATACATTATACGGAGTGTTAATGCTGAAGGCAAAGATAAACCAGGTGCAAATTGATGTTTGGAAAAGAAGAAATAATTAACTTGCTGAAACCATTAAAGAGAGTCATCATACCGCTGCACTTGGTGAACTGGCTCAAGGAGACCTGCCCAAGGTTGAGCTTATTGAGCCGTCCATACCCAAAGTGTCCTGCCACCAAAACTGCAAAGTGGGGCATTAAACAAATTCCCAAGTATTCGAATAATAAAGAGCCAAGAGCGTTCCTCGGAATAGTGAAATTTTTTCAGATGGCAGTGAAGAAAGTCACATTTCCAGCTATCATTAAAGATGATCAGAGACCAGCACATCGCAGGGCCTCACAGATAAGTTCCACACTTGTCTACAATGAGGTTGGGTTCCTGAAACCACCACCACCGTTCCATATCAACAAAAAGCTAAATATTGGCGATATATGGATTGTTTGGATAGAGACATTTGATTATTTCATTGAAGAGACTGATAACAAAAGATTAACAAGTACCTCAAAAATCTTGCTGGTGATGGTGTAAAAGAAGTCATAAGAAAGATGCCGTGAACTGAAGAAGAAACCACATACCATCGGATTAAAGAAACTTTGAATCTCAAGTTTAATCGAATGGCCAATGTGGATTACGAAAGATACATGATGAAGAAGCCATAAGAGTTAGTGATGAAAGCTTGTTAGATTCATTCAGATGATGAATCCTGGCAGAAACTCCTAGGGCCTGATTATGAGTTTGGCAGTTCGATGGACCACCAAACCCATGGTGGTGGTGCGGCAACTTCCACACCGGCGGTCGGACGGCCCTATTAAGACTTTGGTGGTTGGACCGCCATTGGACCACCGCAACCGCCGGGGATCCGTGATCCCTTGGCGGTAACACAGGGGTCAGAGGCTTGCAATATGCTGGTGGTGCCTCAGCAGCAACGCCAAGCATATTACAAGTTTCCTCACATCCACCCCTTTCATGGCGGTGTGCCTGCCATGAAAAGTGTGGTAGTGAGGAAACAAAGGGGGCTCCACAGGGTCCCCTGTTGCCTCAAGGCCTAGGGATGCATTCAGGGGGGCTCATGGTGTGCCCCCCTGTGTGCATGCACCCCCTGTGCCTGCAGGGTATGGACTTCACTGTTCATGTCGTGCAGCAATGGGCTGTGGTGGTCTCTCGGCGCTGCAGTGCTGAGGCTCATGTATGAGTTTTGTACTGCACTGCCGCGGGACCGCAAAAGGACTGACTGCCAGACCACGAGGATACTCGTAATGTGGCAGGTGGTCAGTGGTAGAGTTTGGCAGTGTGGGAGCTGGACAGTGGGGTGCTGCCCCGCTCCCACACTGCCAATCTCAGAATCCTACCCTAAGTCTGGAGCAAATGTTAATGGTTGCCTGAGCAGAAGAGCGTGGTAACAGACAAGCTGCTAACATGGAGGCCGCAGGTGTACAGAATAAATCAGTCATAAGAGTGAAAAGGAAGCCAAAGAAAAAGCCTGAAGGACACGATGTGATGTCTACAAAGTTGTTTTAGATGTGTATTTTTGTTTCCACATGAAGGTAAACGTCCCGCCATTAGACAGATATATAAAAGCTAAGCCCGGGTGGAGTTCGCGTAGTCGCGCTACGCAAACCTACGTGAAGCGGTCAAAAAACTCCACAACGCTACGCGGAGTTCCGCGAGCATGCAGAGTTGCTTGTCCCGCATGCTCGCAAGATGTTTTCTGATGTTCAACAACACGGATTGCGTGTTCGGGGGGAAATATCGCGCAAACTTCACCACGCGGTCGCCAATGGGCGCGGCCATCTTGTTTTTCTACTCTTTCTGGCTACTACTCTTACTGGTTCTAGGGCCTGTTTTTCATCCCTCTCTAATCGTTTCAATCCTTTGTTTTTTACACTGTTTTTCTGATCTTTTTCATTTATTATCTATCCCTCTCTCTCCCTAAGTGTATATTTTGCATTTTATTTCTACTTTTACTGCATTTGCGTACTGGTTTTCTATTACTTGCTTTTTATTTTTTTTAACTTTCCTACTTCTTCTCCTGACTTTATTTTTCACTTCAGCATTTTTCTTTTCCGCCCACCGCCCCGCCCAGAACCATGGCTAAGGCTAGCCAGAAGGGGAAGGCCAAGGGTAGTGACTCTGCCAAGAAGAGCTGCCTTCCTTTCGAAAGACAGTGCCCGGATGGGTGCATCCCCGTGCCCTAATCTCCGAGGTGGCTACCATTGTTTTTTTTGTACAGCGCCACCTCCCCTTAACCTTGGCAGCAGGCAGCAGGCCCTGCTCCGGCTACCCAGGAGCGTCACCGCTGGTGGGCGAGGGTGCGCCGAGCAGTGTTTCGCTGCTCTGAGTTCCGGCGCACCCACAACCAGCTGACTCACCGGTGGTCAGACATCTTGGACCGGGAGCAGGACCTGCTGGAACTGCTAGGTGTTGAGGTCGTGGGGCTTGGTTAGTAGCTAATTATAGTAGTATTGTGTGTTCTGTTCTGTATTATTGTGAATATTATTTTTTTCACAAATAGCAAGAATGCTGCTGCTTACATGCAGGTAAGTTTCATTTAAAAATCTTATGTGATTGTTATTCTTCTTCACACTAGACAGGTGCTCGGCGCTACTAATCTTACTTGTTTGTAACTTTGTGCTCGCTTGGGCTGATTATGTAAGAGAGTTTACAGAACTTAAGTTAGGTAATGCTAGAGAGACTCCTTTCCTTTGTCCTGTCACTAAGATAGTGCTGGTAGGTAGGTAGTTTAGTTGCTTAGTATTAGTTAGTTGGTAATTTTTTAGCACTCCGTGGCGTGACGCGTCCTCTGTCACATGCTGCTGACTCCAGTCCTTAGTAGAACCTTTTGTAGTTTGTTAGTGAGTGAGTAATATAGCAACTCATCAGCACATCAGCAGCAGCCAACCAACAATTTGGTGTATGCAATATGCATGCGTCCATCTATGCAATTTTGATGGCTAAAATAAATGGAAATGCAGACCTAGTGAACAATTGGCCCATCAAAGGGGGTTGATTCATTGATGATTTGATTTCGAATGAGATTGGAAAACTTAGAAGAAGCAAATATATTTTTTGGCAATTGAATTCATTTCCGATGTCCCTGGAATAGGCGGGCTAGGCTAGGTGGAACTTACTTACAGGTTTAGGATTCTGGAATCGGAATGGAACACTGGATTAATAAATAATAACTAGACAGTCCGTGATACTACTACTAGTTGATCAGATTACATAGGTCAATTTTATTGCAATTGTTGTTTCCTGTCCAAAAATGTATTTAGAGCCTTTTTAAAAAAAAAATTATTTGTTTCACACCAATCAATTTTTGTCTCTTTATTGTATCTTACATGATCAGCATCCAGGGGCAAGAAGACAACGGGGTCGTCTGATGCGGGACTCGGAGCTGGAGATGCCTCCCAGGGCCAGGATCGCTCCTCCACTGAGGGCTCTGCTGCTGGCCCCAGTAAGTCGTCCTGTTGTTAATATTAATAATTATATTTCCCTAACTTTTAATGCACCTTATTTTTTCCGAACTATTATTTCCGTTTCCTAATTCTTTTTTTTACCAAATCTTCTTCGATCTATCTGTTTCTAAATTCTTGTTATCCCTGCATTACCTACCTGCTTAGTTATTGTAGAAAAAACTCAACAGAAACGAAGTGAGTTCAAAAGTAACGTGGGTTTATTCAGTACAACAGTTCCCCAACAGCCATGCCTAACGCTCCTCAGCAGAAATCCCCAACATTCTAAGGTGCACTCTAGAGAGCATTCTAGGATGGAACCAACCTGTAAAGGAAAGAGGGGGAAGAGGAACGGACCATATAACTAGGGAATATAAGAACAGGGAAAGGAGGGTAGTATAAACCATAGAAAAAGAAAAGGAGGAAGATTATAACAGTTATATTTTTTTCTTGTGTCTGTTTGTTTTTTTCACATCAATCTAACTGCCTCTGACTCTGTACTACTATTAGTCTGTCTGTAGCTTGCCCAGTTGGCCACTCTTTATTTTTAAAACGTTTTAAAAGTCAGATTCACCAATAGCTCTAGCCACTGAGTACAGTCATTTGGGTTGTCCTCTTCTTAATCTTGAGAGGCTTTTCAGCAATTGCCACCAACAAAATGCCCAACCAGATATTTTACTATTTTCGATAGGATAGGACATACTACTGTCTACTCTACTCTAGTACCCGATTTGTAGTGATGTATGTGGTATATATATGTATGTATTGTATTTTCTCACTCTTGCTAGTGAAAAAAAATTAATAGGGGGAGGCGTATATATCATCTAAAAAATGTGCAATGTTTTTTCTAGGCATACCACCCACCAGTGCCGGGGCCAGCGGCGGAGCAGGTGACGCCAGTCAGGAGGGAGCAGATGCGGCAGCTTCTGCAGGGGTGGGTGAGCCAGCAGCAGTGGCGGGCGGTGGTAAGTTGTACTTATATTCCTTACTTACTGACAATAGTTACACAGTCGCTGCAAGGGTGTACTGTACTGTACTGTTGAGAGAGACTAAGTTGTTGTGAAGAACAGTTGAAGAAGACACCCTTTACTTAGCATTAGCAATAGCATTAGCGTCAGGAGTTGAGTAACTAGTGGCCTCTTGTATCTGACTCCAACTCAGCTGGGAAAGTTTTATGAAGAAGTCTAAGAGTTATATGACCTTGATGGATGAGTTGAACGAAAAGGGAAAGAAGTATGGAAGGTGGAAGGACGGGCGACATGTAATATTATATATATGACTGGCAGAGAAGGATGCGCGGGATGCATAGGTGGCTGATAGGAATCGGATGCATGGGTGGTTGAAGGATGGGTGGAAGGTGAAAGAAAGGCCACCTGCCTGGCTGGGTGAAACTGTATGGGTGATTAGGAAGAATCCTCTGGGGGGTTTCATGGGTCAAACTCAAAGGCAAGCAAGGAAGGAGGCATAGGTGGTGGTTAAAAAAAAAATTACAAATTTATGTTGTTGGTGAAAGGTTTGTTGAGAGATTATTTAAGGAGAATGATAGCCATATTTACTTTAAATGGATGGATGCCTGGATGGTACAATCATCATAGCATAGGTGGAGACTGTCACTGGATGAAGACAATGTAAAAGAAAAATAAACCGTGGCAGAGTAGCAAAGTCAAGGAGAATAGAATAAGAGATTCGAATTAAGAAATATAATGCTGGGGCGTGGCCGGGCAAGATGGCTGAGCGGACGTAATCCGTCTCGGCTCCCGGTCCGCGCTTGAGTCTCGGGATCATATCTGCGGAAATACGAGATCGCCACTGCCGCCACGAGCACCGAGTGAAAGCTCTAAGGCTGTTGCATGTAGCGGTGCCAAGAAGTTGCAGCGGGCGATGCGTAGAAGTGCAAAACAGAGCCTCAGAAGTACGGCAGCGGACCCTCATAAAATGGCGCCCGCCGCTCTCTGAATTGAAAAGGAGCCTGCCGGACACGGGGGAGATCGCAGTGTTAGAGTGGCTCTGGCTCTCCGCTCCCCTCGAGGCCTGCGACACATCGGTGAACACCATTGCCACCCCTGCCGAAGCGGGAGAGTGCGGGGGAAGATTTCAATGATGTCTGGTGCAGGCGTTCGCACTACAGCGCTGCTATCATCAGGTGCGTGGGGGGCCTACTGTATTAGAAGATCAGACGGCGCTCCACAAGCAGAAAAATTCAGACCTGCGATACCAAACCTGGGCTAGACGAGGTGGGGGTCGGCCGACTCCCGGGAGCCATGGCACACGTGCCTGACCCTAAAATGGTGGATTAGACATGAACGCCCACTGTTAAAAAGGCCGAGTGGAGCCCGCAAACAATCTCTGCCTTCTCGCGGGGGTAGAGCCACACAACGACGGTGTCACGGTACGATACAGGGCTCGGGCACTCTGGGGAGCTCACATCATTTAATGACTATAGCGCGCCACCGAGAGGCACTACGAATTGAAAGGCCGTGGAGAGAGGGGGCTGGAGTACAGGAGGAGCCTGGCTGACACACTATCTTCACGGTGTGAACCGGCAGATTAGAGGGAGATGGCAACGCAGCTGGGCCCTGAAATGTGAAGATCCTCCCCATCGCAGTAAGAGCACATAGTGAGGACTGGCTCTGGTGGGAGGAACAGACAAGCTGCAGCACAGCAAGGCGGGACCCCTGACGATGAGCAGGTGAGGGGAGAATTTGACAGGCTGACACCCATGCCTCGACCTGTATCCTAGGGGATTGCTGCTTACATGGTGAGAGTTCAGTGGCCTGCGGGAAGAGAGGGAACAGAACCCCACAGGTGGCCTCCAGCAATCTGCGACGTCAGCCGCCTGCAGAGACAGAAGAGGGCGGTAGAGGCCATTCCGTAAGGTTGCAGTGGAGAGATCACGGGGCTCGCCTCTATGCCGCCAAAGAAGACGCTGACCAAAGCCACAACTAAAGTTTCTAATTTCTTCTCTCCAGTGGATAAGCAGTTGCCTTTAGAACGCAACGACAATACAGACACCATGAGCCTCACGAAGGATGATCTCATGGCCTCCCTGCGAGATTTCAAAACGGAACTCCGAAAAGAGCTTGGTCAGGACATTAAAGCCTCCATTGATCAGCTGAAGACCGATCTCAATGAAAGATTGGCCGCCCTCCAACAGGACGTGGACTCAGTGGGAGTCAGAGTGGTAGATTTAGAGACGCAGTCTCAGGAAGTCGACAAACGAACCTCTGACATCCAGGACAAGATGCACGCCCTCCAAGATCAACTACTCCTAACCCAATTGAAAGCAGAGGATTTGGAGAACAGGGCTCGAAGAGACAACATAAGGGTCCGTGACCTGGAGGAGGGGGCAGAAGGCCACGATCTTGAAGCTTTCCTTGAGGGTCTATTTGCAGAGATCCTGAGCCCACAAACACTTAAGATCAAGTTAGAGCGGGCTCATCGAGTCGGAGGACCATCGACGGGAGGACAGAGGCGCACACAAGACGTACTGGAGAAATTCCACTCCTATAAGGTGAAAGAAGCAGTCTTGTTGGCAGCCAGGAAGCATAACGCAATCTCTTTCCAGGGCCACACATGCAGCATCTATCAAGACCTGGCACCCGCAACCTTAGCACGGAGGCAGCAATTTCGACCCATTACCTCCAAACTACGCGACGACAAAATCAGATACCGCTGGACATACCCGTTTGGACTTAGTTTTGAGTACAACAACAAGCAACGCCATGTTACAGATCTGAAGGAAGGTTTGGACCTACTGGGACTATCTACAACCGATCTTGAACCTTCCCAAAGTAAAGTACAAGGGGCGAAGCGGTCTGGCCTATCGCCGTTACAGTGGTCCACGAGCTCAAGGGGGAATCACAAGTGATGATGGAGACCAGAGACTATAGGATGTAACTCCACAGGGGCTGCGGAGTAAGGCTCCTCCCCTCATCGGACAATAGTGCGCAGTTGAAGGCAATGACACTTTCAAAGCACGATGACCAACTCAGAGTTGCAGGTAAAATGGAGCTGCTCGACTTCGGAGAACCGTCCTACAAGGCGAATTCAGATACTTTTGATATCCCGAGACGGGCGCGGATGGGGATATCGTTCACGCCATCCACCAACACGTCTGGATAGATGATTACATCTATGATCGGAGACTCACCATCGATCCGACACTTGTTAATGTTGGTAAAGTTGGGGGTTGGGTTTTTTCTTTTATTTCTTAGTTTTTGGGGAGGGGGGAGGTTAAGGGAGTGGTGGCAGCGGCGCGCAGATAGACAACACACCGGCCTTTTGATTAGGGAACAACCATCAAGACAGGCTTACTTGGGGGATCTACACGAGTTTACTTCTGACCATGATAACAGTGTAATACACGAGAGGGATATGAGAAGGGAGGGGGAGGTAGCTACGGGACAATGGTAATTTCTATAGGTTCTTGGCACGTCAAAGGATTAAATTCACCACAAAAGAGACAAAAAATCTGGAAATATCTCACTGATCACCACTTTGACATAGTGGCGCTCCAGGAGACGCATCTCCGGAGGTCTGAAGAATCGAGGCTCAAACACAAACAATACCCCCTTATTTACAAATCCTCAGCACTCACTAAGCACCGGGGAGTTGCGCTCCTATTCCATACATCGACGAAGTTTCAACCACTAGATATATACTCAGATAAAGAGGGCAGGATAGTTATGGTTAAGGGCACATTGAAGGGTAAACTTAGTACTTTTATCGCGGCTTACGCACCCAACACTGGCCAAACGGGCTTTTTAGATACCCTATTAGACAAGATAGATGACTTTGCGGAAGGGCCAACGATCCTCATGGGAGACTTTAACCTCACCTGGCAGGCGGGCTTTGACAGCACACACTCACACCGCGCCAAATCTAGCTCCTTCAATGCAGAAATTAAAAGGAGAATAAATGACGCTGGTCTCCGCGACGCCTGGCGTACTATGTACCCTCAGTCTAGGGACTATACATTTTACTCCCACATACACCACACCTATTCCAGATTGGATTATATTTTCCTCAGTCAAAACCTAATGGGCACCCTCAAGGAGGCTAAGATTTCCCCCCTCTCCCTTTCCGATCACTGTCCCGTCTCGATTTGCTTGCAGTGGGGGGCGGGTTCGGCGACCACTCCTAAATGGTATTTTCCAACTTCCCTTACACGAGACAGGTTGTTATGCACCGAACTACGAGAAGCGATCACAGAATTTTTTAAATTAAATAGAGCTGAGAACACCTCTGTGGGCAATACATGGGACGCTTTTAAAGCGGTCATAAGGGGAAAATGCATAGAGCTGAACTCCACATTAAATCGACAACGTGCTAAGGAGAGGGAGGATCTGGAGATAGAATTAGAATTGGCAGAGAAGACACACAAATCAAGCCCTACTAGGACTTCCCTACGCACCCTTACTGCATTGCGGGGTAAACTAAAGGCTATCTATAACAATAGGGCAGAACTCACACTCTTGAAGCTGCATCACATCTCTTACACCCAGGGGAATAAAATAGGCAAACATTTAGCTAGACAACTGAAAGAGAAACGCGAAAGGGAATATATTGGAGGTATACGGGACAGGAACAATGAGGTTCCTTTTATAGATCCCTTTACACCGGAGAACCCAGAGATGTTGAGTTGCAGGATAACTATCTCCAGGCCTTGCAATTCCCCCAGGTATCACAATGTACGAATGACAGACTCACAGCTCCTATAACAACGGAGGAAGTGACTGCAGCCATCACTGCCCTTGAAGTACACAAGGCCCCCGGACCTGACGGACTGACGGCCCATTTCTATAAAACCTTTGCACCTGACCTTACTACGCACCTCACAGGTCTTTTTAATCACATGGCAGAGGCCGGAGAGGTGACACCCTCAATGGCCGAGGCGGTAGTGACAGTCATCCCTAAACCCTGGAAAAATGCGCAGCAGTGTGCCTCCTATCGCCCTATTGCGCTTTTAAATTTAGACGCGAAACTTTACTCTGCTATTCTGGCGGCTCAGATAAATGATCTGATGCCGGACCTAATCCTCCCTGACCAATCCGGCTTCATCAAAGGACGCCAGACACACGACAATATCAGACGCACAATACATCTCATTGAAAAAGTAACCAAACGCAAGATCCCAGCGGTGCTGGTTGGTTTAGATGCCGAGAAGGCCTTTGACCGGGTGGATTGGACCTTTCTTTTCCACAAGCTTAAACGCTTTGGCTTCGCAGATAGATTTATCCAAATGATTAAAGCCAACTACACTCAACCCCGCTCTAGGGTGCAGGTAAATGGAGTATTTTCGGCCCCCTTTTCCCTTACGAGAGGCACAAGACAAGGGTGCCCATTGTCACCCTTACTATTCGCCCTTAGTATTGAACCACTGGCAATGAATATTCGAGAGACGCAGGCGATTAAAGGGATACCCTTCGGGGGTGACGACCACAAAATCTCTCTTTTTGCAGACGATGTGCTCCTTTCCCTCGCAGAACCCTCAATATCGCTTCCTGATCTGCAAGTTGAGCTGGCCAAGTTTGAGGCGGTACCAGGCTTTAAGATTAACCTTGATAAATCATTTATACTCAATCTCACGGACTCCGCTGAAGAGGCCAGCGATCTGCAGTCTCAATACCCGCTACAATGGACTGACCGCTCGCTTCAATACCTGGGGATCCAATTGACACCACGGGTGGTGGGGCTTTACAAGGCGAACTTCCCGCCTGCTCTCTTACAACTTCAAAAAGATCTTAAACGTTGGACGCCCCTGTTTATTTCATGGTTCAGCCGAATACACGCGATCAAAATGACGGTTCTTCCCAAACTGTTATATCTTTTTCAGGCTCTACCTATTGAGTTAGATGCGACACTCCTACCTAAAATTAAATCCCTGCTTACCCAGTTTATATGGCAAGGAGGGAGGGCAAGACAATCATTCTCACTATTGCGATGCCCCAGAGCGGAGGGTGGAGTGGGACTACCCGACCTCGGCCTGTATTACAAAGCCGCTCAATTACGGGTGGTGACGGAGTGGTTCAAGAGGGAGTCGGAGAAGCATTGGCTTCATATGGATAGAGCTATTGCGGGGAGGACAATCTAGGACCTAATATGGAAGCCCAAGAAGGAGAGACCAGTGAATGCATATATCAGCACCCCCACTCGCACCACATTGAATGTATGGGACTCGGTGACGGGAACTGACCAGTGGACCACTTTCCCCTCCCCCTACAAACCAATACACTTCAATCCGGCCTTTCCACCGGCCATACGGGAAGGCCCCTTTGATGCCTGGAGAGAGGGGGGCTGCCTCACGCTAGAGCATTTATTCCATAACTATGATATTCTCACCTTTGACAGTTGTAAAAGAGACTTCCACCTAAACCAGGATGAACACTTCCACTTCCACTACCTCCAACTCCAACACTGGACTCTCACCCCTCACGTTCAAGAAGCAGCTACAAGAGTAAAAACGGGATTTGAAAAATGTGTGAAGACGGTGGGTTCCATGAAAGGGGTGATTTCTTTTCTATACAACTACCTGCTCTCCTCCACACCCTCAGCGCGTCCGAGATATATGTCTATGAGGGAGGAGTTAACACAAAGAGAAATATTAGATAAGGAATGGACTGCGCTATGGTCTGACATCACGAAATGTAACCACTCTCTGGAATTAAGAGAAGCACATGTAAAAACATTGATGGACTGGTACCTATATCCCGCCAAACTTAAACGCATCTTCCCGAACACATCTGATAGGTGTTGGAGGGGCTGTGGGATGCTCGGAGATTTCCAACACATCTGGTGGGACTGTCTCACCATAAGACCATTCTGGGAGGAAATCCTAGCACATATTAAGACCATGCTAGGCTATCCCATACCGACTACTATAGAGGGGGTTCTCCTAGGCATCCGTGATCCTTCTCTCAAACACCAAACCAAAGCAGATAAGGCCATCATGTGGACGTGCATAGGAGCTGCGAAAGTGACAATCGCAGCCGCTTCGAAGAAAAAATCAGCTCCCACTATTTCACAATGGCATTCACGACTCTGGAAACTACTTTGTCTTGAGAGAATGGCGGATATCTTCTGCAATGACTATAAGAGCTTTGAACACAAATGGGGACCACTGGTTACCTTTCTTACAAGGGACTTACCACTGGCAGTGTGTCCGTCTTCACTCAGGGATATGCATCTCTTCCAATTTTAAGTATTTAGCACATGGACAGACGGTACAATATTTCCCATAGCTAGAGCTGCCGCCACTACCTTGTTGTTTGGAGGGGGGAGGGGTGGTCTTTTTTTTTTTTTTTTTTTCGTCTTGGGGAATTTTTTCTTTCCTTTTCCTATAAATGTGTTTTTATAGAGAGACCTTCCCGGTTGGAAGGGTAGGGCAAAAATCCTGTCGCAAAAGAAAGACGGGTTGCCGTTTCGCTTTTTTTGCAAAGGGGATATCTTAGGCCTGTACACTAATGGACACTGTACTAGATATCATAGATTTTCCATAAAGGAAGTATTGGATATGATTGAATAAGCAAGTTCAACCCTATTACTTTTCATGTTGCACTGTTTTGTGCTTTTGACTCTGAAATCTCTTTTGCTGTTTTGTATGCAGTGTATGTCTAACGGAAATGCTAATAAATACAAGTTTGAAAATATATATATATATATAATGCTAAAAAAGCAATGCAATGATAAATGGAAAAATCGCTGGTAAGAGAAACAAGGACTGTTTTTTTTTCAAGGTTTTTGATTCAAGGTTGTATTTCAGAATACTCCCTTGACTCACAGTAGTTTGCAAGCACAGCATATATATTATGTATATATGTACCCATACCCACCCACCATTATCAAGCGCCTCCCTCCAACTCCGAGGCCCACTCCCTAGTCCCTACCTATGTCATTTTCGACTATGTCAGCCTGCCATGGGTGGCCTATCAGCTGCTGTCGTCCCATATATAATCAATGATCATTTGGATCAAATATCATCTGTCTTGTTGTAGTAGTCAGGGTGAAAGTGAAATTGAGCAGTTGCCATTGATGTAACAGAGTATGGCCATAATAGAAAAATAAGATAGTTGTGTAGTTGTAGACTATAGCTGCCCCACCTTCAGACAGTAGTAAATAAAATAACGTGAGTCTGCGACACGAGTATGTCTGTCTAGGGCGCAAGCTGACTGAGCTGGCATGCCTAATTGCCTACAAGGTTAATTTAGCTAAATAAGAGAGAGAGAAGAGAAATACTTGTTTACTCCACAGTGCCTAGTAGTAGTAATGCCTGAAACTCCCACAAATGTTAGAGGCCGAGGAAGTGGGAGGATACCACAAATGTTATGTACTGTGCTTGCTAGTGCTACTGTGCCACCATGTGTATAATTAATTTTGTGCTACAGCTTTGCTAAGAGTATTTGTTACAATTGTCTTTTTTTCCTTTCTTGATATAGCTACTCCTTCGAAACAGGAAGGAGCTAACAGCCATGGCCCGGCGCCGGAAGCTGGAGGCCATCTGCAGAGAATATCAGCTGCTGGTGGCTCTGGCAGAGGAGGAGGCGCCAGCAGCTGCAGCCTCCTTCACTGCCCCGCGTACCAGCCAGGCCCCCCCAGTGGTACGGCGCCGCGGTCTGGCAGCCACCCGCCGCACTTCATATTCATTCATTACTGCTGCCCCCCCTGTGGATGAAATTGTAGAGCATTCAAGCGCTGCATGCGCCTCCGGATGGCGCACCTAGAGGAATGGGTAAAGGAGGTCCTGGCGATTAACCGGCGACTGCGAGCCCGCCACTAGAACTCCGTCGCCTTGCCCCTTTTTAAATTCTTTTTGGGTGGGTGGTGGGGCGTTGGGGAAAAGTTGGGGTTTATATGGACAATGGTATTTTGGGGTGGACAATCTTTGGACATTGGTTGGGGTTAGGGAGAGGGGTGGGTCAGGTGTTGTGGGTTTTTCCAATAGTTTATTTTGTTAGGGTAATAAATTATTTATACTTACTTTACATATGATGTAAATGTTTTGTGGGGGGTTTACTCTTTTACTTCACACGGTTTCCTTTCCTGCTGCTGGGCCGCAGCCAGTTTTTGATTGAAATAATAATCTGCGATAGTGTAACACACCAACAGATAGATGCGGTACCCTCACTTGTGACTTGTCCTACTAGTACTGTCAGTCTCTGCTCCTAGTCTATGCAGTCTGCAACTAGACTCGGAAGGGTGTGGGCATGTGAATTAATGTATTAATTTCCATATTGATTAATTATGCCTCCCCCAAACTTCTTCTCTTGCCTGTGATTGATGTTTATTCTTACTTAGGCAAAGCGATAGCTGCATGGTGATGATGGTTTGGTTTCCTAAGATGCCATGGTAGTGGTGGTAGACACTGACAGTGACAGTAGCATTTGCAAAAACAGAAAATGAGAGTCAGTTGCCTGAGGGAGACTCAGGAACGAGTAGTAAAAGTACAGTACACATGAAGACTGGCAAACAAGAAACCATGATGATGAATGATAAGCAATGCCAAAGTAAAATAAAACATAATTGTGACGGGGATAGCCTAATACAAGTTACAAACTGAAGTTGACTCGACCTATGAAGTGGACAAGAGTAACCTTTAGTGCTGGAAGGATGATGATTCGATGCAGGCAATTATAATTATGATGGATTATGTTCCTCTGGAAACAAAATTTACTCGCGAATACTGAGCATGGGTGGGCAAGCAGAAGAAAATCCTCGCCCTGCCTTGAGTTAGTGTTGCTTTCACCACATCCGCCCCAGCAAGTGTGTGATCAATTATTGGTGTAAATTTAATTTAGTCACACCTCAATATAAATCACACAGCCCGGGGGAAGAGGGTTAGGGTTTGATGAATGGTTGGGAAGGGGTATTTGAGTGAAAGGTTTGACAAGACAAACACTACACATGGACAAAACACAATCTTGGCAGACGACCATCATAAATCTGTTAGGGGAGGAAAAGGAAATGCATGAATGGTGATGACTTGATGGTTAATGATGAGTAGTACTAGACTAGTAGTACAGGGCAGCAGTATATTTTTAATTATTATTATTATGCAATTGCCTTGCCTGTCTGCCCCCATTGGCTGGTGGAGGCACTTCTCACGATCACGCTGAGAGCAATGCAGCGGCTTAAAGATAGATGGGAGGCAATAGAGGCCGACCTTGGACAGACAAGGAATGGGATGCCATATTAGCGGGCGCTAGAAACATACCCAGAAACTCGAGGTTCAAGCTTATTCAAACATACATTATACAGAGGGCATATCTCTCGCCGGACATGATAAATAGATACTTCCACATCGCCACTTCTGCATGTCCACGCTGTCAGCATGCTGATGCAGACCTGCTGCATATGCTGTGGACTTGCGCATCCCTTCAGCATGACTGGCAAGAAGTAATCACAATCCTAGCTTCATGCGCGAATACGGAGATGCCATTGTCGTGGGAAGTCTGCCTTCTAGGGCTGTACGCCAGATCAAAAAAGAATAAAGTCACCTCGAAGTTTCGAGATCTGGGTCTCATTACTGTAAAACGTCTCATAACTAAAAAATGGAAAAATGCAGTTCCACCGGAGATACTTACCTAGAAGCGTTCATTCACAATATGGGTTCAGGCAGAAAGTACGGCACTACATAGAGAGGAGATAGCCGGGCTTCGTAAGTTTCCCATTGCACAGAGCTGGGACACGTTGCTTGTTGCATTACAGGCCGGCAACCCGATAGCAGTCGCTACCGCCCCGTTAGTCAATCAGTGATAAACCCACCAGCCCCCCATCTTTCAGCCAAGGGGAATTTACATTGCCTCAGAGTCTACAGAATAGATAAATGTCGTTCCCCTTGATCTGTCACGGATAGCTATCCATACCTCCTCCGCCCTCAGACACAGGGGTCCTCTTTGTTGGCAAACTGTCCTGCCCTGTTATGTACAATATGTAAACTATCCACCAGGTATGTGGCTACGTGGAAATGAACTGATAATATATTCTTGCATTCAATAATGGACAATTGACATTGATTGTATTTAGTGGATGGCAGATGTTCTTTTTATGTTTTAAGTTTCAGTTTGTTTAGAACATTTTGGAAAATGTGATTTATTGGTACTCACTGGTGATCATCATTAAAGTCCTTTCTCCTACTAAGCAGTGAATAGATGATAAGACCCGACTGGCACAGATTTATATGTATATGGTGCACACACGTAAGTTCATGTCAGGACTGCTCAGATAAGCTGTGTTATGAGTAAGCAGTAGATAGAAATGATGCTAATGTGCAAACTATGATGTAGCTCAACTGTAGGCAATAGCATGCAGAGGCACTCGTACATATGTTCGCGTATGATACAAATGTTTTTAATAGTGAATAGCATATTCGTGTTGACTATATATTGCTGTGATAGGCAAAGCTATTCTGCACATGGGATTTGTATTTCTGAAACTCACATCCAAATATTTTTGTACGGATTCGTGATCATAGTCATGTTAAAAAGAAAACTATCAATAAAGATGTTTAAACAAAAATAAATCTGTTAGGGGAGGAAAAGGAAATGCATGAATGGTGATAACTTGATGGTTAATGATGAGTAGTACTAGACTAGTAGTACAGGGCAGCAGTATATTTTTAATTATTATTATTATGCAATTGCCTTGCCTGTCTGCCCCCAGAGAGACCCAAATTACATACATTTTATGTTCTGTTGTACCGGGCTTCCTTTTAAAGCTAGCAAAGAAATCTAAAAAATAGCTGTAGGGGTCAAATATATAAGCAAACATAATAAACAACAACACACACAGTCGTAATGTTTGAAGAGAAAAAAATGAATCAAATTAAAAGATGATGATACTATAAGTTACTATGTTATGGTCAAATTGGCAGTTGCATCTCAGCATTCCTCTTGGTCCATCCGTCCATGGACGCTGTCAATCTTGGGTGCCACTGCCTGTCTGGCATATGTGTAAGTGTAAGTTGTTTTTCCCAGCATGGCACAGGGTAAAGGCTGGCCTGTAACAAGTGTAGATGGAAAAACAAAAGGGATATTGAAAAATCAAGGAGAAAAGAAAAGTTAAAATGCATAAATTAAGGAGGAGTGCAACAAGAACACTTTCAGAGGCTGCATGGCTAAATCATGCCTACTCTGTTTCCAGCATTAACCTACAACAACAACAGGACAGAGCAGACACGCAGCACCCACCCAACCTTCACTTAGCTTAGATTTTGAGCCAGACAGCACTGAGCACACATATACAGCAACATAGCATTTTCCAAATTAAGTAACTAAATCAATGCACCGCTGTCAGTCATACCACTACACTTGTCTCCACCACTACAGAGAAATGTAGGTCTGGTGTGGTTGTTGTTGACTTGTTTACCTTTTAGGCCACTTCATGAAACACCCTGAGTTATTCCATCAATCATCTCTGATCCTACTGACTGACTGCGAGCATAGTGTAGTCATCATGGTGTCCAACTCTGTAGTGTACTGAGTGAGTCCAGATTCCAGAATCAAAAATGCAATGGATCGGCCTGCAGTCGTACAATTTTGTTATTAAACAATAAGAAGGGAAACATTGACTTGAGTCACTTTTTTGTGTGTAGATTATACTAGTAGACTTCATGCACAACAACAACACAAACACCAATCACTCAGAGTCAGCATCCAAAGCATGCCATCATTTACCTGTTCTTAAGGGGCAGTCCTTCTCGGCTCGGAAAGGAGGATAGCTGTAGTCAGGTTCTTTGGAGGGACTCGACGAGGCAGGCACACATTTCTTGTACTATTCTCCATCCAATGTCTGGCTTGAGGGAAATGGATTTGGGGCGAGTCAGGAGTGGACTGGAGCAGGACTTGGAGGAGTGGACTTACTTCTTCACTGACTGCACACAGTTGCAACTCCAATACGGCAATAAAAGAGTAAGACGGTAGTGATGGATTTGTTGTGATTCGAACCAGAAAAACAGAGACACACACAAATAATAAAAGTAAATAAGCAAGAAAGAAAGTAACAAGTCGAAACTCGAAAGCCTAGTTGTCAGGGAAGTAGAGCTCGTCCTCAAACTCTGGTGTTTCACCCAGAAGTAGGTCATCTAACACACTACTTCCATGACCTAAGTCGCCGTCATCATCTTCCTGCTGTGCTACTTCAGGTATGGTATAATCTGGTGGTATAAAGTGCTGATTCATGTTGATCATGGTTAACCTCTCCATGTTTTGGGGCGAGAGACTGGTCCTTCTCACTGTCAGAACGGCACAAGCAGCACTGAAAACACGCTCAGAAGAGACACTTGTGATAGGGCAAGCCAGATAGTTTATCGCCAGCCTGCTGAGCACTGGCCATTGGCGCCTTTTTCCATACCAATACACCAATGGGTTTTGATCAATGTAGACCTCTGTTGGGTCATCCAGATAGGCCTGGACCATCCGTTCAATGCTCAAGGGTGCGCCGCATTGCTCAGCCTCTTTTGGCTTTGCCTCAGCACTGGAACTAACAAGCCCTTGCTGTAGAAACCATTCCTGTGCCGATTTTGGTGGGGCTGATGCTCCTGTTCTTGTTGTTGTTGATGTTGTGCTTGGTGTTGTTGGTGGTTTTGACTGCTGTGAGCCAACCGCACTGCCCTCAGGCTCTGAAGTTGAACTTGACGCCGGCTGACCTGCAGTACTTGTTGTGGGCTGGAGTAACGGGCCTCTAATTCCCAGCCATCCTTTTTCTAAGCGACTGGCTTCCATAGCTATACAAGTATTGTACTTGGCAACATCCCCTTCTGAAAATGGAATCAATGTGTTCAGTGCTGGTTTGTACCGTGGATCCAGAATTGTGGCAGAAATGTAATGGTTGGATGACACAATGCCTCTTTGCATCCGTGTATTTTCAGATAAGTGAAGGGTTAAGCTCTCCACCAACTCATATGCTTCTTTTTTTCCTCCACACCTGCGTATATTGCAGACACCCCCTTCAGCTGTTTCTGTAGCATGTGCAACAATGGGATAGCTTGGCCCATAGTACAGTCCTCTTTGCTGACTTCACGTGTGAAGAGCTCGAAAGGAAGTAGCATCTCTGTCAGGCATTTAACTAGGCCCCATTGGTCCATCTCAATGGTCATGCCTTTCACAGTAGCATCCCCTCTTTGCATGACATATTCATTGATTGGCCTGTACTGCTCAAACAGACTTTCAAGCATGTAATAAGTTGAGTTCCAACGTGTTGGCACCTCCTGGATGAGTGCTTTAACTGGCATTCTATGCTCATGTTGAATGATCCTCAGCTGCTTCCGGGCTTTAAAAGAATGGCTGAAATGTTTGCAGATTCTTCTGCAGGTGGTCAGTAAGTTGCTGACTCGGTCTTCTTTTTTTAGAAAGTCTTGAACAATGATGTTAATGCAGTGCGCCAAACACAGGACCCTGAAATAGCCACCATCGTACATGGCCTTAACTATATTACTGCCATTGTCTGTGGCAACAACACCAATGTTAAGCCCTCTTGGGCACAGCCATTCAAAGACCTTGCTGTCAAAGTCTTCCAAAATGTTTGCAGCAGTATGAGATTTCTCCATGGCGAACATGGCTACAGTTGCATGTTTCCGAGTGACATTAAAAATCTCAGCAGTGTCAACAACACCTGCTGCAGATATCTTTTCTCTAACCCCCAAAAAATAGATCCAGTGTGCAGTGATGCACATGTAATCAGTGGCTTGGCAACGGGTCCACATGTCTGTTGTCAGGTGGATAGTGTGAACAGCACTCTGCTGCAAACCTTGTACAAGCTATTCCAGCACATCGTGATGTATTGCTGGAACAGCAACTCTGGCGAAATAGGACCAGCTGGGAACCTTCCATTTGGCAGATGCCTGTCACAAATTCAAGAAAACCCACCCCTTCCACAAAAGAAAAAGGGAGGAGGTCCAGCATTAACATTTTAGCCAGCTTCGCATTGTACAAACCTGCCGTTGGGTGGTTGCGTTCATACTGCCCCTCCGACCTAAACATGCTGAGAATGGTATGCTGGATTTTTTTCTTTTCTGGTACCACTGATGCAGGTGTCTTCTTTATGCCAGATGTTATTAGGCTCAACGCCACACGTTTTTCTGTTGCGGTACTCTCTTGCCTGGGACCCCTTGGTGTCTCAGCCTGACTCTTACTCTTGTGCCTCTGAGATGTTGCTGATGAGGATGTGGGCAGGACCACTGCACTGCTGGGGACAGGGCTACTTTGTGTACCAGAGAAAATGTCTCCCTCTTTTTCACCTTCCACCGCAATCGTATCTTCTACTTCTTCATCCCCACCAACAGCAATGGGTGCAGTTTTTTGACCGCTAAGGTGCGCCTCCCACTGGATCAAGTGGTGTTTTTTCAGATGGGTTGTTTGGCCTCCGGTACCATAGTTTGTACCAAGCTTACCCCGACTAACACCATGTCCACAAATGGAGCATATAGCAATGTTCACCTCCTTCATGCTAACCGAAAAGAAGTCCCAAACTGGGGAGGTCAACTTCCTGGCGCTGCTGCTGGTGCCACTTGCAATGCCGGATGAACTGGTAGGTGGCCGTGAAGTTTGACTCTCTGCAGTACCTACTTCTACAGTGGTGGTACTTGTGGTGGATGTACGTGGCTGCCGGCGAAATATGGAAGCTGGAGGTGGTGTTGGTGGTATGATCTGTGTTGGTGGTATCCATGCCACATCCCTCACAGCAATTTGGGATGGGGTAATGTCGGTCTTCACTGGGGCGGGACTAATGTCCATGATGATGACTGGCTCGTCATCATCCTCCTCTTCTACATCTACCTCCATAACTCTAAGGCTTTCTGGAATCTTCCTTTTCCAGAGCCTTGTCGTGTGGCATGTCTCACTCTCAGACTGAGGTGGTGGGGTCCAGGTGGCGTCTAGATCATCAGAAGGGGGGCTTGCAGAAGAAGTTGATGGACTAACCCTCCTTTTCCCTACTGGGGATCTGGAAGACAATGGATCTTCTGAAAGAGTGGCTTGCAGGAAGCTCTATCTCCTGTACTGCCCTTACTTTGGGAGGAACAACTACTATTGGGGGCGGTTGCAGCTGTTGTTGCCCACTTATCTCAGTTCCCTGCATTGATTGGGTACTACTTTGCGATAACGATAAGTCAATTTCAACATCACTGCTCATCGGCATTGCCATGATTAGACTGGCTGCCTCTGTGACAGACATGGGTTTGGGCATAGGTTGAAGGGGTGGGTCCACTGATGTGGGGATGCTGCTCCCAGCTTGCTCCCCGGACACTGCTGCTGAAGGCGCACTTTTTTGTTTCCCAAAAAAGATCTTGGGCGGCACACCAGTCTTGGTAAATGGCAGTTCCTTCTTCTCACTGGCAACTTCCTTGGTACTGGAGGACCTGGTACCTTTCTTTGGGGCCATTTTTTTCAGATGTCAGCAACATTTAGTGGCACAAGTTGGAGAGATGTCTGTGGTCACACGTCACGTGACGTCGTGCGCAGCAGGACTTCTGTCTGGCAGTACAATGGGTGATGACGCCTCCTCCTCTTTTGTGCACCTAAAAGCAAAGAAGCAAGAAGAACATCAGTGAAACATGGTATTCATTGTTGTGGTTCAATTACTACTAGTACAAACAAACAAATATAATATATAACTTTGTGTGTGGTCACACTTATTAATATTATTACATTTATTATTACCTCTGTTATTAAAAAAACATAATACAATGTAGACATTTGTGAGACTGACAAAAACAAGGGCTTTCATGGTTGGTGTACTAGTGTACAGTACACTGAGGAAGGCTAGGAAAGAAGAAGAACAACAACAAAAATACAAATGTAACGGATCCTGTTTGGCATTGTGCATCACGTGGGATTCAGCATTCAGGGAGCTGCAGCTGACAATGGAAGGAAGCAATAAGCCAAGAGGAAGAAAGGAAAGAGAAAGACATGCAGGCCTAATGCAGAAGCACACTGGCTGCCTTCACAAAATGGCCGCCAGCCACATAGCCAGGCCACAACAACAAGAAAGGGAAGACAGGCAATGCAGGCCTAAGGAAAAAGCACACTGGCTGCCTTCACAAAATAACCGCCAGCCACATGGCCAGGTAGGCTACCACAACAAGAAGCAATAAGCCAAGAGGAACAAAGGAAAAAAGACATGCAGGCCTATGGCAAAAGCAAGCACACTAACTACCACCACCACAAAATGGCCACCAGCCACGTGGTCACTCACAAGCAACAACAACAAGCAGGAGGCCTGGAAACAATGAACTCAAGCAGGCCTATATGGACACAGACTTTACAAAATGGCCCCTTGCCACGTGGGGAGGCTCAGCCAAGGCAAATGCTGGCTGGCCCACTATTACAAACACACTCACACACTGGCCAGACAAAGGAGGCATGCTAAACAACACAGCTTTAACACAACAATGCCAAAAATGAAAATCCACAGGGCTAAAAAATGGTTGCAAGTTACACAACAACCACACACATCCAACAAAGGCATTTATTTAACACACATGAAAAAAGTAAAAAAAAACAAAAAACACATTTTGCATTTCAATCCAATGTCATCCATGCCCTAAATGATGTTTAAATTCAACAGACGCCACATAAACAGTTGTTTCATGCACCCATGAGTAGCTCTGGGCCTATTGGTTGGAAAACCCATTGGCAGACTAGGCCACATTGTGAACCAATCAATTCAAATAAATAATATTGCAAATTTATTAGAAAATGTAGTGAACTGTGCTACATTTCTTGCTGGATAAAAGAAGAAAAAAATTGCATGCAAAACAACAACCAGCAAGAAGGCATGGCCACCACAAAGAAGGCTTGCAGGCCTGATGCAGAAGCACACTGACTGCCCCTTCACAAAATGGCCACCAGCCACATGGCCAGGCCACAACAACAAGAAAGGGAAGACAGACAATGCAGGCCTATGGCAAAAGCACACTGGCTGCCTTCACAAAATGTCCGCCAGCCACATGGCCAGGTAGGCCACAACAACAAGAAAGTGAAGACAGACAATGCAGTCCTATGGCAAAAGCACACAGTTGCCTTCACAAAATGGCCACCAGCCAAATGGCCAGGCAGGCCACAACAACAAGAAAGGGAAGACAGACAATGCAGGCCTATGGCAAAAGCTCACTGGATGCCTTCACAAAATGGCTGCCAGCCACATGGCCGGGCAGGCCACAACAAGAAGCAATAAGCCAAGAGGAACAAAGGAAAGAAGACATGCAGGCGTATGGCAAAAGCAAGCACACTAACTACCTCCACCACAACATTGCAACCAGCCACATGGTCACTCACAAGCAACAACAACAAGCAGGAGACCAGGAAAACAATGAACTCAAGCAGGCCTATATGGACACAGACTTTACAAAATGGCCCCTGGCCACATGGGAAAGCTCAGCCAATGCAAATGCTGGCCCACTATTACAAACACACTCACACACTGGCCAGACAAAGGAAGGAGGCATGCTAAACAACACAACTTTAATGCAACAATGCCAAAAACAAAAATCCAAAGGGCAAAAAAAGGTTTGCAAGTTACAACCACACACATCCAACAAAGGCATTTATTTAACACACATAAAAAAGTGAAATACCCCAAAAAACACATTTTGCATTTCAATCCAATGCCATCCATGGCCTAAATGATGTTTAATTTCAACAGACACCACAAAAAACAGTTGTTTCATGCACCCATTAGTAGCTCTGGGCCTACTAGCTGAAAGGCCTATTGGCAGACTACTGGGCTAGTGAATTAAATAAATATTGCAAATTGATTTCAAAAGTTGGAGAAAATGTAGTGAACTTTGCAACATGTGTCCTTTATAAAAGAAAACTAGTAGAAAAATTACATACAAAGAAACAACTAGGCCCCTACTGAAACTACAGGCCACCCACCACAATACATTTTAAAAAACGATGAAAAGTACAAAAAATGTAGGTGCAATGCCACAATCAAACAAACAACACCAATTTTCCAACTTACTTGTGAAATCTCAAATCCAAAAGTCCTCAAATCCAATGATATATGATGCAGCAAACACAAAGAGTGATCCTTCCAGCTCCAAATGCAAATGAAAAGTGAACAGGAGATGGACAAAGCACTGGTAGGAGCCTGCTGGACAGGAACAAAAAGTTGGAGACTCTGGGGCACTTCCTTCCTCTTAAAAAAAAAGTAAAAAAAGAAAAAGGACTCCTTGCACAAAAAAGTACAACCAAATGTTAATCTGAGGAATTCTTTTAATCCAAATCATCATTTCGAGAAGGTTTTGATGCTGCTCGAGAGAGATTCTTCTCCAAATTGCAAATTCTGCGTGTTCGGGATCGCGATCTTCACAAAACTTCCGCCGGAAGTCCAATGGCGAGCCTGAATGATGTGTTCGCGATCGCACACTCTCGCGGGACCATGCAGCCGGCTACCAAATCTCGTGGCGCTCGCGAACGGATGGGAAATCTCGTCGCCGAACACAGGCATCCCGGTAAGTCACTCCTGCATGCGCGAAAACACATTTTGAGCGCACAAACACAAAAAAACTCGCTCCGTTGCGGAGCGCAGAGTTTTTCGGTAACTCCGCATTCTACCTGGAACGCAGAATTGCCAACTATCCGCAAACTCCACGAGCGGAGCAGATTTTATGCCCAAGGCCAAGTGGCGACATCAGTTAAGACACATCAACACTGAATGAAGTCAATTGTCATCTAAATCATTGTTAAACAGTTCTTCTATATCAGTATCAAGTGAAAGTGAAGAAGATAGTTGTGCCATGTTGAAGTTAGCCTAAAAAAAGCATGCACATGTTGGACTGACTGCATGTGAAGAAACATGTCAGTCAAAGAATGTCGACATGCCATAGCACCAAAGGCATTCAAACATTGTCCAAAGATTACACTGAAAGTAAATGACTGTGTGATAGTTTTCATCATTGACAATGGTGCTTCGATAAACATTATGCCTGAGCAGAAAAATAATGAATTGTCTACATTGCCGCAACTTATGCCATCGAAAACCAAAGTGTACACATGGGCTGTATCAACACCCTTAAAAAGTTCAGGTTCATTTGTGTGAAACACAAGAGAAGGAAGGTGCAAGCACCCATCCATGTGCTTCAAGCAAAGCTGTCGATATGGGACTCATTTCTGTAAATTTCAACATGAAAGATTACCAAAAAAATAAGTCAATAGTAAGTCAATTCCCTTCATTGTTTCATGGTTTAGAAAAGCTTAAGACTATGAAAGTAAAGCTGCATATTAATGAGGACGCCCTTTCGGTTGCTCAAAGACATAGACAAATTGCTTTTCATTTACAAGATGCTGTTGAAAAGGAACTTGAATCATTACTTAAGCATGATATCATTGAGAATTCTACTGGTCCCATGCCATGGGTTTCTCCCATAGTGGTCGTGCCCAAAAAGGACAGTGAAGAAGCTGTAAGCATATGTGTTGACATGCGTCAGGTAATTGAACGAGAAAGACATCCAAGCCCACATATTGCTGACATGATAATGCAATTAAATGGTGCAAAGGTCTTCTCTCACCATGATTTGAATAAAAGTTATCATCCGTTGGAACTCAAAGAGAATTGCAGGTACATTACAACCTTTTATACACATGTTGATCTTTTTTGCTACAAAAGACTAAGGGGCTCATTACGATGGCAGCTGGACTTCAGTCCATCTGCCATCGTCACCTATTCAGGACCGCCCGCCAACTGTGCGGCAGTCCCACAATAGGAATTGCAATGCTACCCCCACCTTGGCAGTCGCATTACCCACCTTCAACATTGCGGCGGGTACTGCTGGCTGCAGCACCACCGCAATGTTAAAAAGGGATGTTTTACATATCCCTGTACTACGTGACAGGCACCGCAGTGACTGTCACGTAGTATAGGGATATGTTGGGGGGCACACCTGTATTTTTTAATTTTCAAATTTGGTGTTAGCTGGCTTTATGATAAGGTACACACACAGAAATTGACAGTTATCAAAATTCACTTCGTGTTCATACAGGTGTGTTGAATTATTTTTCATAAACTTATGCATTCCACAATTTTTGAATAATTAAAATTTAATATAATTTAGTCATTTCTCTAGACAAGATAAAGCGTTTTTAAAAGAAAATAAATAGAAAATCAATGTTAGTTTAAAACAATAAAATCATTTTATATATTTATTTATGTAACATTTTCCCTTGTGTAGAGCTTGTCTAGAGCTTTTTCTGTATTTTAATACATTTTAATTTTCAGTTTTTTAAGGTGTAAAGCATATGTGTTTATTTTTTTTTCAATTATTAAGTTAAAATAAACACACCTGCATTAACACATTAAAAAAATAAAACTTCTATTTTTTTTTGGTGTTATTGTCCATTATCATGATGAATGCTTGCACCAAACTTTTAATATCCATTGCAATTTTATATCACTAATGTTTGGAATTGTAAATGAATAATAATGTTAGGAAAAAAATGAAAATATTTTTTATTTATAAATTAGATACTTCTCTCAAAGAAAAAGACAAAAGGAGAACAAAAGTGTTTCACACTAGAACAGGCTGTGGCTCCATTGCCCATCACTTGCATCCTAAACAGACTCCTAAGGGCATCCTCCTCAGGAAGGGTCATCTATTGGACACAGAGCAGGTACCTCAAGGATTTTTCTTGGGAAGCGTGGGTTTAGGTTTGGTAGGGGTGAAGGACAGGTAAGAGGTGAACTCAGAAGGAGGAGTAAGGATAGGAGGAGTGGTAGTGGATTGGCATTTGGCGGTAGAGGGAGCTGGAGAGGGTGATGTGGTTGTGTCTGTATGTTTGGCAGTTGCATGTGGGTCTGGTATACGTTGTGTATGTTTGGGTGTGTGTGTTTTTGGCTGGTTTTAGATATTCTGATGAGCGTATGCATTTGGTTTTGGTTGGTGTTGTTTTGTGTGTAGGTGTGGTTTTGTGTGAGTGTGTTGGTTTTGATGTGGTTGTGGTGCATGTTTCTGTATGTTTGGTAGTTGCATGTGGGTCTGGTGTTTGCTGTGTATGTTTGGATGTGTGTTGCTTGGCTCGTGTTTCATATTTTGGTGAGTGTGTGTGTTTGCTTTTTGCTGGTGTTGTTTTGTGTGTAGGAGTGCTTTTGTGTGAGTGTGTTTGTTTTGATGTGTATGATGTTGTGGTGGTTGGTGTGGTTGTGGTGCTTGTGGGTGTGGTGGTGGTTGTGCTGCTTGCAGGTGTGCTATTGGTTGTGGGTGTGGTAGTGGTTGTGATACTTGTGAGTGTGCTGGTGGTTGCTGGTGTGCTGGTGGTTGTGGTATTTGTGGGTGTAGTGGTGGTTGTTGTGCTTGTGGGTGTGGTGGTGCTTGTGGTGTGTGATGGTGGTTGTGGGTGTGGTGATGGTTGTAGTGGTTGTGGGTGTGGTGTGTGGTGGTGGTTGTGGTGTTTGTGGGTGTGGTGAGGGTTGTGGTAGTTGTGGGTTGTGGTGGTGGTTGTGGGTGTTGTGCTTGTAATGACTGTGCGTGTAGTTTCAATTGTGTGTATGTTATTTGTGTGTTTGCTTTTCTTTGGTGTTTATGTTTAGGTGTGTGCGATTGTGCTGCTTGTGTCTGTTGGTGTGGGTGCCTGCAAAGAAGTGTGCTTGGCATTGGGATGAGAGTTTGAATTGGGGTTGAGGAAGGAACCTGAGTTGGGACAGCAGGTTGGGCTGGTTGGGAGACTGGGATGAGTGAGAAGGCTGCTATTTTGGAAAACGATCTCTGCATGCCAGACATTTAACTGTGAATGGCATCCAGAAGTGCAACCTTTTGTTACACTTGGCCGGTAAGGCCCTGGATGTCATTTACTATCACTGTCTGGCATACTGAGATGCTGCATTAGAGGTCAATAGCCTCCTCACTTACCACAGCCAGGATGACAAGATCATGGGGTCAGGTGTCTGTGGCAAAGGGGGTCGGGTTTTGCCAACATAGGGGGAACAAATGGGTAGGTGGAGATGTTTCTCTGGGTGGTGGACAAGGATTATGTTGATACAGTTCCAGTAGGGTCCACCACCACTAGGGACTGGTCACTTGTGGAGGCCTCCGAAGAAGATGACAAGGTGGAAGCCTTCGTACCAGTCCCCTCACCCTCCATGCTACTGTGTCCATCACCACCCGAAACACAGTGGCCAGCTGCTTTCCCGCCTTCTTGGCCAATGCATCCTTCACCTGCTTTTGAAGATGCTGTAAGGACATATGCAGTAGTTTTATTGCATCTGTGTAAATATTACCAATCATGAAGTTTTTCTCAAAAAAACTTTTTCAAAATGTTCATATTTCAACTGCTTCGAGGCTTTTCATCTTTACCTCCTACATGTAGGGAACATCTTCAGAAACCATTTGGTCACAGTTTTGTAATTTTGTATTATTGCTCCAATCTTATTTTTGATAATTTTTCTTAATCATTTCTGTTCTCTAGGAACTGTTTTACACCTCTGAATGATTCTGATTTGTTGCTTTGAATAGTGAACATATGTCATAAAAAGTAATATAAAACAAAAATGCATTTGTACATTGTGTGTACAAGGTACAAAAAACAGTTTTTTTAAAATAAAAATTTGAATCAATGTGCATTAATATTTACTGTAATGTTGTACCAATATTTGTATAATCTGAAAGCTTATGCCTTTTGTTTGGGCATATCACTTTGGTAAAACTTACTTCAAGTAAGTTAAGTATTTTTTAAATGTTAAAATTTATTTTGTGGATGCAGTACTTAAGTTGCTTATTAATGTATTACCCGCTATGTATTTAAATATGCTGTTGAAGAAATCCAATCATAATCCATTTTTAATCCATTTTTAATCCTCTTTAGTACAGATACAAAACATTTACATTTTTACTCCAAAATATCTTAAGTTATTTTTAGTTTGTTATACCATTGTGAAAAATTAAAACAAAATATATTCTGGCTTTCAGTTTAGTCAAAAATTGGGGCAACAATACAGTAAATTTTAAATACATTGAGTCATAAATATTTTCAAAATTACATATTAAAATGCAATTTACAATATAAAAATTAAAACTTTGTTGCATTTTAAATATTTCCTAATGAGTCATTTTGTGTGCCTGGTTTTGAGTTTTGCAGATGGGATACTCCAACATATATGTGACAGGACCTTCCATCTACAAAAATCCCTTTAAGTAATCTATTTTTGTTCATTATTGATTGATTTATCATCTAAACATAGCAAAGGACGTAATGCTTTTGTGTATGTGTTACTCTGTCGCCAATGTATTTAAATTTCTGTCTATTTGTTTAAAAATGTATGCCTATCAAAATCATTTTTCAATAAACAGACTGGCTTACATGCACATCTGTGAATGAGTAAGACATCATGATTACTATTGCTTGTTTGTGCATGTGAATGTGACTTATAAAGCGCAAACTCATGCCCTAGGGCGTCTTGGCGCTATCGAAGTTCGATTAGGCTGAAACGGTGTCGTGATTGGATCAGTCAGATGTGCAGAAAAACTTCTATTCCTATGTGAAAAGCCAAGTCTTTAAGGCTTTTCTAAAGGAGAGTAAGGAGGGCGCAGTTTTTAATGACAGTGGGAGACTTTTCCAAAGCATGGCAGTGGCCCTAAAAAAGCTCTTTCCACCCCAGGTGGCCTTCCTAAATGGGGGAGCAATCAGGTTCCTGGCAGAGCCTGATCGAAGTGTCCTAGCTGGGATGTACCATCTAAGTCTCTTTTTAAAATGGTCTGGCCCGAGTCCATGCAGAGATTTATAGGCCATACAGAGAGCTTTGAAACAACATTGTTGGTTGACTGGCAGCCAGTGTAGTTTACAAATTGCTCCTCTGGCTGACTCATACTTCAGAATTTTACAAAGGAAGCGAGCTGCTGTGTTTTGCAGTATCTGAAGCCTTTTTATGAGACCCGTTGCAAGCGTAAGATACAGACTGTTGCAGTAATCAATCCTCGTAAGAATGAGTGCCATTGTTACTGTTTTAAGTAGTTCGGGGGCCAGAAATGTTTCTATCTTTTTTATTAGCCTAAGGGAGCAAAAAGTGGCTGAGGTTATTTTATTTACTTGGTCCTTAAATTTCAGTTCCTTGTCTACCAGGAACCCTAAGTTTCTGACTTTGTTTGAGGGTTCGGATAGAGAGTCTATCTCAGGTGGCCACCAGTCCAGTGTCCAGAAGGAAGGATTGTTGCCAAAGATGATAACCTCCGTTTTATTGGCATTCAACTTAAGTCAATTGAAGTCCATCCAGTTGCTCACCTTACTCATACATGAGCTAAAAGCCGCACCCAGATTGGTTTCAGGATTTGCCAATGATACAATGATTTGGGTATCATTGGCATATGAGGCTAGGGAAAAGCCGGATTTTTTAATAACCACAGGGCAGGGAAAAAGACCTGGAGACAAACTGGCCCATCTTAACATTATTTTGTCTGTTTTCCAGGAAAGATATCAAGAGATCAAAAGCTGTGCCCTCTATCCCTAGCCTCTGCATATGGTCAGCCAGAATCCCACGGCTGACTGTATCAAAAAGCTGCAGAAAGATCCAAAAGGATCAGTGCAGCTGTCCCACCCCTATCTAGTACTTCTCGTATTTCCTCTGTTGCTATCACCAATGCCGATTCTGTACTGTGATATTTTCTAAAACCGTGTTGTGTATCATCTAGACAAGAGTTTTCCTCCAGATATTCAGAAAGTTGTTGGTTCATTACTTTCTCTACCAGCTTGGCGGCAAAAGGAAGTCTTGATATTGGTCGGTAGTTATTAGGGTCTTGGGCATTCAGATTGTCTTTTTTTTATAGGGGAGAATTGAGGCCTGTTTCCCTTAAGAGGGAAAATATCCTTTCGCAAACATGTTCTCAAAGATTGGCCCTAGATTTTGTGCAATTTGAGCAGGAATCATGTGCTTGATGCTGGGGGGACATGGGTCGTGTGGCGCACCCGATTTGATAAGTAGGATAGACTCTATAAGTTCTTCTTCTGATGGGACTTTAAAGGAGGAAAGACTGATTTTATTAGCCAGTCCATTTGGGACATGTTCCTCCTGCTGGTTGCCTGCTCTATGTGTGGAAAATGTATCAAAGATATTAGAGACTTTCTCTTGAAAAAAGCCTGCAAGTGTTTCACAGGATTCTTGATTTGTTCCTGCATTATTTGAGCTAGCTGGTGTTATCAATTTTTTTTATCACTGAGAAAAGAGTCTTATTTGCATCAGATGCAGCTTTTATGTGTCCCGAAGAGTATGCCGTTTTAGCTGCAACAATATTTTTTTGTGTTTGGCTAGCTTGGTTTTATAAATAGTTTTCTCATCCACCTCGTAGTTTTTTCTCCATTTTTGTTCTTGTCTCCGACAGTCCTGCCTTGATTGTCTGAGGTTTTTGTTGTACCAGAGTTGGGATATTTTCTTACATGTAGTTTTTTGAATTTTTGGAGCAACTAGATACAGTCCAGAGTTAAGCCAAGATGCAAAATTCTCGACACTGTGCTCCAGGTTTTCCCCTGGTTGCCAAGGGGCAGCAGCAATAGCGTCTTCCAATTCAACTGGCCGTATTTTATGCCAGGCTCTACTTAGAGTGTATTGGGTGGTGTTTCTGGTCATGGTGGATTTCTTGGTCTTTATCTGCCAGTTGACCACCCAGTGGTCTGACCAAGTCAAGGGGAGCGATGGAAGTAATCTGAAGTCAGAATAGTTGGAAAAAATCCCGTCCAATATGTGACCTGCCCTATGCGTTTGACCTTTGGTAACTAAAGGCAGTCCAAACGTGTTCATAGTGTCAATCAGTTTTTGGGAATCGGGATCTGTTTCTATTTCCAGGTGGAAGTTAAAGTCTCCCAAAACCAGAAAGTTCTCATTAATGATAGCGGATTCTATTAACATGCCAAGGTTATCTGCGAACCCGCATCTGGGTCCTGGGGGGCGATAGACTAACGTTCCTTTAATAGCCCGTGAAACTGCAGGCTGCACCGAGAAGGCTAAGGCCTCAAAACCGGGCGAGGTTAGTGGCTTGAAAGTTGTTTTATAGTGATCACGATAGAAAACAGCCAGTCCTCCTCCCCTTTTTTTTGACTGTCTATCAAAACGATATACTGCATAGCTGGGGGGGGTGGGGTGGCAGCAACAATATCTGGGCCCGAGCTGGCATCGGCCCACATCTCAGTAACAAATGCCACATCTGTATTATGCATTTGTATTAGCTCACAAAACTCCATTTGATGTTTAACCAGAGATCTGGTATTGAGTAGCATACAGGATGTATTTGATCCATTGTTACTGGAGCCACTCCTATTTGGCTGAGCAATTATCCCTGTGGCTATTGGGTTGTTGGCCAGATGGGGTTTAGGACCCCCTGTATGGTTAGAGTAGGGGATCTGGCAAGAGATCGTGGAAGGAACAGTGTACCGCAGGGCCAATAATGCATCCCGCGGGTACCTGATGGTGTCAGGGGTATGTTGTGTGTAAGGACCAGGGGGACCGGCACTGGGCATGGTCCAGGCGCGGACAGGCGCAGACGGGCTTGCCTTTGGCGCGCCACCGGCGCGCCCGCTGCGCGCGTCGGTGCCATCAGTCTTTTTTATGGCCGAAAATGTGACTGAAAGGAGGGAGACTAGAGCATCTCACCTCCAAGATGGCGGGATAAGAGTGGCACACCGGAAGTGAGTATTTCGGAGGGAAATACCTCCTTTTAGGAACCTCCCTCCACTCAATCAGCAGATTGACTGTTTATATTAGTAACTCACAAATGTAATGTTTGGAACATCCACTGTATCATTAGTGCATTTTATGCTATGCCACTTGTAATAGGGTAAAGTAACATCCTTCACAATTGTGACAGAGCATCACACCTGACACAAGTAAAAATGTTGGCATGTTTAGTAAAATTGTCCCTCATAACATCTAACAAACTCATGTTTCATTGTTTTAGACAGGCATGTGTCTGCTCAAAACAGTCCTTTGAAAGTGATCAGAATTATATTGGTATCATCTTCCACAAATTTACGTAAAAAACACATGACGATACACTTTGTGCAAAACTTACACCTTCAAGACCTCATCTTGTGCGTTGGTCATTTGTCAACCTTGATGTTGACTCCAAAACCTCTTGCTGTAACAAAAAATGAAAAACTCTAAAAAAATGTGTGACTTTTTGTATTGTTGTGACACAATTTTGAGAATTCAATCATAAGCATGACTAAAAAGTTAAAACAGCATAGTTTTTAAATATATATTTTTTTAAATACTTTGTAGTAATCTGTTGAGTAACCTCATTCATTGTTATGTCCTTATTTTACTAATCCAGGCAGTGATATAATCTCTAGACTAAGGGCCTTATTATGTGGCGGAAACTCTGACGGCCAAGGTCCAGACAGGCGGTCTGTATCCGACCGCCTGTCGGACCTCCCTGTAGTCCCAGAATGGCGGCGGTGCCTGACAAAATCCCTTTTTGCCGGTCGTTCTGCGGCAGTCAACCCGCCGCAAAATGGCATGAAGAAACGGATTTGGGGGCCTGTAGCGGGCCCCCTAATCCCCTGGGTCAGGGACATAGACACTTGGGGGCACCTATGGTGCCCCCCTACATATCCCTACACCATGTGGTAGGCACCGCATGGTGCCTGCCACATAGTGCAGGGATATGTGTGAGGTGTCTGGTTTGTCTTGCGGGGGTGCTGCAGAGCACAGCTCCACCACAATACAAATTATGGGCAATGCGACCGCCAAGGTGGCAGTCACATCGTAATTTGCCCTGTGGGACCACCGCCTTGTAGGAAGGCGGGCCCAAATACGATACGATGGCGGACGGACTGAAGTCCATCCATCATCGTAATGATCCCCTAAGTTATTTGTGGGATTATAACAATTTATAATAGGACTAGGGGGCATAAGATTGGGGTGATGTTCCTTTGGACATGGAAGTGGAGGTATCCAGAGCCTGAGGTGCGGTAACAGCCTAAGTGGAAGGTGTAGGTGTGGGCCGAGTGGGCCTCACTAGAGCTGTCTGCCCAGGCAGACCAGATTTACCAGCCTGCTCCTCATCATCAGACTTGCAGGAGTGGATTCCTCATTGAAGGCCTGTTCCTGGTCTGGAGTGGAGGTATCAACAGTAGCGGTGGCAGATGGTTGTTCACATACTCTGGGTTTATAACTTACCCAAAATAAATTGTAAAAGTCAGGATTATATATCAAATGAGTTTGAAGTTAAAAATAAAGCAATGTAAATGGAAAAAGAAAATAAATATATTGATTATACTTCTTAGTAGTATTATAATAAATTACACAAGCAGTTTGAATTGTACACAAAACTACTTCATAAATGCAGGTAAAATGATGTTCAGAAAGGGATTAAAATTTAGAAAGAATATATTAAATGTACCAAATATTCAACACAACACAGTAGAGAGAAATATGAAATAATCCATTCCAAGGCCTAGCAGTCTAAAATCCTCAGAATTAAACAACTTAGGGCCCTCGGTCGGAGCCATTCCGATGTGCTCTGTCGGAATGGAATCCAACTTGGTTTTCCAGATGGCTGCCAGTTGGCTTCTGACGGGCTCGGAGAGACCGTCCGCCATCCGGAAACCCTTCAGTACTCCCCCGGCCAGATCTTTCCGGCCACGGGAGTACGATGGCAGTTTCCCACTGCCTTTCTGTGCCAGCCTTTCTGACACAGAAAGGCTTTGGGAAACTGTATTTGGAAGCCCCCAGCAGGGCCCCCATGGGTGCGAGGCCGCCGAATGGCGGCCTAGGGGGCACCATTGGTACCCCCCTGTTGATTCCTGCACCCGGTGGCAGGCACCTTGGGGTGCCTGCCACGGGGTGCAGGGATGAACTGCACCTCTGCACTTAACGATGCGAGCATGCATTCCATTTGGAATGCATGCTCCCATTGTTAAGTATAGGATTGTGACCGAACAGGGTTCGCTTGCATCCTACTTGCAGGTCTGGAACCGAAGACAAAAGGTCGTTCGGTTCCAGTTCCTGACCGATGTTGGACGGCCTCCGGTCTGTCCAACATTGGAATCAGCCCCTCAGAAGGATAAATAGCTTTTTTCATCATAGAAACATTGCAAAGTACCTTTATTAAATATCCACTTATATTCAGCATAGAAAATGGCATACATTTATATTTTTAAGTCAACAAACTTTGATTTGTGAAACAAATAACATAAATTCAAAAAAAAAACAAGAAAAGGACAGCATACAAAATTAAACAAAAAAACCATTTCAAAACATAGCATTATATAGAGAATGATAAATACATAACACTTTAACATATGTGCAAATATGAAAGAAAAGAGAGAATGACCAAAATAACATTTGAGTATTAATATAACAAAACATGATCAAGGCATCATGGTAGTTGTAGTCATTACAATTAAACAATAACAAGACTTTCTAAATTGTAAGTTGAACATACATAAGGAAAACATGCAGTAATAATGAACAGACATTTACAATATAAAACACAAATATGAAATATATCATTAAGGGAAAAAACACGTACAAGTACTATAACGTCTTGTGAAATTTAATAGAGATTGAAACTTGTAATCTTAAATAAAACAAAATACATTCAAACAAACAAACAAAGCAACAATAAAATAAATAGCATAAAGAAAAAAACACACATTAACAATACATTTTAACAATTAGTAAAATGAGAGATCCAACAATAATGCTACATATTTCCTAAATAAAGCAAAATGACATTTAGGTTTGGTGACACATTCAATAGTGTAACTTAACAGTCTCCTTTCCACCAGGGATTCCTGTCAAGCCTTCAGGATGTAGGATCTGCAAGACCTTCTCCTCCTAGGGATATAGTTGCAGGGGAGAGGCTGGGAGAACCACCACCAGTCCTCTGGGCCTCCAAGTGGTACTTGGAGGCCAGGGGACGCACTCTCCCCCTCAGGTCATTCCACCGATACCTATTTTTTTCTTGTGTGTGCAGCTTTCGTTCTTCAGGATTCACTCTGTCAATTATTATGGCCCACATTTGCCTTTTCTTAGCTATAGTTGTATTTTGTGCTTGGGCTCCAAATAATTGTGGCTCTACTCTAATAATTTCATCCATCATGACTGACAATTCTCATTCAGTAAAACAGGGATTTCTCCTCCCTGCTATTTTCAAATAATAAACTTAAATAAATGTTATAACCCACATGAAAGTAAATGAAAGTAAAAATGGACAAGAAACAGAGAGAACAAAAAAACATCTGAGTTCACTGAAAAACGTTCTCCTTAAAAATGTTGTGCTGCAGTGGAATTGCAGAGGATAATGGTCTAAAATGGAATGTGATTTAGACTGTAGTATGCAGGTGAAAATAAATAGTCAAAACACATCAGGTGTGTGATGCTAGAATCCATGCAAAAGCCACAAGAATACTACAATGTTGAACGTGTCCAGTGACTTAATTCCTCCATCGGGAATCCCCCACTTGGACCATGCCAGCACAACTGAGAAATCTAAATCGGATCAGCACAATCCTGCAACCCTGACGACGATGGAGCAATGTTAGCCAGCAGAGGAGTCCGCCGCGTCAATGGAGGTATGATGCTTACACAATGGAAAACACATTGTCAACGAGTACTAAGGATCAGCCAGCCCACATCTAAATAGGGTGGCAGAAATCCATCAGCTTCACGGAGTACTTGTAAATGCCACCATGGACGGACAACAGGAGTCCCCGCCAAGAACTAAGTCAGGCCATACGTTTTGGTGTGTCATCAGCTGCAGACATTTTCAAGACTTCATTTGATGTATTATACAGCCTGTCATGAATGCGTTCAGTTACAGCAATTACATATTGGTTTTCTGAGCTACATAAAAAGAGCACAATAAGGCTCTCACACAAGTATGTCGTAAACAGGCTGATGCAGGTTTGATTTTCAATGCAGATAAATGTGAGTTCCACAAGAAAAAACTAAAATTCTTTGGCAAAATCTTTTCTGTTGGAGGTATGAAACCTGATCCTGCTAAAGTATACGAACTATCACATGCTGATCCCCCACAAGATGTTTCTATGGCGCGTTCATTTCTTGGCATGGTCAGCTACTGTTCCAGATACATACAAGTCTTTGCCATTGTAGGCTCTCCAATGAGAGAGTTTATGAAAAAGAATGTTTTATTTCATTGGCCACATGAATGTGAGAAAGGTTTTAGGAAAACCAAACAGGCCATTGAGAATGCTACTGAAATGGCTTATTTCGATCTGAAGCTTCATACAGAGGTTGTTGTTGATGCTAGCCCAGTCAGGTTAGGCGCTATCCTTGCCCAGCACAGCAGAAATACAAATGCTTGAAGGAATATTGTGGCATATGCAAGTAGGAGTTTGTCCCAAACGGAACATGCTTAGTCACAACCTGAAAAAGAAAGTTTAGCTGTGGTATGGGTTTCTTAACATTTCCCTGTATTCCTGTATGGAAAGCCTTGTGCGCCTGTAACTGATCATCAATCTTTACTAACTATATTTGGCCATGCAAAGGCAAGATGCCTTCTTGCATTGAATGATGGGGACTTCGATTACAAGAGTACAATTATAACATTGTGCATCGTACAGGGAAGGAGCAGAACCGAGAGTCCATATACAAGGCACTTGAAGACGTGGCTCTTTGGTTAGTCCAGTTGCATCCCTTAGCTGCTTTCCTGATTACCGCTAAGCGCCGGGACACCTCTGTTTGAGGTAGCTGTATGGGCTATAGAAGTAACACTATTATTATTATTATTATTATTACTCTATCCAAGTATATCACTGCCATGAGCATGATAGTGACATGCTAAAGCTGAAAGATATAATCACACATCAGTCATGAACCCAACACCCTCAACCTCTCACTAATGATGGTGAATATCAAAAATACCAAAATGTCAGATATGAATTGTTCATAACTCAGGAAGGAGTTATACTGTCAGCATGGAATCTTTGCCACAAAACGAACTCTCAGAGACAAGGTCTGGTTTCCGTATCTCAAAGAACGGGTTGAAAAAGAATGAAAGGCCTGTAGATCTATGCAACTGCCTTTCAACACACGTTACTAAACACACCTTAACATATCAGAACTCCCAAGCATGGCTGGGAGAGAGTAGCTATTGACTTTTTCGGTCCTCTTGACAGTGAACATCACCTGATGGTGACTGTGGGTGAATACTCACGATTTCCATTAATTGAAGATGTCTCATCTATCACTCCAGCCCGAGTCATTGAGAGACTAGATGGCATCTTTGCTTTATGGGGTGTTCCAGCCATATTGAAATCTGACAATGGCCCGCCTTTTAACAGTTAACTGTTCAAAGATTTCTTAGAGCATCTGAATATAAAGCATCAGAAGAGCACTCCTCTGTGACCACAAGCCTATAGTTTAATTGAGCACTTTATGAGTATGCTAAAGAAAGCAGTGCGGCGTACTACTGTTGAGAAGCTACATCTAAACACTGTGTTAAATTCTACACCAAGAGCTTATCATTCAACACCTCACTCGACCAAAGGTCCTGCAACATTTTTTTCGGTAGGGCAATGACAAACAAGATACCTCGGTGGACCAATCAGAGAGAGAAAGACGAGAATGCAACTCATGAGAAAGACTTGGGGGAGATTATGATGTCAGTGGGACCAACACTGATGTGCCGTCGGTGTCGGTCCCACCAAAATCTCTAACCGTGGTCAGAAGGCTGCATTAGAATGTGGTCGGTCAGACCGCATTGGCCCAGGGACCAACTGACAGGAGCTTGTCGGGTGGTCGGTCCGATGGATTATCCACAATAGAAGCAGTGCCTTCTCAAGCACCGCCGCCATGGGGACTATGATACACCTTTACACCAGCCATTTCACGTTGGTTCTCCCAACATGAAAAGGCTGGTGGAAATGCTTTTTTGGGGCCAATAGCAGGGCCCCTGTCCCCCATGGCCCCAGCTATGGGCCCTGGTGGGCACCTGTGATGCCCCCCTAAACATCCCTGCATCGTGTGGCAGACACGGCATGGTGCCATGTCACACGATGCAGGTATGTTTGAAAACATGCCTCTTTGCATTGGGGCTTGTGTTGTGGCCCTTTTCTGGGCCGTAACACAAGCCTCAATACAAATAGACATGTTTCCAACAGCCTCCACAGTGGTCAGATCCTAATTTGGCAGGCGGGCGGGACCACCGACTACCTGTCGGTCAGTCCCATTCCTGCAACAATGGCGGTCAGACACTCTTCCGACCGCTATCATAATCGGCCCCTTGGTTCATAAACAAGAGTTGAAAGTGTATGCTGACAAAAACAACATGCAAAGAATATCGTCTTTAAGAGAGGAGATCGAGTGCTCGCATGCAGGATGTGGGAAAGAACATCTGATGCTCCATTTGATGCAGAACCTTTTCAAATGGTGTCTACCAAGGTACATATGATGACTCCCCAGTGCCCAGGGAAGTCTTTCACCAGAAACTTCTTGCTTTTGGCATTTAACTCATTGTTCATCAGATCTACATATTGAAGGAGAGACTGGTTCTGAAGCATCAGTGACTGCTGTTGGTTACTGACAATATATCGCCTATGAAAATATCGCCAAACCAAAATATCATGAACAAAATATTGATGTCAGCAATATCGTCATCCTATTTTTATAATGCTAAGTGAAAAAATATCTAAAAAAGAATATCGTTGTCATTAATATAATTGTATAAAATATTGTTTTTAAATATATATAAATTTAAATATTGAATATATTAAATAGTAACATTAATTGAAATATATATTTCAACAAAAATAACAAATAAACTTTTTTTAAAAGTTTAAAAAACACATATATTAATACATATATATTTACATATATAACATTAAAAAACTAAAATTAAACAAATAATTTAAGTTTGTTATAAATTCAGAATTGTTTAAATATTGTAGTACTATAACAAATACATATATATATATATATATATATATATATATACATATATATATAGATAGATAGATAGATAGATATAATATATATCTATATAATATATAATATATATAATATATATTATATATATATATATATATATATATATATATACATATATATATATATATGTAGAAAGATCCAAACCAAGGAAGGAAAGGCGGCACACCAAGTAAACACCAGTAGTTTTATTCCGAGTGAAAAAAACAAACCGAACAACGCGTTTCAGCCGAAACGTCCTTTGTCAAGTTCAAAGGGCATCGGAGGTATTGCACCATATATCCGCATGCGTCATAATAGAAAGTAAGAAAATACTTCATGGCGGTAATGACTTAAAAATGTAACAGATCATAAATAACATTTTAAATAAATGCGATATTATGCAATCACAGTGGCATCTAAATTAGTGAAATAAACAACATGAATAACAAATACTCAATGACTTTTCATTACAACTAAAACGCGCATAGCATTCACTCTAATTGGCCATTGCCATAGAAACATAATAAACAAGAGCAACGATGTTAAGTGTTACAAAATGAAGCGGAACAAATTCATATCTTTCCGCAACCTGAAACTCATCAACTCCAAATGGAGATTTTGTCTAAAATAAAAGATCTAATAATCAAATATTTACAGCTCTGTACACAATGTTAATGCGCCGATAACTATATTGAAATGTTGATCACTAAATGGCCACCGATAATACAGCCACATTCTACATGATGTCATAGACGCTAAGCAGGGTGTAAATAATACCACCCAGTGTCCTTAAAAAATAGTGAAATTATATAACAACCACATCACCTATTTGCAAAAAATATTAAAAATAGTGATACACAATATATATTATTATGTACATATATAAACAGTTCCCAAGGATGGCAAATCAAAGGACCACGCAAATTGGGGACAGAAATAAGGAAGAAAATCCAGCTAATCCGTTCTTCATTTAAACAGGACAAATGCCCTCATGATATCAATATCATATCATTCTGCGAATATCAAATTATACAGTATCTCCCTTAAAAATCCCTATTGCACCAACAAATCCCCTAATGATCCAGCCAAGGTTTGTATGTGACATAAAAAGGTGATATATGAATGCAGTGTGAATTAAAAAATCAATATATAATCATTTTATCATAGGAGAAAACCTGAGAGACAGGAACAGTTAGTTTCAGTATCGGGGTAAGATGAATTATACCCCTATATGCGTGTCCAGCTCCTCCCCTGCATTCAGGCCAAATGGTATTTTAGTATTGAGGTCAATAATGAATCTTGATTCTAAGATCCTCAACTGTTTCTCCCTATCCCCGCCCCTGATATGTTTAAGGATACGATCAATCCCAGTATATTTCAACAACGTATAATCACTGTTGTGTTTATGGTAGAAATGTCGTGCCACGGGGTAACTGAAGTCTAAATTTACTATTGACCTTCGATGTTCTAAAATACGTTTCTTGATGGACAATTTGTTGCTCCCTATATAGCGGAGCCCACATGGACATTCTAGACTGTACACTACATGATCTGATGTACAAGTAATGAATTTGGATATAAGTTTTTCTTTTCCATTTGATAACTTATAGCTCTTGCTGTTAACGCTATATCTGCAGGCTTTACAGGATTGACATCTGTAGAATCCTTTACTGCTTTGTAACCACCCCGCAATATTCTCATTTTGAAAATGGCTGCTAACCAATTTATCCTTCAAAGAACGTGCTCTCTTGTATGTTATAGTAGGAGATGCACCAACTTTTGTGCCTATCACAGGATCAGCCCGAATAAGGCTCCAATGTTTTTTCATGATCCACCTGAGCTTGCCAGCCCTATCATTAAAGGTGGTAATCATTCTGGGAATGGTTGTAGTTTCATTTTGTATCACCAGATCTCGTTCTTTGAAGAGGATCTCAGTTTGTTTAACATTGTTAAGTTTATGCTTGGCCACAGATAAAACTTTTTCAGAATAACCTCTCTGTCTGAATCTGCTTACCATGTTACTGGATTTCTTCAAAAAGCTTGAGTCAGTGCTACAATTTCTACGAGCTCTTAACAGCTCTCCATAAGGGATGCTATTAGGAAGAGAAGTGGGATGATGGCTACAGGCATGTACAATACTATTGCCTGCAGTCTCTTTTCTGAAAAGCTCCGTGACCAATGTATCCCCCTGAACCATAACATGTATATCCAAAAAATCACATTCAGTTTGACTCATATGCGATGTAAATTTGAGATTTAGATTGTTAATTGATAAACTAGAAATAAAGCTCCTGGCTAGATCTTCTCCCCCATCCCAGATGAGGAAGAGATCATCTATATATCTCAGCCATAAAGGTATATGACAGGTGTATAAATCATTGGTATCAGACCAGACAACCTGCTCCTCCCACCAGCCCAGGAATAAATTCGCTAGGCTGGGGGCGAAGCAAGTACCCATGGCGGTCCCCGACTTTTGACGATATAGAACTTTATCAAACAGAAAAATATTTTGGTTAAGACAATAGGACATCATGAGTTTCAGCATAACTGTATGCTCATACAATGCAATAGGTCTTCTTTGCAAATAATATAAACATGCATTCACCCCTTGTTCCTGGTCAATACATGTGTACAATGAACACACGTCCAAGGTAATAAGCATGAAATCTTTCTCCCATTTTACATCATGAATCCTCTTCAAAAAATCTGTACTTTCCTGACAGTAAGATCGTGGATCTTTGACATAGGGGCCTAAAAAATAATCCCCCCCCCAAAAAAATAGAGGTGTTTTCTAATAGGCCCCCATTTGAGGAAACAATCGGTCTCCCACGTGGTTTCATTTGATGTTTATGGACCTTGGGTAGAAGGTACAAGCATGGAACACGTGGGTTATCATTCTTTAAACATTTGAATTCATCATCATCAATGAGACTCGTATTCCACCAGTTATATAGCATTTCATGTTATCTTTTGATGGTGTCCCCATATTGTTGCCAAGTTACAGTTTCATAGCAAATACTATCTGTCAGTTGCCGCATTGCTTCTGACCTGTAGTCCTGAATGTCCCATAGAACAACATTGCCCCCCTTATCCGAGGGCTTTATTATCAGTGACGGATCCTGCAAGAGATCCTGTAAAGCCGTCCGCTGTTTGTACGTCAAATTGTCCTTAATTCGATATGGTTGGTCACTTCTCATTTTGATCAACTCTTGCACCATCACTGAATGAAAGGCTAAAATATTATCATGGAGCGTATTTGGGTTAAAGCGAGATTTCAATTTAAGACCGCTACTACACTTGGAATCAACTAAAAAGCCAATGTTCTCCAAGGTATCAGCTACACCAATAGATTGGTTAACATTAGTGTCACAATCCAGTTCATGAATTTCCAGAATGGCATCAATGTCCCCAATCATAAAATCCATACCTCTGTCTGGTGTTGAATCTGACATGGCTATAGGGCGCTGATTCCTGAATTGTTGTCGTGTAGCATGTAACTTCATAAGTTTCAATTTTCTTACATAAAGAAATAAGTCAATTATAGTATCCACATAATTCCAATCTGTGACAGGACAGAATGATAGTCCTAGTTTTAAAAGTGACTTTTCTTCAATAGATAATTCACGTTTGGACAAATTGACTATGGATTGATCCGGCGTTTCTATTGATGGAAAGTTCCTATGCCAGATTTTGTTACGTCCGCCCCTCCAGGTTAAACGTTGTTTTTCTTTTTGTTGGGGGTTTTTCCCCTTGGTTTTCCCCGCCCTCTTCCTGCTGATTCTTCTTTTTGCTGAACGTGTTGATTTTGTTCCTTTTGTTGTTTTAATATTTGGAATTCGTGCAAGAACGTCAAGGGTCGCGTACCTAAAGGGGCGGCAGATACTCTCGCCTCTGAGTCAGAACTTACATCAGAACTCGAATCAGTGGATACTACGTCACATGAAGTCTGCTGTTGCATAAATTGCCGATCTTTCTGCATCCAGTCAAATCGTTTCGCATATGTCAGAATTCTCCCCTCGGCATAATCACGTTTATCTCGTAAAAATTTACGTTGTTTCTTGATCTTAATTGTATCCTCATATGATTTTAAGCGACCATCCAATGCTTTCAAGAATTCAACCACTACTTTATCTTCTTTATAGGGTTCCAGCTGCAATCGAACAATTACTAATTCATCCCTGGTTTTATTCAAATCAATCTTTGCATACTTGATGAGCATTTCAAGCATTCCCTTACAGGTCTTGGCCATAAAGAGTGCCCATTCTGTAAGAAGTTCTAAATTGGGATTCTCGTAGGTTGGAATGATCGTAATTCGCAAACCCCTGGGAACACGTCCTACTTCCACATAGTTAGTAAGGGAAGAGACTTCCCACCATTTGTTAAGTTCTCTCTTTGCCAATTTCTCAAGAAGATTGAGGTTCTGTTTTAAATTTAAATTGCCAACGCCGATTGCAGGTCCAATAACTGTCAATGTTTGGCTTACATCTGCATCTTCATTAAACAGAGAGAGCGCAACTGCCTGTCTCTCGGTCTCCCATTCGTTCATTCCTCAACTCGAAATACTCTGGTGTTAAATAGACCCAACAGATTTTTTATCGAATCGCTGAGTGACACTACTCCAGTAGAAATAATCAATCTGTTTGTGATTGGTCAAGGTGAGTAGTGTAACCGCGAGAAAAAATCGAGAAGCTATCCCAGCCCACGATGCCCTCCGACCCATGCGCTGTGATAACCAACCCGAAATTAACCCACAGAACTCACTCACCTATTCCACTGTGACCTCCGCACTTCAAATAACGTCTCGAGAAATTCTTCTTGGAGCGGCTGGAACGGCATATAATCAAGACGAATATCCAATAGCTGCCACAAATGCCGATAACCTGCCCATAAAGTGTCGGTGCCTGCCGGGGTTGACAGCGCCCCCAAACATGTAGAAAGATCCAAACCAAGGAAGGAAAGGCGGCACACCAAGTAAACACCAGTAGTTTTATTCCGAGTGAAAAAAACAAACCGAACAACGCGTTTCAGCCGAAACGGCCTTTGTCAAGTTCAAAGGGCATCGGAGGTATTGCACCATATATCCGCATGCGTCATAATGCCGTTTCGGCTGAAACGCGTTGTTCGGTTTGTTTTTTTCACTCGGAATAAAACTACTGGAGTTTACTTGGTGTGCCGCCTTTCCTTCCTTGGTTTGGATCTTTCTACATGTTTGGGGGCGCAGGCACCGACACTTTATGGGCAGGCTATCGGCATTTGTGGCAGCTATTGGATATTCATATATATATATATATCCAACAAAACATCCAAATGCAAACGTGCACAACAGATGCGACGGACTCCAATGTATAGCTGGTGCTAGTATATTAGTTTAATTTCGTGCTCGTGCTGCCCATGACGTGTTTCGGCCACACCCTGTGATCACATGACCACACTGCATCATTGTAAACAATTTAAAGGAAACAGTACAGCCCACGTGAATCATGTCGTAATGCTGATAGACATAGAAAACATACTGTCATAATTCAGGCATAATAACATGTTGTTGGCTAATAATTCCATTTATACAAATTCACAAAAGCAAATTCATACTCTGGCATGGAATCTACTTTCATTGTGTAATCAACATAACATCTTATTATAGCCATAATAGCATTGATGTTGTCGTTGTTGCATAAAGTCAAATTCTACAGTACACAAATGTAATGCCATGATTCTGGCATACGGAGCTCGATGCTGGTCATATACCAAAACCAGTACACAGATAAAGTGCAATTGTTCCAAATTAGGATTCAACTTTCTCTTCTCCAATTACATATGTAACATACTTTTACATGAGTTCTTGTATGTAGGAACTTACCTTACCTTTTTTATTTTTTATATGTGATTAATGTGTACTAATTTTAAGGTTCATTCAACACTGGTTGAACATATATTTATAATAGAGGTTATTGTTTCCTGCTACATTGTTTCTACTGAGTCTACTTTGACTTAATAGTATTTAATATGTCTTCTATTTTTTATTGAGAGGGAGGAGTTGTTTTTGCACTTTGTCACTTTAAATACTTTTAACTTGGTCCAGCGCGTCGTGTGATCAAGCTTGCGGAGACGCAGGCGAAACGCGTAATGCTGGGCATTTGCCACAAGAAAGATTGAAATGAATCTGTCACCGGAATAAAAGCACTTTAAATCTGTTGGAATCTCTCCGTGTGGTCCGTACCTGTCAAGTTGCTGCTAAGTGGGCGCTTTAAGGACTTTTGGTTTCTCTATATATATATATATATATATATCCAAAAAAAATCCAAATGCAAACGTGCACAACAGATGCGAAGGACTCCAATGTATAGCTGGTGCTAGTATATTAGTTTAATTTCATGCTCGTGCTGCCCATGACGTGTTTCGGCCACACCCTGTGATCACATGTCCACACTGCGTCATTGTAAACAATTTAAAGGAAACAGTACACCCCACGTGAATCATGTCGTAATGCTGATAGACATAGAAAACATACTGTCATAATTCAGGCATAATAACATGTTGTTGGCTAATAATTCCATTTATACAAATTCACAAAAGCAAATTCATACTCTGGCATGGAATCTACTTTCATTGTGTAATCAACATAACATCTTATTATAGCCATAATAGCATTGATGTTGTCGTTGTTGCATAAAGTCAAATTCTACAGTACACTAATGTAATGCCATGATTCTGGCATACGGAGCTTGATGCTGGTCATATACAAAAACCAGTACACAGATAAAGTGCAATTGTTCCAAATTAAGGTGCTAGATGATCGTCAGCTATAGAGACATTGGCATATGCACTACAAAAATAACATTTTAGCCACAAATTTCGCCTTTAGAACACAAAATGTGCAAAAATGCAATAATATCAAAACATTCAATTCTGACTGGTACAATATCGTGTCATGCCATATTGAACTGCTTTGATTTAGGAAGGCAAATAATGCGCGCAAATATGCTAAAAACACTTAAATAGCAAAATGTAATAGTAAAATACTTCATTTATATTCATGTGCAAATACGCTATATTAAAGTGCTAATGCATCAAGATTGGTAGGCCTCAATAAGTCATTTCTTAAAATGTAGTGCACCCTTATACTTTTATGTATGGCATCTACCTAATTAGAACCAGTCTAAGGTCTCAGTCAACATTAAAGTGCAAATGCGTAGAACTATTTGTGTGCAAAACAACGCAGTTTCTAATGTGCTATCTGATATATATGTATGTACCTAAACTTCAAGCTCCTTGTTAAAGATGTGCAAATCTGCAATTCAGTAGTGCAAACATCGCAAAATCTTGTGCAACAATCGCAATCACATGCCTATATGCTTAATAACAAAACATTCTAAATTCAGGCCATATACACAACGTTAAAATCCAGACAGTACAGTTGATATTGTCTAACTACAATTCATCTAAAACATGTGTCAGTGTAGTGTAAAAACCTAACCCTAAAATGTGTAAAATATTGCGTTACTAGTGCTAAAGCTACCTATGAATTGAATATTTATTACAGATGTTCTATGATGGTGGCGCCTATTGTAGTAACATGTCCCAATAGCCAGACTCCTCTACCTCCTAACCAGTGTGGAAAAAGTCATAATAGAAAGAATACCTAATGCTGGGAATGGCCTAAGCTTACAAATAGTTGTACAGATCTTCTCCTGTATTTAAACCCAATGGAGCCTTCGTGTCTAGTAGCATGATATATTGTGACTCCAGCTGCCTTAATTTTTTCTCTCGATTACCTCCTCTAGCCTGTGCCTGAACTGTATCTATAACAAAGTATTGTAAACAGCTCAGGTCATTTCCATGCACAGCTTTAAAATGCCTTGCAACTGGGTACGTCGGGTCGGAATTGACGATTGCTCGTAGATGTTGCAAAATGCGAACATAAACTTGTAGTTTTGTGCTCCCTATGTACCGGAGCCCGCAGCTGCATTGTAACACATACACCGCGTGGTTGGTTCTGCATGTGAAGTGTCCACTAAGCTCTATTATATCGGTTGAAAAAGCTGTTGTGTAGGTGGTAATGTAAACCAAATTTACAGGCTCTATACGTGTTACAAGTGTAGAACCCTCTTCTCGATGTAAGCCAGCTGGTACTCTTACTGATTTCAGGACTAGTGCGTACTAGGTCATTATGCATAGAGTATGCCTTACAGAAGGCAAAATTGGGTTTAGCTGGGAGAACTTGCTTAAGTGTAAAGTCAGTGAGGACAATAGGCCATTGCCAGTTAATAATGGCCCTGATCTTGGTGGCCTGTCTGCTGTATGTGGTCACTACTCTCATGGAAGACCTTTTTGTGTCTATTGCGGACATATTCATAGGAATAACCTCCTTGTTACTCTCCTTACAAGGATTCGGAAGAGTAGTCCTATTTTTGCTGTTGGATTCTCTAAGGGCTCTGTCCAACAGTTTGGGTTGATATCCTCTTTCGATGAATCTTTGTAACCCCTCAGCTTGGTATAGTACTAGATCTTTGTCTGTACTGCATGCCCTACGTATGCGTAAAAATTCTCCGTAGGGGATGCTGGCGATAGTATGCTGGGGATGGAAACTATGTGCATGAAGCACAGAGTTTCCCGCAGAAGATTTTCTATGAAGGCAGGTCTCAATTTTGCCTTGTTCTACATAGATTTTAACATCCAGAAAGTCTGTGGTGATAGCATGTATATTGGCAGTAAAGTGCAAGTTTAAGCTGTTAACATTAATATTATCCACCAACTTTTGAGCCTGCGCCTCATTCCCCCTCCAGATCACAAACACATCATTGATGTATCTCCACCTCTTAATTATGTGGGCTGAACAATCATTATGGTGTTTAACCCTGAGGACATGCTCCTCCCACCAGCCTACATGAAGACATGCATAGCTGGGGGAAAAGCATGCCCCCATGGCAACACCTCTCAGTTGTTGAAATAAGGCATTATCAAACAAAAACACATTATTATTCAGACACCAATGTATCATCTTTAAAATCATTTCGTTATGTTTATACATTTCAATGGTTCTTTTTTCAAGATAGTGTTTGACCGCCTCAGCCCATCCGTATGTGAAATGCTAGTATTTAGGGCAGAGATATCCATTGTTAAAAATATATTATCATCTGCCCAAGTCTGTTCATTCAATTTTTGCAAAAAAATCTGTGGTGTCGCGAACATATGTGGGGAGACTAGTGACAAACTCTTGCAGATAAAAGTCCACATATTTAGACGTATTCTCAAAAAGGCTTCCTTGAGCTGAGATAATGGGCCTTCCCGGTACTGGTAATTCATTCTTGTGTACTTTAGGAATGAAATACAGCGTGGGTGTGATGGGAAATTCATTGTTCAGAAAAGCAAACTCATCCTTAGTAATAAGCCCATTCCTTTTCCAGAATGTGAGTTCATCTTTATAGTTCTTTCTCATAGTCTTGACATATGCCATATTCGTTTTTCTATAACATTGATCATTGTTCAAGTGTCTATATGCCTCCTTTTTATAGCAGCGCTCCATATAACGACATTTCCCCCTTTGTCAGATTTATTAAATTACGATTGCTGGATCCTTTTTAAGTTTAGACATGAGGTTAACGTGGTTCGTATGTGCTTGTGTGGCTCTGTTTCTCTGTTTGGCTGTAGTACGAGTGAGGGTTTTCAGTTCATCGATCACTCTATCATGAAAGATGTCAATGGCATCTTGAGGCATTGTCGGTACAAACATGGAAGGGGGTCTGAAGGGACTCTGTCCAGGCATGTTGATGTTAATGCCCTCTGGCAGTGCAAGTTCTTGTGTATTCAAAATGGCATCATTGGTATTGTTGATTTCATTTGATAAATCACATAGAGTTTTCAATAACGACGTGTCTCCAGCCTGCAGCCCCGTAGATATATTGGATACTACCATACGACTGTCCTTCTTAGGTACATCTACAGGTTGTTTGATGGCATAATATTTTGCGAGTTTGAGTTTCCTAATAAACTTATAGACGTCCACCCTTGTGTGGCAATAATGAAAATTACTCTCAGGACAGTATGATAGACCGAGAGCCAAAATCTGTTTTTCTGCTTGGCTAAATTGTATATCTGTGTTAACTGTTTTGTCTATTGAGGCTGACGTTTCTTCCATCGTGGATATTGCTGCCTCCTTCCTCTTGCATTTCCTACACTTTCTTCTTTCCCACCTTCTGGCATTCCTCCTTTGTTTTGCACCACCGATTGGTTCCTTGGTCTCAGTGATTGCTTTCTCTCTCTGTGTAAAAAATCTAATTCTTCCGCAAGTGTCAGGTGTCCCAGATCCTCTTGTTGCCCTGCTTCAGAATTGCCCCCTTCTTTTGATTCTGTTTTGCTTGGGGCCATGCTGACATCTGAAGTAGAAATGTTGGCCTCACCTCCTCTCGTTATGGCCTCTTTCATATGACCCAGCACCTTTTCTGAGCCTTTTTGTCTTTGCAGAGTATCGAATTTCCGTGCAAACGTAAAGATCTGTCCCTGCTCATAATCATTCTTGTCTCGGGCAAAATTAAATGCCTTTCTTGTTTTGATGGTTTCCTCCTGTTTCTTTAACCTTATTTTCATTTCTTTGACACTTTTGTCAATGAATTCCTTGCTACTTGCATGTTCTGGTTTATTCAGCTCCGTATTATTGCGTGATATTTCTTCCATATTGCTGGTTCGATCGATTTTTGCATATTTAATCAGGAGGCAAACTAGCCTCATCGATGCATCCAAATTGCTTTCTGCCCATTCTTTTAGGAGGGAAGGATTGGGGTTTTCAAAGCTTGGCACAAGCATAATGCGCAGTCCCCTCGGTATTCTTCCAACTTCATGGTACTTTTCGAGAGATTTAATCTCCCACCACTTAGTAAGTTCACTTTTACTATTTTTCTCAAGGGCTCGTAGCAAACTTTTAACGTTGTTATCGGTAACATGGTCATTTTTGTTACTTCTGCCGCTCTCATCTGTGATTTTAGGAAAATTCAAAACAGTTCTTCAGCCGCTAGCTCGCGCTCTCGCAGCGCGTCGTCGGACATTGCACTAATATCAAGCAAATCACCACTATGTACTGTGAATGTCGTTCACCTTAGTCCTCAGCAGCACAACAGCTATATATATATATTACACTGATCCTTCGGAAAGTATCACAATGAAGGTGGGGCACTCAAAGCTGATCCAAGTGGTTTATTCACGGGTCAATACAAACAACAAACAATGGTCTCAAAGGACACATTTCGGCTTCTCGCCTTCATCAACAGCTAACTGTCCATTTTGAAATGTATTTATAACATCATACACATTGCTGGGCAGGTAATTAGTAGACATAGTAAAGTTGCAGCCCGGTTATTGCATACTCTCACTACAATTGTATATTTAAAATTTAAAATGTATGAATCAATCCCCAGTGGGCAAGGAAGCTAATGTCAAACAATATAAGTAAAGAAATAAAACTTTAAATCATGTGACATCAAAAATCAGATCAACACTTCCGCCCAAGTGGGCATCGTGGTATGTGTAGCTGGAAGGGTCCTACCGCCCGAAAGAACATCTCAGCAATCTCAATATTTTATTATATATCAGTATACCACTTCTATAGTCTCACTAGGTAACTAACTGAAAAAGAAAAGTCAATCTTACTAGACCCAAAGCTAGCAGGTAACATTCGGCCCAAAGGGGCAGAAGCTTCACTTGATGCTCTCTGGTCTTCATGTCTACTCTGAATGCACTCGCATTCTCTAAAATCTGCAAAAAAGTAGAACACAAATAAAAAACACATTAGCTGACCGATCACCAACTAATCAAAAGTAATTCCAAAAAACAATAGACTCAAAATGGAATAGGTTACAAACTGCTAGCAATTTAGGTCCGGCATCATTTTCTTCATAATCAAGCACATTGGTAAATCACATTTAAACAGTCAAAGATGAACATACAATTCCTCATCAGCATTGAGCCTTTTTGGTTCCATGCTGTCTAATGCAAGGATATATTTCGATTCAAGTATCCTGAGTCTTTTTTCTCTGTCCCCCCTTCTTTCATCATTCTTTATACCGTCAATTACACTGTATTTTATGCTTTTGGTGTCATTGTTCTGGCATGTGTGGCAGTGTTTTGCTAGAGCATTGCTTTGATCGTTATTCTTCACTGCTCTCAGATGTTGTAGAATGTGTTGGTGTACCTGTAGTATGGTACTGCCTACATACATTTTCCCACAACCACACTCAGGGGCCGATTCCGATTCGGGCCGGAAATCTCTCCGACTGAGTCGGATTCGGAGAGATTTCCGACCGAACCGGACTCTAGCAGTCCGACCGAACGAGTACGATGCGGACGCATGCCATCGGACTCGATTCGGTCAGACTCCCATTGAAGTCAATGGGAGCCGGTCGTACGACGCGTACACGGGCTCCCATTGACTCAATGGGTGCGTCGCGAACAAGGGCGCCCCCTACAGTGTGTACGCATCGGTGCGACTCGCGCCGTACATGCATGTGTAGGGGGGATCCATGGGTCCCCCCTGTGTGCGACTCGCGTGGCTATGTGTACAGGGGGGTCCGACACGGACCCCCGAAGTCCGGCTCCGACTGCTCTTTCGAGCCGGACGGCGCGAGTCGGTCGAACTGTTCGAGGCGCGCATCGTACTTGCCCGGTCGGGGAACGTCTCCATTGCGTGGTGCGAGACGAGTCCGTACAAGTCGGTCGGAGCGGTTCGGAGCCGGGAACGAGTCGGTCGGGGATTTCGCGTACGCTCGCATCGTACTTGCTCGCGCGGACGGGTGTTCGAATCGGTCGGAAACAGGGCGTCCGAATCGGATCCGGTAAAGCCGAATCCGATTCGGTGCCCTACCGGCCGAGATCGGAATCGGCCCCTTAATAGTGTATACTACAAAATCGCAATTACAGGTGTAGTGCTCTACGATCTTTTGGGTTCTATTGTTTATTCTAAATTCTTTTAGATTCTCCCTGTTTCTACAGGCTTTGCACTTACTGCATCGGAAAAAGCCTTCAATGGAGCTTTCTCTTCATTTCTCACATCACTGTGCACTAGCCGATCTCGAATCAAGTCTGCTCTTTTGTATGTGATCAGAGGTTTTTTAGGTATATCCATGCCTATAATGGGATCACTTTTGAGCAGATGCCAATTTTTCTGTAGTATGGATCTTAGTTTTATGTGTGTGGTGTTGTATGTGGTGATGAAACAGTGTTCAGATTTTTTTTCTCTTCTGAGTTTTTTTTCTACTCTTTCACCCGCTTTGGTCAGAGCTTGTCTGTCATACCCTCTTTCCTGGAACCTACGTGTCATGTCATCCATAGTATTGGTAAAGCTTTTATCTATGTTACAGATTCTTCTAGCTCTAAGGTATTCCCCATGTGGTATGCTTTGTATCTGACTGCCCGGATGGAAACTTCGTGCATGGAGCAAACTGTTTCCTGCACTCGGTTTTCTGAATAAAGAGGTACAATTCTTTATTGAACACTTCTATTTTGACATCCAGAAATTCCGCCTGTGTCTTGCTTATGTGGCTCGTGAATTTAAGATTCAAGCTGTTGTCGTTGATTTCACTGACAAATTCCTCAGCTTAGCCTGTGTCACCGTGCCAGATGATAAAAATATCATCTATGGAGTGGAGCCAAGTAACTATTCTGTTGCTCCATTTCTCCAAAGGGGGGTTGTTGAGTACCTGGTCCTCCCACCACCCCATGTGAAGGTTCCCGAAACTCGGGACAAAGCAAGAACCCATGGCAGTCCCCTGCTGCTGCTCAAAAATGTCATAGTTAAAAAAGAAAATGTTATGCTTCAAACACCATCTCATCATTTCTGTAAGCATCACATTGTGTTTGTAAAACCTAATGTGTCTTTCTTTTAAGAAATGTTCAGTTCCTCTTATGCCCTCTTCATGCTTGATACCCGTATAGAGTGATTGGACATCTAATGTCATCAGTAAAAATTCTTCTTCCCACAAGGTGTTCTCTAGATGCTTGAGGAAGTCTGTAGTATCTTTTATGTACTACGGTAACCCTTTCACAAAAGGTCTCAAGAAGGTGTCGATGTATTTAGATACATTTTCAAATAGACTTCCCTGCGCTGCGCTGATAGGTCTACCTGGGGGTCTAGTGGCATCTTTGTGGATCTTTGGGAAGAGATAGGAAACTGGTAGCTTAGGTTTGTCAATTTTGAGGAAGCTAAACTCATCGCTACTGATTAACCGTTCATTCCTCCAACGAGTAAGCCTTTCAGTAAATTTCCTCATACTTATTCAACATGAGCAATGTTAACCTTTTTGTAGCAAGTGCGGTTCCTTAGGTGGTTGTATGCCTCAGTCATATACGTTTTTTTAGACCGTAGGACGATGTTTCCCCCTTTGTCTGTGTTTCTTACTACTACATCATGATTTTCTGAAATCTTTTTGATAGTTTCTTTCAGACTGGAATTAGTTTTGTGACTCCCTGGCTCACTGGAGTTCCTCAGCTCCTTTATTTCAGCTGTTACTCTAGCTGAGAATTTGTCTATATCGTCGTTAAGAGTCGGAGGTAGGGCTTTAGATTTCGGTTTATTTAAGATTAGACCCTCCTTCTTCAGACACCCAGACCCCCTCGTTTTCTAGCCTTTCTGCTATCTGGGCATGTTCCACTGGGCACTGGTCAGTGTCCTCTAACTCCCACAATTCCTGCATCACTTCAATATCTCCTACCACAAGATTTTGTTCAGGGATTCTCATAGCTGTGTGTGGTGTTTTGGCCCTGGTGTTCAGTTTATACAATTTAGCCAACTTTAATTTGCGAATAAATTTGAAAAGTTCAATCCTAGTCTCTACATAGTCAAATTTCTTGGGTTCACAAAAAGATAACTCCAGAGCCAGGTTTCTCTGGTCTTCCTCAGTAAGTTTCATATCAGAAAGGTTTATTACCGTCTTGGGCTCAATGTCTAATTGCATCTGTTGCCCCTTGTTACTTTCCCACTGTTGTCTTCGGTAGTCTCTTTTTCTTTGTCCGCCTCGTCTGTTTTGCCTCTTCCTCTTTGTCTCATGTTTCCAAGCCAAAGTCTGTTATTTGTTTTCCATTCTAGCTTTAAAAAATCAAACTCATCTTGCAGAGTGTTATGGCCTCCCATTCTCCTGCCTTCCTCGTGAACAGTATCCAACGTGCTTGCATCACTTTGGGGGGATCCTGTTGCGATCTTATCGCCCCCTTGAGTTTTTGCCTTCTCAAGTTGTCGAAGTGTTTTGCAAAAGTGTATATTTGGCCGGTTTGATAATCAATTCTCTCTCTGTAAAATTTTTGTGCTTTTTTCTGCACAATGCCATCCTCTACTGCAGTAAGCCTGTCATTCATGTCCTTTGACATGGATTGTACTAGCTCCAGATTGGTATGCTTCTCGATCTTGTCCTCCATTTCTTTGATTTCCCCTAGAATTTTTTCCCTGTCAATCTCAGCGTATTTTATAAGGATCCTTATCATGCCTGCAGAGCTGTTGTCATTATACTCCGCCCATTCTTTCAGCATCTCTGGGTTGGGGTTTTCGTGACTGGGCATTGTTAAGATCCTCAGGCCCCTCGGTACTCTCCCTACATCCAAATACTTTTGTAGGGACTCACACTTCCACCATTTTGTGAGTTCTGTCTTTTTTCATTTTTTCTGGTAGCTTGAATTGTATGTATATGTTATCGCTATTATCCGGTGTGCCTCCTGTACTGTCACTGGCACCGGCACTCTGACTCGATGTGCTAGAGAAAATTGTGGCTGACCTAAACTGCCTCGCAGCGAAGACCGAGGTTGCATTTGAGTTCATTCTGCCCCCGTAAATAGTTATCAGTTCCAGCGATCGCGACTCGATTGTGCCGAGTCCAACACTCTGCAGTCGCGCCCCACTCCGCAGTCCCATGCGAGTCCTGCACTCAGTCGCCACTCACTTCCGAACAGTGGTGCTCCATCCTGGCTGTCCTCCGACTGCCTCTCCGGTCCTCCTGTCTTTGGTGCTGGCTCCCGTGGCGCTTCACTCTGATTTGCTGTGTGGGGGTTGTCAGGTTGCGCTCTGCGCTTGATCATGGGTGGTGCCTCACAAAACGCCTCACCACCGATGCCAAAATTACACCTATCCTTCAGAAAGTATCACAATGAAGGTGAGGCCCTCAAAGCTGATCCAAGTGGTTTATTCATGGGTCAATACAAACAACGAACAACGGTCTCACAGGACGCGTTTCGGCTTCTCGCCTTCCTCAACAGGTGAGTGTCCATTTTGAAATGTATTTATAACATCATACACATTGCAGGGTAGGTAATTAGTAGACATAGTAAAGTTGCAGCCTGGTTATTGCATACTCTTACTACAATTGTACATTTAAAATCAATCCCCAGTGGGCAAGGAAGCTAATGTCATATAAGTAAAAGAAATGAAACTTTAAATCATGTTCCATCAAAAATCAGATCACCACTTCCGCCCAAGTGGGCATCGCGGTATGTGTAGCTGGAAGGGTCCTACCGCCCAAATGAACATCTCAGCAATCTCAAAATGTTATGATATATCAGCATACCACTTCTATAGTCTCACTAGGTAACTAACTGAAAAAGAAACCTCAATCCTACTAGACCCAAAGCTAGCAGGTAATATTCGGCCCAAAGGGGCAGAAGCTTCACTTGATGCTCTCTGGTCTTCATGTCCACTCTGAATGCACTCGCTCATAGTAAAGTTGCAGCCCGGTTATTGCATACTCTTACTACAATTTTAAATTTAACATTTTTAATTTATCAATCAATACCCAGTGGGCAAGGAAGCTAATGTCAAACAATATAAGTAAAAATCTGATCAAAACTTATACCAATAACATAAGGTATTTAAAAAACAAACCATTTTAAATAAAATAAAAAAGTGAAAAACATACATTTCTTACAATTTTATAAAAACTATTTACACATTGAAAACAGTAATAATCATAAATATTATAATTTTAAGCAACCAAACACATAATAATATAAATTGTAAGAATATAAAATAAATTATATAATTTTACATTTAATAGATATACTATTCCCGCTGCAATTGATAGAAAAGTAGGCAAAGTGTTCTACTAAAGATAAATAAAATGTACTACTCCAACTTCACTCAGTGCAGAAGTAGGAAAACTGCTACATCACACAGGGGTAACATTTACTATTCCCATTCCTGTCAATGCAACAATAGAGAAAGTGCTGGATTGTAGAGGGGTCAAATTAACTATCCCCACTCCAGTCAGTGCAGTAGTAGGGAAAGTGCTGCATTGCAGAGGATAAAATATACTATTCCCACTACAGTCATTGCAACAGTAGGGAAAGTGTTGGATTACAGAGGGGTAAAAATTGACTATTCTCGCTCCAGTCAGTGCAACAGTAGGGAAAGGATTGGCTTGCAGAGGGGTAAAATTTACAATTCCCACTCCAATCAGTGCAACAGTAGGGAAAGTGTTGGATTGTGGAGAGGAAAAATCTACTATTCCCACCCTAGTCAGTGCAACTGTAGGGAAATTGTTGGATTAGGGAGGAGTAAAATTGACTATTCCCACTCCACTCTATGTAAAAGTAGGGAAAGTGTCAGATTGCGGAGGGGTAAAATATACTATTCCAAATCCAATGAGTGCAACAGTAGGGAAAGTGTTGGATTGCAGATGGGTAAAATGTACTACTCCCACTCTAGTCAGTGCAACATTAGAAACAAACAAATTCTCTTCAAAACAATAAAATATTTGCAAAAACATAGTAAACAAATAAAAATATAAATATGTAAAAAAATACTAATATAGCTTATATTAAAAAATAAAGAAAGAAAATATATATTACAATTTTAAATACATATCATAAATAACGACAAATATTATTATAAATATATTTTTCATTTAAATGAATACTTTTATTTAAAACATATTTAACTCAAAAATATTAATTAAATAATAATAATTTTATTTACATTACTTCCCACCCTATACCCCTACAAAACTCACAACCTGCACCTAAAATGTATTTTTAAAAAACAAATTATTTACACCATTAACATAAATATTTGTCAACAAACTAATTATCATTAATTGAAATGTATTATTATTTAATTATAATAAATTTACTTCCCACAATATACCCCCACAACACACTCCTAAAATTTAACTAAACAAAAAATTAATTAGACACAACATAATTAATTATCAATTTAGGGGCCGATTCCGATCTCGGCCGGTAGTGCTCCGAATCGGATTCGGATTTACCGGATCCGATTGGGAGCCCTGTTTCCCGACCGAATCGTACGCGGGTCCGGCCGAGCGAGTATGATGCAAGCTCCCGCGAAATCGCCGACCGACTCGTACGCGGCTTCAACATGCTCCGAGCGACTCGCACGGACACGACTCGCACCGCGCTATGGAGACGTTTCCCGGCCGGGTAAGTACGATGCGCGCCGCGAGCAGTCCGACCGACTCTCGCCGTCCGGCTCGAAAGAGCTGTCGGAGCCGGACTTTGGGGGTCCGCGTCGGACCCCCCTGTATGCGTAGGCGCGCGAGTCGCACACAGGGGGGACCCATGGGTCCCCCCTACCTGTGCATGTACACCGCGATGCGCATGGACGCGTACCCGCTGTAGGGGGCGCCCTTGTTCGCCTCGCACCCATTGAGTCAATGGGAGCCCGCGTACGCGTTGTACGACTGGCTCCCATTGACTTCAATGGAAGTCCGACCGAATCGAGTCCGATAGCATGCGAATGCATCGTACTCGTCCGGTCGGACTGCTAGGGTCCGATTCGGTCGGAATTCTCTCCGGGTCCGGCTCGGTCGGAGAGATTTCCGGCCGGAATCGGAATCGGCCCCTTAATAGTTAATATCAATTAAAAATTTAGTGCCAGCGCAGGGTGAAACGCAGGACTGAGCCATATTGTTGTACATACAGTACAGCCCTGCATTTCAAAAGTGGCAGAGTACGGCGTTAAGCCAAGGAGGCTAACGTTGCGCTCCGTCACTTTTATTGTAAATATGCCCTGTAGTGTCTTGCAAGTTAGAGATGACGCAATACATTTTACTCCTGACAGACTCCATAGAGCTGTGACATAAGTGTTAGAGTGGAATGCAATGAAGACTGATTAGAATGTTGAGTTCACTGTCACACGCACATGAATAAAGACGTGTAATACTAAGCTACATGTGTGGCATAATCATTCGCGGGTACCCAGGCTGGGAAAAATTCTACAATGAGCATAGATTTTTTTATTTTGTGAATTTCTTTTATTGATTTTCCAAAAACCTGCAGTACTTCACAGAGTAATGCATAAGCCTCATAGCAATAGCTAAATTGCAAATACAATATGAAATATTGTATTAATCATAAATGACGCATATATTGGATAGAGTCAAGAGTCATTTCAACAAGGGAGAAATGGTGTCTGGGAATTTGTAATTAGAAGTGCTCTTTATTAGTATAGTCCGACATTAAATTGCAATTTTTAAAATACCACTTTTAGAAAGTTTATTTAGAAAACAAGTGCATCTAGTTGTGTTTTTTTCAATTGTGAGTGACTTGACACAGAAAGGGGGACAAGAACTAGCTTGGCCCGCGTTTTATTCGTATTATTTGAAAATTATTTTCATTCATGGTACTGTTTTTAGGTCATCAAAGGGCCACCTTGTAGCATGAAACACTGCTTATTATCTATACAAGGACAGTGAGCAACAGGTGTTGCTATTGTTCCGTAATACTCCCCTTCCGGTTCACAGACAAAATATCGACTAGGAAAACATCAAACTACAAAAATATTGAGACAAAAATATTGACAACAAAAATATCATCTACCTATACTTCAAAAGGTAAGTACAAAAATATCGAAAAAAAGTATTGTTTACAATAATGTAGTTGTATAAAATATCGATTTTTTAATATATACATATTAAAATATTAAAAATATATTACATACTAACACATTAATTTAATAAAAATAAAATATGTTTAATACATATTTTAACAAATATAACAAATAAAGTTACTTTCAGAAATTTAAACACATACATATATACAATATTAACATATATTTATTAAAAAAATATAATTAAATTAATATTTTTAAATTATACTTTAATTTAAAAACATTTAAATAATATAACATATATATCAAAAGCAAACCACTTTAATTAAAATTAAAAAGGAAACATCATACAATTATGACAGTTTAATAAAAAATAATGTACAAACGAAAAAAAACATTAAAAATTATAAATATTCTTCTTCTAAAGAAACAAAAACATAATTATATAAACTAAAACAATATAAAATATATTATTATAAATTAAAATTAATACATATGACTTTCCCCTACAATTCAAAGAAAAATAAACATATTCTTATACTAATAATATATAAGATTTACTACACCCACCTCACACAACTCAACAATAAGAAATTGTTACATTACATAAAAGTAAAATGTACTACTCTCACTACAATAAATACAAAATTAGAGAAAATATAATATTCCAGAGTACTAAAATGTACTTTTCACACAACAATTAATACAACACTAGTAAAAATTTTAGATTGCAGAGAAATAACATTTAATATTCCCACTCCAATAACTGCAAAATTAAGGGGCCTATTAGGATGGTGGGCAGACTTCAGTCCGCCCGCCACCCTAGCGGTGCTGGGACCGGCCGCCAGCGGTGCGGCGGTCCCGCACCACCAATTAGGATGCAACCGCCACCGTGGCGGTCGCATCCCGCATCTCCAACATTGCGGCGGGCGCTGCTGGATGCAGCACCTGCCGCAATGCCAAAGAGGCATGTTGTGCATTGCCATGCACAATGTGACAGGCACCGCGCGGTGCCTGCCACCTTGAGCATGGCAATGTAGGGGGGTACCATAGGTACCCCCCAAGTGCAGCCCCCCACCCCCCCACTGCCCCCTGG